>OZ020558.1:19886980-21086980 GCA_963971465.1 Lepidochitona cinerea
TAATTGTTGAGAATATTATTATCTTGGACCTATGTTGAAAATTGAATTTTTATTTGAATCTAATGACATTCAGATCGTTCCTGCATGTGACATCAAGGGGGGAGATCTAAATTTAGCTGACTTTAAGTATATATCTGTTAATCATATACTTTAGTTAAAACGTTTGATTATGTAGACCCCCTTCGTTGAACTGTACCTGTTTAGTACCAGATAGAAACTGATTCTTCATAATGTAATTTTCCAACAATGACCCAATTGCATGGGCACTACTATGGTAGGCTGACCACTGGTTCTAGCCATATATATGATGCCTGGCTAAAAGGCAAATCTCGTATGGATATTCTAAATAAGCTCCAACCTCAAACCAAACACTAATGCAGACTAAAACATTACTGAAATTATACAGGAAGTCGCTCTAAAAGAACAACCAAAACTACTGTGAACTAACAAACATAGTATTGTACTTCTACAAGATAATTATTTGTAAAAATACAGGATACTTTATGCTGTAAATTTACATCAAAAAGTGCTGGTCACCCATTTGCCAGCGCTTTTTGCTGTAAATTTACAAATGATTTTTTACCTTATGGGTAAAAGGTGTGTCATGAACCATTTATGACATCTTCGGTAGCAAAATATATCATCTACATTGGATTATGTAATATTCTCTTTTAGGCTATCTGGGTTCCCTTCTGCTCTATAACTTTAAGAGTTTTGATCCGATCTTTACAATTCTTTCACAACATATAACGTATGGGTAGATGTTGTGTCATGAATCATTTATATCATCTTCGGTTGCATAATATGGCATCTATATTGGATTATGTAATATCTCTTTAGTCTATATCTTCGTTCACTATCGTTCCATATCTTGAAGAGTTTTAATCCAATCTTTACAATTCTTTTACAGCACATACCTTTTGTGTAGATGGTGTGTTGTCGGCCATTTATAAATATCCGGTTACATAATATGCCATCTATAATAGATTATGTAATATTCTCTTTTAGTCCATATCTTCTTAGTTTTAACCTGATCTTGAAAATTTTTTCACTGTAGATACAACAGTTAAGGGTAGATGGTTTTTCTGGAACCATTCAAGACATCCCTTGTTTCATTATACAGCATCCATATTAGGTTATGTAATACTCTGTTTTAGTCTATGTCTTGGTTGCTTGCGCTCCATAACTTTTTCATCTTTGGAATTATTTAACAGCATTCCCTTATGGATAGATGGTGTGTTGTCAGCCATTAATGACAGTTTTGGTTGCATGATTGCATTATACAACATCCAAATTACATTATGTAATATTCTCTTTTAGTCCTAATCTATTTTAGTTTTGACCTGATCCTGACCGTTCTTAGAGTATATATACCTAAAGGGTAGATGGTGTGTCAGGAATCATTTCTGGTTAACTCAAAGCAGTTAATATGACCCTTCAGTACACCTAAAACAGAAAATAAAAAAAATGTTAATTTTTAATCCTTTTGCCATTTTTAATCAAGCATTATTTCTTAGGACCCAGATGATCGAAGAAAGTATACAGAGCCGACAGTAGAAAGATTACAAGTTCATGGAAGAAATGGCAGCCTAAAGGCATATATTTTATTCTTTGAGGACAACGTAGACTTTATTCAACTTATAATGTTAGGACGATATTACAAAATTATCTATTAGCATGGATAAAATGTGAGCAATACATATAAAAGTAAAGTTAATGTGACCCATGAATACGCTTAAAACAGAACATAAAAAATCTTGTTAATTTTTTAATCCTTTTGCCATTTTAAATCGAGCTTGATTTGAACTACTTTCTATTGTCTGCTCAACCATAGAAGGTAGTTCAGATCAGTAACTAAAGGCCTGACCAACCTTTGGAAACTGATCAAAATTATTTTCTGAAAATTTATTTACTTTTTAATCAAGTGCTTTCCAATCTAACATAGCGTTTTAATTAATCCGTAGTCTACATAAGTAATTTATGCATACGCCTAAACCATAGCCTACAAGAATTATTATTTAGTTTTCCACTGATACTTCGTTGTTTGTTTTCCCATTGTATGCCTCTCTGAGGCTAATTTACTAAACCTGTTCCTGGGAAGGACAGAATTATGTTTTTGCTCGTTTTAGATCAACCAATGGAGATTATATTTTGGTAGAAGGAAGACATCCTAATGAAAAGAAACATGTACTCTACAGTTGATGGATGGTCAAGTTACATGATGAACGAAAGGCTCTGTTTAGGAAGGATGTACAAGGTTACGGAAACAGGCAGGTCGATGGAGAATACCCGGAACAAACTGATGGACGAATGGTTTACCAAATTGATAGGATGAGTGACAGGTTCGAGAAAAGGATCGCCAGACCAATTGTTTAACAGTGATGCGCTAATGAACCGAAAGAGGCAGTTTAGATGGGATAAGTTACACAACTGACAGATGACAACTCACACAATAGACGGAAAAAAAGACCCAGATGATGGAAGAAAGTATACAGAGCCGACAGAAGAAAGATTACAAGTTCATGGAAGAAATGGCAGCCTAAAGGCATATATTGAGGAGAACGTAGACTTTATTCAACTTATAATGATAGGAAGATATTACAAAATTATCTATTAGCATGGATAAAATGTGAGCAATACATATAAAAGTAAAGTTAATGTGACCCATGAAAACCCCTCAAACAGAACATAAAAAAAATAGTTAATTTTTAAATCCCTTTGCCATTTTAAATCGAGCTTGATTTCTTAGGCCAAAATTGAACTACTTTTTATTGTCTGCTCAACCATAGAAGGTAGTTCAGATCAGTAACTAAAGGCCTGACTAACCTTTGGAAACTGGTCAAAATTATTTTCTGAAAATTTATCTACTTTTTAATCAAGTGCTTTCCAATCTAACATAGCGTTTTAATTAATCAGTAGTCTACATAAGTAACTCATGCATATGCCAAAACCATAGCCTACATGAATAATTATTCAGTTTTTAACTGATACTTCGTTGTTTGTTTTCTATTTTTATGCCTCTCTGAGGCTAATTTACTAAACCTGTTCCTGGGAAGGACAGAATTATGTTTTTTCTCGTTTTAGATCAACCAATGGAGATTATATTTTGGTAGAAGGAAGACATCCCAATGAAATGAAACAATTACTCTACAGTTGATGGATGGTCAAAATACATGAAGAACGAAAGGCTCTGTTTAGAAAGGATGTACAACAAGGTTACGGAAACAGGCAGGTCGATGGAGAATACCCGGAACAAACTGATGGAGGAATGGTTTACCAAATTGATAAGATGATGAACAACACTTTTCAACTAATATTTCGTTGTTCGTTTTCCAATTGTATGCCTCTCTTTGATTGATTGATTGTTTGGTGTTTTACGCCGCGCTCAAGATTATTTCACTTATATGGCGGCGTTGCCAGTTTTGTTGTGGGAGGAAACCGGGCTCTGCGCCCAGAGGAAACCCACGACCTTCCGCTGGTAACTGGCAACCATCCCACATAGGTCGTTTATGCCTCTCTGAGGCTAATTTACTAAACCTGTTCCTGGGAAGGACAGAATTATGTTTTTTCTCGTTTTAGATCAACCAATGGAGATTATATTTTGGTAGAAGGAAGACATCCCAATAAAAGGAAACATGTCAGTTGGATGGTCAAGTTACATGATGAACGGAAGGCTCTGTTTAGGAAGGATGTACAACAAGGTTACTGAAACAGGCAGGTCGATGGAGAATACCCGAAACAAACTGATGGACGAATGGTTTACCAAATTGACAAGATGATGAGCGACAGGTTCGATGGAAGGATCGCCAGACCAATTGTTTAACAGTGATGCGCTAATAAACCGAAAGAGGCAGTTTAGATGGGATAAGTTACACAACTGACAGATGACAACTCACACAATAGACGGAAAAAAAGACCCAGATGATGGAAGAAAGTATACAGAGCCGACAGAAAGATTACAAGTTCATGGAAGAAATGGCACCCTAAAGGCATATATTTTATTCTTTAAGGACAACGTAGACTTTATTCAACTTATAATGTTAGGACGATATTACAAAATTATCTATTAGCATGGATAAAATGTGAGCAATACATATAAAAGTAAAGTTAATGTGACCCATGAAAACCCCTCAAACAGAACATAAAAAAATAGTTAATTTTTAAATCCCTTTGCCATTTTAAATCGAGCTTGATTTCTTAGGCCAAAATTGAACTACTTTTTATTGTCTGCTCAACCGTAGAAGGTAGTTCAGATCAGTAACTAAAGGCCTGACTAACCTTTGGAAACTGGTCAAAATTATTTTCTGAAAATTTATCTACTTTTTAATCAAGTGCTTTCCAATCTAACATAGCGTTTTAATTAATCAGTAGTCTACATAAGTAACTCATGCATATGCCAAAACCATAGCCTACATGAATAATTATTCAGTTTTTAACTGATACTTCGTTGTCTGTTTTCTATTTTTATGCCTCTCTGAGGCTAATTTACTAAACCTGTTCCTGGGAAGGAGAGAATTATGTTTTTTCTCGTTTTAGATCAACCAATGGAGATTATATTTTGGTAGAAGGAAGACATCCCAATGAAATGAAACAATTACTCTACAGTTGATGGATGGTCAAAATACATGAAGAACGAAAGGCTCTGTTTAGAAAGGATGTACAACAAGGTTACGGAAACAGGCAGGTCGATGGAGAATACCCGGAACAAACTGATGGAGGAATGGTTTACCAAATTGATAAGATGATGAACAACACTTTTCAACTAATATTTCGTTGTTCGTTTTCCAATTGTATGCCTCTCTGATTGATTGATTGATTGTTTGGTGTTTTACGCCGCGCTCAAGATTATTTCACTTATATGGCGGCGTTGCCAGTTTTATTGTGGGAGGAAACCGGGCTCTGCGCCCAGAGGAAACCCACGACCTTCCGCTGGTAACTGGCAACCATCCCACATAGGTCGTTTATGCCTCTCTGAGACTAATTTACTAAACCTGTTCCTGGGAAGGACAGAATTATGTTTTTTCTCGTTTTAGATCAACCAATGGAGATTATATTTTGGTAGAAGGAAGACATCCCAATAAAAGGAAACATGTCAGTTGGATGGTCAAGTTACATGATGAACGGAAGGCTCTGTTTAGGAAGGATGAACAACAAGGTTACTGAAACAGGCAGGTCGATGGAGAATACCCGAAACAAACTGATGGACGAATGGTTTACCAAATTGACAAGATGATGAGCGACAGGTTCGATGGAAGGATCGCCAGACCAATTGTTTAACAGTGATGCGCTAATAAACCGAAAGAGGCAGTTTAGATGGGATAAGTTACACAACTGACAGATGACAACTCACACAATAGACGGAAAAAAAGACCCAGATGATGGAAGAAAGTATACAGAGCCGACAGAAAGATTACAAGTTCATGGAAGAAATGGCACCCTAAAGGCATATATTTTATTCTCTAAGGACAACATAGACTTTATTCAACTTATAATGTTAGGACGATATTACAAAATTATCTATTAGCATGGATAAAATGTGAGCAATACATATAAAAGTAAAGTTAATGTGACCCATGAAAACCCCTCAAACAGAACATAAAAAAAATAGTTAATTTTTAAATCCCTTTGCCATTTTAAATCGAGCTTGATTTCTTAGGCCAAAATTGAACTACTTTTTATTGTCTGCTCAACCATAGAAGGTAGTTCAGATCAGTAACTAAAGGCCTGACTAACCTTTGGAAACTGGTCAAAATTATTTTCTGAAAATTTATCTACTTTTTAATCAAGTGCTTTCCAATCTAACATAGCGTTTTAATTAATCAGTAGTCTACATAAGTAACTCATGCATATGCCAAAACCATAGCCTACATGAATAATTATTCAGTTTTTAACTGATACTTCGTTGTCTGTTTTCTATTTTTATGCCTCTCTGAGGCTAATTTACTAAACCTGTTCCTGGGAAAGACAGAATTATGTTTTTTCTCGTTTTAGATCAACCAATGGAGATTATATTTTGGTAGAAGGAAGACATCCCAATGAAATGAAACAATTACTCTACAGTTGATGGATGGTCAAAATACATGAAGAACGAAAGGCTCTGTTTAGAAAGGATGTACAACAAGGTTACGGAAACAGGCAGGTCGATGGAGAATACCCGGAACAAACTGATGGAGGAATGGTTTACCAAATTGATAAGATGATGAACAACACTTTTCAACTAATATTTCGTTGTTCGTTTTCCAATTGTATGCCTCTCTGATTGATTGATTGATTGTTTGGTGTTTTACGCCGCGCTCAAGATTATTTCACTTATATGGCGGCGTTGCCAGTTTTATTGTGGGAGGAAACCGGGCTCTGCGCCCAGAGGAAACCCACGACCTTCCGCTGGTAACTGGCAACCATCCCACATAGGTCGTTTATGCCTCTCTGAGGCTAATTTACTAAACCTGTTCCTGGGAAGGACAGAATTATGTTTTTTCTCGTTTTAGATCAACCAATGGAGATTATATTTTGGTAGAAGGAAGACATCCCAATAAAAGGAAACATGTACTCTACAGTTGGATGGTCAAGTTACATGATGAACGGAAGGCTCTGTTTAGGAAGGATGTACAACAAGGTTACTGAAACAGGCAGGTCGATGGAGAATACCCGAAACAAACTGATGGACGAATGGTTTACCAAATTGACAAGATGATGAGCGACAGGTTCGATGGAAGGATCGCCAGACCAATTGTTTAACAGTGATGCGCTAATAAACCGAAAGAGGCAGTTTAGATGGGATAAGTTACACAACTGACAGATGACAACTCACACAATAGACGGAAAAAAAGACCCAGATGATGGAAGAAAGTATACAGAGCCGACAGAAAGATTACAAGTTCATGGAAGAAATGGCACCCTAAAGGCATATATTTTATTCTTTAAGGACAACGTAGACTTTATTCAACTTTTAATGTTAGGACGATATTACAAAATTATCTATTAGCATGGATAAAATGTGAGCAATACATATAAAAGTAAAGTTAATGTGACCCATGAAAACCCCTCAAACAGAACATAAAAAAAATAGTTAATTTTTAAATCCCTTTGCCATTTTAAATCGAGCTTGATTTCTTAGGCCAAAATTGAACTACTTTTTATTGTCTGCTCAACCATAGAAGGTAGTTCAGATCAGTAACTAAAGGCCTGACTAACCTTTGGAAACTGGTCAAAATTATTTTCTGAAAATTTATCTACTTTTTAATCAAGTGCTTTCCAATCTAACATAGCGTTTTAATTAATCAGTAGTCTACATAAGTAACTCATGCATATGCCAAAACCATAGCCTACATGAATAATTATTCAGTTTTTAACTGATACTTCGTTGTTTGTTTTCTATTTTTATGCCTCTCTGAGGCTAATTTACTAAACCTGTTCCTGGGAAGGACAGAATTATGTTTTTTCTCGTTTTAGATCAACCAATGGAGATTATATTTTGGTAGAAGGAAGACATCCCAATGAAATGAAACAATTACTCTACAGTTGATGGATGGTCAAAATACATGAAGAACGAAAGGCTCTGTTTAGAAAGGATGTACAACAAGGTTACGGAAACAGGCAGGTCGATGGAGAATACCCGGAACAAACTGATGGAGGAATGGTTTACCAAATTGATAAGATGATGAACAACACTTTTCAACTAATATTTCGTTGTTCGTTTTCCAATTGTATGCCTCTCTGATTGATTGATTGATTGTTTGGTGTTTTACGCCGCGCTCAAGATTATTTCACTTATATGGCGGCGTTGCCAGTTTTATTGTGGGAGGAAACCGGGCTCTGCGCCCAGAGGAAACCCACGACCTTCCGCTGGTAACTGGCAACCATCCCACATAGGTCGTTTATGCCTCTCTGAGGCTAATTTACTAAACCTGTTCCTGGGAAGGACAGAATTATGTTTTTTCTCGTTTTAGATCAACCAATGGAGATTATATTTTGGTAGAAGGAAGACATCCCAATAAAAGGAAACATGTACTCTACAGTTGGATGGTCAAGTTACATGATGAACGGAAGGCTCTGTTTAGGAAGGATGTACAACAAGGTTACTGAAACAGGCAGGTCGATGGAGAATACCCGAAACAAACTGATGGACGAATGGTTTACCAAATTGACAAGATGATGAGCGACAGGTTCGATGGAAGGATCGCCAGACCAATTGTTTAACAGTGATGCGCTAATAAACCGAAAGAGGCAGTTTAGATGGGATAAGTTACACAACTGACAGATGACAACTCACACAATAGACGGAAAAAAAGACCCAGATGATGGAAGAAAGTATACAGAGCCGACAGAAAGATTACAAGTTCATGGAAGAAATGGCACCCTAAAGGCATATATTTTATTCTTTAAGGACAACGTAGACTTTATTCAACTTTTAATGTTAGGACGATATTACAAAATTATCTATTAGCATGGATAAAATGTGAGCAATACATATAAAAGTAAAGTTAATGTGACCCATGAAAACCCCTCAAACAGAACATAAAAAAAATAGTTAATTTTTAAATCCCTTTGCCATTTTAAATCGAGCTTGATTTCTTAGGCCAAAATTGAACTACTTTTTATTGTCTGCTCAACCATAGAAGGTAGTTCAGATCAGTAACTAAAGGCCTGACTAACCTTTGGAAACTGGTCAAAATTATTTTCTGAAAATTTATCTACTTTTTAATCAAGTGCTTTCCAATCTAACATAGCGTTTTAATTAATCAGTAGTCTACATAAGTAACTCATGCATATGCCAAAACCATAGCCTACATGAATAATTATTCAGTTTTTAACTGATACTTCGTTGTTTGTTTTCTATTTTTATGCCTCTCTGAGGCTAATTTACTAAACCTGTTCCTGGGAAGGACAGAATTATGTTTTTTCTCGTTTTAGATCAACCAATGGAGATTATATTTTGGTAGAAGGAAGACATCCCAATGAAATGAAACAATTACTCTACAGTTGATGGATGGTCAAAATACATGAAGAACGAAAGGCTCTGTTTAGAAAGGATGTACAACAAGGTTACGGAAACAGGCAGGTCGATGGAGAATACCCGGAACAAACTGATGGAGGAATGGTTTACCAAATTGATAAGATGATGAACAACACTTTTCAACTAATATTTCGTTGTTCGTTTTCCAATTGTATGCCTCTCTGATTGATTGATTGATTGTTTGGTGTTTTACGCCGCGCTCAAGATTATTTCACTTATATGGCGGCGTTGCCAGTTTTATTGTGGGAGGAAACCGGGCTCTGCGCCCAGAGGAAACCCACGACCTTCCGCTGGTAACTGGCAACCATCCCACATAGGTCGTTTATGCCTCTCTGAGGCTAATTTACTAAACCTGTTCCTGGGAAGGACAGAATTATGTTTTTTCTCGTTTTAGATCAACCAATGGAGATTATATTTTGGTAGAAGGAAGACATCCCAATAAAAGGAAACATGTACTCTACAGTTGGATGGTCAAGTTACATGATGAACGGAAGGCTCTGTTTAGGAAGGATGTACAACAAGGTTACTGAAACAGGCAGGTCGATGGAGAATACCCGAAACAAACTGATGGACGAATGGTTTACCAAATTGACAAGATGATGAGCGACAGGTTCGATGGAAGGATCGCCAGACCAATTGTTTAACAGTGATGCGCTAATAAACCGAAAGAGGCAGTTTAGATGGGATAAGTTACACAACTGACAGATGACAACTCACACAATAGACGGAAAAAAAGACCCAGATGATGGAAGAAAGTATACAGAGCCGACAGAAAGATTACAAGTTCATGGAAGAAATGGCACCCTAAAGGCATATATTTTATTCTTTAAGGACAACGTAGACTTTATTCAACTTATAATGTTAGGACGATATTACAAAATTATCTATTAGCATGGATAAAATGTGAGCAATACATATAAAAGTAAAGTTAATGTGACCCATGAAAACCCCTCAAACAGAACATAAAAAAAATAGTTAATTTTTAAATCCCTTTGCCATTTTAAATCGAGCTTGATTTCTTAGGCCAAAATTGAACTACTTTTTATTGTCTGCTCAACCATAGAAGGTAGTTCAGATCAGTAACTAAAGGCCTGACTAACCTTTGGAAACTGGTCAAAATTATTTTCTGAAAATTTATCTACTTTTTAATCAAGTGCTTTCCAATCTAACATAGCGTTTTAATTAATCAGTAGTCTACATAAGTAACTCATGCATATGCCAAAACCATAGCCTACATGAATAATTATTCAGTTTTTAACTGATACTTCGTTGTCTGTTTTCTATTTTTATGCCTCTCTGAGGCTAATTTACTAAACCTGTTCCTGGGAAGGACAGAATTATGTTTTTTCTCGTTTTAGATCAACCAATGGAGATTATATTTTGGTAGAAGGAAGACATCCCAATAAAAGGAAACATGTACTCTACAGTTGGATGGTCAAGTTACATGATGAACGGAAGGCTCTGTTTAGGAAGGATGAACAACAAGGTTACTGAAACAGGCAGGTCGATGGAGAATACCCGAAACAAACTGATGGACGAATGGTTTACCAAATTGACAAGATGATGAGCGACAGGTTCGATGGAAGGATCGCCAGACCAATTGTTTAACAGTGATGCGCTAATAAACCGAAAGAGGCAGTTTAGATGGGATAAGTTACACAACTGACAGATGACAACTCACACAATAGACGGAAAAAAAGACCCAGATGATGGAAGAAAGTATACAGAGCCGACAGAAAGATTACAAGTTCATGGAAGAAATGGCACCCTAAAGGCATATATTTTATTCTTTAAGGACAACGTAGACTTTATTCAACTTATAATGTTAGGACGATATTACAGAATTATCTATTAGCATGGATAAAATGTGAGCAATACATATAAAAGTAAAGTTAATGTGACCCATGAAAACCCCTCAAACAGAACATAAAAAAAATAGTTAATTTTTAAATCCCTTTGCCATTTTAAATCGAGCTTGATTTCTTAGGCCAAAATTGAACTACTTTTTATTGTCTGCTCAACCATAGAAGGTAGTTCAGATCAGTAACTAAAGGCCTGACTAACCTTTGGAAACTGGTCAAAATTATTTTCTGAAAATTTATCTACTTTTTAATCAAGTGCTTTCCAATCTAACATAGCGTTTTAATTAATCAGTAGTCTACATAAGTAACTCATGCATATGCCAAAACCATAGCCTACATGAATAATTATTCAGTTTTTAACTGATACTTCGTTGTTTGTTTTCTATTTTTATGCCTCTCTGAGGCTAATTTACTAAACCTGTTCCTGGGAAGGACAGAATTATGTTTTTTCTCGTTTTAGATCAACCAATGGAGATTATATTTTGGTAGAAGGAAGACATCCCAATGAAATGAAACAATTACTCTACAGTTGATGGATGGTCAAAATACATGAAGAACGAAAGGCTCTGTTTAGAAAGGATGTACAACAAGGTTACGGAAACAGGCAGGTCGATGGAGAATACCCGGAACAAACTGATGGAGGAATGGTTTACCAAATTGATAAGATGATGAACAACACTTTTCAACTAATATTTCGTTGTTCGTTTTCCAGTTGTATGCCTCTCTGATTGATTGATTGATTGTTTGGTGTTTTACGCCGCGCTCAAGATTATTTCACTTATATGGCGGCGTTGCCAGTTTTATTGTGGGAGGAAACCGGGCTCTGCGCCCAGAGGAAACCCACGACCTTCCGCTGGTAACTGGCAACCATCCCACATAGGTCGTTTATGCCTCTCTGAGGCTAATTTACTAAACCTGTTCCTGGGAAGGACAGAATTATGTTTTTTCTCGTTTTAGATCAACCAATGGAGATTATATTTTGGTAGAAGGAAGACATCCCAATAAAAGGAAACATGTACTCTACAGTTGGATGGTCAAGTTACATGATGAACGGAAGGCTCTGTTTAGGAAGGATGAACAACAAGGTTACTGAAACAGGCAGGTCGATGGAGAATACCCGAAACAAACTGATGGACGAATGGTTTACCAAATTGACAAGATGATGAGCGACAGGTTCGATGGAAGGATCGCCAGACCAATTGTTTAACAGTGATGCGCTAATAAACCGAAAGAGGCAGTTTAGATGGGATAAGTTACACAACTGACAGATGACAACTCACACAATAGACGGAAAAAAAGACCCAGATGATGGAAGAAAGTATACAGAGCCGACAGAAAGATTACAAGTTCATGGAAGAAATGGCACCCTAAAGGCATATATTTTATTCTTTAAGGACAACGTAGACTTTATTCAACTTATAATGTTAGGACGATATTACAAAATTATCTATTAGCATGGATAAAATGTGAGCAATACATATAAAAGTAAAGTTAATGTGACCCATGAAAACCCCTCAAACAGAACATAAAAAAAATAGTTAATTTTTAAATCCCTTTGCCATTTTAAATCGAGCTTGATTTCTTAGGCCAAAATTGAACTACTTTTTATTGTCTGCTCAACCATAGAAGGTAGTTCAGATCAGTAACTAAAGGCCTGACTAACCTTTGGAAACTGGTCAAAATTATTTTCTGAAAATTTATCTACTTTTTAATCAAGTGCTTTCCAATCTAACATAGCGTTTTAATTAATCAGTAGTCTACATAAGTAACTCATGCATATGCCAAAACCATAGCCTACATGAATAATTATTCAGTTTTTAACTGATACTTCGTTGTTTGTTTTCTATTTTTATGCCTCTCTGAGGCTAATTTACTAAACCTGTTCCTGGGAAGGACAGAATTATGTTTTTTCTCGTTTTAGATCAACCAATGGAGATTATATTTTGGTAGAAGGAAGACATCCCAATGAAATGAAACAATTACTCTACAGTTGATGGATGGTCAAAATACATGAAGAACGAAAGGCTCTGTTTAGAAAGGATGTACAACAAGGTTACGGAAACAGGCAGGTCGATGGAGAATACCCGGAACAAACTGATGGAGGAATGGTTTACCAAATTGATAAGATGATGAACAACACTTTTCAACTAATATTTCGTTGTTCGTTTTCCAGTTGTATGCCTCTCTGATTGATTGATTGATTGTTTGGTGTTTTACGCCGCGCTCAAGATTATTTCACTTATATGGCGGCGTTGCCAGTTTTATTGTGGGAGGAAACCGGGCTCTGCGCCCAGAGGAAACCCACGACCTTCCGCTGGTAACTGGCAACCATCCCACATAGGTCGTTTATGCCTCTCTGAGGCTAATTTACTAAACCTGTTCCTGGGAAGGACAGAATTGTGTTTTTTCTCGTTTTAGATCAACCAATGGAGATTATATTTTGGTAGAAGGAAGACATCCCAATAAAAGGAAACATGTACTCTACAGTTGGATGGTCAAGTTACATGATGAACGGAAGGCTCTGTTTAGGAAGGATGTACAGCAAGGTTACTGAAACAGGCAGGTCGATGGAGAATACCCGAAACAAACTGATGGACGAATGGTTTACCAAATTGACAAGATGATGAGCGACAGGTTCGATGGAAGGATCGCCAGACCAATTGTTTAACAGTGATGCGCTAATAAACCGAAAGAGGCAGTTTAGATGGGATAAGTTACACAACTGACAGATGACAACTCACACAATAGACAGAAAAAAAGACCCAGATGATGGAAGAAAGTATACAGAGCCGACAGAAAGATTACAAGTTCATGGAAGAAATGGCACCCTAAAGGCATATATTTTATTCTTTAAGGACAACGTAGACTTTATTCAACTTATAATGTTAGGACGATATTACAAAATTATCTATTAGCATGGATAAAATGTGAGCAATACATATAAAAGTAAAGTTAATGTGACCCATGAAAACCCCTCAAACAGAACATAAAAAAAATAGTTAATTTTTAAATCCCTTTGCCATTTTAAATCGAGCTTGATTTCTTAGGCCAAAATTGAACTACTTTTTATTGTCTGCTCAACCATAGAAGGTAGTTCAGATCAGTAACTAAAGGCCTGACTAACCTTTGGAAACTGGTCAAAATTATTTTCTGAAAATTTATCTACTTTTTAATCAAGTGCTTTCCAATCTAACATAGCGTTTTAATTAATCAGTAGTCTACATAAGTAACTCATGCATATGCCAAAACCATAGCCTACATGAAAAATTATTCAGTTTTTAACTGATACTTCGTTGTCTGTTTTCTATTTTTATGCCTCTCTGAGGCTAATTTACTAAACCTGTTCCTGGGAAAGACAGAATTATGTTTTTTCTCGTTTTAGATCAACCAATGGAGATTATATTTTGGTAGAAGGAAGACATCCCAATGAAATGAAACAATTACTCTACAGTTGATGGATGGTCAAAATACATGAAGAACGAAAGGCTCTGTTTAGAAAGGATGTACAACAAGGTTACGGAAACAGGCAGGTCGATGGAGAATACCCGGAACAAACTGATGGAGGAATGGTTTACCAAATTGATAAGATGATGAACAACACTTTTCAACTAATATTTCGTTGTTCGTTTTCCAATTGTATGCCTCTCTGATTGATTGATTGATTGTTTGGTGTTTTACGCCGCGCTCAATATTATTTCACTTATATGGCGGCGCTGCCAGTTTTATTGTGGGAGGAAACCGGGCTCTGCGCCCAGAGGAAACCCACGACCTTCCGCTGGTAACTGGCAACCATCCCACATAGGTCGTTTATGCCTCTCTGAGGCTAATTTACTAAACCTGTTCCTGGGAAGGACAGAATTATGTTTTTTCTCGTTTTAGATCAACCAATGGAGATTATATTTTGGTAGAAGGAAGACATCCCAATAAAAGGAAACATGTACTCTACAGTTGGATGGTCAAGTTACATGATGAACGGAAGGCTCTGTTTAGGAAGGATGTACAACAAGGTTACTGAAACAGGCAGGTCGATGGAGAATACCCGAAACAAACTGATGGACGAATGGTTTACCAAATTGACAAGATGATGAGCGACAGGTTCGATGGAAGGATCGCCAGACCAATTGTTTAACAGTGATGCGCTAATAAACCGAAAGAGGCAGTTTAGATGGGATAAGTTACACAACTGACAGATGACAACTCACACAATAGACGGAAAAAAAGACCCAGATGATGGAAGAAAGTATACAGAGCCGACAGAAAGATTACAAGTTCATGGAAGAAATGGCACCCTAAAGGCATATATTTTATTCTTTAAGGACAACGTAGACTTTATTCAACTTTTAATGTTAGGACGATATTACAAAATTATCTATTAGCATGGATAAAATGTGAGCAATACATATAAAAGTAAAGTTAATGTGACCCATGAAAACCCCTCAAACAGAACATAAAAAAAATAGTTAATTTTTAAATCCCTTTGCCATTTTAAATCGAGCTTGATTTCTTAGGCCAAAATTGAACTACTTTTTATTGTCTGCTCAACCATAGAAGGTAGTTCAGATCAGTAACTAAAGGCCTGACTAACCTTTGGAAACTGGTCAAAATTATTTTCTGAAAATTTATCTACTTTTTAATCAAGTGCTTTCCAATCTAACATAGCGTTTTAATTAATCAGTAGTCTACATAAGTAACTCATGCATATGCCAAAACCATAGCCTACATGAATAATTATTCAGTTTTTAACTGATACTTCGTTGTTTGTTTTCTATTTTTATGCCTCTCTGAGGCTAATTTACTAAACCTGTTCCTGGGAAGGACAGAATTATGTTTTTTCTCGTTTTAGATCAACCAATGGAGATTATATTTTGGTAGAAGGAAGACATCCCAATGAAATGAAACAATTACTCTACAGTTGATGGATGGTCAAAATACATGAAGAACGAAAGGCTCTGTTTAGAAAGGATGTACAACAAGGTTACGGAAACAGGCAGGTCGATGGAGAATACCCGGAACAAACTGATGGAGGAATGGTTTACCAAATTGATAAGATGATGAACAACACTTTTCAACTAATATTTCGTTGTTCGTTTTCCAATTGTATGCCTCTCTGATTGATTGATTGATTGTTTGGTGTTTTACGCCGCGCTCAAGATTATTTCACTTATATGGCGGCGTTGCCAGTTTTATTGTGGGAGGAAACCGGGCTCTGCGCCAAGAGGAAACCCACGACCTTCCGCTGGTAACTGGCAACCATCCCACATAGGTCGTTTATGCCTCTCTGAGGCTAATTTACTAAACCTGTTCCTGGGAAGGACAGAATTATGTTTTTTCTCGTTTTAGATCAACCAATGGAGATTATATTTTGGTAGAAGGAAGACATCCCAATAAAAGGAAACATGTACTCTACAGTTGGATGGTCAAGTTACATGATGAACGGAAGGCTCTGTTTAGGAAGGATGTACAACAAGGTTACTGAAACAGGCAGGTCGATGGAGAATACCCGAAACAAACTGATGGACGAATGGTTTACCAAATTGACAAGATGATGAGCGACAGGTTCGATGGAAGGATCGCCAGACCAATTGTTTAACAGTGATGCGCTAATAAACCGAAAGAGGCAGTTTAGATGGGATAAGTTACACAACTGACAGATGACAACTCACACAATAGACGGAAAAAAAGACCCAGATGATGGAAGAAAGTATACAGAGCCGACAGAAAGATTACAAGTTCATGGAAGAAATGGCACCCTAAAGGCATATATTTTATTCTTTAAGGACAACGTAGACTTTATTCAACTTATAATGTTAGGACGATATTACAAAATTATCTATTAGCATGGATAAAATGTGAGCAATACATATAAAAGTAAAGTTAATGTGACCCATGAAAACCCCTCAAACAGAACATAAAAAAAATAGTTAATTTTTAAATCCCTTTGCCATTTTAAATCGAGCTTGATTTCTTAGGCCAAAATTGAACTACTTTTTATTGTCTGCTCAACCATAGAAGGTAGTTCAGATCAGTAACTAAAGGCCTGACTAACCTTTGGAAACTGGTCAAAATTATTTTCTGAAAATTTATCTACTTTTTAATCAAGTGCTTTCCAATCTAACATAGCGTTTTAATTAATCAGTAGTCTACATAAGTAACTCATGCATATGCCAAAACCATAGCCTACATGAATAATTATTCAGTTTTTAACTGATACTTCGTTGTCTGTTTTCTATTTTTATGCCTCTCTGAGGCTAATTTACTAAACCTGTTCCTGGGAAGGACAGAATTATGTTTTTTCTCGTTTTAGATCAACCAATGGAGATTATATTTTGGTAGAAGGAAGACATCCCAATAAAAGGAAACATGTACTCTACAGTTGGATGGTCAAGTTACATGATGAACGGAAGGCTCTGTTTAGGAAGGATGAACAACAAGGTTACTGAAACAGGCAGGTCGATGGAGAATACCCGAAACAAACTGATGGACGAATGGTTTACCAAATTGACAAGATGATGAGCGACAGGTTCGATGGAAGGATCGCCAGACCAATTGTTTAACAGTGATGCGCTAATAAACCGAAAGAGGCAGTTTAGATGGGATAAGTTACACAACTGACAGATGACAACTCACACAATAGACGGAAAAAAAGACCCAGATGATGGAAGAAAGTATACAGAGCCGACAGAAAGATTACAAGTTCATGGAAGAAATGGCACCCTAAAGGCATATATTTTATTCTTTAAGGACAACGTAGACTTTATTCAACTTATAATGTTAGGACGATATTACAAAATTATCTATTAGCATGGATAAAATGTGAGCAATACATATAAAAGTAAAGTTAATGTGACCCATGAAAACCCCTCAAACAGAACATAAAAAAAATAGTTAATTTTTAAATCCCTTTGCCATTTTAAATCGAGCTTGATTTCTTAGGCCAAAATTGAACTACTTTTTATTGTCTGCTCAACCATAGAAGGTAGTTCAGATCAGTAACTAAAGGCCTGACTAACCTTTGGAAACTGGTCAAAATTATTTTCTGAAAATTTATCTACTTTTTAATCAAGTGCTTTCCAATCTAACATAGCGTTTTAATTAATCAGTAGTCTACATAAGTAACTCATGCATATGCCAAAACCATAGCCTACATGAATAATTATTCAGTTTTTAACTGATACTTCGTTGTCTGTTTTCTATTTTTATGCCTCTCTGAGGCTAATTTACTAAACCTGTTCCTGGGAAGGACAGAATTATGTTTTTTCTCGTTTTAGATCAACCAATGGAGATTATATTTTGGTAGAAGGAAGACATCCCAATGAAATGAAACAATTACTCTACAGTTGATGGATGGTCAAAATACATGAAGAACGAAAGGCTCTGTTTAGAAAGGATGTACAACAAGGTTACGGAAACAGGCAGGTCGATGGAGAATACCCGGAACAAACTGATGGAGGAATGGTTTACCAAATTGATAAGATGATGAACAACACTTTTCAACTAATATTTCGTTGTTCGTTTTCAAATTGTATGCCTCTCTGATTGATTGATTGATTGTTTGGTGTTTTACGCCGCGCTCAAGATTATTTCACTTATATGGCGGCGTTGCCAGTTTTATTGTGGGAGGAAACCGGGCTCTGCGCCCAGAGGAAACCCACGACCTTCCGCTGGTAACTGGCAACCATCCCACATAGGTCGTTTATGCCTCTCTGAGGCTAATTTACTAAACCTGTTCCTGGGAAGGACAGAATTGTGTTTTTTCTCGTTTTAGATCAACCAATGGAGATTATATTTTGGTAGAAGGAAGACATCCCAATAAAAGGAAACATGTACTCTACAGTTGGATGGTCAAGTTACATGATGAACGGAAGGCTCTGTTTAGGAAGGATGTACAGCAAGGTTACTGAAACAGGCAGGTCGATGGAGAATACCCGAAACAAACTGATGGACGAATGGTTTACCAAATTGATAAGATGATGAGCGACAGGTTCGAGGAAAGGATCGCCAGACCAATTGTTTAACAGTGATGGGCTAATGAAAGAAAGAGGCAGTTTAGATGGGATAAGTTACACAACTGACAGATGACAACTCACACAACAGACGGAAAAATGACCCAGATGATGGAAGAAAGTATACAGAGCCGACAGTAGAAAGATTCTAAGTTCAAGGAAGAAATGGCACCCTAAAGGCATATATTTTATTCTTTGAGGACAACGTAGACTTTATTCAACTTATAATGTTAGGACGATATTACAAAATTATCTATTAGCATGGATAAAATGTGAGCAATACATATAAAAGTAAAGTTAATGTGACCCATGAAAACCCCTCAAACAGAACATAAAAAAAATAGTTAATTTTTAAATCCCTTTGCCATTTTAAATCGAGCTTGATTTCTTAGGCCAAAATTGAACTACTTTTTATTGTCTGCTCAACCATAGAAGGTAGTTCAGATCAGTAACTAAAGGCCTGACTAACCTTTGGAAACTGGTCAAAATTATTTTCTGAAAATTTATCTACTTTTTAATCAAGTGCTTTCCAATCTAACATAGCGTTTTAATTAATCAGTAGTCTACATAAGTAACTCATGCATATGCCAAAACCATAGCCTACATGAAAAATTATTCAGTTTTTAACTGATACTTCGTTGTCTGTTTTCTATTTTTATGCCTCTCTGAGGCTAATTTACTAAACCTGTTCCTGGGAAAGACAGAATTATGTTTTTTCTCGTTTTAGATCAAACAATGGAGATTATATTTTGGTAGAAGGAAGACATCCCAATGAAATGAAACAATTACTCTACAGTTGATGGATGGTCAAAATACATGAAGAACGAAAGGCTCTGTTTAGAAAGGATGTACAACAAGGTTACGGAAACAGGCAGGTCGATGGAGAATACCCGGAACAAACTGATGGAGGAATGGTTTACCAAATTGATAAGATGATGAACAACACTTTTCAACTAATATTTCGTTGTTCGTTTTCCAATTGTATGCCTCTCTGATTGATTGATTGATTGTTTGGTGTTTTACGCCGCGCTCAATATTATTTCACTTATATGGCGGCGCTGCCAGTTTTATTGTGGGAGGAAACCGGGCTCTGCGCCCAGAGGAAACCCACGACCTTCCGCTGGTAACTGGCAACCATCCAACATAGGTCGTTTATGCCTCTCTGAGGCTAATTTACTAAATCTGTTCCTGGGAAGGACAGAATTATGTTTTTTCTCGTTTTAGATCAACCAATGGAGATTATATTTTGGTAGAAGGAAGACATCCCAATAAAAGGAAACATGTACTCTACAGTTGGATGGTCAAGTTACATGATGAACGGAAGGCTCTGTTTAGGAAGGATGTACAACAAGGTTACTGAAACAGGCAGGTCGATGGAGAATACCCGAAACAAACTGATGGACGAATGGTTTACCAAATTGACAAGATGATGAGCGACAGGTTCGATGGAAGGATCGCCAGACCAATTGTTTAACAGTGATGCGCTAATAAACCGAAAGAGGCAGTTTAGATGGGATAAGTTACACAACTGACAGATGACAACTCACACAATAGACGGAAAAAAAGACCCAGATGATGGAAGAAAGTATACAGAGCCGACAGAAAGATTACAAGTTCATGGAAGAAATGGCACCCTAAAGGCATATATTTTATTCTTTAAGGACAACGTAGACTTTATTCAACTTATAATGTTAGGACGATATTACAAAATTATCTATTAGCATGGATAAAATGTGAGCAATACATATAAAAGTAAAGTTAATGTGACCCATGAAAACCCCTCAAACAGAACATAAAAAAAATAGTTAATTTTTAAATCCCTTTGCCATTTTAAATCGAGCTTGATTTCTTAGGCCAAAATTGAACTACTTTTTATTGTCTGCTCAACCATAGAAGGTAGTTCAGATCAGTAACTAAAGGCCTGACTAACCTTTGGAAACTGGTCAAAATTATTTTCTGAAAATTTATCTACTTTTTAATCAAGTGCTTTCCAATCTAACATAGCGTTTTAATTAATCAGTAGTCTACATAAGTAACTCATGCATATGCCAAAACCATAGCCTACATGAATAATTATTCAGTTTTTAACTGATACTTCGATGTCTGTTTTCTATTTTTATGCCTCTCTGAGGCTAATTTACTAAACCTGTTCCTGGGAAGGACAGAATTATGTTTTTTCTCGTTTTAGATCAACCAATGGAGATTATATTTTGGTAGAAGGAAGACATCCCAATGAAATGAAACAATTACTCTACAGTTGATGGATGGTCAAAATACATGAAGAACGAAAGGCTCTGTTTAGAAAGGATGTACAACAAGGTTACGGAAACAGGCAGGCCGATGGAGAATACCCGGAACAAACTGATGGAGGAATGGTTTACCAAATTGATAAGATGATGAACAACACTTTTCAACTAATATTTCGTTGTTCGTTTTCAAATTGTATGCCTCTCTGATTGATTGATTGATTGTTTGGTGTTTTACGCCGCGCTCAAGATTATTTCACTTATATGGCGGCGTTGCCAGTTTATTTTGGGAGGAAACCGGGCTCTGCGCCCAGAGGAAACCCACGACCTTCCGCTGGTAACTGGCAACCATCCCACATAGGTCGTTTATGCCTCTCTGAGGCTAATTTACTAAACCTGTTCCTGGGAAGGACAGAATTATGTTTTTTCTCGTTTTAGATCAACCAATGGAGATTATATTTTGGTAGAAGGAAGACATCCCAATGAAATGAAACAATTACTCTACAGTTGATGGATGGTCAAAATACATGAAGAACGAAAGGCTCTGTTTAGAAAGGATGTACAACAAGGTTACGGAAACAGGCAGGTCGATGGAGAATACCCGGAACAAACTGATGGAGGAATGGTTTACCAAATTGATAAGATGATGAACAACACTTTTCAACTAATATTTCGTTGTTCGTTTTCCAATTGTATGCCTCTCTGATTGATTGATTGATTGTTTGGTGTTTTACGCCGCGCTCAAGATTATTTCACTTATATGGCGGCGTTGCCAGTTTTATTGTGGGAGGAAACCGGGCTCTGCGCCCAGAGGAAACCCACGACCTTCCGCTGGTAACTGGCAACCATCCCACATAGGTCGTTTATGCCTCTCTGAGGCTAATTTACTAAACCTGTTCCTGGGAAGGACAGAATTATGTTTTTTCTCGTTTTAGATCAACCAATGGAGATTATATTTTGGTAGAAGGAAGACATCCCAATAAAAGGAAACATGTACTCTACAGTTGGATGGTCAAGTTACACGATGAACGGAAGGCTCTGTTTAGGAAGGATGTACAACAAGGTTACTGAAACAGGCAGGTCGATGGAGAATACCCGAAACAAACTGATGGACGAATGGTTTACCAAATTGACAAGATGATGAGCGACAGGTTCGATGGAAGGATCGCCAGACCAATTGTTTAACAGTGATGCGCTAATAAACCGAAAGAGGCAGTTTAGATGGGATAAGTTACACAACTGACAGATGACAACTCACACAATAGACGGAAAAAAAAGACCCAGATGATGGAAGAAAGTATACAGAGCCGACAGAAAGATTACAAGTTCATGGAAGAAATGGCACCCTAAAGGCATATATTTTATTCTTTAAGGACAACGTAGACTTTATTCAACTTATAATGTTAGGACGATATTACAAAATTATCTATTAGCATGGATAAAATGTGAGCAATACATATAAAAGTAAAGTTAATGTGACCCATGAAAACCCCTCAAACAGAACATAAAAAAAATAGTTAATTTTTAAATCCCTTTGCCATTTTAAATCGAGCTTGATTTCTTAGGCCAAAATTGAACTACTTTTTATTGTCTGCTCAACCATAGAAGGTAGTTCAGATCAATAACTAAAGGCCTGACTAACCTTTGGAAACTGGTCAAAATTATTTTCTGAAAATTTATCTCCTTTTTAATCAAGTGCTTTCCAATCTAACATAGCGTTTTAATTAATCAGTAGTCTACATAAGTAACTCATGCATATGCCAAAACCATAGCCTACATGAATAATTATTCAGTTTTTAACTGATACTTCGTTGTTTGTTTTCTATTTTTATGCCTCTCTGAGGCTAATTTACTAAACCTGTTCCTGGGAAGGACAGAATTATGTTTTTTCTCGTTTTAGATCAACCAATGGAGATTATATTTTGGTAGAAGGAAGACATCCCAATGATATGAAACAATTACTCTACAGTTGATGGATGGTCAAAATACATGAAGAACGAAAGGCTCTGTTTAGAAAGGATGTACAACAAGGTTACGGAAACAGGCAGGTCGATGGAGAATACCCGGAACAAACTGATGGAGGAATGGTTTACCAAATTGATAAGATGATGAACAACACTTTTCAACTAATATTTCGTTGTTCGTTTTCCAATTGTATGCCTCTCTGATTGATTGATTGATTGTTTGGTGTTTTACGCCGCGCTCAAGATTATTTCACTTATATGGCGGCGTTGCCAGTTTTATTGTGGGAGGAAACCGGGCTCTGCGCCCAGAGGAAACCCACGACCTTCCGCTGGTAACTGGCAACCATCCCACATAGGTCGTTTATGCCTCTCTGAGGCTAATTTACTAAACCTGTTCCTGGGAAGGACAGAATTATGTTTTTTCTCGTTTTAGATCAACCAATGGAGATTATATTTTGGTAGAAGGAAGACATCCCAATAAAAGGAAACATGTACTCTACAGTTGGATGGTCAAGTTACATGATGAACGGAAGGCTCTGTTTAGGAAGGATGTACAACAAGGTTACTGAAACAGGCAGGTCGATGGAGAATACCCGAAACAAACTGATGGACGAATGGTTTACCAAATTGACAAGATGATGAGCGACAGGTTCGATGGAAGGATCGCCAGACCAATTGTTTAACAGTGATGCGCTAATAAACCGAAAGAGGCAGTTTAGATGGGATAAGTTACACAACTGACAGATGACAACTCACACAATAGACGGAAAAAAAGACCCAGATGATGGAAGAAAGTATACAGAGCCGACAGAAAGATTACAAGTTCATGGAAGAAATGGCACCCTAAAGGCATATATTTTATTCTTTAAGGACAACGTAGACTTTATTCAACTTATAATGTTAGGACGATATTACAAAATTATCTATTAGCATGGATAAAATGTGAGCAATACATATAAAAGTAAAGTTAATGTGACCCATGAAAACCCCTCAAACAGAACATAAAAAAAATAGTTAATTTTTAAATCCCTTTGCCATTTTAAATCGAGCTTGATTTCTTAGGCCAAAATTGAACTACTTTTTATTGTCTGCTCAACCAAAGAAGGTAGTTCAGATCAGTAACTAAAGGCCCGACTAACCTTTGGAAACTGGTCAAAATTATTTTCGGAAAATTTATCTACTTTTTAATCAAGTGCTTTCCAATCTAACATAGCGTTTTAATTAATCAGTAGTCTACATAAGTAACTCATGCATATGCCAAAACCATAGCCTACATGAATAATTATTCAGTTTTTAACTGATACTTCGTTGTTTGTTTTCTATTTTTATGCCTCTCTGAGGCTAATTTACTAAACCTGTTCCTGGGAAGGACAGAATTATGTTTTTTCTCGTTTTAGATCAACCAATGGAGATTATATTTTGGTAGACGGAAGACATCCCAATGAAATGAAACAATTACTCTACAGTTGATGGATGGTCAAAATACATGAAGAACGAAAGGCTCTGTTTAGAAAGGATGTACAACAAGGTTACGGAAACAGGCAGGTCGATGGAGAATACCCGGAACAAACTGATGGAGGAATGGTTTACCAAATTGATAAGATGATGAACAACACTTTTCAACTAATATTTCGTTGTTTGTTTTCCAATTGTATGCCTCTCTGATTGATTGATTGATTGTTTGGTGTTTTACGCCGCGCTCAAGATTATTTCACTTATATGGCGGCGTTGCCAGTTTTATTGTGGGAGGAAACCGGGCTCTGCGCCCAGAGGAAACCCACGACCTTCCGCTGGTAACTGGCAACCATCCCACATAGGTCGTTTATGCCTCTCTGAGGCTAATTTACTAAACCTGTTCCTGGGAAGGACAGAATTATGTTTTTTCTCGTTTTAGATCAACCAATGGAGATTATATTTTGGTAGAAGGAAGACATCCCAATAAAAGGAAACATGTACTCTACAGTTGGATGGTCAAGTTACATGATGAACGGAAGGCTCTGTTTAGGAAGGATGTACAACAAGGTTACTGAAACAGGCAGGTCGATGGAGAATACCCGCAACAAACTGATGGACGAATGGTTTACCAAATTGACAAGATGATGAGCAACACTTTTCAACTAATATTTCGTTGTTCGTTTTCGAATTGTATGCCTCTCTGATTGATTGATTGATTGTTTGGTGTTTTACGCCGCGCTCAAGATTATTTCACTTATATGGCGGCGTTGCCAGTTTTATTGTGGGAGGATACCAGGCTCTGCTGGTAACTGGCAACCATCCCACATAGGTCGTTTATGCCTCTCTGAGGCTAATTTTACTAAACCTGTTCCTGGGAAGGACAGAATTATGTTTTTTCTCGTTTTAGATCAACCAATGGAGATTATATTTTGGTAGAAGGAAGACATCCCAATGAAAGGAAACGTACTCTACAGTTGATGGATGGTCAAGTAACATGATGAACGAAAGGCTCTGTTTAGGAAGGATGTACAACAAGGTTACTGAAACAGGCAGGTCGATCGAGAATACCCAAAACAAACTGATGGACGAATGGTTTACCAAATTGACAAGATGATGAGCGACAAGTTCGACGGAAGGACCGCCAGACCAATTGTTTAACAGTGAAGCGCTAATGAAAGAAAGAGGCAGTTTGTTACACAACTGACAGATGACAACTCACACAATAGACAGAAAAAAGACCCAGATGATGGAAGAAAGTATACAGAGCCGACAGAAAGATTACAAGTTCATGGAAGAAATGGCACCCTAAAGGCATATATTTAATTCTTTGAGGAGAACGTAGACTTTATTCAACTTATAATGTTAGGTCGATATTACAAAATTGTCTATTAGCATGGATAAAATGTGAGCAATACATATAAAAGTAAAGTTAATGTGACCCATGAAAACCCCTCAAACAGAACATAAAAAAAATAGTTAATTTTTAAATCCCTTTGCCATTTTAAATCGAGCCTGATTTCTTAGGCCAAAATTGAACTACTTTCTATCGTCTGCTCAACCATAGAAGGTAGTTCAGATCAGTAACTAAAGGCCTGACTAACCTTTGGAAACTGGTCAAAATTATTTTCTGAAAATTTATCTACTTTTTAATCAAGTGCTTTCCAATCTAACATAGCGTTTGAATTAATCAGTAGTCTACATAAGTAATTCATGCATATGCCAAAACTATAGCCTACATGAATAATTATCAAGTTTTTAACTGATACTTTGTTGTTTGTTTTCTATTTTTGAGGCTAATTTACTAAACCTGTTCCTGGGAAGGACAGAATTATGTTTTTTCTCGTTTTAGATCAACCAATGGAGATTATATTTTGGTAGAAGGAAGACATCCCATTGAAAGGAAACATGTACTCTACAGTTGATGGATGGTCAAGTTACATGATGAACGGAAGGCTCTGTTTAGGAAGGATGTACAACAAGGTTACTGAAACAGGCAGGTCGATGGAGAATGCCCGAAACAAACTGATGGAGGAATGGTTTACCAAATTGATAAGATGATGAGCAACACTTTTCAACTAATATTTCGTTGTTCGTTTTCCAATTGTATGCCTCTCTGATTGATTGTTTGGTGTTTTACGCCGCACTCAAGATTATTTCACTTATATGGCAGCGTTGCCAGTTTTATTGTGGGAGGAAACCGGGCTCTGCGCCCAGAGGAAACCCACGACCTTCCGCTGGTAACTGGCAACCATCCCACATAGGTCGTTTATGCCTCTCTGAGGCTAATTTACTAAACCTGTGATGGGCTAATGAAAGAAAGAGGCAGTTTAGATGGGATAAGTTACACAACTGACAGATGACAACTCACACAACAGACGGAAAAATGACCCAGATGATGGAAGAAAGTATACAGAGCCGACAGTAGAAAGATTCTAAGTTCAAGGAAGAAATGGCACCCTAAAGGCATATATTTTATTCTTTGAGGACAACGTAGACTTTATTCAACTTATAATGTTAGGACGATATTACAAAATTATCTATTAGCATGGATAAAATGTGAGCAATACATATAAAAGTAAAGTTAATGTGACCCATGAATACGCCTAAAACAGTACATAAAAAATCTTGTTAATTTTTTAATTCTTTTGCCATTTTAAATCGAGCTTGATTTCTTAGGCCAAAATTGAACTACTTTCTATCGTCTGCTCAACCATAGAAGGTAGTTCAGATCAGTAACTAAAGGCTTGACCAACCTTTGGAAACTGATCAAAATTATTTTCTGAAAATTTATTTACTTTTTAATCAAGTGCTTTTCAATCTAACATAGCGTTTTAATTAATCAGTAGTCTACATAAGTAATTTATGCATACGCCCAAACCATAGCCTACAAGAATTATTATTAAGTTTTCAACTGATACTTCGTTATTTGTTTTCCCATTGTATGCCTCTCTGAGGCTAATTTACTAAACCTGTTCCTGGGAAGGACAGAATTATGTTTTTTCTCGTTTTAGATCAACCAATGGAGATTATATTTTGGTAGAAGGAAGACATCCCATTGAAAGGAAACATGTACTCTACAGTTGATGGATGGTCAAGTTACATGATGAACGGAAGGCTCTGTTTAGGAAGGATGTACAACAAGGTTACTGAAACAGGCAGGTCGATGGAGAATGCCCGAAACAAACTGATGGAGGAATGGTTTACCAAATTGATAAGATGATGAGCAACACTTTTCAACTAATATTTCGTTGTTCGTTTTCCAATTGTATGCCTCTCTGATTGATTGATTGATTGATTGTTTGGTGTTTTACGCCGTGCTCAAGATTATTTCACTTATATGGCAGCGTTGCCAGTTTTATTGTGGGAGGAAACTGGGCTCTGCGCCCAGAGGAAACCCACGACCTTCCGCTGGTAACTGGCAACCGTCCCACATAGGTCGTTTATGCCTCTCTGAGGCTAATTTTACTAAACCTGTTCCTGGGAAGGACAGAATTATGTTTTTTCTCGTTTTAGATCAACCAATGGAGATTATATTTAGGTAGAAGGAAGAAATCCCAATGAAAGGAAACGTACTCTACAGTTGATGGATGGTCAAGTAACATGATGAACGAAAGGCTCTGTTTAGGAAGGATGTACAACAAGGTTACTGAAACAGGCAGGTCGATCGAGAATACCCAAAACAAACTGATGGACGAATGGTTTACCAAATTGACAAGATGATGAGCGACAGGTTCGACGGAAGGATCGCCAGACCAATTGTTTAACAGTGAAGCGCTAATGAAAGACAGAGGCAGTTTGTTACACAACTGACAGATGACAACTCACACAATAGACGGAAAAAAAGACCCAGATGATGGAAGAAAGTATACAGAGCCGACAGTAGAAAGATTACAAGTTCATGGAAGAAATGGCACCCTAAAGGCATATATTTAATTCTTTGAGGAGAACGTAGACTTTATTCAACTTATAATGTTAGGTCGATATTACAAAACTGGCTATTAGCATGGATAAAATGTGAGCAATACATATAAAAGTAAAGTTAATGTGACCCATAAAAACCCCTAAAACAGAACATAAAAAAAATAGTTCATTTTTAAATCCCTTTGCCATTTTAAATCGAGCCTGATTTCTTAGGCCAAAATTGAACTACTTTCTATCGTCTGCTCAACCATAGAAGGTAGTTCAGATCAGTAACTAAAGGCCTGACTAACCTTTGGAAACTGGTCAAAATTATTTTCTGAAAATTTATCTACTTTTTAATCAAGTGCTTTCCAATCTAACATAGCGTTTTAATTAATCAGTAGTCTACATAAGTAACTCATGCATATGCCAAAACCATAGCCTACATGAATAATTATTCAGTTTTTAACTGATACTTCGTTGTCTGTTTTCTATTTTTATGCCTCTCTGAGGCTAATTTACTAAACCTGTTCCTGGGAAGGACAGAATTATGTTTTTTCTCGTTTTAGATCAACCAATGGAGATTATATTTTGGTAGAAGGAAGACATCCCAATAAAAGGAAACATGTACTCTACAGTTGGATGGTCAAGTTACATGATGAACGGAAGGCTCTGTTTAGGAAGGATGAACAACAAGGTTACTGAAACAGGCAGGTCGATGGAGAATACCCGAAACAAACTGATGGACGAATGGTTTACCAAATTGACAAGATGATGAGCGACAAGTTCGACGGAAGGATCGCCAGACCAATTGTTTAACAGTGAAGCGCTAATGAAAGAAAGAGGCAGTTTGTTACACAACTGACAGATGACAACTCACACAATAGACAGAAAAAAGACCCAGATGATGGAAGAAAGTATACAGAGCCGACAGAAAGATTACAAGTTCATGGAAGAAATGGCACCCTAAAGGCATATATTTAATTCTTTGAGGAGAACGTAGACTTTATTCAACTTATAATGTTAGGTCGATATTACAAAATTGTCTATTAGCATGGATAAAATGTGAGCAATACATATAAAAGTAAAGTTAATGTGACCCATGAAAACCCCTCAAACAGAACATAAAAAAAATAGTTAATTTTTAAATCCCTTTGCCATTTTAAATCGAGCCTGATTTCTTAGGCCAAAATTGAACTACTTTCTATCGTCTGCTCAACCATAGAAGGTAGTTCAGATCAGTAACTAAAGGCCTGACTAACCTTTGGAAACTGGTCAAAATTATTTTCTGAAAATTTATCTACTTTTTAATCAAGTGCTTTCCAATCTAACATAGCGTTTGAATTAATCAGTAGTCTACATAAGTAATTCATGCATATGCCAAAACTATAGCCTACATGAATAATTATCAAGTTTTTAACTGATACTTTGTTGTTTGTTTTCTATTTTTATGCCTCTCTGAGGCTAATTTACTAAACCTGTTCCTGGGAAGGACAGAATTATGTTTTTTCTCGTTTTAGATCAACCAATGGAGATTATATTTTGGTAGAAGGAAGACATCCCATTGAAAGGAAACATGTACTCTACAGTTGATGGATGGTCAAGTTACATGATGAACGGAAGGCTCTGTTTAGGAAGGATGTACAACAAGGTTACTGAAACAGGCAGGTCGATGGAGAATGCCCGAAACAAACTGATGGAGGAATGGTTTACCAAATTGATAAGATGATGAGCAACACTTTTCAACTAATATTTCGTTGTTCGTTTTCCAATTGTATGCCTCTCTGATTGATTGATTGTTTGGTGTTTTACGCCGCACTCAAGATTATTTCACTTATATGGCAGCGTTGCCAGTTTTATTGTGGGAGGAAACCGGGCTCTGCGCCCAGAGGAAACCCACGACCTTCCGCTGGTAACTGGCAACCGTCCCACATAGGTCGTTTATGCCTCTCTGAGGCTAATTTACTAAACCTGTTCCTGGGAAGGACAGAATTATGTTTTTTCTCGTTTTAGATCAACCAATGGAGATTAAATTTTGGTAGAAGGAAGACATCCCAATGAAAGGAAACATGTACTCTACAGTTGATGGATGGTCAAGTTACATGATGTACGGAAGGCTCTGTTTAGGAAGGATGTACAACAGGGTTACTGAAACAGGCAGGTCGATGGAGAATACCCGAAACAATCTGATGGTGGAATGGTTTACCAAATTGATAAGATGATGAGCGACAGGTTCGAGGAAAGGATCGCCAGACCAATTGTTTAACAGTGATGGGCTAATGAAAGAAAGAGGTAGTTTAGATGGGATAAGTTACACAACTGACAGATGACAACTCACACAACAGACGGAAAAATGACCCAGATGATGGAAGAAAGTATACAGAGCCGACAGTAGAAAGATTCTAAGTTCATGGAAGAAATGGCACCCTAAAGGCATATAATTAATTCTTTGAGGAGAACGTAGACTTTATTCAACTTATAATGTTAGGACGATATTACAAAATTATCTATTAGCATGGATAAAATGTGAGCAATACATATAAAAGTAAAGTTAATGTGACCCATGAATACGCCTAAAACAGAACATAAAAAATCTTGTTAATTTTTTAATTCTTTTGCCATTTTAAATCGAGCTTGATTTCTTAGGCCAAAATTGAACTACTTTCTATCGTCTGCTCAACCATAGAAGGTAGTTCAGATCAGTAACTAAAGGCTTGACCAACCTTTGGAAACTGATCAAAATTATTTTCTGAAAATTTATTTACTTTTTAATCAAGTGCTTTTCAATCTAACATAGCGTTTGAATTAATCAGTAGTCTACATAAGTAATTTATGCATACGCCCAAACCATAGCCTACAAGAATTATTATTAAGTTTTCAACTGATACTTCGTTATTTGTTTTCCCATTGTATGCCTCTCTGAGGCTAATTTACTAAACCTGTTCCTGGGAAGGACAGAATTATGTTTTTTCTCGTTTTAGATCAACCAATGGAGATTATATTTTGGTAGAAGGAAGACATCCCAATGAAATGAAACATGTACTCTACAGTTGATGAATGGTCAAAATACATGATGAACGAAAGGCTCTGATTAGGAAGGATGTACAACAAGGTTACTGAAACAGGCAGGTCGATGGAGAATACCCGGAACAAACTGATGGAGGAATGGTTTACCGAATTGACAAGATGATGAGCAACACTTTTCAACTAATATTTCGTTGTTCGTTTTCCAATTGTATGCCTCTCTGATTGATTGATTGATTGTTTGGTGTTTTATGCCGCGCTCAAGATTATTTCACTTATATGGCGGCGTTGCCAGTTTTATTGTGGGAGGAAACCGGGCTCTGTGCCCAGAGGAAACCCACGACCTTCCGCTGGTAACTGGCAACCATCCCACATAGGTCGTTTATGCCTCTCTGAGGCTAATTTACTAAACCTGTTCCTGGGAAGGACAGAATTGTTTTTTCTCGTTTTAGATCAACCAATGGAGATTATATTTTGGTAGAAGGAAGACATCCCAATCAAAGGAAACATACTCTACAGTTGATGGATGGTCAAGTAACATGATGAACGAAAGGCTCTGTTTAGGAAGGATGTACAACAAGGTTACTGAAACAGGCAGGTCGATCGGGAATACCCAAAACAAACTGATGGACGAATGGTTTACCAAATTGACAAGATGATGAGCGACAGGTTCGACGGAAGGATCGCCAGACCAATTGTTTAACAGTGAAGCGCTAATGAAAGAAAGAGGCAGTTTGTTACACAACTGACAGATGACAACTCACACAATAGACAGAAAAAAAAGACCCAGATGATGGAAGAAAGTATACAGAGCCGACAGTAGAAAGATTACAAGTTCATGGAAGAAATGGCACCCTAAAGGCATATATTTAATTCTTTGAGGAGAACGTAGACTTTATTCAACTTATAATGTTAGGTCGATATTACAAAATTATCCATTAGCATGGATAAAATGTGAGCAATACATATAAAAGTAAAGGTAATGTGACCCATGAAAACCCCTCAAACAGAACATAAAAAAATAGTAAATTTTTAAATCCCTTTGCCCTTTTAAATCGAGCTTGATTTCTTAGGCCAAAATTGAACTACTTTCTATCGTCTGCTCAACCCTTGAAGGTAGTTCAGATCAGTAACTAAAGGCCTGACTAACCTTTGGAAACTGGTCAAAATTATTTTCTGAAAATTTATCTACTTTTTAATCAAGTGCTTTCCAATCTAACATAGCGTTTTAATTAATCAGTAGTCTACATAAGTAATTCATGCATATGCCAAAACTATAGCCTACATGAATAATTATCAAGTTTTTAACTGATACTTTGTTGTTTGTTTTATATTTTTATGCCTCTCTGAGGCTAATTTACTACACCTGTTCCTGGGAAGGACAGAATCATGTTTTTTCTCGTTTTAGATCAACCCATGGAGATTTTATTTTGGTAGAAGGAAGACATCACAATGAAATGAAACATGTACTCTACAGTTGATGGATGGTCAAAATACATGATGAACAAAAGGCTCTGTTTAGGAAGGATGTACAACAAGGTTACTGAAACAGGCAGGTCGATGGAGAATACCCGAAACAAACTGGAGGAATGGTTTACCAAATTGATAAGATGATGAGCGACAGTTTTCACCTAATATTTTGTTATTTGTTTTCAAATTGTATGCTTCTCTGATTGATTGATTGATTTTTTGGTGTTTTACGCCGCGCTCAAGATTATTTCACTTATATGGCGGCATTGCCAATTTTATTGTGGGAGGAAACCAGGCTCTGTGCCCGGATGAAACCAAAGACCTCCCGCTGGTAACTGGCAACCATCCCACAAAGGTTGTTTATGCCTCTCTGGTGCTAATTTACTAAACCTGTTCCTGGGAAGGACAGAATTATTTTTTTTCTCGTTTTAGATCAACCAATGGAGATTATATTTTGGTAGAAGGAAAACATCCCAATGAAAGGAAACATGTACTCTACAGTTGATGGATGGTCAATTAACATGATGGACGAAAGGCTCTGTTTAGGAAGGATGTACAACAAGGTTACGGAAACAGGCAGGTCGATGGAGAATACCCGAAACAAACTGATGGAGGAATGGTTTACCAAATTGATAAGATGATGAGCAAAACTTTTCAACTAATACTTCGTTGTTCGTTTTCCAATTGTATGCCTCTCTGATTGATTGTTTGGTGTTTTACGCCGCGCTCAAGATTATTTCACTTATATGGCGGCGTTGCCAGTTTTATTGTGGGAGGAAACCAGGCTCTGTGCCCGGAGGAAACCCACGACCTTCCGCTGGTAACTGGCAACCATCCCACATAGGTCGTTTATGCCTCTCTGAGTGAGTGAGTGATTGGGGTTTTACGTCCTGCTATGCCTCTCTGAGGCTAATTTACTAAACCTGTTCCTGGGAAGGACAGAATTATGTTTTTTCTCGTTTTAGATCAACCAATGGAGATTATATTTTGGTAGAAGTAAGACATCCCAATGAAAGGAAACATGTGCTCTACAGTTGATGGATGGTCAAGTTACATGATGAACGGAAGGCTCTGTTTAGGAAGGATGTACAACAAGGTTACTGAAACAGGCAGGTCGATGGAGAATACCCGAAACAAACTGATATACGAATGGTTTACCAAATTGACAAGATGATGAGCGACAGGTTCGACGGAAGGATCGCCAGACCAATTGCTTAACAGTGATGCACTAATGAACCGAAAGAGGCAGTTTAGATGAGATAAGTTACACAACTGACAGATGACAACTCACACAATAGACGGAAAAAAAGACCCAGATGATGGAAGAAAGTATACAGAGCCGACAGAAAGATTACAAGTTCATGGAAGAAATGGCACCCTAAAGGCATATATTTTATTCTTTGAGGACAACGTAGACTTTATTCAACTTATAATGTTAGGACGATATTACAAAATTATCTATTAGCATGGATAAAATGTGAGCAATACATATAAAAGTAAAGTTAATGTGACCCATGAAAACCCCTCAAACAGAACATACAAAAAATAGTTAATTTTTAAATCCCTTTGCCATTTTAAATCGAGCTTGATTTCTTAGGCCAAAATTGAACTACTTTTTATCCTCTGCTCAACCATAGAAGGTAGTTCAGATCAGTAACTAAAGGCTTGACCAACCTTTGGAAACTGATCAAAATTATTTTCTGAAAATTTATTTACTTTTTAATCAAGTGCTTTCCAATCTAACATAGCGTGTTAATTAATCAGTAGTCTACATAAGTAATTCATACATACGCCCAAACCATAGCTTACAAGAATTATTATTAAGTTTTCAACTGATACTTCGTTGTTTGTTTTCCATTTTTATGCCTCCCTGAGGCTAATTTAATAAACCTGTTCCTGGGATGGGCAGAATTATGTTTTTTCTCGTTTTAGATAAACCCATGGAGATTTTATTTTGGTAGAAGGAAGACATCACAATGAAAGGAAACGTGTACTCTACAGTTGATGGATGGTCAAGTAACATGATGAACGAAAGGCTCTGTTTAGGAAGGATGTACAACAAGGTTACTGAAACAGGCAGGTCGATGGAGAATACCCGAAACAAACTGGAGGAATGGTTTACCAAATTGATAAGATGATGAGCGACAGTTTTCACCTAATATTTTGTTATTTGTTTTCAAATTGTATGCCTCTCTGATTGATTGATTGATTTTTTGGTGTTTTACGCCGCGCTCAAGATTATTTCACTTATATGGCGGCGTTGCCAATTTTATTGTGGGAGGAAATTCACGACCTTCCGCTGGTAACTGGCAACCATCCCACAAAGGTTGTTTATGCCTCTCTGGTGCTAATTTACTAAACCTGTTCCTGGGAAGGACAGAATTATGTTTTTTCTCGTTTTAGATCAACCAATGGAGATTATATTTTGGTAGAAGGAACACATCCCAATGAAAGGAAACATGTACTCCACAGTTGATGGATGGTCAATTAACATGATGGACGAAAGGGTCTGTGTAGGAAGGATGTACAACAAGGTTACTGAAACAGGCAGGTCGATAGAGAATATCCGAATCAAACTGATGGAGGAATGGTTTACCAAACTGATAAGATGATGAGCGACAGGTTCGACGAAAGGACGCCAACCAAACCAATTGTTTAAGAGTGATGGGCTGATAAAAGAAAGAGGCAGTTTAGCTGAGAGACGATAACTCACACAATAGACGAAAAAAAGACTTGTTGGAAAAAAAGTTACAGAGCCGACAGTAGAAAGGTTACAAGTTCATGGAAGATCCAAATTAGATCCAATTTCTTAAGATTAGTGGTTTACTTTATGGTAGAAATGCAACCCAGCTGATCATAAGCTATGTATATTTATGTTTTTGTCCTTTTAGATCAACCGATGGAGATTATATTTTGGTGGATGGAAGGTAGACGACAAGCTGCGAAGTTGATGGACGAAAAGCTGCGAAGTTGATGGGTGAAAAGCTATTAGTTGATGGAAAAAAGCTGCACGTTTGGTAGAAGAATAGTTACACAGTTGATGGAAGAATAGCTACACAGTTGATGGAAGAATAGTTACATAGTTGATGGACGAAAAGCTGCACGGTTGGTAGAAGAATAGTTACATAGTTGATGGATGAAAACCTACACAGTTGACAGACGAAAAGCTACACTGTTGATGGACGAAAACCTACACAATTGAAGGATGAAAAGCTACACAGTTGGTAGAAGAATAGTTGCACAGTTGGACGAAAACCTACAGTTGATGGAAGACAGATGACCAAGGTGATGAAAACAGAGGATCAGTTGATTGGTAGGTTAAGTTTATTTATATTCAATCTTGTTTAACAGATCTTTAAATAAAGATTTCCAAAGGCATATACCAAATTCTTTTCTTAAGACAACATCAGAAATGCATGTATGATATATGGACATGGACCGAGTCTGAATATTTCACATAATTTAAACAAATAAATGAAATGCAATGATCAAGACATTAAATGTGCTGAAAATTATTATACAAATTTTTCGGAATCTGTGAACAACGTTCTGCGGATATTGTCACCCATAGATAGTTGTTCAAATCCAATACCAACGGTCCGAGGCGCCGGTGTTGGCCGATCAAAAGAATTCTAAAATGACCGTATGTTCTCTCATAAAGTGTCGACCAATTCAGTCAAGCGTAAGATTGTTGCCAAGCTCCAACAGAAATTTGCAATGTCTTCCAGGTGTAGAGCCAGTACCTTTTACCATGGCAGGAAAATGACAACCACATAAATCTTAACTACAAGGTACAACACAAGCAATTATTGAATTAATGAGAAAAAATGAACCCATAATCAGTTAGTTTGTGAACAACATGAGATTTCGACACCTACATGTATACCAGTGTCTTCGTCAAGTGTAACACCTAAGTTAGGTGTGGAAAGCTTGTGTTGTTCACAAACAACTGTGTGGTGATGCCTTAATTTTTTCTCATATGTATGGAACCCAGGTTTAAAGGGAGTTTCAGACGTTTCGTACAATTATTGAATTATCTCTATCTTAGACCAAATTTTAGATTGATCACTTGGAATTCTTCCCAAATGCCATCACCATGTATGCCTTTTTAACATCACAAAGTCCTTTAGGAAGCAAATGTTTCAAGTACATTTTATATACACTTTTATGTATATATACTTCAAACCGTTATTTTTTTCCACATCTACGTTAAGCTAATATCTATTTTCCTCATTTTGGGAAGGGTATAATTTTATTATTGTCGTTTTAGGTAAACAGAAACGAGTTGGTACTATTTGGTGTGGAAGAAATGAAGTCCAAGCTATCAGAAGGATGGAAATCGACTTTGGTATATCCTGGATAAAGATGATCTGGTTTATATTTTTGAAATTATATAATATTTTATTTATTGTGAATTATTGGGCCTACTCGCGCTCCAAAAGATATGCTTAAACACAATATCGCTATAAGAGATGATAGAATCATGATTATCTCAACAATTTATCAATGTTTCAATGCGATGTTACATCTGTTCATTCTTGAACTGTTCTTGTTATCTTGTAATATTTTTTTCTTCTAATCACCATAATCTTTGTCCTTCCATTTTATGGGAGGACTTTTTTCTATCTTGCTGTTATAGATTTACAAGATTCAGAGAAGTTAGGTGTTTGTCACGTTGGATCTATCTCTCTTGGCTGTTGAGAACACTTTGTCTATGATTGAATTCATTTGAGTTTTACCTGTTGTTTGCGATTTCATCTTAAAATCCAGGTCTTGAGTCAAACTTATGACTTTTGTGTTGAGGTCCAAGTCTATATAGCTTCCGGATGACTCTTGACTCTGAATCTCTATGAAAATTACCAGATACCAAAACTTTTGAGCGGGCATATTCCCTCATTTTTACCTCTTCTTGGCCCTGGGTGCTAAAGCATGTCATACTTCAATATATTAGAATGGGTAGTTTCAATTGTAAAAAAATACAGCATTAGCAAAAAAGTTACGTAACTTTAAAGTTAATGTGAATAAATCTTAACGCATAATATACCAATAATAAACTTAGGTTATTGCAAACTAACATAAGTATAAATTGTGAGTTTTTTTTCGTTCTTAAATCCTTTTCTGTCTCAAAGTTAATATTTTCCAGTTGAACTAATTATGTTTCAATTTTAATGAGCTTCGTTTCATGGACTAGTCACCCATGAAAGGTTGTTCATATCAGCGACCAGTGGTCTGAGCAGCCACAGGAAGCTGGTTTTAAATTGGTTTAAATTTTTTTAATTGAATTTATCCAGTCACAATTATGTTCCTGGGATGGGCAGAATTATGTTTTTTGTCGTTTTAGATCAACCAATGGAGATATTATTATAGGTAGAAGGAAGACATCCCATTGAAAGGAAACATGTACTCTACAGTTGATGGATGGTCAAGTTACATGATGAACGGAAGGCTCTGTTTAGGAAGGATGTACAACAAGGTTACTGAAACAGGCAGGTCGATGGAGAATATCCGAAACAAACTGATGGAGGAATGGTTTACCAAATTGATAAGATGATCAGCGACAGGTTCGACGAAAGATCGCCAACCAGACCAATTGATGGGCTGATAAAAGAAAGAGGCAGTTTAGCTGAGAGACGATAACTCACACAATGGACGAAAAAAAGACTTGTTGGAAGGAAGGTTACAGAGCCGACAGTAGAAAGGTTACAAGTTCATGGAAGATCCAAATTAGATCCAATTTCGTAAGATTAGTGGTTTACTTTATGGTAGAAATGCAACCCAGCTGATTATAAGCTATGTATATTTATGTTTTTGTCCTTTTAGATCAACCGACGGAGATTATACTTTGGTGGATGGAAGGTAGACGAAAAGCTGCACAGTTGATGGACTAAAAGCTGCACAGTTGATGGACTAAAAGCTGCACAGTTGATGGACTAAAAGCTGCACAGTTGACGGACGAAAAGCTCCACTGTTGATGAACGAAAACCTCCACAGTTGACGGACGAAAAGCTACACAGCTGACAGTCGAAAAGCTACACAGTTGATTGAAGAATCGCTACACAGTTTACGTAAGACAGATTAACAAGGTGATGAAAACAACGAGGATCAGGTGATTGGTAAGTTAAGTTTATTTATATTCAATCTTGTTTAACAGATCTTTTAATAAAGATTTCCAAAGGCATATACCAAATTCTTTTCTCAGGACAACATCAGAAATGCATGTACGATATATGGACATGGAGAGAGTCTGAATATTTCACATAATTGAAACAAATAAATGAGATGCAATGATCAAGACATTAAATGTGCTGAAAATTATTATACAAATTTTTCGGAATCTGTGAACAACGTTCTGCGGATATTGTCACCCATAGATAGTTGTTCAAATCCAATACCAACGGTCCGAGGCGCCGGTGTTGGCCGATCAAAAGAATTCTAAAATGACCGTATGTTCTCTCATAACAATGTGTCGACCAATTCAGTCAAGTGTAAGATTGTTGCCAAGCTCCAACAGAAAATTGCAATGTCTTCCAGGCGTAGAGCCAGTACCTTTTACCATGTCAGTAAAATGACAACCACATTAGTAAAACTATCTTGATTAGAAGGTAGAAGAAGACAAGCAATTATTGAATTAATGAGAAAAAATCACCACATAGTTAGTTAGTTTGTGAACAACACGAGATTTCGACACCTATACCAGTGTCTTCGTCAAGTGTAACACTTAAGTTAGGTGTGGAAAGCTCGTGTTATTCACAAACAACTATGTGGTGATGCCTTAATTTTTCTCATTTGTATGGAACCCATGTTTAAAGAGAGTTTCAAACATTTCGTACAATTATTGAATTATCTCTATCTTAAACCAAATTTTAGATGGATCACTTGGAATTCTTCCCAAATGCCATCATCATGTATGTCTTTTTAACATCACGAAGTCCTTTAGGAAGCAAATGTTTAAAGTACATTTTACATATTTATACTTGGAACCGTTATTTTTTTCCACATCTACGTTTAGCTAATATCTATTTTCCTCATTTTGGGAAGGGTATAATTTTATTATTGTCGTTTTAGGTAAAAAGGAATGAGTTGGTACTATTTGGTGTGGAAGAAATGAAGTCCAAGCTATCAGAAGGATGGAAATCGACTTTGGTATATCCTGGATAAAGATAATATGGTTTATATTTTTGAAATTATATAATATTTTATTTATTATGAATTATTGGGCCTACTCGCGCTCCAAAAGATATGCTAAAACACAATATCGCTATAAGAGATGATAGAATCATGATTATCTCAACAATTTATCAATGTTTCAATGTGATGTTACATCTGTTCATTCTTGAACTGTTCTTGGTATTTTTTTATATTTTTTCTTCTAATCACTATAATCTGTCCTTCCATTTTATGGGAGGACTTTTTTCTATCTTGCTGTTTTAGATTCACAAGATTCCGAGAATTTAGGTGTTTATGTCACGTTGGATCTATCTCTCTTGGCTGTTGAGAACACTTTGTCTATGATTGAATTCATTTGAGTTTTACCTGTTGTTTGCGATTTCATGTTAAAATCCAGGTCTTGAGTCGAAGCTATGACCTTTGTGTGTTGAGGTTCAAGCCTATATAGCTTCCGGATGACTCTTGACTCTGAATCTCTATGAAAATTACCCGATACCAAAACTTTTGAGCGGGCATATTCCCTCATTTTTACCTCTTTTTGGCCCTGGGTGCTAAAGCATGTCATACTTGAATATATTAGAATGGGTAGTTTCAATTGTGAAAAAATACACAATAAGCAAAAAGTTATGTAATTTTAAAGTTAATGTGAATAAATCTTAACGCAAACTAACATAAGTATAAATTGTGAGTTTTTTTATCGCTCTTAAATCCTTTTCTGTCTCAAAGTAAACATTTTCCAGTTGAACTAATTTGCTTCGTTTATTTCTCAATTTTAATGGGCTTCTTTTCGTGGACTAGTCACCCATGAAAGGTTGTTCATATCAGCGACCAGCGGCCTGAGCAGCCACAGGAAGCTGATTCTAAATTGGTTTTAAGGGGCTTTAATTCATTTTATTTGGTCGAGTGGTCTATACAACATTGACCTAATTTATTCATTTACTCGTTGATATTACCGTTAAAATCTATCAAAACTGCATTGAAAATCTTTAAATTTCAGAAGATTTGCACTTGAATTTCAACGAAATATAGATATAATATTGTTCAAATCTTTTCGTAGAGTATGACATGCTTTAACTCCTGAGCCAAAGTGTAATTGGTAATCTTCAGAATTCCCTTTTTTGGAAGACACACACAATTTTTTAATGCTGCCTTACAAGAATGTAAGAAGGTCCCAAGCCCTTGTCAAAAGCAGAGGGGAAAACTGTGTTTTTTGTGCAAGTTTTAATTTATCATTAATTTTGGAAATATTGGTGTACCTATTGCGGCTATTGTATATGTTTACTACCTAATGTAATCAAATTTCTTAATTTACTGCTTTGTCAGCATTTTATAAGGAAACAAAATGAAACTAGATTAGAGTTCAATAAATTCCACAAATCAATGATATATTCATATTATTTTTTCTCATCCTATTCTTATAGCCTCTAATAGTTAATAGTTCGCTTTGGATAATATCATAATCAACAAACGCAAAATTTCCTATGTTTAACCACTACCTTCATCTTGTTGTTTTATACTTAAGGATTTGATCATTTGTTGGAGATTATTAAAAGACAATGAATGAGGCAGATGGGACACATTTTGGTGGAGACTGCTTTCCCCACCAAACTTTTCAGGGTTTAAGTCCCTGGGTGAAAAAATTTTTCATCTTGTTTTAGAATTGATCACTTGTAAGTGAAGGAGACCGACAGGTGTCATTTGAAAGTAAAGGAGACCGACAGGTGTCATTTGGCGATGAAGGAGACAGACAGAGGTCATTTGTTGATGAAGGCGACAGATATGAGTCATTTGTCGATGAAGGAGTAGATAGGAGTCATTTGAAAGTAAAGGAGACAGGAGTCATTTGTTGATGAAGGAGACAGATAGAAGTCATTTGTTGAAGGAGACAGACAGATGTCATTTGTTGATGAAGAAGACTGATAGGAGTCATTTGTCGATGAAGGAGACAGATAGGAGTCATTTGAAAGTAAAGGAGACAGATAGGAGTCATTTGTTCATGAAGGAGACAGATAGGAGTCATTTGGCGGTGAAGGAGACAGACAGAGGTCATTTGTTGATGAAGGGGACAGATAGGAGTCATTTGTTGATGAGGGAGACAGATAGGCGTCATTTGTTGATGAAGGAGACAGATAGGAGTCATTTGTTCATGAAGGAGACAGATAGGAGTCATTTGGCGGTGAAGGAGACAGACAGAGGTCATTTGTTGATGAAGAAGACAGATAGGAGTCATTTGTTCATGAGGGAGACAGACAAAGGTCATTTGTTGATGAAGGAGACAGATAGGAGTCATTTGTTCATGAGGGAGACAGACAAAGGTCATTTGTTGATGAAGGAGACAGATAGGAGTCATTTGTCAGCTTTATGATTGAGGACTCTTAATCAAAATCTCTTAAAAAATTCCCTTTTGATTTTTACAAGAGGGAATTATCTTTTTTTTTCTATTTTATTATATACACTGTACGGTAACTCCTTACATCACAATGGTAATATGGACAGTGATTTTCAAAATCCATATCACCGCACTAGCATAGGGTCGTATAACCTGGGAATCTGTATCACCATACTAGCATAGGTCACTATAACATTAGGCAGAACTACTTTTTTTGTTCTATAATGACGTCAATGTCAACACCAAGGCGGTACAATCGTATTTTTGCGAGATCTCCTTTAGAGTAGACTTGGCTAAGATAGACCTTGTACGCCTTTACCGGACAGAGTGCAGGGATTGTCGCATCTAGGGTAAATTTTTAAAAGCTATAAAAAAAATATAAAATCCCTGACATCAGACATCATGTGAATATATACTTTGAGTTTAAGAAAACATTATACTAATAAATAAAACGTAGAGTCCATTTCCCAAAATAGTCCCATTTTGACAACAACAGACAAAATGGCGACGTTTCTGTCGACCACTCACCTTGAGCTGGCCGCTGGGGCGTTCCTATTAGTTTCTAGTGTTTGAAATGTTTAATGTACCCTATGATATCTTTAGCTGTTTTGTTGAATGTTTAAAAGTCACATGATTAGTTGACCTCCAACCCAATTCCGATAAAAATGGCAACTATGAGCCTTGGCGGTTAAATCGGGACTTTAGGGCAAGTTCTAAATTTAGATTGCAAGGAGGTATATACCTACTTGATCAACACACTATCTTGGATACAAACTGCTGTCAAATCTATTTATAGAAAAGCTAGCGATCTCTCCCAATATTAAATAAATTATGTAATCTGAAGATAAATTTTAACAAAAGTCATCAAAGGATGACGTATCTCCCATGCACCACATAAGATTGTGGAAGTGGAAATATACTAACAGGCAAAAGTTCATTTCCATACAGGATATCCACATCCTCACTTGTGTGACAGGGTAGATGTTTGAGACTTCTCTTATTTTGTAATTGTTTAATTGTAAATGATTATAGGAAACAACTTAGCATTATTTTTATGTTCATTGTATGCACTTGTTATTCTTGACCAAAATATGTTTAAGATTCTCTTATTATGATTCTCTGAGAGTGTTAGCTGTGGGCAGGGAATAGGATGTACCCAACCCTGTATGTCCTCACCCCAGCTTGTTATCTGATACTGTTATCTGTTTGCACCCAAGTGACCTAGGGATTGCCTCTCTAAGCAGAGACTGGACAGTATACTATTTTGCAAAATGAGTGTGGGTCATTTTGATCAGAAACACAAATAGATTGTCCATCAGGAAATGTATCTAATGGTGTGTTTCCACGGACCTGCGTTAACGCGTGCGTTGACGGATGCGATTATTTAACGGATAGGGTGAAGTGTTTCCACGGACTTGCGTTAACGCACGCGATCGATAGTGCGATCTGTCATAAGGTTACGGTTAAAAGTCAAGGTCATATCCTTGACAACAATTATTTTTTCGGTTTGGGGAAAGAATGTGAATAAGTGGACATCTACATAGCTTTTTCATGCAAAATAGGGCCTACATTTACAACACAAGTCAGTAAAAATGAGTTAATAAACTCACTCGGTGTTTTATGTGGATTTTGATCTGACAGGAAAAGGTCATCAGGGTCGGAAAACCCCTTCAATGACGTCATGATCAGCGAAATCCCTCGTCCGTTACCTTGTCCGATGCGTTAAAAATGGGACAAGTTCCATTCACCGTCCGTTAACGCGTGCGTTAAAAACTATCGGACTGGCCATGGAAACACTATAGTGTATTTCTGTAGTTCCCATTCGTTAGGGAAAATCGCATCCGTCAACGCACGCGTTAACACATGTCCGTGGAAACACACCAATATCCGGTCAGAACTTCCTGGAAGGTGGGTGTCCCCACTGTACATAAGGAATTGGTCAAGGCCACTCGGTAGTCAGTCATGTAAGCTGCTACTAAAGACTGCCCAGAGCTTTCCTTGGGTTGGCAAAACACCCAAGGAATGCCAGTAGCGTATTTTTTTATTGTGAAAGGATATCTTGAACCTATAATGTAGACCAGCTCAACTAATAGTATTCAGTGCTCTTCCCTGGTTTTTTAATGGTTTCTGTTATGGTTTTTTTCTTTCTCAGTTTCTTGAGTTAAGAATAATAAAACTGCAAAAGTTCTGAAAGTGTGCGTGTCAGTTGCTATAGACAGGGAGTCAATACCAGGATCCGCGAACGAACGGCGAGAGATAATGACCATCATCGTCTCTCGAAAATGGCCGTTTAACACTTGATAACAACCATCCTCACCAAGTTTCCACAATATTCAATGCAATATGTAGGGCAACCATTAATAATTAGACGGTTGCAGGTAACCCGACCGACCCGATTGAAAACGGGCAGACCAAAATGTTTTTTTTTAAAGATTTTCTGAATTTTAATTTTTTTATTAAAGCGAAAACGGGGAATTTGCCCGCAGCTGATTCTTGTCTAGTCCGCTTTATGTTGAGTGGATCGAAGTTATTCAGATACGGCCTTCTACGATAGGCTGAATCTGACTAAATTTTCAACATTGTGCCGCTCGTTAGACTGGACCCCTGTGTTCATGCAGCACGACCCCGTGTTCGACAACTGAACAGTTCGTACGCCTTATCGCACAGCGAGCAGAGCATGGATAAACTGAGATTTGGTTGTAACTTCAACTCGAGGCAGATTATCTCAATTACAATGACACTGTCTTCAAATCCGATCAGAATTAACGTCCGAAGTCGAGAATGGATAAACAATTTAGCAGATTCTAACCTGTCGATTTTCATTTTGTTATGCTTTCGTGTATGTCCGCGACCGACTTCTCAGAAATCAATTTTCATTGGTCCGAGTATCTGTAGTTTGCAAATTTATGCAGATAAAACATAGGTCGAGACTGGCGTCCACTCATAAAAGTGTTTATTTATGTCACTTGCAATTCGCGAACGCTAATTAAATTTCTAAATAAATAATACTTACTACATAGATTTTCCAGACGTCTGCAAGACATGATCAGTTTGTCATCTACTCTGCTTCAGACACCCGCTCGGCGCTGTTGTAGTCAAGCGAGTCCAGGTGTGAAATTGTCAGTGTTTGTCGACGTTTTACCGGCTGAGGAGTGTGCGGTTGCAGTGAAACTATTACTTGTAAAAATTTCAGTACCTGTTCTGACCAGGCAGCTATTCCCAAGATAAATAAAACTTTATTGTCTGCGGCATTTTTGATTGCCTTTGAAAAAGCATGTTTAAGACGTCTAAAGTACAATCTCTGGGATATCACCGATTGCCGCGGTGAATTGCGAGGGCTTTGAACGTATTTGTCATGACAAATGTTTGCAATCGTAGGCATTGCTGACCTCAATGAATATCAAGTGCAACGAGACGCAACTTTCGCAAAGCAATATAAACGTCAAAGAGAGTTTCAAACATTTCTTAATATAAACGTCAGTATAAAATAATTTTTTTTAAAAAAAACCTGACCGACCGGTCTTCCAAAAGTAAGGCTTGTTACCCCCAACCTACTAATTCTTAATGATCGCCTAGTAGGAAATGCATTTAGAAACCCATATCAGGTGGAATCAAGAAAAAAACAAGGCGCAGCGTTCAGCGGGCTGTTTTACAAGCTGGCATAACTTTACTTCAACCGTAACAACGTATTTCTTATGGTAATTACGTCGAACCTAGCTTGGGGCCGCTTTGTAAAACCCCTCGAACCCCTGGAAGGAAATTTAGCAGGGCTATGATAAGGTCCATGCAGTGCCCTGAAACACTGTATGTCATCAGAAACAAGCACCTATTGTTTATGTCTTCCTGTACAGTTGGAAAAGGGCAGTAACTCTGAAAATAGCAAAACCAGCAAAACCAGCACAACCAGCGTAAATCGCATGATATCCAGCATGTAAACCAAAATAAATTTTTTTTATACAAAACGTGGGAGGAGATGCGATGACCAGGATTAATTGTCTATGTCTTGGTATACTGTGTGAAAAGGGTAGTAACTAAAAATAATGAAACCAGCTACCAAAATAGGAGGCGCACATCCTCTCATGATATCAAGCATGTCCATCAAGTCTTGAAAAAAATTGATAAAAACTATGAGAGGAGATGCACTGACAAGCACAAATTGCCTATGTCTTCGTATACTGTCGTAAAAGGGCAGTAAATCTGAAAATAATAAAACCAGCGCAACCAGAATAGGAGGTGCATATCCTCGCATGATATCCAACACGTCTCCCAAGTTTCGAAAAAAATGATGAAAACCCTGGGAGGAGATACGACGACAAGAAATGATTACGGACAGACAGACGGACAGACAAGCTGATCCCCCCACCCCCCGCATCATATGCAGGGGGGGAGTGGTGGAATAAAAATATTTGCAGAACTTAACAATTGGACAAGGGATAAAAACAACATCAAAATAAAACAAAGTAGGCCTAAATATTTTTCAACTCACGTGCTTGCTTCTGTCATCTGCTTCATCCCATTTTCAAGTACCACTCTCAGAATTATTCCTTGATGCTCATCGTGGGCAGATTTCATGAGAAGTTTGTGCATATATTTCATAAAGTTATTAATTGTTCCTGTACTTTTTGTTCGTAAATTTGTTATTTTATTGACTGTTAAAATGTTCCATAACCATGTACCTGGCTCAGTCTCCGTATTTTAACTGCATGATGAATTTTCGGGCGATGATGAAACTTTTGTTGCTGCTTTGGAGGAGGTCACTGTTGATAGTTTTTCTTCTGCTTGTGTTGACAATGGTTATACTTATAGCGGTAACGAAATCATTCAGCCAATCATTGCCATGGGAAGGAATATTGCCAGTGTCAGTGAAACTGTTGTTACTGCTAATCCAGGGAAATCAAAACAACCAACTTTCATCAATGTGGATATCCAATATCAACAGGATTTCAATACTAAAATATGAAACAAAAACACTGTTAAAAGACGGAAAGCACTGTGAAAACTTTTCATACTTTTTTAAAAGGAAGCCCAAATTTCGATGATCTGAAAGCACATGAAATCCCTCCCAATGATTTTGAACAATTATATTGGAGCTTTCATCCTGTCAGTCTGAAAATTTGACGGGAGAGAGGATGAGCGACAGAGAAGTTCTTGCTTCCAGGAGCAATTGAAAATCCCCCGGCCCCACATAAGATGGCGAAAGTGGAATTCTACCCCTCCTGCATGTGCGTGCCGTGTGCAAATATACATGTTAAGTAGAGATGACTTTTCAAACAACATCGAGTCTGTAGTGCAACATGGGCTGGTAGGTTTAACTCCCCCGGAAGAAGTGATATTTTGCTTGTTATCATACAAAATGAAGGATTTAACCTGATAATGTTGTAAGTGTGGTTATATTCTGTCCTTTTAAATTGAAAACTGGGCTGTCATGAACGTATACAGTCACCAAAGGGTTGATTTCACAATATTTCCCCCGCTAGCGTCGTCAGCAGCCCAGCCTGTCAAAGCGGTAGCCATAGTGACATTATGTCATTCTGCTTCAAAATATCTGGGTCAACCGTTGCACGTGACCAAAGCTTATCGTTGATTGGTTAAACGTTCCCACTCTGTCCAGAGGGAGGGAAAAGGAACGGCAATCAACAACAGGTCACTTTTTCCTCATTTTTCTCAATTATCGGGGTAGAATCGACTTTAAAACCTTCGTCTTGGTGTTTATTGCATAACCCGATACCGCTGAACGTTGGTTCGCACCTCGTCAAACCCCTCGAATGCTGCGCATTCTCGTGGTTTGACTCGGTACGAACCAACGTTCAGCGGTATCGGGTTACGCAACAAACACCGCTACGGCGGTATTAAACCCTTAAACATACTAAGAACAGACAAAATTTCATTTCCATACAGGAAATCCACATCCTCACTAACAACCATCCTCACTAAGTTTCAACAATATTCAATGCAATATGTAGGCATTTAGAAACCCATATGAGGTGGAATCAAGAAAGAACAACAGGCACAGTCTTCTGGAAGGTAACAATTTAGCAGGGCTATGATAAAGAGCATGCAGTGCCCTGAAACACTGTACATGTATGTGATACAGGTGCCCTAAACCAAACTGATTTATTTCAAAGACTGTAACAAAGACAATAGTTTTGTTTTAACGTAGCTTTTAAGTTTAAGCTCAAATTATTAACGTACAAATGATCGTAGGGACCATCTTTATGTACAAAAGTTTAAACTCCACTCGGTTTTCCTGAAGATGTTTAAATTGTATTAGACACAAAATTTCTGTATTAGTTTTCAAGCTTAGTTATGTTTCTATGGAAGCCCTTAGAGAGCATATTTACATTTTATGGACAAAACCTACCCCACATTATATAGTATTTAAATTATTGCTTATGGCAATAATTAAGTGGTGAAAATGACAAATTTTGGTCGCATGTGCGGATAATATCCAGGGGAATTATTCCCTCTACTGCTTATCCTAGGAGAACATCATGCAGTGAAGTATTAGAAAGAGGGATTGGTTAAAAGAAAGTTTTTAAATTAATTATTCGTTGTGCTATGAGTTAAGATTAAGTAACATTATGTTACGGCTTATTTAAAATATGCATAAAAATATTTTTTGATAATTCTATGGAAGGTCAAACAGACCATTTCGATCGCCATCACAAATAACCCTAAGGTCCCAACTTTTAAGATTCTGGACATGGAGTCAGATTAAGTTCAGTTATCCAGAATGTACCGTACTATATGTAGTTAGTCCTAGGTCACGTTGTTGTTTCAGAAGCCGTTGACTTCCGTATAAATCTATTTTAATCTGTTATTTCAGATACATGGTTGCGTTAATTTACATTAAACGTTAACACGCTCCTACCCTGGTGAGGGTAACACATGTCATCAGAAACAAGCACCAATGTCTTCCTGTACTGAAAATAATTAAACCAGCATAACTACAATAGGAGGTGCACATCCTCACATGATATACAGGTCCACCAAGTTTCGAAAAAAATTTATGAAAACTGTGGGAAGAGATGCGATGACAAGCGCTAATTGTCTATATGTCTTCATATACAGTCGTAAAAGGGGAGTAACTCTAAAAATAATGAAACCAGTGTAACCAGAATAGGAGGTGCACATCCTCGCATGATATCCAGCATGTCCACCAGGTTTCTAAAAAAAATTATGAAAACCGTGGGAAGAGATGTGATGACAAGCGCTAATTGTCTATGTCTTCATATACTGTCGGGAAAGGGCAGTAACTCTTTAAAATAATGAAACCACAGCGTGACCAGAATAGGAGGTGCACATCCTCACAATGTATCCAATATGTCCACCTAGTTTCGAAAAAATTCGAAGAAAATTGTGGGAGAAGATGCGATGACAAGAAATGATTACAGACAGACAGACAAGCTGATCGCTATAACCACCCAGCCCCCCCCCCCCCCCCCCCCTGCATTATACGCTGGGGGTATAAAAAATGGAAAGGCAGCAAGCCATTTAAATCAACACCATTGGCAGAGTCTGAAGATTTAATGTTAAAGGAAAAGGGTCTATTATGATTACTATGCACTTTGGATTTCGCGGAAGTGAAGAAAACAGAAAGTTGAAATGGGGGGACATAACATTTCATACAGATGATCATGAGCCGGGATCCAAATACTTGCAATTTAAAGAAAGGGACACAAAAACGCGAACAGGTGAAAAACCAATCCGCCATGAACGGCCTTTCATGCCAAAACAATTTGCGTTGAGGGACAAATCGGCTGACTGTCCAATGGAATTATATGAGTTTTAGTAAGTTCAACATACAGCCTCCACTATGACTGATTATTCTATATTATAGAACATATTTGTTTAAATTTCAGCAATTGAAATCCTATGTTCTTGTGAAAGATTTTCATTTCTCTATTCCATGATTGATTGATTGTTTGGTGTTTTAAGCCGCGCTCAAGATTGTTTCACTTATATGGGGGCGTTGCCAGTTTTATTGTGGGAGGAAACCGGGCTCTATGCCCGGAGGAAACCCACGACCTTCCGTTCGTAACACTATTCCATGAACATACCTGTATATGGATGCTGTATTACGTAACCAGGGATATCCTAAATTGTCCCCGACAAACCATTTACCCCTTATATATATACTCTAAAATTGTCAGGATCAGGTAGAAACTAAAGAAGATATGGACTAACAGAGAATATTATATAATCTAATAATGCCGTATTAAGTAACTGAATTTCATAAATGGCCGACAACACACCGTCTACACAAATATAGTATATGCTGTGAAAGAATTGTAAAGATTAGATCGAAACTCTTCAAGATATGGAACGGTAGTGAACGAAGATATAAACTAAAGAGATATTACATAATCCAATATAGATGCCATATTATGCAACCGAAATGCATAAATGATTCATGACACACCAGCTTACCCATAAAGTGTATGTTGTGAAAGAATTGTAAAGATTGGATCAAGACTCTTCAAGTTATGGAGTGGAAGAGAATGAAGATAAATAGCATACCATGAAACCGACGATGTTAAACAGTTATAAATGACACACCATGACCTCCCCATAAAGTATATGGTGTGAAAGAATTGTGAAGATCAGATCAAAACTCTCTAATTTATGGAGCGGAAAGGAATCTGGGACGGACGGCGCTGGTGATACCATAATACCAACCACTTTGTTTAAGTCAGGTGTATAAAAAGAACAGGTCTCATAGACCATCTGATATGTGTGCCATTGGCAGTCCTTTTTATTTGTCTATAAATCATAGCGGAAAACCAGGATCCCGAAAATGACACAAAACTAAAGCCAAGCCATGGGGGAACAAGCCAAGTAGCTAGCAGGTCCCCCGCCATTAATGTTGTTTGAAAACTAGTAGCTCCAGCAAGTAGCGTTTATGTGAGGCCCGAAGCTGGGCGCTATGGAGGGTAGCCATGTTTCAAAAAGGAAATTCATGCATGCTTGAGACACCGTGAGCTTCCCTTATCCCTCTATCTAATACATATAATATATATATTAAGGGGAGAGCACTGTGTGCCTGTGGTTGAGAATACAAAACATGACCGCCGTGTTCGCCGAAAAGTGTTCGAACCAGCTCTAGATATGGAAGTAATGCAATAACTCTGGCCTATAGTTTGACAAAAGGGAAATGGATATCAAGACAGAAAAGGTTGCTCATTCATTTTAAGGCATTTAGTGCATCAATGAAAGATTGTGGTCTTATTTATGGGAAAGAAGCTGTCCACCGAAAAAAGGGGATAGATAACTTTTGAAAAAAAAGGAAGAATCTGAGGGTGACAGTTCTTAAAATATCGTGTTCCCAACCAAATTCCCGACTTTTACCTCAATGACCTATATGTGGCCTAAAAATATAGGTCGACATCCCAGAAAATCGAACTTGACCAAGGTCTCTCTAATGTGTCTCCATATACCAACAAGAGATCAGTAAAACTTATCTAGGCGACCACCATAGAACACTGCCAGAAAAAGAGGCTGCTTGTAAACGGATCGCAAATTTGATATGTGAAATTTATTTCTTCGGTTGGTGGCTGGCTGGACAAGAGCAAAGTTTCTTCGGTAGATAGTGGCTGTTATATGGCAGCAGGTCACAGTTTCATTTTCCTTCATTTCTCATTTGCGGTAATGTTAATGTCTGCTCTCATAGCACCTTTCCTAACTTTCGTTGAACCAAATCCTTCGGTGGGGGCCTTGAACAGTACTTTGGCAGTATTTTAAGCACAATTTTTTCATACGTTGAAGGTAGAAATTTTGAGATACAAGTAGAATCAGCTGATAGGGGTCTCTTTGAACATATACCGCCGCATGTAAACAAACCAAAGCACCCCGAACTACCAGATCTCCATCCACCTGAACTGGTCCCATTCCACTTCTAAAATCATTTCCAGACAGTAACTCAACCCCTGTCCTTTCATAAAAACTACAAAAATGCCCAGAAAAATAATGCACGGGGCCAGGAAAAAATTAAAAAAAAACACACAAAAATATCTGGAACTTCTTTCGCCCCTAGGAAAATCCGGAAGTGAGAAACTGTGACCTGTATCCTAACAGAGGCACAAAATTCCTTCAATCTAGATCTAAATCTAACACATTGAGCTTAAAGGTATTTGGAATGATCTCTCAAGAGGAAAACTAAATGCAATGAAAACTAAGCCTTCTGTAGCCCTCCCATTTACAACACCCCCATTAGAACAAAGCAAGGACAATGACCGGTGAGCTAAAAAAGCTTAAAATTGTCATATCTCGGCTCTGGGAAAACATATTTTAACTCTGTAAACTAGTGTGACTTCTACTAAGAGAGTTCTACCATAAAATACTAACTTTATGAGGACACATATCTATCTGTGGCTTCCTCAACTAAAATATACTGTGCATTTGCTACATTTTAAGATTTGTTGGATTACAAAATGGATAAATTCTACTCAAAGTCAGTCATACTGTGGCCAAATTTATACAGCTTGGAAAAACAAGTGTTATTCTTGTATCCCAGGTTGATTTTAGGCTCAAAATTGTACTGGAAAGCTTAAAACCAGAGTCCCCTGCCACACGGCTTATTGTTGGGATCCCCCAACATAAAACTCAGTTTAAAACTGCCCACAAGTACCCTTGTATATAAACTTAATTATTAGCCTAGCCCAGAGAACAAAACTGCGCCCCAAAAAGTCAAACAAGGGTCTAAAAGGATATTTGTGGGAAAATATGATTGGATTTAAGAAAAAATATGCAAAAAACAGGGGAGTGGGGTAAATGTAAGGTTGGTTTATTTTTTAAAACAATTGATTCCTGCATTCTTGCAAGTGAAAATTGTTTAAGACACATGCAGGTACTGAATAAAATCAGGAAAGCCCAGGTCATTATATTCTGGGCAGTTTTATACCAGCTTTGAGTGTCATTATGGATGCTATTTGAGGCGAATTTCTAATGTAATGAAGCTGTGAAGCCATGCCAATGGTAAAATTACATCTGGAAAAAGTAGAAAGACTCTCATTTCCATTCCTTTGATGTGTGAATCAGAAAAATATACTCACAGGTGGATAAACAATTCCATTCATCTTATACAGGACCTGAAATTACCTGAAAGAGTACAAAAAATATTCAGTTTGACATAAAACAACACTGAAAAAGTTTTTTTTTTTTACAAGAAAAGGCATTTGGTAAGACTAAAAAAGGTGGTTATTATGTTTCTCACATGTTGACCATCAAATCAATCTAAGAACTATAGGTTTTTGTCAGAAAGCCAAATAAAATTTAATATCTACACAAAATCAAGTAATGCCCAAATTAAATTAAAATTTGTGGGGGGTAGGGTAGTGTTCTGTGTCTTTTGGTAAGGGTAATGAGAAAAGCAACCAGATATTGTATGGCATATCATTGCAGACATAAGTAAACTACCATATTGAAAAGTATCATTTACTTACAGGAGAAATTCAACTCATAATCATGTACATTACTTTGCCCCCCAAAAATATCAAGAAATCAATTTTGTGCAAATATTTTGCTAGAAAAGACATGAAAGATAGATTTTCAGCACATCAAGACAGTACTCTAGGTCTTATAATGTGTTTCTGACAAGTTTTAAGTCACAAACACAGTGTTGTTGTTGTACAGTGATCTATTTCACAAAATATGTCTTCAACCCATACAGGCAGCAGGTCACAGTTTCATTTTCCTTCATTTCCCATTTGCGGTAATGTTAAAGTGGCATGAGCTGCCGAAATTCACACTTTTTTCATAATTTCTGATCGTCCCGACAGTAAGAGGCTTTACAGGCCATCGAAAAACTCAATGATTGGCGTTGGAATGAGGAAAATCCACACAGTATGTGGCCTGTACGAACCGACAATGTGTTCGAAAAGTCAACAAAATTTAAATAACCGGGACGACCATTCATTCATTCTAAGCAAAAGTTAGCTCAAAACCATACTTTATCGTACATTCCCGAGACTAGGCGCACTAAAAAGTCTTTGAATTATACGTCTTAGGAAAAATAGCCGATTATTTAAACATTCTGTATCAACGTCAAAATATCAACATTTTGGCAGCTCATGCCCCTTTAATGTCTGCTCTCATAGCACCTTCCCTAACTTTCGTTGAACCAAATCCTTCGGTGGGGGCCTTGAACAGTCCTTTGGCAGTATTTTAAGCACAATTTTTTCATACGTTGAAGGTAGAAATTTTGAGGTACGAGGAGAATCAGCTGATAGGGGTCTCTTTGAACATATACCGCCGCATGTAAACAAACCAAAGCACCCCCAACTACCAGATCTCCATCAACCTGAACTGGTCCCATTCCACTTCTAAAATCATTTCCAGACAGTAACTCAACCCCCGTCCTTTCATAAAAACTACAAAAATGCCCAGAAAAATAATGCAGGGGGCCAGGAAAAAAATAATACCGGAGCTACATATAGGGGAGACTGGGGCACAGTGAATCAAGGGGCACAGTCAATCAGGGGCTATTTATAAAATTGTTATGCATGAAACTTCATTGTGATATCATCACAATTTGTGTAGCTGTAGCCTCACTTTGAATTCCCACCATTGTTTGATCAAAGCAGCACTCCACCCATTTTGTAAGGTAATGTATAGTTTCTTATAACAAAAGTAAATTTACATCTATGAAAATGTTTTCTTATATTCAGCGAACAAACCAATAACTGTTGCCCAATGTATTTTGGTTGACTGAAGTAATAACTGACACACATATTCACCACATTATCTGTCGTCTGCTTGTTGCCATAAAACAACTGTGTACCTAAAAGTTTACTGAGTGCATTCGGGGTACAGTGACTCACTCAGTCACATGATTCAGTGTGCCCCTGTATGAAAAAAATTGGCATACTTCATCAAAGGTTGATATTAATAATGTTTTTTGTCTTGGTATAGATACTAATCAGCATGGTGCGTAAAAGAAAGCGAGATATAAGGCTAGTGGGGAATACAGATGCTGCTAAAATGAAGGAAGCTGTCAGTAAAGTAATAGACTTTGGACAAAGTATACGGAAAGCCTCTGAAGCCTTTGATATAAAATTTTCAACTTTGAGACGGTACGTTCAGAAAGCAAAAGAAAATAAAGAACTTCTTGTTTACGCCCCAAATTATAGCTGTCCACAAGTTTTCTCAAAGCCCGAAGAGACACTGTTGCAAGAATATCTAATCAAAGCTTCAAAAATACAGTTTGGTCTAAGCAGAAAGCAAGTAAGAATTTTAGCGTATCAGTTTGCCCTGAAGAATGAAAAGAAATTTCCTGAAAGCTGGAACATAAATGGTATGGCTGGTGAAGACTGGTTTAGTGGATACATGAAGAGATTCCCTAATCTATCCTTGCGTCGCCCAGAGGCAACAAGTCTTTCACGTGCAACCAGTTTCAATAAGACCAATGTGTCACTTTTCTTTGATAATTTGCAAAAGGTACTTGAGAAACATCATTTCACTCCAAATGAAATATACAACGCTGATGAAACTGGTTGCACAACGGTCCAAAAAGTTGGTAATACGAAAGTTGTAGCATGCAGAAATGAAAAACAAGTGGGAAAAGTTTCATCTGGTGATAGAGGAGCTCTGGTAACGCTTGTTGGTACAGTTAATGCAGCAGGGAATTCAGTTCCACCATTCATGGTGTTTCCGCGTGTGCATTTTAAGGATACCATGCTCCATGGGGCCCCACCTGGAACTTTTGGTGTCGCACACCAATCAGGTTGTATGACAACAGAAAATTTCGCCATGTATATTGAACACTTCATAAAATCTACAAAGTGTTCAACTAGTCACCCAGTGCTGCTCATACTTGATAATCATGACACACACCTTTCTATTGATACCATCGACTTAGCCAAAGAAAATGGTGTGATAATGCTTACTATACCACCCCACTGCAGCCACAAATTGCAACCGTTGGACAGATCAGTGTACGGCCCATTCAAAGCCTTCTATAACCAAGCCGCAAACAGTTTTATGATCAATCACCCTGGTCAGCCGATTACAATTCACCATATCTCCCAACTTGTAGGCGAATCGTATCCACTGGCTTTCACGCCAAAAAACATTGTTTCTGGTTTTCAAGTAACCGGTATTTACCCTTTCAATCCAAATGTGTTTACGGATGACGATTTTCTCGCAGCATACGTAACTGACCGACCGTTTTGTGATGAATCTCCCAAAAATGTTTCGGAGTCGACACCCACACTTGTTTCCACATTTGATCCTATAGCTTCATCCTCTAACTCTACAGACGAGGGTTTAATCACCCCGGAAGAGATTAGTCCTTTCCCAAAAGCCGCGCCTCGCAAAACTAAAGGAGGCCGGAAAAAAGTTAAAAGCCTAGTTCTTACCGACGCACCAATCAAAGACCAATTAATGGCTATTGCAGAAGAAAGGATATACAGACAACAAAACAAGAAAAAAGTGAAGAAACAAAAATTTCCATCACCTAAAGAGGAAGATGAGATCTCCTTACATGATTCAGAAGATGAGATCTCCTTACATGATTCAGAAGATGAAATCTCCTTACATGATTCAGAAGATGAAATCTCCTTACATGATTCAGAAGATGAAATCTCCTTACATGATTCAGAAGATGAAATCTCCTTACATGATTCAGAAGATGAGATCTCCTTACATGATTCAGAAGATGAAATCTCCTTACATGATTCAGAAGATGAAATCTCCTTACATGATTCAGAAGATGAAATCTCCTTACATGATTCAGAAGATGAAATCTCCTTACATGATTCAGAAGATGAAATCTCCTTACATGATTCAGAAGATGAGATCTCCTTACATGACTCAGATTCAAGTATTTCTGAAGAAAACGATGAAACTGGACGAGTTGCAAGGCTTTCATTTTTCCCAGTTGATGTTAAATTGAATTTTGAGTTGACATTCAAATCAGTATTAAATGGCAAGATGCTCAATATTTTTCCTTTTCTTTTTTAGCATGAAGTACTTCAGTTGTTATTCAAAGTTCATAGCACAGTTAAAATGTATGCCAGTAGCATAACTTTTTAAGGAAAAATAAAGGAACCTGTTTTATTTCCAAAAGGATATATGTTTTCTATGAAATTCATATTGCTTCATTGTGCCCCAGGTAGCAATTCACAGTGCCCCGGTATAGGGGCACAGTGAATCACTTCAGTGCAGAATCTAAAAAACGATGAGGTCAAAAAAGGTGGCAGCTGGAGAAATGCATATATACTTCATCCCACAAGATGTGATTTTGGTTACTCTGGATGTGGAGTCTATGTATACAAACATTGACATAGATTTGGGTCTTAAATCCATAAAATCAGCATTCCAAAGATATCCTGACCACCGTCGTCCGGATAAAGACATTTTAGAATTGCTGGAACTTAGCTTAAAAGGTAACGATTTTGAATTCAATGGGGAGATCTTTCAGCAAATTAAAGGGTGTGCTATGGGGAAACGTTTTAGTCCTAACTTTGCCTCTATATTTATGGCTGAGTGGGAGAGTGATATTCTTCATACATGTCACCAACAACCTTTTATTTACCTTCGGTATCTGGATGACATTTTTATCATTTGGCAACATACGTTGGAAGACCTTCATATTTTCATTGATACTCTTAATTCTCACGACTCAAGCATTAAATTACAGCCTACTATTGATCACACTTCTGTGGATTTTTTGGATGTAACTATTTACAAGGGTCATACATATCATACTACTGGGTATCTAGATTACAAAGTATTCTTCAAACCTACTGACACGCATCAGCTGCTACATGCTGGGTCATACCATCCTCCTCACACTTTCAAGGGAGTCATTTAATCTCAGATTTTTAGATTCTATAGAAACTGTAGTTCTTTAGATTTTTTAACCAGGCTTGTTCTGTTCTTTTTAAGCTCTCCTCCCTAGGAAGTATTCTATTAGATTACTCCGAAGGATCAAATCTAACACAGTAAGACAAATTATGTTTCCCCCTTCATCCCCCGATACGCTTACCTCCCCTTCACGAGTGTACCACTACCGTCCAACATTTCTCTCAGGTACATCAATGAAATGCCTTAAGACATGATGCAAACTCGATATACGTACCCGATCGCGGAACCTTTTTCGGAGAACAAACTCGCAACAAATATCAAATGGCAGAGAATCTTAATTGTGACTCCTCTAATATCGTGTATGTAATCACGTGCAAAAAATGTCGCAAACAGTACGTCGGAGAAACTCAGAATTCTCTACGACAAAGAGCAGCCAACCATTTATCTAGTATAAGACTTAAACATGATGTACCCGTGGCACAACATTTCAATACTCAAGGTCATTCGGTCAAGGACCATTTTGAAATCATGCCTATTGAGAAAATCCCATTTCTCACTTCCGCTGCAGATACGAAGCACAAATGTTTGGAAAGGGAAAGTTTTTGGATTCAAACATTACAAACTATTTATCCTTTGGGTTTGAACTTGGACCCCGGAAGATGTCGTGAAAAAACTATAATACCATTTGTGTTTCAGTATAACAAAGGCCAGTCATTGCTTATAAAAAGAACAAGAGTTTGAAAGACATACTGGTCAGGGCTCCCCTGTCTGCCTTCTAACTAGGTTTTCTGGGAAAGGGTATGGGGGGGGGGGGGGGGGGGGGCATAATATATAGTCTGACGATATTCTTACTATAGCTTAAGATGCGTAAGCATTGTCAATGTAATACAAAGTGTTCCAGAAAATTCTACTGACTAAGGCCAAGCTCCTGTCAGTCGTCAACCTAATGAAATATCATAGGTTTACTTTATTACAACAATTTATGATGGGGTATACAGGTCTAAATGATATACCTCTTTTTAACACAATTAGAAACTTGTCTCCGTGGTTATTTTAGACAAGAAGATTTTCCCTGTGCCCGTGTGTTTTAGTGTCCATAAATATATACTTCATTTACAAACTAGCAAACACTGTTTAGTTTGACAAAGTCATGATTAATCTGTGTCCGTTATGGTGGCATATTTTTACCAAACAAAGATTTCTGATCCACTGTGCCCCGGTCTCCCCTATAATACATGTACATTGTATGCACACAGGCCAGTCAGTGATATCGCTTGTTTGAGTCCTGTACACAATTATTAAAATTCTCTACGATTGTACACATGTTACTAAGATGCATGTTTGTTTAAAAATCAAAAGATAATGTATATCTGTCAAAAATAGCCTACAAAAGTGAAGAATGGGTGAGGTATCACTCATCTGATGTGTAAATATTTACACATGACGAAAGTCAGTTTAAAAATTTAAAAATTAATGGCAAAAAATGTCCCGATTCGTTCAGAAATTAGTAAACTCTTATTAAAAATCTTCATGCACGATTTGATATAAATATATGATTGAATAAAAACATTTCATTTACTTTATTGGTAAATAGCATTTACAATTGCGAAGTCAGTTGCTGTACATAGCTGCCTGAATGCAAATTTGATCAGCAAAATAGTGATTGTACGTTGCCGTGTTTTTCATTTCATTTTGAAATATTCCTTCCTTTCACACTCCGAAAAATACAATATGGATCTTCTTAAGTGTCTTAGGGAACACTGTCCATTAAAAATATTTATTATTGTTACATTTTTGGAAAGAATTTAGACGTTTAAAATCCAAATTCGAGAAGGCCATTTTACCGACTTCAAACAAGCTGTGGGGGCCGGGAACAGGCATAGATAAACCATTTCTTATACTTATAGTCGCACTTAGAAATCTGAAAGGAGTCGATTTTTATACGTTTTAAAATGACCCGAGGATTGCAATTTCACACTGGGGTTTATAAAAGCTCCGATAAATGTCTTGTTTTTCACTACTCTGGACTCGGAAATTCCAAAATAACGTCCTCAGTGCCAAAAATAGCTTATCTGTCTTTAACTTGGTCGTGCTTTTAAAATGCCTGATAGGGGCCCTGTGATTGACAGCGGGAACTCGCACTAGCAAACTAATTTCACCACCCGATTTTAGCACTTTTTAATTATAGATATTTAAATATCTCACTTCTTTACCGTACCGTATACGAAGACTGAAAAAAAAAACACAAAGCAACCAACAGATGCAACATGTGATTTTATTTGTTCATTTTCAAAATTAGTTGAAGTTGTAAGAAAAAATAACCATACGGCGTCAGTGGGGTTTTTAGCCGACTTTTCTGCTGTCACCATACAATGTCTTCGGTAATGAAGCACTAACGCCATATGGCGACAGCGGTACCGAATGTGTTAAATGAAAACATCAACGACGAAAAAAATACATGTTGCATAACTTGACCATATGAGGAAGCAACACAAAAAAATTCATCAAGATCCCCCTGGTAGTTTTCTTGATTCCGCGATCACAAACTATGTAGATAGAAATCACATAAAAAGCTACCGGCTGCCATTTTTATTATGCAAATGAGCAGCGAGTGCATAGTGCGCAACGAGGCCATAGGGTTAACCTGCGTATAACATTTTACGAACATCTTTTCATTACTTTAGGAGAACAGTGATAATAAAAAAAATGGCCAGTGGCCGCCACTTTGAATATGCAAATGAGCAAAAAAGTGCATTGTGCGCAACGAGACCATATGGCTAACCTATGTAAATTAGTTTACGAAAATCCTAGCCTTTCTTTACTTTATGAGAAAAGTGACAAAAAGAAGAAAAACAAAATGGTCACCATTTTAATATGCAAATAAGCAATAAAGTACATAGTACGCAACGAGGCCATAGGGTTAACCTGCGTACAAAGTTTTACGAAGATCCTCTCCTTACTTTAGGAAAAAAGTGATAAAAAGTAGAAAAACAAAAACAAAAAAAACATTTTGATATGCAAATGAGCAAAAGAAATAAATGTTGCACAACTAGACCATAGGAGAAACGTGTGTGTGAAATTTAAAGAAGATCCGACTAGCACTTCCCTTGGAATCGCGATCAAGAGAGAGAAAAGTGATAAAAAATAGAAAAAGAAAATGGTCGCCTAGCGGCCATTTTAATATGCAAATGAGCTCAGAAAAATAGATGTTGCACAACTAGACCATATGGGGAACCAAGTTCAACCAACACAAAAACATTTCATCAAGATCGGCCTGGTAGTTTTCTAGATTCCGCGATCACAAACTATGTAGGTAAAAATCACAAAATGGCCGACAGCGGCCATTTTAGTATGCAAATGAGCAAACAAAATGGATGTTGCACAACTAGACCATAAGGAGAACATGTCTGTAAAATTTGATGAAGATTCGACCAGTAGTTCTCTTGGAATCGCGATCACAAGAAAAGTTTACAGACACCGGACGACGGACCACAGACAAAAAGCGATTTGATAAGACCACCATGAGATCATGGTGGTCTAAAAATGAAGGACCCGAGTGTAACAGTTCCTAAAATATCCCGTTCACAGGCAAACTCTAGAATTTGACCTAAATATAGGTTGACATCCCCGAAAATCGAACTTGACCAAGGTCTCTCTAATGTGTACATATATACCAGAAATGTAACATCTGCATCTAGCGGTTCTTAAGCTATCGTGTTCACAAGAAAATTCCAGGCTTTGATATCAATCATTTCAATGGCCTCTGTGACCTACAAATATAGGTCGACATCCCCGGAAATCGATCTTGACCACGGTCTCTTTAATGTGTCTCTATATACCAACAAGAGATCAGTGAACTGATCTTAGCCCACCATAGAACACTATCAGAAAGTGAGGCTGCTTATAAACGGATCGCAAATTTGATATGTGAAATTTATTTCCTCAGTTGGTGGGTGGCTGGACAAGAACAAAGTTTCTTCGGTAGATAGTGGCTGTAATCTGAAAACTCAAAACCAACTTTCTTCAAGGAGGACGCATATTAACGCTACTTACCGGAGCTATATGTACTTGCACACAGGCCAGTCAGTGATATCGCTTGTTTGTCCTGTACACAATTAAAATTTACAAAATCCAAAACGATTGTACACGTTACCAAGATGCATTGAGTGTTTGTTTACAAATCAAAAGATAATGTATATGTGTCAAAAATAGCCCGTGAAAAGTGAAGAACGGGCGACGTATCACTCGTCTGATGAGTAAAAATTTAAACTTGACGAAAGTCAGTTTAAAAATTAATGGCAAAAAATGTCCCGATTCGTTCAGAAATTAGTGAACTTATAAAAAAATCTTCATGCACGATTTGATATAAATATATGATTGAATAAAAACATTTCAGTTACTTTATTGGTAAATAGCATTTACAATTGCGAAGTCAGTTGTTGTACATAGCTGCCTGAATGCAAATTCGATCGGCAAAATAGTGATTGTACGTTGCCGTGTATTTCATTTCATTTTGAAATATTCCTTCCTTTCAAACTCCGAAAAATACAATATGGATCTTCTTAAGTGTCTTAGGAAACACTCTCCTTTAAAAATATTCATTATTGTTACATTTTTGGAAAGAATTTAGGCGTTTAAAATCCAAATTCGAGAAGGCCATTTTACCGACTTCGAACAAGCCGTGACGGCCGGCAACATGCATAGATAATATATAGTTCTGTTTCTTATAGTCGCCCTTGGAAATCTGAAAGGGGTCGATTTTGATACGTTTTAAAATGACACGAGGATTGCAATTTCACTCTGAGGTTTAATAAAGCTCCGATAAATGCCTTTTTTCCACTACCCTGGACTAGGAAATTCCAAAATAACGTCCTCAGTGCCAAAAATAGCTTATTTGTCTTTAACTGGGCCATGCTTTTAAAATGCCTGGTAGGGGCCCTGTGATTGACAGCGGGAACTCGCACTAGCTAATTTCACCACCCGATTTTAGCACTTTTTAATCATAGATATTTAAATATCTCACTCACTGTCAGTATATTGGAGACAGGGAAAATATATATTAAGATCTGAAGCTGTAAATATAAGGAATTCCACAAGCTTTTATTGTCAAATTTAACATTTTCTTGATATATACGTATGCTTGAAGTGTCCGTTCTCACCTAGACAAGTTGGAAGTTATCAGTGAATTGCGCGTCCGTTAAAGTAAATTAAACCTCTTTAACCGTATTCGAAGATTGACAAAACAAAACACAAAGCAACCAACAGATGCAACATGATTTTATTTGTGCATTTTCAAAATCAGTTGAAGTTGTAAGAAAAAATAACCATACGGCGTCAGTGGGGTTTTAGCCGACTTTTCTGCGGTAATGAAGCAGGCTAGCACTCTAACGCCAAATGGCGACAGCGGTACCGAATGTGTTAAATGAAAACGTCAACGACGAAAAAAATACATGTTGCATAACTTGACCATATGAGGAAGCAACACAAATAACAATTCATCAAGATCCGCCTGGTAGTTTTGAGTCCGCGATCACAAACTATGTAGATAGAAATCACAGAAAAGGCTACCGGCCGCCATTTTGAATATGCAAATGAGCAGCGAGTGCATAACAAGGCCATAGGGTTAACCTGCGTATAGCATTTTATGAACATCCTTTCATTACTTTAGAACAGTGATAAAAAAATAATGGCCAGTGGTCGCCATTTTGAATATGCAAATGAGCAAAAAAGTGCATAGTGCGCAACGAGACCATAGGGCTAACATGCGTAAATTAGTTTACGAAAATCCTAACCTTTCTTTACTTTAGGAGAAAAGTGACAAAAAGAAGAAAAACAAAATGGTCGCCCGGCGGCCATTTTAATATGCAAATGAGCAAAAAAGTACATAGTACGCAACGAGGCCATAGGGTTAACCTGCGTACAAAGTTTTACGAAGATCCTCTCATTACTTTAGGAGAAAAGTGATAAAAAGTAGAAAAACAAAATGGTCGCCTAGCGGCCATTTTGATATGCAAATGAGCAAAAGAAATAAATGTTGCACAACTAGACCATAGGATTAACGTGCGTGTGAAATTTAAAGAAGATCCGAATAGGACTTCTTCTTGGAATCGCGGTCACAAGAGAGAAAAGCGATAAAAAATAGAAAAACAAAATGGTCGCCTACCGGCCATTTTAATATGCAAATGAGCTTCGAAAAATAGATGTTGCGCAACTAGACCATATGGGGAACCAATATTAAAACATTTCATCAAGATCGGCCTGATGGATTTCTAGATTCCGCGATCACAAACTATGTAGGTAAAAATCAGAAAATGGCCGCCAGCGGCCATTTTAATATGCAAATGAGCAAACAAACTAGATGTTGCACAACTAGACCATAGGAGGAACGTGCGTGTGAAATTTAAAGAAGATCCGACTAGGACTTCTCTTGGAATCGCGGTCACAAGACAGAAAAGCGATAAAAAATAGAAAAACAAAATGGTCGCCTAGCGGCCATTTTAATGTGCAAATGAGCTTAAAAAAATAGATGTTGCACAACTAGACTATATGGGAAACCAATATAAAAACATTTCATCAAGATCGGCCTGGTAGATTTCTAGATTCCGCGATCACAAACTATGTAGGTAAAAATCATAAAATGGCCGCCAGCGGCCATTTTAATATGCAAATTAGCAAACAAAATAGATGTTGCACAACTAGACCATAAGGGGAACATGTCTGTAAAATTTGATGAAAATCCGACCAGTAGTTCTCTTGGAATAGCGATCACAAGAAATGTTTACAGACACCGGACGACAGACGACGGACGACGGACGACGGACGACGGACCACGGACAAAAAGCGATTTGATAAGACCACCATGAGATCATGGTGGTCTAAAAATGAAAGATCTGCATCTAGTGGTTCTTAATTAAACTATATTGGGCCTATTCACAAGGAAATGGACAGACTATAGAATAGGTCCGTCAGTCTCAAACCGCTATCATCGTCAGGGGGGCAATCCCCCCTGAAACCCCCTGTTGTATTCATTTCTTCTAGAACTTAAGCCGCACTCGTGTGTCTCTATCCTGGTTTACTTACTTTGCAGGTCAGGTAGAGCCACACATTAAACCGCCATTATAAGGGTGGGATAACTCTAATTGTAGAAAACAATGGTCTCACCAGCTGGGAGCGGTGACCATTGTAGTGGAGACGCGGTTTTGTTGTAGTTACATTATGAAGCCTTTGCAGCTCCGGCCCCTATTTTCCTTCGAAAAAATTGTTCACCGATGCAATAAATGCCTTAAAATGAATGACCAACCTTTTCTGTCTTAGTATCCATTCCCCTTGGTCGATCTATAGGCTTGGATTGTTGCATTCCATCGATATCGACAGTGGGTTGGAACATTTCCCCGCGAACAAGGCGACCATATTGCCTGTGGAATCATGGTTAATTTCGCAAATTTAAAAATGGCTTCCTCTCGTAGCGTTCCGCCCTTCGGGCGTCACAATAACGCTACATACCGGAGCTAGGATAACTTGTGTAAAGTCATTAGGCCAGTTTTTATGCTATGCTTTACAAAGAGCGATTTAACAGTTTAACAACGGATCTCAAAGAAATTAACTGGTTCAGTGAAAAGAGGAATGTTTCAAAGATATAATAGGTGGCAATTGCTGAAAGGTAGTTGAGATTAAAGATAGTTAAGACTTAGCTTAAATCTGAAATCCGAAGTCCTTCCAAATAATTCATTTAAAAGCCGTAACTACTAGAACTTATGACTAATTTAATATTACAACGCTTAAAACTAAACTATCCCTACTAAAAGCTAAAAGAAATAACATCTAAAAGAAGAATTTGAAGAGAAGTTAAAAACGACGGACCTATTCTATATTTGCACCGAAAAGTGGACGGACGGACGGGCGGAAGGACGGACAGAAGGACGAACGGGCAGCATTTCCAAGTCCCCCTTCCACTTACATGGTGGGGGACAAAAATACATTCAACTGAGAATATCGTGGAAACAATGGCTGAACAGGGTGGTAGAAAAAACAATCACGGCACTAGGTCGACAGAGGGCTGCGGCACTGGGTACTGTTGGTCCGGCAACATTAGTAACACAAATTATATAAATTCCATCCATGAAAATCCAGTGAATGTGAACATTCCTGCTTTATATCACAATCTTCGGGCACTCCTGCTTTATCACCATCTTAGGGCACTATAGGCCTATGGCTTCTAACAGTAACACAACTGCCGGTAACGCGGTATGCACTTTGAGTTTAAGTTCGAATATTAACTTTGCCACTCGCGACACACATCAGTGATGTAACTTGTAAGCTTTATCCATAATACTTTAATCCATCTCCATGAAATTGAATGTATTCCAATGTCATTTTTCTCTGGTTCAGTCTTTGTCGGCTTTGTTAAACTTAAAATTGAATGTTAACTTGTATTTGTACGAATCCATTTGACATTTCCTCTTTGTCTTCATCATAAAACATTGCAAAAGTCACATCTTTTATCACACATGCAACTTGGAAGGCTTGGAATAAATTGAGTACGGTTATACTTTATCCGCCTGTTTGACATTCGTCTGTTCACTGTCTGTGGCAGGTTGGTTGAAAATGACAGGCCTACATCATTTAAAGTCACATTATTGATACATGTTGCAATTTACGTTCTACTCTAGTCTCATATTGAATAAAACCGCTCGAAACTAAAAGATAACCCTTAGCGGACTGTTAATATAGTCCATCTTACATCTTTTATACAAACAGTATACAAGAAACACAAACAGTTAAAAAGATCGTTTTTCAATTAACAATTGCTTGTGTTATTAAAACGATAAAGACTTATGGCCGTACCTTATATTTTTTTAATATTATGATGTATGTCAGGGGCGTGGTGTATCGTGCAGTGATCTGCAGTGTCACTCACATTCTATTTCTAATAAGGGGGTGGGAATATGTAGATAAACGAACCTGTCCTTTCTGCCATGTGATTTGAAGTTGACGGCTTTCGAAGACTGGATATTTTGGGACTTTTCGCTTGTAGAAATGTTTTAGGAAAAATTTGCCTGAATCAATTAAATGATCGGGTTCGTTAAACAAAATTGCAAATTACAACAGATAGGCCATATATGGCCTATAACAGCCCCAAATTTAACCCTGAGTTTGTGATCGTTACCGGTACCTACATCAACCCATTATTATTAATTTAATGTACGTTGTCAAGTTTGTATTCACATCATGGCCAATCACTAAAAGTGAATATACAGTAGCGTAGCCAGAAATTGGCTCAATGGGGGGCCAATTATCACAGGTCAACAAGGCGAGGGTCCAGGGGCCGCCCAGGCCCCGGAAGCTCTGGGGTCCTAGATCGCCAGAGATGCGTTCTGAGCGTTTTCCAGGGAATAAATCTGAACTTAATTTGTGAAGATTTATTTTTCTATTTCCGACTTATTTTTCAAAAACAGGAAGATCTACTATTTCATAATCAATATTCGTTTATTTTGTTATCATTCTAAATGCAGCGCTGCAAGCCAATCATGATCTCCGGATCTCTCCATGAGCCTGTTTTTCATTTTTTTTCTATATATATATAGATCCGCCAATGGGCCCTGCTAAAGCGCCATAGAGCGCTAATCCCAAACTGGAGTTACCGGAAGACACTGCCCTGGAAATTTGTCTGTCTGGAGACCCAAACTTCCGATTTTCATACATTCGAACTCGAAGAGACTAACATCCACCTAGAACTACACTTTGGTTAGGTACCCCTCACCAAGTCTCTCTGAATGTTTGAAATTCAAATTTGTCACAATTATTACAAAGTGCAACTTTGTTGTTGCAATCAAACAGTGCTCTGTGCTGTGCTCTGACACCCATTTTTTTTTGGGGTGTGGCTGAGGGGGGGGGCCATGGCACCATGGCCCCCCCCCTGGCTACGCTACTGTGAATATATAGCCATTATAGGTAGGCAGTATACCCCCTAGCCCCAGGTGACTATCCTGCCATATACAACAGAATGGTAGGATAGTCACCTGGGGCTATATACCCCCTATACTAGTACCAGAAGTCTATGAACAGGGAAGTGTGAAATGTCGCATTACCCCATATTCAGGGCACTGGCGCTTTTCAGCCTGCTTATACTACACTATGTGACGTTTATGCGCGGTAGATTTTGAAATTGTCAACGGTTGCGCAATTTCAAATCAGAAAATAAATTCATTCTCCACAAATTTACTGCCGTTTGTGTCAAAATTAAACATTAAACACTCAACACAAAGTTATTACTTTACTCTTTAATTCAAAACACATAAGTATTCGTGCAATCTCTAACATTTTGCACTCTTTTCGAATCGCGCGCCAAACATTTTGCACTCTGTAAATCTTTTCGCATCGCGCGACAAACATTTTGCAATCTCTAAACTTTGCACGAACTGGATGCTTCAAACACCACCAGGGGGCGCGCTGTTCCACCAGATGGAAGTCTACCTAAAGTTCAAGGTGATCTTAATTACCAATGGCAACGTATACCTTTAGCATTGGTTGCCATGGTAGTTAAGATATCACACTTAGCTAAGATCGCTTTGTGAAACTAGGCCCAGAGCAGCGGTGATTGAGCAAACAAAACAAGTAGGCCTACTGGGGCCTTGAGGATATGGACGTTCTGTCAACGGCTGAATACTTTATGAAAATACATTTGTTCATTTTTTTAAATAAAGTATTCAGCCGATGACAGGCCGTCCATATTTACGGAAGCGTATTCGGGTCAAGTGAAAAAAAAAATAGCTTCAATGTGACTCGGTAAAGTTCTCCGAATTAGCCGCTAATTTGGACTTTGGTCATTTTCAATGTAGCATCCTGTAGCCCTGAAACGAACTATCCATATCCTCTTCAACCTTATAGGGCCTCCGTGACTCAATAGTTAGAGCGTAGCACGCTGAATCCGAACAGACTTCCACCAATGGGTTGCGGGTTCGAATCCCACTTAGTCCAAAAAAAAAAATTGGAAAATTTTCTGACTGGGTATTTACTTGAACGACCTATGTGGGATGGTTGCCAGTTACCACCGGAAGGTCGTGGGTTTCCTCCTGGCATAGAGCCCGATTTCCTCTCACAATAAACCTGGCAACGCCGCCATGCATATAAGGGAAATAATCTTGAGCGCGGTGCAAAAACACCAAACAATCAATCAATCAACCTGAGGGCCCATCACAAATGTCCCTGTAATTATGTAAGGGGCCGAAACTTAACTTCCAGTCTCGATCAGTTATAAATGAATCATTGGAGGAATCCTGATATCATGATTCTGGTGTTACACAGCAAGTGGTTTACTGGGCTAAAATAAAATCTCATTTTTTTCTAAACGTAATTGTAATTGTATTTTTTTTATTTCTTTAACGAGGATAGCCCACAGCCAGATGTCCACTAGGGGATCTCCGCAACAACAAATAACAATACACATAATATAATACATAAATTATAAGTTTACTTATTATTTTCATTTTATAAACAAATTGCATCAATTTAACAACAGATTATCATAAAGTTAACACAACAAGAACTAACACAATTATTCTCTTGGTGCCTGTTCTGTGAATCTCTTAGTCTCATGGATGAATCTGTGAACGCAACATAAAATTAATCGGTTTTTCCCGTAAGTTAAATCAATTGAACCGTATAACATAACATTGGTTATATTATGGCGAAAAGATGGAAGGAAAATAGAATGATGAACTCCGGGTGAAATGATATCCATGAGACTATAAAGGAGGTGCTTCCTTTGAGTGGCATAGAAGGAACAATCAAGAAAGAAATGAAAGACACTTTCAATTTTTGAATGGCATTTTGAACAAGGCTGATAATATCATGTTAAAATAAATCAGCTTGAAGAGTGCTCGGTCCCATTCTCATTCTACACAGAAAAACTGAAGATAAATTATCAGGAGAATTAAATAGGGATGTAGAATCATATACTGGTTTTGTTTAGGGAAAAGAAATGACTTCATCTCTGACTTCATCTCTGCAACTGAAAAATTTATATTTTGGGGTCTCAAAAGATTCCAGTCTTTAGTTGTTTTGGAGAAAAAGGAAGAAGCGAACAGAGTGATACGGCATTTAAATAAACGTATAGGTTATTTTTATTTCGCAAACTGTAAGTACCCCCTGCTGTGTTATAACTGGAAGTTGTCAAAGCCTTTAAATATGGGGGTGACCAACCATTTTAAAGAATTACATTATTCTGTGTGATCTACGTGTAACTTATTAATTCATTCAGCGTAGGCCTACACTTTAATCCAATGACTTATAGTACAATGGCTTCTACTTATAGATGATATCAGCATTTAATCAATTTGTAATTATTTTTCGAGTGTAGTCAAATAATTTGTATTTTGACTTCCTTTGAATATTGCTAAAAAAATACGGTGATTTATTGTAAGCCTATACAAACCCCTGGCTTTTTGTTAAATTGGAGTCTCTTGGGATAACGGGTGGTCTTTTGAACTGGGTAAAGAGTTACATAACAAATAGGAAACAACGAGTTGTCTTGGGAGGGGTAAATTCTTTGACTATGGCTTTGTCTGCAGGCGTTCCTCAAGGGTCAGTCCTGGGGCCTGGGGCCTTATATTAACGATCTACCTCAGAAAATTGTAAACAATATTAAACTCTTTGCAGATGACACATGTTTGTACGTTATATCAGATGAAATAAAAGATACTGCTCCCTCCATACAAACTGATTTGAAATCATTAGAAGACTGGGCACAAAAATGGCTCGTGGACTTTAATCCACAAAAAACCGAGTCACTTATAGTATCAAGACGAAGACCTCCCTCAAACATGTTTTAGCATATTTGAAGATTGCCAAATTGAGCCAGTATCCTCTCCATCTTGGGTTAAAGGGGCATGAGCTGCCAAAATGTTGGTATTTTGAAGTTAAAGTAGAATGTTGAAATTATTGGCTATTTTTCTCAAGACGTACAATTCAGAAGCTTTTTAATGCTTCTAGTCTCGAAAATGTACGATAAAGTATTGTTTTGAACTAACTTTGCCTTAGAATGAATGAATGGTCGTCCCAGTTATTTAAATTTTGTATACTTTTCGGTTTTTGGTTCGTACAGGCCACATACTGTATGGATTTTCCTCATTTCAACGCCAATCATTTAGTTTTTCGATGGCCTTCAAAGCCTCTTACTGTCGTGACGGTCAGAAATTATGAAAAAAGTGTGAATTTCGGCAGCTCATGTCACTTTAATGTTTAACTGTTCTGGTAATTGAAATCAACACGTGGAGAAAATAATAGAATCAGCCAATAAAAAGGTGTCAAGGTTTCGGGGTTTGAAATATCAACTTCCCAGAAAAAGCCTAGAAATTATGTACAAGAGTTTTATCCGCCCGTCTTTAGAATATGCGGACATAGTATGGGACAACATCACTGATTGCCAGGCCACAGCACTCGAGAATATTAAAAAAGACTGCATCCACTATAACAGGACATTAACCTGAAGTGTTGCAACTAATCTATTAATCAAGAGTCCGGTCTGCATACACTCACAGCCAGACATAAAATACATCGCTTGTTTACTTTTCGTTCTTACCTTAATAACCCAGACAGCACACTAAATACAATAGGAGAACTCCAACGGATTCAGACCACCTTTCATTGTTTTTAATGGCTATATTTAAATCTATTTGCACCCCAGATGCTAGAAATGGGTTAATAATAATAAATATAATATGTAATAGGCAAAGCCTAGAAGTGAGCACAGAAAATAACTTATAACATTAACAGGTCGTAGGAGCAATATTGAAAGGGGGGGGGGGGGGCACTATTACAGCCCTAAAGGCGAGTGTCCAGGGGCCGCCTAGGCCCCGGAAGCTCCAGGAACCTAGAAGCCGGGAGATGCGTTCTAAGGGTTTTCCTGGAAATAAAACTGACCTGATGTTTGGCTGGTTTATAGTTTGACATTTAATTACGGTTTTTCTTCACAAATAACCATTTGTAAATTAACATTAGTGCTCGTTGCCTATTGATTCACATAATAATTTAGAGAAACAATATTTTTTTACTTCTGTTTTAGGCTTGAGGTAGCGTTAGGCTATATGGCTTCTACAGAAATTGCTATCCACTAAACTATGTTTAGTTTTATTTATTCTCTACTTTTAGCTTTAAATTGGATTCCAAAGCCATTCCCCAATAGCCTTCAATGATCGGTTGTGCTGCGAAATAGAAACTGTTTATCTTTCAAGTTCACGTAATTTTCAGTCAGTCGCTCAAACAACAAATTTCCGCTATTTTCCCCGTCTCGTCGACCTACCCAAAGGTACCGGCCCTCCAGACATTTCCAAATGGCCAGCCCGCCCCTGAATTTTAACAAGATGAGTATATTAGTACATAGTTGAAGATCTTCAAACTCTGGCCATATATATATGTATATTGATGATAGGTGGCCACTAGAGTTGGAGGACCTGCCATATTGAAAAATGTTACTCAGAGAATCAACACCTTCTTCTCTCAATTTCTCATAATTTAAGCAACGCAAACGGCCCAAACTTTACACACATTCAGTTCGACCCTTTAGTTCGCCGTTCCACCAAAAAAGCATTCAAACACTTACATTTGTGTTGCGTACATTGCCCAAGTTCATTTTGACGGAATCGAGGAGGCCATAGGGAGATTCGGGCTGTCCATCGAAAAAAACAACGAGGATTCAACTCAAATGTGAGTGTTTGAACGCTTTTTTGGTGGAACGGCGAACTAAAGGATTGAAGTGAATGTGTGTATAGTTTGGGCAGGTTACGGTGCTTATTATAAAATCAGGAGAAATTGAGAGAAAATCCACGTACAATGTGTTGATTCTCTGAGTTACATTTTTCAATATGGCAGGTCCCCCAACTCAATTGGCCACCCATCATCAATATACTTTGGCCATATAGTTTGAAGATCTTTAACTAATTAGTATATAGTGATACATGTACAGTGAAGACACGGAGTAACATACCCATACCCATTTCCTTCTTTTTTTGGACTGGAGCTGTTAAATATTTCATGGACAGGATATAGAACAGATCCGTCACTTTGAAAACTTCTTCTGTCAATAAAAAAGGTCGGTCATCGTAAATATTTAATGATTGTCAGGCGGGGGGGGGGGGGGGGGGGGGGGGGGGGGGGGGGTAGAACCCCCAAGATTTCGTTTTCTTTTTTTATGAATTTTTAATAAAGAAGAAATGAAAAAGGAAATACATGTACATTGTGTACTGTAGTGTATGTAGGCCTACTGGCGAGAAATGGTCGGTCACCGTAAATATGTTATAATCGTCTAAGTTTTCTTTTTCTTTATGAATTTTTAATAACGAACATAAATTAAAAAAGAAATAACCCTGAAGACTAAAGTCACAGTAAAAAAGGGTGTAGAGCCCTATCGCCGTATCGGCTGTAGGCCTATGTTAAAGTCGAACACTGACGGAGAGACAAGCTCGTACTTTGTCCTGTCTCATGCATTAAACGAAGCAATCTTATCGCAGGCCTCGTCAAGCAAAAACGAAACACGGCTTATTTACCTCAAGTACAAAAGAGTCCCATTAGAGGTTTATTACAATGCATTCATAGGTCAGTTGTTAACTTTAATGTGGCATGAGCTGCCAAAATACTGATATTTTTACGTTAAAACAGAATGTTACAATTATTGGCTATTTTTCTCAAGACGTATAATTCAGAAGCTTTTTAGTGCTTCTAGTATTGTTTTGAACTACCTTTGACTTAGAATGAATGAATGGTCGTCCCGGTTATTTAAATTTTGTTTACTTTTCGAACACGTTTTCGGTTCGTGCAGGCCACATACTGTATGGATTTTTCTCATTCCAACGCCAATCATTTAGTTTTTCGATTGCCTTCAAAGCCTCTTACTGTCGTGTCGATCAGAAATTATGAAAAAAGTATGAATTTTGGCAGCTCATGCCTCTTTAAAGGCCCACTTGCCGGCGTAGCCTGTTTAAATTTGCTAAGAAACCCAATTTACATGAGCGTAGTACGACTAATACCACTAAACTTAAACATAGGACACATAAAACATGTCTAGTTAGCTTAAGAATGTAGAAATGGGGTGAAAAACAAACGAAGAATCGAAGCCTAATTACAACAACAACGGTCAGTGTCGGTCAACTTTCGTGTTGGATTACCCTCATTTCAGGCCTTTTTATCTGTGGTTTACACTCAAACAATCATCAGCAGACTTTTCCAGTCGCTATTAACCGATCGTCAGTCTGTATTTCTCAGATAAATAGGCCTACGTAAAATTACACTGTGCCGTTAGTTCACTCACTCGACTGAACCATAAAATCGCCAATAGGGGGCAGCTTGGTTTGTTTACGTTACGGACCCCTAACAATTCAAGTTTTCAAATTCAAATTAAAAATACAAAGTGACGTCCAAACTTTTAAATTTTGGTAAAAATAGAAAGTTCCTAACTTATGTTGTCTGGGAAAAATACAGAAAACGGACTTTCTTTTTTAATGTAAACAATATTCCTGATTTTCGCGGCAAGTGTGCCTTTAAGGTAAAAGCTGGATTTGTTATACTTTGGTGGGCCGCACGGCCTACGGCCTGTCCGTTTTACCTGCTTGTAACGGGGTAATAGCGATAACAGAACTGAGCTAATAGCTGCTAAAAACGAGAGGATCGGGTGAGTGCGGCTATATGCTAGGCAACACGTGAAGTGCGCAATCAGAACAACTTTCAACCAATGGGTAGCGAAATGGAATCATTCAGTTAAAACAAACACGGGAATTGTTCAATCTTTGTAGTAAGCCTACTGTTGTCGGAGAGGTATTCGCCGAAGGTCGAGAGGCTGAAACTCGCCTGTCTCTCTTCTGTCTAGGAGGTGGAGGTGGGGGGGGGGGGGGGGCTTGGTGTTCCAGCGGGCTAGTGATCGTCCCTCAGTCCCACATAGACCTTCCGTTGATGCGTCGCGGGCTTGAATCACAGCCACACCACATACAAATTTAGATATTTTCTGTGTGGATTTTTCTCTCGGTCGTCATATGTGGAAGAATATGCCAGGTACTCGCCGAAGGTCGGGGGTTTCCTCCGGGTCCGGTTTACTTCGTCTCTAACCTGGCAACGCCTCCATACTAGTGAAATAATCTAGAGTGCGGCGTAAAACATCAATTGGCTGTCTTCCGTCGCCACCGGTCGGCTTTGGTATTTCACGTACGTAAATCCCCGAAGTTTCAGACTGGGTATAAAGGTATAAATGACATCCCCGCCTTTTGAACACAATTAGAAACGTGTCTTCATGGTTATCTTAGTCAAGAACCTTTTCTCTGTCTGTGCCTATATTGTCTGTAAAACACCTTAATGGAGTGAACATAACCCACCATTTCGAGTTGCCCGGTTGCTCTTATTTTATAGTTCTTGATAGAAAAGACGGTCAATTATCTAATTTTGTTTTAAGGAATATTTCCCTATATGTTACTTTAACAAAATACAAAATGTCAATTGGCGTAGTACAGTTCCTTTAACTATAACAACTAATAGGACACACACTCCAGTAGCCATTGCGAGTACCCGACTAACTAAAGTAAAGATGCTTACAAAAAACCGGGCTTGTCTGATAAATTCGACAGATGCGTTATCTTTTTTTTCGCATATTTATTTCTTAAAGGGAAATCACAAGAAAACCTAACTTGTTAGTTTTATGATTCAAAAGCATTAATTGTCTCCAGTGTGTCCATTCATGTAGCCGTTGGTATTGGAAGCCCCTTTCCGAATGACCAGATAGGTGTACACAAAATCCGGACCAAATTTGTCTGGATTTAGGGCAACTAATTCTTCACTGCGTTTGAATAGGGTGTCGACGATTTGTTTTTTCTCCGAGTGTGTGCGTTTATCACTGAGGCCAAACATGAACGCCCTCTCATTTGAAGCCCGTCTTTCTGTGACATATTTCGTCGCATGCTCCCGTGCTAAACTCATCTCTGAAACACAGCGCAACAATTATAGGTGACGTTAACGGATCATTGCATTTAAGTATTACCTATTGGCTAACTACGTCTAAACCCTCAATCGAAATGCCGTTTTTATTTTCTTAATCTGATCTTAGATAAATGCGCCATTTTTCAGTTTTTCCATAGAAATGATAAAAGACGGTTGACCTCCATCGCCTCCAGAAATTGAATGTAAGCTATATAGAAGAAAGGAATTTAGATTGTAGGAGGTAGTGTGCGTCACTTTATACAACCTTAGCCAACAAGCCTTCCTTTTTTGTACTTGTTCGTACTTTGTTTCCTTAAAGGGGCTTTCACAATTGAGACTTTCGCCGCACGGTCAAAATACTGAAATCGACCGCACGGTGGAGATAAAATTTTTCGGGCCGCAGTAGAATCGGAAAAATTACCGCAAGAAAATAATCCATTTTACGATTGGCCGGGGCATCGTAAGGGCGTGGCAAGGTTCCCGCACGTTTTAATCCACGAATCTCTTGCGGCGAACCGCGCGAGTGACGCAAGCAACGCACGTCTAGCGCACGTGATTCGTGAGACAGTTGCGGAGAGGTGTTACGTGATTCGTTGGAACGTGCGGCGTGCCGCAAGATGCATCGTGCGTCATTGTTTTTCGCCGCGCACCAATGAGCGGGCGCCTTACGGCGTTTTGTCAAATGGTGCGGCGATTTTGGGCTCCGCAGACGTAATTGCAGTATAAAAAGGCGCATAGATAACAAAAGAACCGTTAGAAAAAGAACGTCAATCCATTGAGGAAGATCACCACGATGCCCACCAAGAAGCAGACCAAGGCAAAAGCTTCAACTGTTGTGAGATAAAATGAAGCACCCAAAAATATATTCCTGTAGCACACCTGAGGGCATTTTTCGCACGGTGGACGCAAGGCGGTGCAAGACCGAGACGGCGAATCGTTCAACGATTTACGACTGCCGCAAGGTTGGCGGAACAAGAAATTTCACCGTATGGAGCATCTTACGACACAAAAAAATCGTGCAACAACCGCGCGTCAAGATACAACGGTTTACGGTGAACGTACTGGCGCCCGCACGGATCAGAGGTTATAAAAAAATTCGCACGGCCGAAAATTGGATTCCATGTGCACACCAAACTTTTCTGCGGCTCTTGCGGCACAAAAATTCCGCGCGGTAAGGTGCGGTTGCCCACAAGGAAGGCTGCGGTCCATCGTACGGAAGGCCAAAATTCATGACCGCAAGAACCGTAAACCCGCCGTATCTCAATTGTGAAAGGGGCTTAACGGATTGTAAACATGTAGGCGGTCACCTTCAAAACAAGGCCCCATTAATACCCACAATGCAATTCACTCGTTTCCGGTGACGTCATTAAGCCTTTACATACCTTGTCTTGTTGTATCAACATTGGGATTGGCAGTCGGGTTTAGTTGTTCCACTTTCCAAAGGTATTCTTGCCTCAGAGGACACGGAAAAAAAAACGTCCTGACTGACTCCAAGTGCAAGCCACTTTTGACCACATCTGAATTGGAGTCGGTAAAAGGTAGAACATATTCCTCTTTTGACCGAAAATATGTACTTGTGGTTGTCTGTTTGAATTCCTCCTATTAATTGAAATGTATAATTTACAATTATACGAGATTTTCAGACGTTTTGGAGCGTGGTATTTAGTTTCCATCGATCGCCGCCATTACAAGGAGATGGTGCAATTTCGATTCAGATCGTTCATGCACGCGCTCATCACTCAGCAATGGCGGCGCTTTTTACAAAGTCAGACCCATACCAGTCCGTCAGACGTGTCCATTCGACGTATATGGTTTATTTTTATGATACACAAAACATTAAGATTGAAGTTTAGAAAATTCCATTGATAACATTTCTTAATACCTGTGTTATCACCCCTTCCTCCATCATTTGGCGCCAAGTCTTCTCCAGAAAATCAAAGAACTCGACAGTTGGATTTTTCACCAGTTCGGTATATTCCCTCGGCACATCCCGTGTTACATTAAGAAGTGCAAGATATCCCCCTAAAAACATCAATGTAATGCTGCAAACACACACAGTGACGGAATGTTGTAATGCTACGAATTTACATTATAGGGTGACTGTTGAACACGAAAATAGCAATTAGGTTAGGTTTAATAGTTCGCCCCTCGCCCTCAAATATTTGTTTATTCCGCCACAGACCTTTTATTCAGCAACTCGCCGCTCACCAGGACGTTTATTTCTTTATTAAAGTTCCACGTCTCTTTGTATTTTAAAACACGCGCAGCTTTGATCAGTTTTCAATAATAAACCCAGCACACCGTACACAGTTGACTGCACACCGTTACTCTTCTTTACAGAATACTTTCTGTCTGCCGTGTCAAAACCTATACAGCTTTTTTGTTGGTTCGTCGTCCGATTAAACCGTTCCTTTTGAGATAATGTGTTTACAAGGTACAATGGGCAGACGAACGACAGAGCCAACACAATTAAACCGATCATTCTAGACACACAAAGAGTACCTGGTAAACCACCATTCCATATATAGGATCAGATGATCTATTTCAAGCAGAAAAGATCCCTGATCCTATCTCAGCCCTTAGTGATTTTTGCATTTTTTGAAAAACAGATTTGTAATAGCAGAAATATTGTATCGAATTGCTCTCTTAGAAATCTCTATTTAAAACTTCCTTCAGTAAGATATGATGAAATCTTCTTTGTATATCAGTGCTTGTCAATGTTTAAATCGCTTAAAGCGTATGATCTGATTCTATATTTTTAAGGTGCTCTAATACTAGATCATTACTTGAAATGTAGCTATTATAATCTGGTTCGCCTTGAAGGGGATGGTTTGAGTTTCATCGGGCGGGTTTGTATCTTTCGCAAATGAGCTTAAAGACCAAAAGGTAACAATAAAATAAAAAAAGAATTATATACGTGGAATGGTCACATTTGAATGACTAATTCGAACCAGACGTTATAAAACATTGCTACGAGCTTGTATGACCGACGGTGGTGGCTAATCTACCATCTTGGATTGGAATCGCTTTATGGGTAAGAATTCCACAATTTTCATGTCAAAGAGCATGGGGTTGAGCGTATTCCATTCTAACATGACGCTCAAATTTGACGTTGACATCGAATTACAACGTCACCAAAAAAGGCTCTTAAATATTGGAGATAACTAACACGCCTTATTAAAGTGGCATGAGCTGCCAAAATTGACACTTTTTTCATAATTTCTGATCGTCACGACAGTAAGAGGCTTTGAAGGCCATTGAAAAACTAAATGCTTGGCGTTGGAATGAGGAAAATCCATACAGTATGTAGCCTGTGCGAACCCGAAAACGTGTTCGAAAAGTAAACAAATTTTAAATAACCGGGACGACCATTCATTCATTCTAAGACAAAGTTAGTTCAAAACAATACTTTATCGTACATTTTCGAGATTAGAAGCACTAAAAAGCTTTGAATTATACGTCTTGAGAAAAATAGTCAATAATTTCTGTTCTGTTTTAACGTCAAAATATCAACATTTTGGCAGCTCATGTCACTTTAAAGCATTCACCTGATTTTAACTCTTTTGATCTGTGAAGAAGAAACGTTTCCCAGTCTAACTTCGCTTGTTCTTCATGAGCAGCTCTCTCTTTCCCGGTTGCGTGGTTTGGCATTATGGTGTCCAGTAAAACACATGGGCTGTGGAATAATCCAGAACAGTTCATATTTTATTTCATAGGTTTATCTCTATTCAGCTATAACACATCTAATAATTGAAATGGGGTGGAGAAATTACTATTCAAGCGTCGTAAACTTCATTTCCAACGGTATCAAAACCATATCTGTACGCTTTTTTCTCACCAAATTGTGCAAAACGGAAGTTGCAAAGCTTTATTAGACAATCACTAACTGGCACGATACTTGGTAGCCAACTTCACAACAACACTTAGAAGTGTGTCTTCTTCGGTCAACCAGCAAACGCACACCTCACCTTATCGTTTCTGGGGCTGATATTGCCGTTTTTAGCCATGCAAGATAGGATAAGCTCGCAAATGATACTTTTTACGACTAGTTTCAAATGATCGTAGAATCAGTGTTCAGTTTAGTTGCGATTTAAGATTCACACACATGAATAGGAAGCTGCTCGTTCGATATTATTGCATGTTCTTTATTTGTCTGCTTCTCCTTTAAATGTCTAAATGCATGTGGAATATACACTTCTGCATAAACCCGATAAGTTATTATACAAGGGGTAGGGGGGAGGGGTCTCGTTTTATATTCTTACCTTTAATTTTGCTAAGATAAAAACTGACCGTTTGCTGAGTCTGTGGTAGGAATGTGCCGAGATTATAACATCTGCGCTGGACGAAGGAAGACACGGAGAATAGAAACTAGTTCCACAGGCCAAAGTGTACACGTTGGGATAATCCACCTCATACCCAGGTGTATCCGTGTGGAATCCTATGAAAAAAGAGGAATCGAAAGATGCAGCAGAACTTGAACATTAGGCTGTTTTATGGATTGCATTGTTCGCACTGTTACAATAAAAGAAGATCACAAGTCAACGAGTTACTTACGTATAGCAACTTTTTAATTTATTATATTGTTATCCATAAGTAACTCGTTGACTTATACCACCAACTTCTAAATACCACTCAAAGAAGTTGAAAGATCACTTGCTTATCGCCCAGTATAGCCATGCCTTTCGGAATAAGATATGCACCAACTGTGTCCCAGCCGTTAATGGGATATTTTAGCAGCGGCATGTATCGTTGTGGCGAAATCATCAGAAGATCGTTTACCAGTTACAAGTCAGGGATATCCCCAGAATGAAAAGTCATTCATTTACTTCTGATATCGCTTAATTCAAGTGTAACTTATTAGTCTTGGCTGAAGAATACATTGTTAACGTATAATGTGTGTAAACTACAGTCTACATGCTCTTACTGGTTTACAATATGCATAAAACAACATTATCACTGGGTAATTATCAAACCTTGTGCCCTCATAAACACGGGTTTAAAATCAGTCGTTGGTAAATCTTCATAAATAATCTGTATCGGTAGATTGTCGCCAAATTTACGTCTTAGTAAAGCTGTAATTAAGAAGAATAAATACAATAATACCTTTTAGGTCACAAATTCCATTTTCTTTTTTCAGCAAAGGAAATTGATCTCCGTTATGCTAGAGCTAGGAAGTGACTTTCTAAGCGATAGTTTTGAATCTGTGTTATTTGAATATTAGATTGAAGCTAATCCAGATCTACTGTACATACTTTAAGCTTTCAACCAATGCTCTATGTCAACTTTATTTCACAACTTTAGGCAATTAGCCACAAATTAAAACGCTAACATTACCGCAAATGGGAAATGAAAATATCCTGTAACCTTTAGAGACGAATGATATCAAATATTTAGCAAAGTAATAAGTTTATCGAAGCATGTGAAAAAGAATATTTGAAGAGAAATGGTAAAGGTTATTCTCTAAACAATGATAGTGTAAAGTTTGTAATACTTTTCTCATCGATGGATTGATTGATGTATTACGCCGCACTCAAGATTATTTCACATATATGGCGACGTTGCCAGGTTTAGTGGGGAAGAAACCGGGTTTTGTTATTGAGCATGGCTCCATAGTTGAACAAAATGCCTGCCGCTTGCGTCACAAACACTGTAAATTAATGTCTTCAATATTGCATTGAGGCTAGTTTTGACGTTTGCGTATATCTTCGCGTATCAAACGATTTGTTGGCTTATGTTAAATTGTTTCCATTTGATGAGTAAATTGCATACAAATAGACTTGGTGATTAAATTGTACGAGGTGCCTCCATCCGCAGTCCCATAATCACCAATCACAAAAGGCTGTCCTGGCTGTGGAGACATTTGATCTGAAAACAAAAAACAGGACGATTTTCTACAAACGTACAAAGGTCTAGAGCTCCTAGGCATGTGCAGTCTTGTTGTTAAAGGGAAAGCGATTGCGAAAATTAGATTTTTTTCAACAGAGATACAATTAAAAAGCTCAGGCTGTATTTTTCTTGTGGCTGAGCTGAATTCCAGAACAAATTGAGTAATTCGGCAGCTTGTCCCACCCTAATTCTATACTAGAAATGTCTACAGGCACATCGCCAATTATCTTTGGTACCCGAACCAATAAATGCCAGAAAGGATTTAATAACTGAGCAAGACCTTTACTTGAGTGAAGAATAGTCCCTCGCTAAACTTAAAGCTCTCCGCCAATGCATCCTTTTTGACAAGTTGGTTATTTATAATTTAGCCTACGTATATATAGAAAAAAGTACAAAGTCCCTGAGAAATATAAAAAATAAAATATCTTGGAAAAGACACAAGAGAAACTTAAAGTTATTCGTCATTGTTTATTAGAATTCACTTTTAAAGAACGGTATTCAAGTCATTCAAAATAAGTTTCAACACTGGTCTTTATAAATCTGAAAACGATTTTGTAATGACAAAATAAAATCGAAAAGATTCCATCATATTCTTAACTGAAAAAAACTAGAATTAACAGTAAAAGAAACATACCAAGTACTTGAAGAAAGGGTTTTGTCATCTTGTCAATTGCTTTTCCTTGCAGCTTAACTGTGTCGGAATAAAGTGATGTACCTTCAGCCAAACACGGGATAAATTTCGATTTTGTTTCCATTGCTATGGTTCAACACGCTGACAATAGCCGTTTAAAGGAGAGAGTACCAACATAAACTGTCAGACCGCTGCGCAGTTTTATTTGTTATATATAAGGTTTCGGTTGAAAATCCATCAAGTTTTGTCGCTCTTGGGAGCTTGGGTTTACTATTTGCCTAATATCCGTATTTGACAATGCCAGCTTCAAGGTCGGTCTATGTAAAAAGGTCTATCAGATTTTCATAAATGTCATTTTATTATATAACTTGATATTTAGCATACCATCAGGTCTTTTGTCACTCTGAAAGTTTGACCAATAAAGGTATTTGCATACACTCAAATTAGGTCCACGAAATTTACCTTATTTCCATATATTGGGTCGTACAAGGGTCAAGGTATTTGTTCAGTGTCCGTTAGAAACATTGTTTTCGAACGTGGACATGCATGGGAAAATATCTAAATACACAAGTAAGGTTATTTGAATGCCGCACCTGAGATTCACGTTATACATATTGTAAATATTCACAATTTGTAATCTCGCGAGATCTCTTTTGATCTGACGATATTTCTCGTACGCACTTACCATCCCTATACCACCGCGTGAATTCAAAGATGATTTTACAAAATTCTTTTTAAATTTCTTAACGAATTGGAATCCAACGGGCCATTGATATCATTTGAAATCAAGAGGAACACAACGAACAGCGTCGAAAATAGACGGCCATGAATTTCCGAATGGAGGTTTGATGAGCACAAGATGGACGGTAACGACATTAGAGGTAAAATCTTTACGAAAGGAATAGGGGTACATCTATTACACCGTCACGTGGAAGTCGATGACTTGTGTTTGACCCCTGGGATTTGACCTTGTTATGTGAAGTAAAAGCAGGTAAACATAGGGTACCATTCTCTTCACGTTTATTCAGAACACGAGTACTCATTCGAGCAAACTTCGGTTGTCTTCGCCCATTTCCGACCGACTTCCAAATCCCCGAAGTGATCCGAGTACATGGACGTTATTGTGATTCGTGTCACCCATTTAAATATCCTTGACCGCGCATAATGTTAGACAAATCACGGTTTTCTAGATGGATTTGGGTAACTAAAGCCTTCCGACGCCTCTTTGAAACAAGGCGTGTTGCCAGCTTGGATTCTGTTACATTAACCGTGTGTGTTAGTGTCATAAAACACTAAAGAACACTATAGACACCATAGAACATGACACTAAAATACACGGGCACAGGGACAATTTTCTTGTCTTAAGTAACCATGGAAGTTTCTTATTGTGTTAGAAAGAGGTATATCATTTAGACCTTTATACTCAATCATAAATTGTAATAAATTAAAACCTATGATATTTCATTAGGTTAATGGCAGACAGGATTTTCTGGGTTCTTTTAGAAGTTGACTGTGGCTGTCAAAAATCCAATATGGCTGTCAAAGACTTTTTGCAAGAAAATTCCTTTTCTGATTATCGATCATTTTAAAGAATTTTAAGGAGATTATTTTAACAGCTGATGCTCTTGGTACATGTGCTTGTATGTATACAGCAGACAAAGGTTCCTGATATCCGATATTGTAGAATTGTTGATAGAGTCGGTTGTTAACTTGTTAGTTAGGAAATAACATGGGGTTTATTCCGCTTAGTGCATGGCTGTCTTAACACCAATCGTGGTGACGAGGCTATCTATGCACATCAAGGCCAGCTTGTCTGTGCCGTTAACCTATTGTTAACGGTATTTCATGGAGCAGTGTATCATGGAGAGTATAATAACTCTCCTGTTTGGAGGTACCTTTTGTGCCGTCTCTGGTTCTTTCTTTCAATGAACTATATGCGTGGAATGGACACGCCTCATTGGCTGGTTTGGATCGGACTTTGTAAAATGTGCCGCCATTGACAGTTGGTAAGCGCGTGCAGAACAGATCTGGATGGACGCTCCACTATCTCCTAGCAATGGCGGCATTCGAAGCATATCAAGCACCACGTGACCTCCTTTCCACGCATATAGTTCATTGCTTTCTTTCCTCTTGTTTTCCTCGGTTGGCTTTTTTCCCACCTGCGCCGAGGTAGGTAGTCTACTGCGCAACTGCGGATCTTCCCCTCTCAGAACAGAAGAGCTCTCTGATCGTTAGCGGGAAAAAGTTCTTTCATAAAATAAACAAACTGTCAGCCCCACATCTTTACGGTCTCTCTGTTTATATTCTGTCCAATTTATCCTGATCTCTTGTGCTGGCTTATATACTTAGCGTCATTAAAAACGCACGACCCAAAGAATGTAAAGTATTTTGAGAAATGTCAAGTGTAAAATATTGTAAGTACTCTTAAATTGAAGAACAAGGCATTGGTCATAAAGAGACAAAGAATTGACAATATGTGAAACCCTGGTGACTTTTATTCCTTACAAACAAATCGTTGATCCAGAAATTGAAGGTGTCATCATTCAATAATGGGTATGTCCACCTCGGGCATCAACGCAAGCAGTACATCTGCGACGCAAGGACCTGATCAGTGTGGCTATTCTGTGCTGTAGGATCCGGTCCCACTCTTCCTGCACTACCTGGATCAATTCACGTCGGTTGCGTGGCCTGGGTTGACGTTGTGCAACGGCATTCTTAAGCTTATCCCACAAATGCTCTATGGGCGATAGATCGGGGGAGTAAGCTGGCCATTCCATGATGTTCACATTATTCTGTTGCAAGAAGTTTTGTGTCAACTTTGCAGAGTGTGGGCTCTGATGATTTCGAGCTCATCGTAAACGGTTTTGGCGTGCGGCGGGTGTCAATATGGGCCCTCGGTAGGGGATGCGTGCATGCATCTGTATCTGTTGGAGACGGCGTCGGATGGTGCTGAGGCTTACCCTGGGCCTTCCAATTCCCACTGTCTCACGAGCAGTCTGTGTCGCGGTGCGAAATCGGTCACGTGTGTGCAACAAACCGATGTACCGATCCTGGCGGGCTGTAGTGACTCTTGGCTGACCAGGGCGTGGTCGGTCGGCAACATTGCCGGTTTCATGTTCCCTGATTCTGAGGCGACTAATTGTGGAGGGATGACACTGCATGTGACGTCCTACGGCTATGAAGGGCCAAACGCGCCATAAATAGCAACGTATTACGTTGCTCTCAAAACACAACATGTCGAAACACAACGCAACACGTTGCTCTCAAAACACAACATGTCGAAACACAACGCAACGTGAGTATATGAATCGTCCAATCAAAGTGCTTTATTTTTACTTTTAAACCTCCTTACGTTGCTCCGAATAATTAGAACATGTAATCTAGCGTGAACCAGGTTCGTACACGTTGCTCAGAGCAACGCAGATCCTTAGGACAACATGTAGTATGAAAACCACTACATGTAGTTTGAAAACCGGAAACGTTTTGTTAGACGAATTATGTTAGTTGACCAATCACATAGGCCTATATGCGCGGGAAATTTAACATAACGCACAACCGGAAACAATCTTGCTACACGTTGCTCACAACCGGAAACAATCTTGCTACACGTTGCTCTGGAACCAATGAAAGCGAGTCTTACATATGTATTTGATGTGTGTGATTTCTCCCGCAAAGTGAGACTGTCATCTGTATATCGAAATTTAAAACAACAACAACCTAAGCTGGAAATATCCAAACTCTATCGCCTAAGCAGGCCTACATGTATGTTGATGTTGTGGTGGCCAATGAAGTTGTAAACTGTAACACGTTAAGTGTGACTGCTGACCATGAAACAGCTTTTTGCCATAATTTTGGGACAAAGCAACTGCTACGATTATGAATATTATAAGTGAGTGATGAAATGTGAAGCTTGAAGGTAGGTCTATTGGTAAGTAAATACTGACTTTATTTACAAGTAAGCCTATCCTGTATTGGACAGACTATAGAATAGGTCCGTCAGTCTCAAACCGCTATAATCGTCAGGGGGCAAGCCCCCCTGAAACCCCCCGTTGTATTCATTTCTTCTACAACTTATGACTAATTTAATTTTAATATTACAACGCTTAAAACTAAACTATCCCTACTAAAAGTAAAAGCTAAAAGAAATAACATCTAAAAGAAGAATTTGAAGAGAAGTTAAAAACGACGGACCTATTCTATATTTGCACCCCTGTATTAATAAAAATGTCCCTACATGGTGTATTTGTAATGTATTCAGTCAGTAAAATATGAGAATCGAATAAGTGGAAATTGTTTAAGTAGACCATTACTAATTCAATAATATTACATGCCTACACTACAGGTACCTAGTTATTTATGTTTGGATATTTATTGGTCGGTACCAGGTCGACGACCATAGATCGATGTCAGAATTATCAAATAACGGAGTAAGATCTTTACTTTAGTGAAGTAGTCTACCATTACAACTCGTCAACTGTCTTCAATTTAATTTTCAGATTTATCCTTATATTTGAAAATAATCAAAATGAGAAAGCTAAACCAAAAAACGCCAAAACTAATAGCTTATCAAACATGTTTGACCAATCACCATTTCTGCTCTTGTTTTTAAAGTGAAAAATTTCGTTCCTTTTTTCACCAATATTTTATACCCATTAGGTTAACTGATAACACATAGTCCGTAATATGTTAAGTGGATTGAAGTTATTCTGATACGCTCACACAGGCTTCTTTAATACCACCAATAAATTATGGTAGTATTGAAGAAGCCCGTGCGAGCGTATCAGAATAACTCCATTCCACTTAACATATTGCGAACTAGTTAACACAATGATTGATTGATGTTTTGTGCTGCACTCTTGAAAGATAATTTCACTTATATGGGGGCATAGCCATGATAAGTGGGTGAGGAAACCGGGCTATTTGCCCGCTTTTTTTACAAATGGCGATCGAGTGAAAAGTCTAATCAGAAATTTGTCATTGTTTATTTGCCCTGGGTGGGATTCGAACCTGTGCCACATCGATGGAAGGCCTGTCTTGGACAGATCAGGTAATATCGCTCTAACCAACTGAGCTCTCTAGCCCCCATCACAATGAAACAGGACAGATGCACTACTGTTTGATGTGGAACAATGCTTACTTGTCCTTAGTTTTTCTTCCTCTAACCTATGCTATGAATTTATTTAAAGAGTCAATAAATCCTCTTTTTTTTTTTTTTTGTTGAAGGATGTCCATAAAGATGTTGATGGGTTCCTGTTGAAAAAAAGTTTTGGACAGAAACAAATAACTATGTTGGAGAGGCTGAGCTATTTTGCAAAAATATTTCCTGGATTGTACCAATCATATTGATCAAAACTGTAACCATGCTGCATTTATCCCTGAAATCCCCATGGACAATGGGCCTATTAAGAACATGGATTTGTGCTAGGCGTTTTGATGCGGGGGACATACATGTTGGCCTATACTTGTATTCAGTATCTCCAGTAGGGTGTCCAATATAGCTATCAACGAATTGATGTTGTTCAAGACAAATAAGTTCTTTGAGAACAGTGCAAAATTTTATTTTATATGGAGCAATAAAGCTAAAGTTATACTTGAATTGAGTGTGTTTATCTTCTATGTTATTTCTGATTGAGATTTGGGGATTCGTAGAGGTACCAAGAACAACCAAATGAAGGAATTAAACAAATGTGTGCCTATTCCAATGTTACCTATAGAAAAATGGGGTTTCCAGATTGCCAATGACCATCATGCAATGGAATAACCCACCCAAAACTATTTGTGGAAAAATGTGCTAAATACACTCATGCAATGAATTTAACATCTAACTGTTAAACCAAATAGAGTGTTTTACTTAAATGATATAGTGAAACAGAGCTTTACCTATATGTCACTTGTAAGAAACCCATTTCAAATTATCATAAGCTGGATGAGTCACTGAAGGATATGTTGGGATGGCCCTGGTTTACATTTAATTTGATTATGGTAAATGTTTAAGAAAATAGTGTTTAGTCAGAGATTAACATCTAATGGCCAACATTTCTATTAACCATAAAAAAATTTGTCTCGTTCATAACCTTAAAAAAAGTTTGAACCCTGTATAAAATTTTGCCTGGTCTCTAATCGGTTAAATACATTTGGTAAAAATAAAAGTAAACTTCAGGATTGATAAAAAAAAAACAGTTGTTTAGAATTGATTCAGGTTTTTCTTGAACAGATCATTTAAGTCGTCAAATTAGGAGAGTGCTGGGTAATTCTAGTAATCAATCCTCTGAGCTGTCTCACAATATTAACCCCAACCAAAGCTAGGTGCTTTAGGGACCTTTTTAAAGCAGTTTTTCTTGTAGGCTCCGCTCATTGATTGGTGTCATAAATATATATATATCTATTTTCTTTGGTGGTAGATTAATATTGTCCTCGGCTTCATTCATTTGTTCATCTGAATTATACAAATCTCTAATACTATATGAACTGACAAACAATAAATATCATGAACTGATCTTCTTTGTTACTTCAGTGTAATGTTTTCAGAAGGAGAGAGAATGCTATTTAACAAAATATTAAAAGGGCACCTTTTTATTGGCGTTGAAGTGGCATGAGGTTTCAAATTTGAAAATAAAAACTTTTTTCATAGGCACTGATTGTAATGATAATATTAAGTCACTCAAAGAGAGCATAATTAGCCTTTTTAATAATTTGCTGTATTTCTTTTTTTTGGTTTTGAAATTGACAATTTATACCTATGTGGATATATTTCCGGCAGCCTTACCTAAATTAGCTACCATCTGTGTGAGCATTTATTTACATGCATGTGGAAATTATTTTTCACACATGTAAAACTTAATTTTGGACCCTTATGGAAATTAATATAAACCCATGCAGAAATTAACTTGCACCTCTGAATAAATAATGTCTTGTAATGAATCTACAACATTGTCTGACTTGAGCAAATGTTCTGTGTAAAGCAGACAAATATAAATCAGACCTATTTAATACAAATGGTAAAAAAATTTCAAATGGGTGTAAATTTTCTCAAGGATCATAAACATCAATTCCAGAGGGGTACACATTACTTTTGTAGTTGCTCGTAATTGCTAGTAAACGACCTGTAATTGCTAGTGAACGTCTTGTAATTACTAGTGAACGACCTGTAATTGCTAGTGAAAGTCTTGTAATTACTAGTGGGCATCTCCTACACACTGGTAGACATCTCGTACATACTGGTGGACATCACGTACATACTGGTGGACATCTCGTACACACTGGTGGACATCTCGTACACACTGGTGGACATCTCGTACATACTGGTGGACATCTTGTACACACTGGTGGGCATCTCGTACACACTGGTGGACATCTCGTACACACTGGTGGACATCTCGTACACACTGGTGGACATCTCGTACAAACTGGTGGACATCTCGTACATACATGTATTGGTGGACATCTCGTACATACTAGTGGACATCTGGTACATACATGTATTGGTGGACATCTCGTACACACTAGTGGACATCTGGTACATACATGTATTGGTGGACATCTCGTACATACTGGTGGACATCCTGTACATACTGGTGGACATCCTGTACATACTGGTGGACATCCTGTACATACTGGTGGACATCCTGTACATACTGGTGGACATACCGTACACACTGGTGGACATCTCGTACATACTGGTGGACATCTCGTACATACTGGACATCTCGTACATACTGGACATCTTGTACACACTGGTGGACATCTCGTACATACTGGACATCCTGTACACACTGGTGGACATCTCATACATACTGGACATCTCGTACATACTGGACATCTCGTACATACTGGACATCTCGTACATACTGGTGGACATCACGTACATACTGGTGGACATCTCGTACACACTGGTGGCCATCTCGTACACACTGGTGGACATCTCGTACATACTGGTGGACATCTTGTACACACTGGTGGACATCTCGTACACACTGGTGGACATCTCGTACACACTGGTGAACATCTCGTACACACTGGTGGACATCTCGTACACACTGGTGGACATCTCGTACATACATGTATTGGTGGACATCTCGTACATACTAGTGGACATCTGGTACATACATGTATTGGTGGACATCTCGTACATACTGGTGGACATCCTGTACATACTGGTGGACATCCTGTACATACTGGTGGACATCCTGTACATACTGGTGGACATCCTGTACATACTGGTGGACATACCGTACACACTGGTGGACATCCCGTACATACTGGACATCCCGTACATACTGGTGGACATCCCGTACATACTGGTGGACATCCTGTACATACTGGTGGACATCCTGTACATACTGGTGGACATCCTGTACATACTGGTGGACATCCTGTACATACTGGTGGACATCCTGTACATACTGGTGGACATCCTGTACACACTGGTGGACATACACCCGTACACACTGGTGGACATCCCGTACATACTGGACATCCCGTACATACTGGTGGACATCCTGTACAAACTGGTGGACATCTTGTGACAATCTCATCATTACTAGACTAGTGAACATCTCGTAATTACCAGTGAAGACTGGGCAGCTACTGGTGAACATGTGTGCATGAAGCACACTTAACTTCAGAGTGCTCTTAGCTTATCTCAATAGCATGGGACATAACAACATGTACTGTATAACTATTGTAACCTTCAGTTAAGATCGTTTTGTGCAACTCGACCATGGTGATTTTCCAGTTAAAACCTGTTAACATTTGAAAATTACCAGGGCACCTATAATAATTACTATCTCTCATAATTATGAAATAAAGGTTTAGATCATTTAAGTTGTCAAATTAGGATTTAGGAGGGTGCTGGGTATTTCTAGTAATCAATCCTAGTAATGGCATCTCTTAGATAAGTATTAAGGGTCTTCTAACTATAATTAGCATGACTACCTCTCCAACTATATCTGGAGAAAAGATGTGCAGCATAAAATCAGGGCTCGAATTTAACCAGGGCAACGAGGCCATTTGCCTCCATGCCCTTCTTTTTGGCAGTGTTGCCCTATTTCTCTCTCCAGGTTATTTGATAGAGGCAAGGCCAAAAATAACCAAAGTGGCCTGAAAGTGGGTGCCCTAAATTTTCCGAAATAGATATAGATATGAGCTCAATCTGGCACCAGGTTAATTTCTCTAAAAAAATTAGATTGTTATAACAGCACTCCCAGTCCAAAGAAAACACCCTTACTAGGTTTTCAAACAATTGCCTCTGGTGGAATGGTTACCATTTGTCAGCTGAAAGTCAGTGGTCCCCTCTCCCACTAAAACTGGCAACCCAATTATACATGCACTAGTAAATAATCGCAGGTGTGGTGTTAATCAATAAATAATCAATCTGGGCATAAGTGCCATTCCAAAAGTGTAAACAATAGTCCCATCAATTGATCTTTATATGCTGCTGAGAATCAAACTGAGGTACACCCCCTGATGTTAAATTCCGTTTATCAAGCATTTTTCGGCTTTATTATTTTTCTTCGCCTTTAAAGTGGCATGAGCTGCCAAAATTCACACTTTTTTCATAATTCCTGATCGTCCCGACAGCAAGTGGCTTTTAAGGCCATCGAAAAACTAAATGATTGGCGTTGGAATGACGAAAATCCATACAATATGTGGTCTGCACAAACCGAAAACGTGTTCGCAAAGTAAACAAAATTTAAATAACCGGGACGACCATTCATTCATTCTAAGCCAAAGTTTGTTCAAAACAATACTTAATCGTACATTTTCGAGACTAGAAGCACTAAAAAGCTTCTGAATTATAGGTACATCTTGAGAAAAATAGTCAATAATTTCAACATTTTGGCAGCTCATGCCCCTTTAAGTAAAGCCTTTCACTGCGTATGAGAGTTCGGTTTTCATGTTATCTTCAATTGTTTAGTTTATTGATAGCTAGGCCTACTTTTATTTAAAAAAGTGAATAAATACTTATGGATAACCACTTCTTCAGTTCTTGGTTTATTGGGTGACGACGTTTCGATGTAGTTCTTACATTGTTATCAAAGAACTATCGATTGATTGATTGATTGGTGTTTTACGCCGCGCTCAAGATTATTTCACTTATATGGCGGTGTTGCCAGCTTTATTGTGGGAGGAAACCGGGCTCTGTGCCCGGAGGAAACCCACGACCTCCCGCTGGTAACTGGCAACCATCCCACATAGGTCGTTCGAGTGAAAACCCAGTCAGAAAATTTTCCAATTTTTTGGACTGAGTGGGATTCGAACCCGAAGAACTATCGAAACGTTGTGACCAAATAAACCGGACTAGTTGTCTGGCCGGCAAAATAAGTAAAACAGAATGAGACACATGAATGTGGCTAACCAAGAAGTAGGCCTAGTTATCCATAACACCTTATTGTAACCGTTCAACTTCTAAATGCCATAGAAAGATTTAATTGATTGATTGATTGATTGATTGATGTTTTACGCCGCACTGAAGATTATAGTTCACTTATATGGTGGTGTTGCCAGGTTTAGTGGGGGAGGAAACCGGGCTCATTGCCTGAAGGAAACCCCCGACCTTCAGCGAGTACCTGGCAACTCTTCCACATACGGCGACCGAGTGAAAAAAATCCACTACCGGAAAAGATTTGAAATTTGTATTCAGTACCTGTAAATTGTTTTGACTATCTGAATTTATGGTTTTTTTTTTTATTTTTGACAGCTTATTAAGCAAATTTTAACACTATTTCAGTTTAGATTTTTTGTCTGATCAAAACGATAATTGACCGTTTGATAATAATATTAAGATTAGAAGATAGACATTTACTTGGTGCCAATAATTAGGATAATAGAAAACTAAAGTATACATGTAAATTGTAATATTGAGTATCATAACTTTCACTACTAAGCAGTAGGCCTACTTATAACTTATAGTTATAGTCAACTTTTATACAAGTTACAACAACAACGTCAGTTTCTGTCGAGTTTAAGGGTTTAATACCGCCGTAGCGGTGTTTGTTGCGTAACCCGATACCGCTGAACGTTGGTTCGTACCGAGTCAAACCACGAGAATGTGCAGCATTCGAGGGGTTTGACGAGGTGCGAACCAACGTTCAGCGGTATCGGGTTACGCAATAAACACCAAGACGAAGGTATTAAAGTCGATTCTACCCCGATAATTGAGAAAAATGAGGAAAAAAGTGACCTGTTGTTGATTGCCGTTCCTTTTCCCTCCCTTGGTACAGAGTGGGAACTTTTAACCAATCAACGATAAGCTTTGGTCACGTGCAACGGTTGACCCAGATATTTTGAAGCAGAATGACATAATGTCACCATGGCTACCGCTTTGACAGGCTGGGTTGCTGACGACGCTATTGGGGGAAATGTTGTGAAATCAACCCTTTGATGACTGTATACGTTCATGACAGCCCAGTTTTCAATATAAAAGGACAGAATATAACCACACTCACAACATTATCAGGTTAAATCCCTCATTTTGTATGATAACAAGCAAAATATCACTTCTTCCGGGGGAGGTAAACCTACCAGCCGATATTGCACTACAGACTCGATGTTGTTTGAAAAGTCATCTCTACTTAACATGTATATTTGCACACGGCACGCACATGCAGGAGGGGTAGAATTTAAGACAAATAACGTTTAACCCGTCCAAACTCAAAATCATTTTAAAGGCACACTTGCCGCGAAAATCAGGAATATTGTTTACATTAAAAAAGAAAGACCGTATTCTGTATTTTTCCCAGACAATATAAGTTAGGAACTTTCTATTTTTACCAAAATTTAAAAGTTTGGACGTCCCTTTGTATTTTTAATTTGAATTTGAAAATTTGAATTGTTACGTACCCGGAACGTAAACAAACCGATCTGCCCCCTATTGGCGATTTTATGTTTCAGTCGAGTGAGTGAACTAACGGCACAGTGTAATTTTACGTAGGCCTATTTATCTGAGAAATACAGACTGACGATGGGTTAACAGCGACTGGAAAACCCTGCTGATGATTGTTTGAGTGTAAACCACGGATAAAAAGGCCTGAAAGGAGGGTAACCCAACACGAAAGTTGACCGACACTGATCGTTGTTGTTGTAATCAGGCTTCGATTCTTCGTTTGTTTTTCACCCCATTTTTACAGTCTAAAGCTAACTATAGACATGTTTTATGTGTCCTATGTTTAAGTTTAGTGGTATTAGTCGTAGTAAGCTCCAATCTAAACTGAGAAGTTAATCTTCGCATGCGAGACTTAACCTCTCAGCCATACGGAAGCCATATTAGAGAGTCCATGTACGCGGATTGATCTCAGCCACACCACACCGCCGCGAGAACTTCTTTGACCTATTAATAAATACGTGGCCCACAGCCGATTACGTTGATATTGTAGCTTGGTTGTATAAGATTTTCGCTGTACGCGAAGGCCATTAGAAAAAAATAAATTTCTAAGAATGTTTGTAACTGACTTTAGATTTATGATTTTGCTTTTTCAAGAGTGAAATCAACTGTACAAAGACACATACTACGACAGATCTCTTGAAGTTGAACACGTGTAAAGTGTCTGAGACAGATAGTGAGGTGTGTAGACAGTAGCTATACCCTACCACAATTCACTGATGTAAATGCCTTGTCTTATTATTTAATAATCTGGTATTCAGCTGTTGCATGTTGAACGGCCAGATAAAATCAGAATGGAAAGATCGAGGTAGATATTTATATTTATAAATTCATAATAACAGTAAGCCTGACAAATAGGACCTTAAAGTTGGTCATTTGAGCACTTACAGTGTAACTGGCACCATAATTAAAAAGAACTGACAAAAAATGTACTTCATTGACTGGGTTTAACTATGTTTTAAGGATAAATGAAGTAACATGAAAAGAAATTCTTGTTAGGTAGATGCAAAATAAGTTATCTTTACCAAACAATTTTGAGTGGATTGACCATTGGATTTTTTCATCCTAACAAATAATCCAAGATTTATTTCAATTATTAGGGGGCTAGAAATGTGAAATCCTGACCTTCCACTTGTTGATTGATGTTCAACCTCCATGACGGTCTGAATTATTTAATTTCATTATTGCGAGGTGCAGTGTTTGATGAGGAAGCCAGGCTTTTTTGCCTCATGGAAACATCTGACGTTTCAGGTGCTTGCATGATCATATATATTGAAAACCCTCTCATTTTGTTTCTCCATTTTTATTATTTTAACTGAGTTGCATTCGAACCGGAGGCCCATGGATGGAAGGCTTGGGACGCGTCGGAGTGAGACACTTTATCTCTCTACACAATTACCCCATGGAACCCACTCCCCTCTCTCCCACCATCAACAGAAAACAAAAATGCTCTAGAATTGAACAGATATGCATTGATTGTAATAGATTATAACATTTTATCTCGTACATTATATATATATTTATACAGGACAATGTGACATAACTAATTTGATAACAGCATATCAATAACAAAGGGTTCTCAAATCTGAAAATTACACATTAGATTCTGTTAAAGAAGAAATGTCTCTTGAAACTTTAAAGGTTATTCAAATAGCTATCTTATTTTCTAATTGGCTTATATTCAATTCAATTTCACTGTACAAAACACCAAGTGAAAGGCAGTGTATATCAATTTAAAAAGAGCAATAGCATTAAGTTAAAGGGGCATGAGCTGCCAAAATGTTGATATTTTGATGTAAACACAGAATGTTGAAATTATCGGCTATTTTTCTCAAGACGTATAATTCAGAAGCTTTTTAGTGCTTCTAGTCTCGAAAATGTACGATAAAGTATTGTTTTGAACTAACTTTGGCTTAGAATGAATGAATGGTCGTCCCGGTTATTTAAATTTTGCTACTTTTCGAACCCGTTTTTGGTTCGTACAGGGCACATACTGTATGGATTTTCCTCATTCCAACGCCAATCATTTAGTTTTCCAATGGCCTTCAAAGCCTTTTACTGTCGTGACGATCAGAAATTATGAAAAAAGTGGGAATTTCGGCAGCTCATGCCACTTTAACTAAGAGAATACAGAAACATACAGATTATTGAATTAATAGGAGAGCCTGTGCACAGTAGCATGTTTATCATGTGGGATGTCGTTTTTTACTGGCCAGTTGAATTGACTGACATATTGGCTTACATAATTCAGATATATTGTTAAGTAAAGTGAAAATGAACTTTCCATGATCATTTAATTTTAAAGTAAAATTCAATTATGAAATGATGTTCATCTACTAGGATACCTGGGCAAAATGGGCAAACACGTTCTGATAAATGAAAACGTAAATTACATCCTTTTTCTATTTTTGATTAATCCAAACTTCCGCACCAGTAATAGTATATATTTGGTCCAATTTTTACAAAAGAAACGAAGAAATCCACGGCATCAATCAATGTGCATTAACTTGCATGTCGAGATCTTGGTAATGTTCCCCAGCCTGATATGTTGAGCACATGGTAACATAGTTCAATGTAATAAACCTTTAAATTATATATTCAATGTCTTCAGATAGTTCTTGACACTCTCTAGTGTTTCTCCACATCCTCATTTTTTTATTTTGCATGAACCATAATGACATGACAGATATGATTTAACTGCAGTGAAAAACAGCTTAATCTGAAACAAAAAATTTAATATGTTGTTTAATAACAAATGAATGGCAGTATATTAACTATAATTATTGAACACAAAATCCTATAAAAGTTAAGTCTATATTTTATTTTTTTCCCCATAGCTTTCACTATTTTTTTTTTTCAATATTGATATAATATATTTAGCTCTCCACTGTATTAACTGTTATTCACTGTCCCTCTTTATTGAATAGTTATAATATGCTATTATTATATTGTATTCACCTCCCAGCCAATATATGTACGTGAAGAGATTATTTTCCAAATTATTTTTTTGGAAAATGGCATGAGCATCCAAAGTTGCTGTTTTTTTGCTAACAGTTTTGGGAGTTTAGAGTACATCGAAAACCCACTATAAAAGACATTAAAACAAATACACTGTAATATGCATTTAGCTGTATGAAGCAATGTTTAAGTGAAAACTGTAAACAGGGATGTATATAATTTCATTCATTCTAGGCCTAAGTTAATTATTTACACCACTTTAGCAGATCATCTAATTTGCATTTCTGAGAGAAACAATAACTGGTAATTTCCTAGTATTGTTTCATCCATGAAATATCAATATTTTGCAGCTCATGCCAAATTAGTTTACCCTTGTTCTAAATACTGTATTACTAGTAAAAATATATCATATTTCATATAATCAATTCCCAAAAGAAAAAAATGTACCAGCGTAGTTGAACTAGTTCAAAATATAAAGAAAGATATTGTGCGACATAGGTGGGGTACATAAAATAAAACCAAACAAACAGCATGACAACGAACATTCAGGCACTGGACGCAGGGGCTGACTGAAGCATGAACCTGCCTCGCTGGAATGGCCTGTACAGGAAGAGTAATACTGGCTACAAACTACCGACCGTACTGTCTGCGCCTAACCGCAAAATACAACTGAAAGTAAAATGAGTTTACCTGGATGCCTTAGTGCTGGATGCAAACGCTATAAATCTCAGCAGATAAAAATTATTCACTTGCCTGTATAGTCCCTCGTTTCTAGTCGTGATTTTAAAAAATGTTTAGCTAGTAAACAGCTGTGAACGACCACTCAGACTAGTCTTCGGAATCGTCGCCATGTTTTGTGTTGACAAATGACGTCAGGAACTATTTGAACGGCTTTCACCGACTGCTGTCCCTTTCAGACATCAAAACCATGCTTCATGCACGTATTCTCTTTTAAGAGTGGGTTTTGCAAGGTATGGGGCAGTTAATTTTACAAGTTGTTCGGTTATAACCATTTCCCATCTCTCGTGGGTTTTCCCATGTCTAAGATGTCCCGCCATTAGCCACATGCTTAGTTCTGAAGCGAAGGGGAGGTAAGCATGTGGGCACGATTGAGTAAGCTCATGTAAATTGGTTTTCTTAGCAAATTTAAACATTAGTCATTAGGTAGAATTGCATTCGTTTTTGTCTACAGCACGTGGTTTTGTTTACTTTTTGTCTCTAGTCGAAATTAGATGACGTCAGTCAGTGTTGGGTTTTGGAATGACAGTCTCACTTTGCGGGAGAAATCACACACACCAAATACATATGTAAGACTCGCTTTCATTGGTTCCAGAGCAACGTGTAGCAAGATTGTTTCCGGTTGTGAGCAACGTGTAGCAAGATTGTTTCCGGTTGTGCGTTATGTTAAATTTCCCGCGCATATAGGCCTATGTGATTGGTCAACTAACATAATTCGTCTAACAAGACGTTTCCGGTTTTCAAACTACATGTAGTCGTTTTCATACTACATGTTGTCCTAAGGATCTGCGTTGCTCTGAGCAACGTGTACGAACCTGGTTCACGCTAGATTACATGTTCTAATTATTCGGAGCAACGTAAGGAGGTTTAAAAGTAAAAATAAAGCACTTTGATTGGACGATTCATATACTCACGTTGCGTTGTGTTTCGACATGTTGTGTTTTGAGAGCAACGTAATACGTTGCTATTTATGGCGCGTTTGGCCTTTCATATACGGCGGCACAACTGAGACCCGCCTGTAACATGCCAATGACACGTTCCCGTTGTTGTGTCGTGAGTCGGGGCATGGTAACGTTTTCTGATTTTTTTTTCGTCTTTATGCTGAGCTTCGTGTAAAGTGTTGAACCCACGACAAATGAGCCCTGAAAGCTGTTTTCAGTGACGGTGAAACACTCAATGGACGTTATTAGGAACACCACAGGTTATCCAGTTATTGCAACCCAACTCGAACTAACAATAAACAACAAAACGTAAATGGCCAATAGCCTTACTGGGGTAGAAACATTCAACCGTGCGTTTTAAATGGCGCTAAGTATATATATATGACGAACACGGAGAGAAAAAAAAATTCGGTTGACGATTGACGCTTACACTCATGTTTAGTTTGCTTGATGTGATTTCAACCCTATATGGTCCGAAGATGTGGAACTCCTTGGTTAATATAACATGGTAAAAACTACCATGTTAATCCTAATGGAACACTAACCCTTGTATATCACTGAAAAAAGGTGACCAAGTGATGTCATGAATAAGCTGACAAATGGATATATCTATATTTAAATTTTCTGTATATAAAAATACACTTTATTAAACGGTGATTATGAATCCTGTTTACTGGGGAAAGGATACATTCGCTTTACTCATACCAAATCTCAATTCCCATTGTATATTTTTCAGTTCTATGTAATTTTAATATCTGAATTTAACGGACGAGTGTGAATTTTGGTAGCTCGTGCAACTTTTATAGGCCCCTGTGCCTTTAATAGGTTATTTATATCTTTCTGTTGATACAAAATATTGAAATCATTGTACATATTTCTTTTTAGTGGTACTTGTCTCAATAATCTACTAGCTTCGTCCGGATGGTTTTAATTTTAGTTTACTTTTTATACGCCCGACTTGAAAAAGTCGGTCGTATTATGGTATCACCAGCGCCGTCCGTCCATCCTTAAAGGGGCATGAGCTGCCAAAATGTTGATATTTTGACGTTGATACAGAATGTTGTAATTATCGGCTATTTTTCCTAAGACGTATAATTCAAAGACTTTATAGTGCGCCTAGTCTCGGGAATGTACGTTAAAGTATTGCTTTGAACTAACTTTTGTTTAGAATGAATGAATGGTCGTCCCGGTTATTTAAATTTTGTTTACTTTTCGAACACGTTTTCGGTTCGTACAGGCCACACACTGTATAGATTTTCCTCGTTCCAACGCCAATCATTTAGTTTTTCGATGACCTTCGAAGCCTCTTACTGTCGTGACGATCAGGACTTATGAAAAAAGTGTGAATTTTGGCAGCTCATGCCCCTTTAAAGAGTTTTGATTGGATCTTTACAATGCTTTCACAACATATACCGCATGGGTAGAAGGTGTCTTAAACCATTTATGACATCTTCGGTTGCTTAATATGGCATCTACATTGGATTATGTAATATTCTGTCTTAGTCTATATCTTCGTTTATTAATTGACTTTCAATGTTATTGGCAAAATACGGAGAAACGGTCACACTCATACAGGGCTTACCAGGGCCAATACTAGGCTGGTGGCCGAAGCTTCAATTCGATCAGTCCGTAGCCGATCTCAAGAATATACGTTCCGATAGTTTTTAAATAGTAATGATTAACTGAAGAATATATATAAAAAAGTTCGTCCATGCAGAACCCCGGAGTTTATAAGATATCTTCAACTGAATATCGATTTATGTTTCTGACCTATCTTTAACCTTTGTGGCCTACTTACCCGTTTCTGGCGGTATAATTTTTGAACAAGCCAATCAGATCGCTGAATTTTCTACTTCCGCTTTAAACAATAGTTTGTAAACATACAGAATGACAACATGATGACAGAGCGATCGGATGGAAAATCAAGTACTTATTCCTGTATAGTACACACGCAAAGCAGGGAAAATGAAATTGAATTGCCTTTCACTAGAACTAGATGGAGCAGTGTCAAAAGATGTACGATATACTTCAATTTAAACAGGATACAATAAGTCCCTTGGGGTTTTATTCCCGCCAGACCACAGATATATTATGAATATACTATTAAATTGTAATATTTTATCTGGTGAATAAATCAAATCAAATCAGAATGGGTACTTTTAGCCACAGAAGAATCCATTGCGGTCAGAGAGAAACATGACATATTTAACAAATATTGGGTATCATCGATCCTGTTATAAGCATTTCACAAACAATTAACGAATGTAGGCTGCCCAAAAAAAGAAAGTCTGAAGCACCTATTAAAGCCCCAACACCGAAATGGTTAAGATCGAGAAAAAGCAGTTGAACTGCTACACGGTCTTCGGCAGTGCTGCCGGGACCTCGGTGGTCCAGTGGGTTAGGGATCGTCCCTCAGTCCCACACAGACCTCCCATCGATGCGACGCGGGCTCGAATCCGACTCAGACCAAATACAAATTAAACAATTTCTGAGTGGATTTTTCACTCGATCGCCGTATGTGGAAGAGTTGCCAAGTACTCGCCGAAGGTCGTGGGTTTTCCTCCGGATAATGAGCCCGCGGTTTCCTCTCCCACTAAACCAGGCAACGGCGCCATAAAAGAGAAATAATCTTGAGTGCGGCGTAAAACATCAATCAATCAATCGGTAGTGCTGCCAATGCAATGCATTATATGCAAGACAGGTGTAGAGAAAAAGATTACACTTCCCCACAAAATAGTTAGGGATAAACTTCTTCAAGTCGAGACCGAAGACGGGGGTTTGTATTTTCTATTATAGCAATTTTCTGCGTAAGCCTAGTTCTGTAGTGTAGTATGGTGCCCTAGTTTAAATTTTAACGTTAAACTTGACAAGAGGGGGGGGGGGGGGGGGGGGGGGGTGAATTAAATAAATACCCCCTATGTTTAATACAATAATTCGATTTAGTGTGGATCTGCTATGTACTAAGTAGATGTCTTTCTTAAATAATCCGGAATTTATTGTGGCACTTCATGTGCGAGGTGTCCTCCAATAATCCTGCCAACACCATCATACATGCGAAAAAAAATTTGAGTGAAGTGTAAAACGTCAATCCATCCATCCCACTACCTTTGAGGATGGAAATTCTATTCTCGGTTTTGACACCAAATTTTTATGACAATTACTTATCGGTCGGCCTCAAGTTGAACGGTAGCCAGAAACCAACAGAAACTACCTTGGGGTGTCACCTGACATTGAATTTCTTCTGGTAATAATCCTGACAATGCCACTATATAAACAAAATAATCTTGAATACGGTGTTAAACCACCAATCAAAAAGTATATTCCTTACAGCGCAAATGGTTTCTATGGGTTGCTGGGTGTTGAAAAGGTTTAATTGCCCCCCCCCCCCCCCCACTCACTACCGAACATTATTAGATTAAACTAATATCACCGAATCTTGCATTAAAATTTTAAATCAATTATTAATTGTATCTCTAACTTAGATTATATGTTGTCTGGCCCACATGTCTGCTTTTAAAATCACATTATTACTATATATATTTTGCAGGTTTGTACGTGAAGCAGCGGGGGGAAATCGGATGAAAATATAGTGTTAAATATGTATAGTGTTAATAGATTGCATAAACATGTTGATCCTCATACAAATCTGTTTATTTTGACATTTCTCTCATATACGGCAGAGGAATGCAAATAGTGTCTACCTTTAATCCTATGTCTATGGAAACGACCAAAAAACGTAGTACACTGTAAGACTTTACCGTAGATTTTACAGCAAAACACTGTAAATGTTACTTGTCACATACCGTCACATACCGTAAAACTACAACTACGGTATTCGCCTGTAACATTTGTGGCCCTACGGGCCTATCTTTGTGTAGGCCTACTCAAGTACTGACAAGTTCTAGACTCGTGTGCATTGACCAGCCAGATGTCGCTGGGTCTCAGTGGTTGTCCGATTTTGAATAAATTACTGAGTAGTAAAACGAAGAGGTTATAAGTGTATTCTACTCCAGTTTTTATTTTTAAGTTTAGTTTGTCCTAAGAAAGGAATCAAGAAAATTTCAAATAGTCCCTACGTCTTTCTCGTCACATTCAACATGGCGGCGCCCGCGTTTGACAGGTGAAAACAAACGATCGTGAACGTCAAAACTGGTTTAGTACCGTACAGTTTACATGGAGCGGCTGTTGTTTTGTGTGATAAGTCGATTGGAGTAGCCTACTGTTTAAAACATTTGTTGGACAAGATGTCGCTACCCCGCAACTCCATTGATCTTCCATCCTTTATAATTTTATGTACATAGTATCTCTTCTTTTCATTGTTTTTCGAACCTTCACCTCATTTATATAACTTTAAGTAAATGCCCATTAACATGTCTTATACAACTGTTCGTCTCATTAATAGCTAGCTACATTAATTAAAGCAATATAATGAACCTAATAACACAATAGGAACCACATTTTCAACAATAGCTTTTCAGAATAAAGTCATCATTTACTATACATTGAGAGGAGGAATGTATAAACCATATCTTCATGGTGCGTACTCCGATGATATGGCTGGGTAAAACCAGGAGAGCTGTGTTTGTATCCCGTTACCGGGATTCTGTGAGTAACTAGGATAACTTGCCGGTTAAGGAAGTTGTGGCGTTCTGATGGGTTACTGAGACAGCAGAGAGAGCCGGATTGACAAGGCAGCCTAGCCAGCTATGGGATTGGCGGTACAGCATTTCCAGCTGTGAAGATGGTGGTACAGTGTTTCCAACTGTAGAGGTGGCGGTCCAGCATTTCCAGCTGCGGAGTGGGCGCTACAGTATTACCAGTTGTAGAATCATGACAGTGCAGTGTTACCAGCTGTAGGCTACGGAGAGGCAGCGCTTCCAGCAGTATACGACATTTCCTGTTCCGTATGCTACCAATTTGGGGATGAGGACTAGATGCTGTAATACCCGTGTTTCATTTCATGCTTTATAATATTGAGCCTGACTGAATATATGGTGACCGTAGAAAGAATATGTGTGCATTGGCACCCAACAATTTTAATGCGAAATTGTGTTGAATATACATATGGTCACTGTAAACTAAATACAGTCATTGTACGGTCCGCCACCATACACAGAAATATGGTTACCATATAATTTTACAGTGGAATTATGTTAATTAAACGGTGAAAGTATGTTAATTATACGGTTACCGTAAACAGAAATACGGCCACCGTATAATTTTACGGTGAAATAACGTTAATTATACGGTAACCGTAAACAGAAATACGGTCACCGTATAATTTTACGGTATAGGTTGGCATCCCCAGCTGCCAGTCTTTTACCGTAAAATTTACGGTGAAAGGTTTACAGTGTATTGGTGGACAAAGTAATAGCCAGTGGCCTGTTTCACAAAACGGAGTAGATGTATTTTTTGCGTAACTTTCGTAGACCGTATCTCTACAATATGGGTTGTCATTTACGTAAAAACTAACGCTACGCCGCTCTGTGTATTCCGGGCCCATCTGTCTATATGGATACAGGTCACAGTTTCTGACTACAAAAGAAGTTCCAGATATTTTTGTGTGTTTTTTTATTATTTTTTCCTGGGCCCCCCTGCATTTTTTTTCTGGGCATTTTTGTAGTTTTTATGAAAGGACAGGGGTTAAATTACTGTCTGGAAATGATTTTAGAAGTGGAATGGGACCAGTTCAGGTGGATGGAGATCTGGTAGTTGGGGGTGCTTTGGTTTGTTTATATGCGGAGGTATATGTTCAAAGAGACCCCTATCAGCTGATTCTACTCGTATCTCAAAATTTCTACCTTCAACGTATGAAAAAATTGTGCTTAAAATACTGCCAAAGGACTGTTCAAGGCCCCCACCGAAGGATTTGGTTCAACGAAAGTTAGGGAAGGTGCTATGAGAGCAGACATTAACATTACCGCAAATGGGAAATGAAGGAAAATGAAACTGTGACCTGCTGCCATATTATATGTATTAGATAGAGGTAAGGGGTTTGGAGTGGACTTTTTTTGGTGCTAAAGTATGTCCTAAGGAATATAAAAAAAAACATACAAAAAGTATATTCCGGAGATCGGCCACGGAACCCTATTTATAGCGACTTTTCAAGTTACAGCCACCGGCCTATTATGTGTTAAATTTTCAATTCTTAAAACGAAGTCAGCGACTTTCCTATTAGATGAACTGTCTGTGAAATACCCTTAAAATTTGTTCAAGATGTTGGGTGTTGTAGTATTATCGTTTAATTCAGTGTGTTGAGTAAACAAAAGTTGAGAGATGTTGAAAAGTGTGGACACAAATAGAAATAATCTCTGTCTCCAATTCAGTCTATAACAAAGATAAGTTCAAAGAAATGCAATTGGAGAGAACTGGAATTAATTAAAAAAAAAAACAAACATCCGTTCTAAGAATTGAAAATTTAACACAAAGTCCAATAAATAAATGCATTTAAGCAAACCAAGACACCTCTGTATTGTACGGAGCCGTTAAAGTGACACTCTGCGGTATATGGTAATGCTTGCAATGCTATGGGCCTCAATGAGACTAAATATTCACATTTTCTGAGAAATCCGATGAGAGGTTGTGGAGACTGCCCAAGAGATCTAAACCTAATGCACCCGAGCTCTATAAGAAAGTCTTGAGAAAAATAGTCAATAATTTTAACATTCTGTTTTAACGTTAAAACAGCTCATGCCACTTTAACATGACCGTCACATCAACTGGTTATTTTGTGTATGTGGTTAATCTGCATGCTTACAACTGATGCTGCGTAACCTTATGTTGTTAAAGCAGACTAGAATTGTTTTGATCTTGTGAGGTTCTTAAATTAGATAAATCTTAGAGTTGAAACCACAGACGAAAAAAGCCTGAAATCAGCGAAATCAAACACTTAAGTTAACGGACACTGATCCGATCAGTGTTCGATGCGGTTGCCTTTGTAATCAGGCTTCGATTTTCCGTTTGTATATTCGATTCTCCGTATTTGTTTATACATTCTAAACCTAACTGTATGTTTTATGAGTCATATGCTTATCTTTAGTGGCTTTATTTGTTGTAAGCTCGTGCAATTTTTTTTTTACCAACAGGCCAAAATAATATAATCGAATGAGCCTTCTGGGTTTCCGTAGTTCTGAGCGGGAATTCCCCTTAATGTAGGACGTAACCTACTTTGCCAGTAAAAATCTGGGACGCCTCGATCAGCGGCAGTGCGACAGTTTTCAAACAACCTTGGCCTAAGATTATGAAAACGTAAGTGTTTAAAGTCCTTTGTGCAAACTGTAGATAAAAATCTTTTGGTAATACTTCGGTTGACAAACGGTTCAACTACTCCTATTCTAATGTTGAGTAGAATCCGTATTTTTACGCCTGCTTCTCGTCGTGTTTTGATAGAAAGGGTAGGCCTACGTTTACAGTTACTGGGCTGTTGTGAGGGGTATTCAACTATGACGGGAGGGAGAATGGATCTTCGGTAAGTGACGGGGAGACTACAGTTTAAACCAAAGCTAACTTTCTGCTAGCCCCGGTGTGAAGCCCGAAGGGTCACCGCTCCCAGCTGGTTAGACCATTGTTTTCTACAATTAACTTTCTGCTAACAATATTCTATTCTAATGAGCTAACTTTCTGCAATGAATGTTTTAACATGTTCTTGTTTGACCGGCCATTGTTGGCTTATTCTTTGCTGCCAGCCATCTGTTATTAAACTTATATTTAGTTATTATTAAATATGATGAATGTATAAATATAATGATAAAGACTAAATTAATCAAATAATCAAGTAATAAGTAATTTACAAAATACTAAATAAAATTAGATAAACAAATCAGGTAATCAATAAAAGAATAATTATTAATAAATCGAGTTATCAGTTAATAAATCATAGATATCTTGATTCTTATAATATAAGATATCTATGTAATAAATCAAGTAAAGGGAAGTAACTCAGAGTCGTTTTAGTGAATTTAGATGTATGAACATTACAAACTAACAAATGAACACATTTACTATTAAAAAAGCTTATCAAAGATTAAGTCAAGTAATCCATGAACAAATCAAGTAATCAACCAATCAATAAATAAAATAAATAAGCAATAAATAAATTAACTTATGAAATAATTAATTACTCAACAAATGAGCTTATATATAAACAAATCCACTAATCAATACATCAGTATAAAGCCTTAAAGGGGCATGAGCTGCCAAAATGTTGATATTTTGACGTTAAAACAGAATGTTGAAATTATTGACTATTTTTCTCAAGACGTATAATTCAGAAGCTTTTCAATGCTTCTAGTCTCGAAAATGTACGATAAAGTATTGTTTTGAACTAACTTTGGCTTAGAATGAATGAATGGTCGTCCCGGTTATTTAAATTCTGTTTACTTTTCGAACACGTTTTCGGTCTGTATAGGCCACATGGTGTATGGATTTTCTTCATTCCAACACCAATCATTTAGTTTTTCAATGGCCTTCAAAGCCTCTTACTGTCGCGATGATCAGAAATTATGAAAAAAGTGTGAATTCCGGCAGCTCATGCCTCTTTAAGGTCTAAATCATATACCCTTTTTTTAACACAATTTTTAACACAACTAGAAACTTGTCTCCCTGGTTATTTTAGACAGGAAGATTTTCGCTGTGCCTGTGTGTTTTAGTGTTCATACAGATATACATTTGCCCTATCATTCATGTTAATTTCAGAAGAATGGATCCAGTTACAGTTTTTACAACAGACAAGGAGAAGACATTTGAACACCAGGGATCTCTTCCATCTTTACCCATACCCAAACTGAAGCACACCCTGGACAGATACCTCGATTCAGGTAGCTTGTTTTTCAAGTTGGCGGTTTCATTCCACACTCTACACATGTAATTATTATGCATGGTATTTGTGTGTGGGGGAGGCCAGGGTTTCATAGAAGTCCCAATCTATAAGGCCGTAAATTTGAGTATTGAGTGCATTGCAAGAAGAATGGAATATTTTAGAAACCAGAAATTGAATATTTTCTTGCTAAATTATCTGTTATTGACTTGTTTGTGGGGTTGATATATTGGATCTAAAAACTTGACTTACACTGGAGTGGTAATGGACTAGACCAGACTAACTGAAGTCAGAACTCTCCGCAAGCTTGATAATCTTTCAGAATCAATCTAACAATCTACTTCATTTATTCATTCAGTCAAAACATCTCTTTTGTCACAAATTTCGAATCTCCACTGTTTCGTATTCGATTACTGTAGATTGAAGTGGCTTTCTTGCTTGTCTTGTCAATCAAATTAGAAGATCAGATTATCCAATCAAAATGGCTTACAGAGAAACTCGCTTCACAGGTCGTACGTGGGGTTTGTATGTAGGGTTTCATGATAGCAAGCGGTTCCGGTAGCCCATTGTTTCTGCTGTTCTAAAATTACGGAAATGAAAATTTGTTACCCATCATGGCAGGCCTGTATGAAGTATATTCAAACTGCCATCGGTACGTTCCCAGAATTCTTATCAACGGAAACGATTAGATGTTTCCCATTGTCAGCAAAATTATCCGACTTGCAGCTGCTTCTTGCTCACAAACAGTGCATACATTCCTATTGACATAAAGCCCTACTTGATTCTGTAGTTATGTAAACAGCAGTTATGTAAACAGCAGTTATGTAAATTCCAATTTGTGTTATTAAATTTCTCTTTTCTTTTGCCATGATCCTATGGGGCTCAATCTCTCTCTACCGATATTCTTGCCATAGCTTAAAATACGTCATCATTGTAATGCATTACAAAGTTTCCAGAAAATTCTACTGACTAAGGCCAAGCTCCTGTCAGTTGTCAACGTAATGAAAAATCATGGTTTACTTTATTACAACAATTTATGATGGGGTATAAAGGTCTAAATGATATACCTCTTTTTTAACACAATTAGAAACTTGTCTCCATGGTTATTTTAGAAGATTTTCACTGTGCCCGTGTGTTAGTGTTTCATAAAAATATGAATGTATTTGTTGACAGTTCGTCCCTTGGTTAGTAATGATGAATACAGACGTACGGAGCGTTTTGTTCGGCAGTTTGAAAACGCTGACGGAAAAGAACTTCATCAGAAGCTAATGGAGAGAGCTAAACATCAACGTAACTGGGTAATCAAAACTACAGTACGCACAGAAAGTGAACACTATAAATGCTCGCATGATGCGAGCGCGGTGAGCGCACGATGCGCGCGGGATGGGCGCACGGTATGCGCAGGGTTTGCGCAGGGTAGGCGCACCGTGCGAGCATGATGCGCGCGCCGTGCGAGCATGATGCGCGCGCCATGCGAGCATGATGCAGGCATCGTGCGGGCAGGATGTGCGTACTCTGTGAACGAGAGACAAACGTTGAGCGGGTTGTTACCGTTACAAGCCAGTGTGACTTGCAGCATATGTAGGCTAGGCCTAGGCTATACAGCGCAACATGTATAAAGAAGGATCAGATGATTAAAATATGAATTGAATATTCATAACACAATCTGCTGTATTTTCTAGTATTAGAATTTAAAACAACCAAGAAGCAAAAATAAATTAGTAAAATTCGTAACGTCTGGTGGTGGTGTTGTTGTTGTTGTATTAGTTATCGCTCCCGTAGTTGTTTCCATCCCCATAATATCGATTCCAAGGCTGTATTTGTTCAATTTCTCCTTTTCTGCGTAAATGCATACATAGTTGTATGCTTAAATTGTTCAAGAAACACAGAAATATATTGTTAAGCCAACGTAACCCGATCATTTATAAACCAAGTCAGCCGACATGTGCAACAGAAATTCATAATGACTTTTAGGCTAGCCTGGCGACCGATATTTTTAAGTCATAAAATCATACAGCTGTTTTATTTGGATTTTATACTTTTATGTTTGTAAGTAAAATATATTTTGTGAGGAATTTTCACGACGAAAAGTGAGAGTGTGGCCTAAAAGCCAAAATGTCAGACTATAGCCTACATGTATAACGCATTCGCCCGTGTAGCCTAAAATGCGCACCCTTCGTATAATTTCTTTTTGTTTTATCCATATCATGTCGATTTAGTTGGTTTTGATATAGGGTATTTTATATTTTCGTAGGTATTACTTGATTAAAACAATATACAATGTACACCGTTTTCCGTGTAATAAAATGCATTTAATTTATGACGTTTTTTTATACGGTATAAAGGCCGATCAAAATAAATCTTAAAGTTTGGGTGGAGTCTTAAATGTCACTCACTGTCACTGAAATGTAATTTAGCGAAATAGCCAATCAAATTTATCTGTGATATTCATTTCTCTAATTTATATGCATTGACTGGGCTTTAACCAATCCACAGACGTCCTGTTAACTGTCATTGTAAATCACTCAGACGACTGGCGCCATCCATTTGTTCATAGGCCCTATATGGGCATGCAGAAAAAATAAAACGATTGCTATTTAGTATTAAGCCAAGTATAACAAGAACTGTTTTCAAGACATAAATTAATAATATTCATCCTTCAAGTTATTGTAAACCAGGGAACCATGTAAGCCCAGGCTGGGGTGGTAGGCCTATTCAAGAGAAGAAGAAAAATATTTACACTTCTGCACGGATTGAAATAATCGGGCGCGGATGTGGGCGAAAGCATACGTTATGCGTGCATGACAATTTTTTGTTTTCTATTATGCTTACCATTCAAATGTAATCTGATCAACATTTTCAAATAAACAGTTTTAGAGTCATAAATTGCCTTGTGCTCTTCACCAATATTCCGCAACTCTAGCCGTTTCGTTCCGCAATCCCCGATTACTTTACCTGCGGGAATGTCTAATTTCTCGAAATAGGAAATCTGAAGTTTTCATCTGGAATATAAGTTATAACTCACAATTGACAAAGAAAGTAGGACCTACAATGTGTAGCCTATAGAAATTGACTGTTTCGTCACAAAATCAATGATTGTCTAGTAGTATTTAAAAAGAAATATTGTAAATATGGGGTACCCGTCGTCTTAAATAGAATCCTGGTAGGCCTATAAGGCTATATACAGTGTACTATATTCGAAGTTCAAAATATATTATACATGCATGTATTTCGACCGAATTTCAACAGAACGATCTACCAATGTTTGCGCAAAACCTATACAAATGAACGCCATTTTTTAAGAGTTCGCTGTGAATTTCTTTTTGATCTTGAACATGTATTTGGTAAGTACATTTCAAGAGATTTACTTTATTATTATCGCTACCGGGATAGTATATGTAACTTAGAACTTAGTAAGACGGCAGCCAGTGTCTTGGGATTTACAACAACAACAACAGCAACATTACATCGTAAAAACAACGTGCGTAGTGTAGCCTATAGTCACAATTTAGTTCATCTGAAAGATAAAAGAAAGAAATTAAAGTAATTTGAATATCACATATTACTGTGCTTGTTTTAATTGTAACTAAAATGTCTTCAGCATAATAGCAATCGGTCCGTTCGTAAATCGACAAGAACAAAATGCCCGGCGGTAATGCAGGCAGGGTGCTGGCAATGTGCGCGCACTGGGCCTGCAGCCTGCTCGCAGGGTGCTCCCACGATGCTCGCACGGTGCTCCCACGATGCTCCCAAGATGCTCGCACGGTGCTCGCACGATGCTCCCAAGATGCTCGCACGGTGCTCGCACGATGCTCGCACAGTGCTCGCGCTACTCTCGCACCGTGCTCGCACGGCGCCCGCAACGAATAGTGTTTACTTTCTGTGTGTACTGTATGTTGGATATTTTAACTACACAAGCCTGTTAAAGTAAAAAAAATTAAATAGCTCTACCTATTGCCCTTTGTGGAATGGTTGGCAGGCAATCCTGGCTAGTTCAAGCTCCCCCCCCCTCCATCAGGCAATCCTGGCTAGTCCAAGATCCCCCCCCCCTCCATCAGGCAATCTTGGCTAGTCCAAGATCCCCCCCCCCATCAGGCAATCCTGGCTAGTCCAAGCTCCCCCCCCCCATCAGGCAATCCTGGCTAGTCCAAGCTCCCCCCCCCCCCTCCATCAGGCAATCCTGGCTAGTCCAAGCTCCCCCCCCCCCCCCATCAGGCAATCCTGGCTAGTCCAAGCTCCCCCCCCCCTCCATCAGGCAATCCTGGCTAGTCCAAGCCCCCCCCCCCATCAGGCAATCCTGGCTAGTCCAAGCTCCCCCCCCCCCCCCTCCATCAGGCAATCCTGGCTAGTCCAAGCTCCCCCCCCCCCATCAGGCAATCCTGGCTAGTCCAAGCTCCCCCCCCCCTCCATCAGGCAATCCTGGCTAGTACAAGCTCCTCCGCCCCATCAGGCAATCCTGGCTAGTCCAAGCTCCCCCCCCCATCAGGCAATCCTGGCTAGTCCAAGCTCCCCCCCCCATCAGGCAATCCTGGCTAGTCCAAGCCCCCCCCCCCCCCCATCAGGCAATCCTGGCTAGTCCAAGCCCCCCCCCCCATCAGGCAATCCTGGCTAGTCCAAGCCCCCCTCCCCCCATCAGGCAATCCTGGCTAGTCCAGCCCCCCCCCCCCCCCCCCTCTATCATGAAAGGCTACCTTCACCCTACATGATAAATGTGAACTTAAGTGTAATATAAAACATCAATGAATCAATCAATCTTTTGATATCAATTGTAATGTACATGTATAACCTTTCATAGCCTGTTCTCCCTCAGTCCTGATGTATGAAAACAAACAAGGGGGATGTGGAGACTTCATCTCCCCTCTCACCATCGCCAGTCAACAAAGGAGTTTGTAGCAGCTGCAAGAAAGATTATTTATTTATTTGAGATACTATAAGGAACAAAAATATACATTTATGTGTTATACAGGAAATTTTGGGGCAACCAAACTTCTTTTCCCATGATCATTTTGGCTTCAATCTCAGAGTACCGATGTTTTTGCCATAGATGAAGATCCGTAACCATTGTCAATGTATTACAAAGTGTTCCAGAAAATTCTACTGACTAAGGCCAAGCTCCTGTCAGTCGTCAACCTAATGAAATATCATGTTGTTTAGTTTATTACAACAACTTATGAAATATCATGGGGTTTAGTTTATTACAACAACTTATGATGGTGTATAAAGGTCTAAATGATATACCCCTTTTTAATACAATTAGAAACTTGTCTCCATGGTTATTTTAGACAGATATTCTTTGTGTTTTAGTGTTCAATATATATATTTTGGGGGAAACTCTTATCCATAGTTATTTTACTCAAGAAGGTATTCCCTGTGTCAGTGTATTTTAAATAAGAAAATTTAATATAAAGAACGATTGTTCTTATTATTATTTTGCAGTTAGAGAGATGGTGGGACGACAAAGCATATTTAGAGTTCCGCCTCCCAATCGCCCCACTAATGAACGTTGCCGGTCCAACCCCGTTTGGACATACATGGTTACCAAGGGAGGGAACCCAAACACAGCGAGCAGCAATGTGGATTTATTTCGCTATGGATTACTGGACACTTCTCAGAAAGTAACAGTTTTATAAGGATTTTTAATTTTTTGAAAAAAGACTTGCAGCGCACCCAGTGATAGAATATCACATATCAAACGAGAATAATTTATTCTCGTCGTTAAATATGACGCAACCAACCAAGCATGTTCAAAGTTTAATAAGCCATGCATCGTGCAAGATTTCTGTTAAGTCAGACTAAAGCAATGTCCGTGAAGCTGTCACCTATTACCCATTACCCAGTTCCGGATTCAAAACTAGGTCAATGTAGAGGATTAGTCCATTTGAAAATAGGGGTGAGAGCAAAAACACACGACATCATACATAAACCGCAATACAGCCTCGGACAAAACAGACGCAGATCAATTGGGTAATGGGTAACAGTCGAATTGGGTAATGGGCTACACAACGCCTACAAAGCGATAATACGCGATCAGGGAATAGGAAATTGACGAACTGGGTAATGGGTGATAGGCAGGGGTGAATTGGGTAATGGGTAATGGGTGACAAGCGAATTGGGTAATGGGCTACACAACGCCTACAAAGCGATAATACGCGAGCAGGGAAATGCGGGATGGACGAACTGGGTAATGGGTGACAGACAGGGGCGAATTGGGTAATGGGTAACAAGCGAATTGGGTAATGGGCCTCCAAAGCGATAATACGCGAACAGGGAAATGGGGGATGTACGAACTGGGTATAGGTGACAGACAGGGGCAAATTGGGTAATGGGTAACAGTCGAATTGGGTAATGGGCTACACAACGCCTCCAAAGCGATAATACGCGAACAGGGAAATGGGGGATGGATGAACTGGGTAATGGGTGACAGACAGGGGCGAATTGGGTAATGGGTAACAGTTGAATTTGGTAATGGGCTACACAACGCCTCCAAAGCGATAATACGCAAACAGGGAATAGGAAATTGACGAACTGGGTAATGGGTGATAGGCAGGGCGAATTGGGTAATGGGTAATGGGTGACAAGCGAATTGGGTAATGGGCTACACAACGCCTACAAAGCGATAATACGCGAACAGGGAAATGGGGGATGGATGAACTGGGTAATGGGTGACAGACAGGGGCGAATTGGGTAATGGGTAATGGGTAACAGTCGAATTGGGTAATGGGCTACACAAAGCCTCCAAAGCGATAATACGCGATCAGGGAAATGGGGGATGGATGAACTGGGTAATGGGTGACAGACAGGGGCGAATTGGGTAATGGGTAATGGGTAACAGTCGAATTGGGTAATGGGCTACACAAAGCCTCCAAAGCGATAATACGCAAACGGGGAATAGAAAATAGACGAACTTGGTAATGGGTGACAGGCAGGGGCGAATTGGGTAATGGGTAATGGGTGACAAGCGAATTGGGTAATGAGCTACACAACGCCTCCAAAGCGATAATACGCGAACAGGGAAATGGGGGATGGATGAACTGGGTAATGGGTGACGGACAGGGGCGAATTGGGTAATGGGTAACAGTCAAATTGGGTAATGGGCTACACAAAGCCTCCAAAGCGATAATACGCAATCAGGGAATAGGAAATTGACAAACTGGCTAATGGGTGACAGGCAGGGGCGAATTGGGTAATGGGTAATGGGTGACAAGCGAATTGGGTAATGGGCTACACAACGCCTACAAAGCGATAATACCCCAGCAGGGAAATGGGGGATGGACGAACTGGGTAATGGGTGACAGACAGGGGCGAATTGGGTAATGGGTAACAGTTGAATTGGGTAATGGGCTACACAACGCCTCCAAAGCGATAATACGCGAACAGGGAAATGGGGGATGGACGAACTGGGTAATGGGTGACAGACAGGGCCGAATTGGGTAATGGGTAACAGTCGAATAGGGTAATGGGCTACACAACGCCTCCAAAGCGATAATACTCAAACAGGGAAATGGGGGATGGATGAACTGGGTAATGGGTGACAGACAGGGCCGAATTGGGTAATGGGTAACAGTCGAATTGGGTAATGGGCTACACAACGCCTCCAAAGCGATAATACGCGAACAGGGAAATGGGGGATGGATGAACTGGGTAATGGGTGACAGACAGGGCCGAATTCGGTAATGGGTAATGGGTAACAGTCGAATTGGGTAATGGGCTACACAACGCCTACAAAGCGATAATACGCGAGCAGGGAAATGGGGGATGGACGAACTGGGTAATGGGTGACAGACAGGGGCGAATTGGGTAATGGGTAACAGTCGAATTGGGTAATGGGCTACACAACGCCTCCAAAGCGATAATACGCGAACAGGGAAATGGGGAATGGATGAACTGGGTAATGGGTGACAGACAGGGCCGAATTCGGTAATGGGTAATGGGTAACAGTCGAATTGGGTAATGGGCTACACAAAGCCTCCAAAGCAATAATACGCAAACAGGGAATAGGAAATAGACGAACTGGGTAATGGGTGACAGGCAGGGGCGAATTGGGCAATGGGTAACAAGCGAATTGGGTAATGAGCTACACAACGCCTCCAAAGCGATAATACGCGAACAGGGAAATGGGGGATGGATGAACTGGGTAATGGGTGACAGACAGGGCTGAATTAGGTAATGGGTAATGGGTAACAGTCGAATTGGGTAATGGGCTACACAAAGCCTCCAAAGCGATAATACGCGAACAGGGAAATGGGGGATGGATGAACTGGGTAATGGGTGACAGACAGGGGCGAATTGGGTAATGGGTAACAGTCATATGCGATAATACGCAGACATATAAATTATATACACTTATATGTACAGGGTACTACAAAATAGGTAAGTCAAGTATTAAGGGCTGTATGTTCCCAACTAGCCCTGCCCCTTGTGACCAAATGTGGAACTAATAGTATGAGTGTGTTGGTGGTGTAGCGCGGTGTATGTATACTAAGTTTGGCGACCTTTACCTTTGACCTTTGAAAGATAAATCTTGTTTATTTGAGGGAAACGACCAAAATGGAGCAAATTCAAATCAAATTGGATTTGTTTTGTGGAAGCTATAATTTATATGTCTGCGTATTATCGCTTTGAAGGCGTTGTGTAGCTCATTACCCAATTCGCTTGTCACCCATTACCCCTTACCCAATTCGCCCCTGTCTGTCACCCATTACCCAGTTCATCCATTCCCCATTTCCCTGTTCACGTATTATCGCTTTGTAGGTGTTGTGTAGCCCATTACCCAATTTGCTTGTCACCCATTACCCATTACCCAATTCGCCCCTGCCTGTCACCCATTACCCAGTTCGTCTATTTACTATTCCCTGTTTGCCTATTATCACTTTGGAGGCTTTGTGTAGCCCATTACCCAATTCGACTGTTACCCATTACCCATTACCCAATTCGGCCCTGTCTGTCACCCATTACCCAGTTCATCCATCCCCCATTTCCCTGTTCGCGTATTATCGCTTTGGAGGCGTTGTGTAGCTCATTACCCAATTCGCTTGTCACCCATTACCCAATTCGCCCCCTGTCTCTCACACATTACCCAGTTCGTCCATCCCCCATTTCCCTGTTCGCGTATTATCGCTTTGGAGGCGTTGTGTAGCCCATTACCCTATTCGACTGTTACCCATTACCCAATTCGCCCCTGTCTGTCACCCATTACCCAGTTCGTCCATCCCCCATTTCCCTGCTCGCGTATTATCGCTTTGTAGGCGTTGTGTACGTAGCCCATTACCCAATTCGCTTGTCACCCAGTACCCAATTTGCCCCTGCCTGTCACCCATTACCCAGTTCGTCTATTTCCTATTCCCTGATTGCGTAATATAGCTTTGGAGGCTTTGTGTAGCCCATTACCCAATTCGACTGTTACCCATTACCCAATTCGCCCCTGTCTGTCACCCATTACCCAGTTCATCCATCTCCCATTTCCCTGTTCGCGTATTATTGCTTTGGAGGCCCATTACCCAATTCGCTTGTCGACCATTACCCATTACCCAATTCGCCCCTGCCTATCACCCATTACCCAGTTCGTCTATTTCCTATGCCCTGTTTGCGTATTATCACTTTGGAGGCGTTGTGTAGCCCATTACCCAATTCGACTGTTACCCATTACCCAATTCGCCCCTGTCTGTCACCCATTACCCAGTTCGTCCATCCCCCATTTCCCTGCTCGCGTATTATCGCTTTGTAGGCGTTGTGTAGCCCATTACCCAATTCGCTTGTCACCCATTACCCAATTCGCCCCTGCCTATCACCCATTACCCAGTTCTTCAATTTCCTATTCCATGTTTGCGTATTATCGCTTTGGAGGCTTTGTGTAGCCCATTACCCAATTCGCCCCTGTCTGTCACCCATTACCCAGTTCATCCATCTCCCATTTCCCTGATCGCGTATTATCGCTTTGGAGGCGTTGTGTAGCCCATTACCCATTTCGACTGTTACCCATTACCCAATTCCCCCCTGTCTGTCACCCATTACCCAGTTCGTCCATCCCCCATTTCCCTGTTCGCGTATTATGGCTTTGTAGGCGTTGTGTAGCCCATTACCCAATTCGCTTGTCACCCATTACCCATTACCTAATTCGCCCCTGCCTATCACCCATTACCGAGTTCGTCTATTTCCTATGCCCTGTTTGCGTATTATCGCTTTGGAGGCTTTGTGTAGCCCAAAACCCAATTCAACTGTTACCCATTACCCAATTCGCCCCTGTCTGTCACCCATTACCCAGTTCGTCCATCCCCCATTTCCCTGTTCGCGTATTATCGCTTTGTAGGCGTTGTGTAGCCCATTACCCAATTCGCTTGTCACCCATTACCCATTACCCAATTCGCCCCTGCATGTCACCCATTACCCAGTTCGTCAATGTCCTATTCCCTGTTTGCGTATTACCGCTTTGGAGGCTTTGTGTAGCCCATTACCCAATTCAACTGTTACCCATTACCCAATTCGCCCCTGTCTGTCACCCATTACCCAGTTCATCCATCCCCCATTTCCCTGTTCGCGTATTATCGCTTTGGAGGCGTTGTGTAGCTCATTACCCAATTCGCTTGTTACCCACTACCCATTACCCAATTCGCCCCCTGTCTCTCACACATTACTCAGTTCGTCCATCCCCCATTTCCCTGTTCGCGTATTATCGCTTTGGAGGCGTTGTGTAGCCCATTACCCAATTCGCCCCTGCTTATCACCCATTACCCAGTTAGTCAATTTCCTATTCCCTGTTTGCATATTATCGCTTTGGAGGCTTTGTGTAGCCCATTACCCAATTCGACTGTTACCCATTACCCGATTCGCCCCTGTCTGTCACCCATTACCGAGTTCGTCCATCCCCCATTTCCCTGTTCGCGTATTATCGCTTTGTAGGCGTTGTGTAGCCCGTTACCCAATTCGCTTGTCACCCATTACCCATTACCTTATTCGCCCCTGCCTATCACCCATTACCCAGTTCGTCTATTTTCTATTCCCTGTTTGCGTATTATCGCTTTGGAGGCTTTGTGTAGCCCATTACCCAATTCGACTGTTACCCATTACCCAATTCGCCCCTGTCTGTCACCCATTACCCAGTTCTTCAATTTCCTATTCCATGTTTGCGTATTATCGCTTTGGAGGCTTTGTGTAGCCCATTACCCAATTCGCCCCTGTCTGTCACCCATTACCCAGTTCATCCATCTCCCATTTCCCTGATCGCGTATTATCGCTTTGGAGGCGTTGTGTAGCCCATTACCCATTTCGACTGTTACCCATTACCCAATTCCCCCCTGTCTGTCACCCATTACCCAGTTCGTCCATCCCCCATTTCCCTGTTCGCGTATTATGGCTTTGTAGGCGTTGTGTAGCCCATTACCCAATTCGCTTGTCACCCATTACCCATTACCTAATTCGCCCCTGCCTATCACCCATTACCGAGTTCGTCTATTTCCTATGCCCTGTTTGCGTATTATCGCTTTGGAGGCTTTGTGTAGCCCAAAACCCAATTCAACTGTTACCCATTACCCAATTCGCCCCTGTCTGTCACCCATTACCCAGTTCGTCCATCCCCCATTTCCCTGTTCGCGTATTATCGCTTTGTAGGCGTTGTGTAGCCCATTACCCAATTGGCTTGTCACCCATTACCCATTACCCAATTCGCCCCTGCATGTCACCCATTACCCAGTTCGTCAATGTCCTATTCCCTGTTTGCGTATTACCGCTTTGGAGGCTTTGTGTAGCCCATTACCCAATTCAACTGTTACCCATTACCCAATTCGCCCCTGTCTGTCACCCATTACCCAGTTCATCCATCCCCCATTTCCCTGTTCGCGTATTATCGCTTTGGAGGCGTTGTGTAGCTTATTACCCAATTCGCTTGTTACCCACTACCCATTACCCAATTCGCCCCCTGTCTCTCACACATTACTCAGTTCGTCCATCCCCCATTTCCCTGTTCGCGTATTATTGCTTTGGAGGCGTTGTGTAGCCCATTACCCAATTCAACTGTTACCCATTACCCAATTCGCCCCTGTCTGTCACCCATTACCCAGTTCGTCCATCCCCCATTTCCCTGTTCGCGTATTATCGCTTTGTAGGCGTTGTGTAGCCCGTTACCCAATTCGCTTGTCACCCATTACCCATTACCTTATTCTCCCCTGCCTATCACCCATTACCCAGTTCGTCTATTTTCTATTCCCTGTTTGCGTATTATCGCTTTGGAGGCTTTGTGTAGCCCATTACCCAATTCGACTGTTACCCATTACCCAATTCGCCCCTGTCTGTCACCCATTACCCAGTTCATCCATCTCCCATTTCCCTCTTCGCGTATTATCGCTTTGGAGGCCCATTACCCAATTCGCTTGTCACCCATTACCCATTACCCAATTCGCCCCTGCCTATCACCCATTACCCAGTTCGTCTATTTCCTATTCCCTGTTTGCGTATTATCGCTTTGGAGGCTTTGTGTAGCCCATTACCCAATTCGTCTGTTACCCATTACCCAATTCGCCCCAGTCTGTCACCCATTACCCAGTTCGTCCATCCCCCATTTCCCTGCTCGCGTATTATCGCTTTGTAGGCGTTGTGTAGCCCATTACCCAATTCGCTTGTCACCCATTACCCATTACCCAATTCGCCCCTGCCTATCACCCATTACCCAGTTCGTCAATTTCCTATTCCCTGTTTGCGTATTATCGCTTTGGAGGCGTTGTGTAGCCCATTACCCAATTCGCCCTGCTTATCACCCATTACCCAGTTAGTCAATTTCCTATTCCCTGTTTGCATATTATCGCTTTGGAGGCTTTGTGTAGCCCATTACCCAATTCGACTGTTACCCATTACCCAATTCGCCCCTGTCTGTCACCCATTACCGAGTTCGTCCATCCCCCATTTCCCTGTTCGCGTATTATCGCTTTGTAGGCGTTGTGTAGCCCATTACCCAATTCGCTTGTCACCCATTACCCATTACCTTATTCGCCCCTGCCTGTCACCCATTACCCAGTTCGTCTATTTTCTATTCCCTGTTTGCGTATTATCGCTTTGGAGGCTTTGTGTAGCCCATTACCCAATTCGACTGTTACCCATTACCCAATTCGCCCCTGTCTGTCACCCATTACCCAGTTCATCCATCTCCCATTTCCCTGCTCGCGTATTATCGCTTTGGAGGCCCATTACCCAATTCGCTTGTCACCCATTACCCATTACCCAATTCGCCCCTGCCTATCACCCATTACCCAGTTCGTCTATTTCCTATTCCCTGTTTGCGTATTATCGCTTTGGAGGCTTTGTGTAGCCCATTACCCAATTCGTCTGTTACCCATTACCCAATTCGCCCCTGTTTGCCACCCATTACCCAGTTCGTCCATCCCCCATTTCCCTGCTCGCGTATTATCGCTTTGTAGGCGTTGTGTAGCCCGTTACCCAATTCGCTTGTCACCCATTACCCATTACCCAATTCGCCCCTGCCTATCACCCATTACCCAGTTCGTCAATTTCCTATTCCCTGTTTGCGTATTATCGCTTTGGAGGCGTTGTGTAGCCCATTACCCAATTCGCCCCTGCTTATCACCCATTACCCAGTTAGTCAATTTCCTATTCCCTGTTTGCATATTATCGCTTTGGAGGCTTTGTGTAGCCCATTACCCAATTCGACTGTTACCCATTACCCAATTCGCCCCTGTCTGTCACCCATTACCGAGTTCGTCCATCCCCCATTTCCCTGTTCGCGTATTATCGCTTTGTAGGCGTTGTGTAGCCCATTACCCAATTCGCTTGTCACCCATTACCCATTACCTTATTCGCCCCTGCCTGTCACCCATTACCCAGTTCGTCTATTTTCTATTCCCTGTTTGCGTATTATCACTTTGGAGGGTTTGTGTAGCCCATTACCCAATTCGACTGTTACCCATTACCCAATTCGCCCCTGTCTGTCACCCATTACCCAGTTCATCCATCTCCCATTTCCCTCTTTGCGTATTATCGCTTTGGAGGCCCATTACCCAATTCGCTTGTCACCCATTACCCATTACCCAATTCGCCCCTGCCTATCACCCATTACCGAGTTCGTCTATTTCCTATTCCCTGTTTGCGTATTATCGCTTTGGAGGCTTTGTGTAGCCCATTACCCAATTCGTCTGTTACCCATTACCCAATTCGCCCCTGTCTGTCACCCATTACCCAGTTCGTCCATCCCCCATTTCCCTGCTCGCGTATTATCGCTTTGTAGGCGTTGTGTAGCCCATTACCCAATTCGCTTGTCACCCATTACCCATTACCCAATTCGCCCCTGCCTATCACCCATTACCCAGTTCGTCAATTTCCTATTCCCTGTTTGTGTATTATCACTTTGGAGGCTTTGTGTAGCCCATTACCCAATTCGACTGTTACCCATTACCCAATTCGCCCCTGTCTGTCACCCATTACCCAGTTCGTCCATCCCCCATTTCCCTGATCGCGTATTATCGCTTTGTAGGCGTTGTGTAGCCCATTACCCAATTCGACTGTTACCCATTACCCAATTGATCTGCGTCTGTTTTGTCCGAGGCTGTATTGCGGTTTATGTATGATGTCGTGTGTTTTTGCTCTCACCCCTATTTTCAAATGGACTAATCCTCTACATTGACCTAGTTTTGAATCGGGAACTGGGTAATGGGTAATGGGTGACAGCTTCACGGACATGACTAAAGCACGAGAACGGCCTCAGAGTTGCTTGCTGCGAGAGCGTATAAAACAGTCAAATCTTTACTGATTGAAGAATTTCATAATTTTGAAGATAAACAAATCTATGATAGCATCCACTGTTCAAGCCCAATCTACGTGTATTGTGTCATTTGTAACCAAGTAATAAAGCAGACAAACATGTTTTAAAATAGTAAACCAAAAAAAGATGGCCGCTATCAACCTTATCTCAGTCCTATCGACTGATTAGAACAAAGTTTATAGTCAGCTGCTAAAAACCGTGATGTAATCATTGTGGCTATCTTTTGATATTGTTTCTTGAATTGGGATGAGCTGCCAAAATTCACGCTTTTTCTTATTTTCTGAGCGTCACGACAGTAAGAGGCTTTGAAGGCCATCGAAAAACTAAATAATTGGCGTTGGAATGAGGAAAATCCATACAGTATGTGGCCTATACGAACCGAAATAGTGTCCGAAAAGTAAACAAAATTAAAATAACTAGGACGACCATTCATCCTAGTTAGTTCAAAACAATACTTTAGAAGCACTAAAAAGCTTCTGAATTATACATCTTCAGAAAAATAGCCAATAATTTCAACATTCTGTTTTAACGTCAAAATATCAACATTTTGGAAGCACATGCCACTTTAACTAAATCCCATATGTTCTATGCTTGTCTCCATCACATTATATTACATTTTAAAACATTCATGAAAGTAAATTTAATCTGGATGAATATGACATCAATAGACCATTTGCCAGTTTTGTGCGCAACAATGAAATGACGTCGCTGCATCAATCTTACACCGGACAAGTCCAGTAGTCATTTTGACTTTTACCATATTCGGTCAAAATACCTTTTCATCCACGATTATTCACATTTCTAGATTCATTCGGATATAAACTCTCCGAATATAGGTTTTCATTTCTTATATCTGTTGTAAAATACAGAAAATTAAAAACAGACGGATCCTTTGTCCGGTGTACTACTTGGGGCAGTAATTGTGATGTCGCTAAATAATGCCATTTGTAAGTAAGTACACTAGTACTTGTTCTGATCTCTCGGTTACATTGAAGTTTTTAACCTCTTTAAATAAAGTTTTTTTGTTATCTGAATGTCTGTTTCAGAGAGAGGCTGAAGCCAGACCGCAATAACAAAGGGAGAGTACTCAGTATGAACCAATATCATCGCTGTTTTAACACTTGTCGAATACCTGGACAGAAAAAGGATCAACTGCTGTCGTATTTCAAAACAGGTAAAATAAAATATGAATATTATGTATTGATTGATTGCTTGGTGTTTTACGCCGCGCTCAAGATTATTTCACTTATATGGGAGGTAACCGGGCTCTATGCCCGAAGGAAAGACATGGCCTTCCGGTGGCAACTGGCAACCATCCCACATAGGTCGCTCAAGTAAAAAGCCAGTCATAAAATTTTCTATTTTTTTGGGGACTGAGTGCGATTCGAACCCGCAACCTATTGGTGGAAGGCAGTTCGGATTGAGCATCCAACGCTGTACCTACTGAGCCACGGAGGCCCCCCTATGTGATAGAGGATCCCATATGAGAATCTCAGACCTTCGTGATCTCGTGATCAAATTTGTACCAAACTATGATGTACGGGGGTATAGTTTTACACTGTAAAATGTATGTCTGACGTGTCAATATGTCTGACGTGTCAATATGTCTGACGTGTCAATATGTTCTTCTTCGGATCTTCTCTTCTTTAGAAAGATTTGAGTAAAAAAATCCACACAGAAATTTCGTGTTCGGTCTGAGTGGGAAGGCCTGTGTCGGACTAAGGGACTAATAATTTGTCGACTGGGCTACCCATAGAGGCATGAAGCCACCCTGCAGAGGTTTTCATCAGATATAGAGACTCTCTCCCCCCCCCCCCTCCCCCCCCCCCTCCCCCGCTTTCAAGCATATTGTCACAAAATTAAGACCTGCCAAAGATCAGACAAGGGTAATGCTATGTGACAAACCGTTGTACCCCTATACTTTCCAGGGAATAATGTTTTTTGTCCGGCACATTGTCTTCCCTTTTAAAAGCCCCTATGATATCATTAGGCACTGGGTCTATGGGTCTATAATCCTTCTAATCATACTATTTACACGAAATAAACACGATCTTGAGTATGGCGTAAACACTTTTCAAAATCATTTGGTATCATGTCTTGTAATTTGTATTCTCAGAGAGTGAGGGTGACTGTCCCAGTCATGTCGCTGTTTTATGTCACGGCAGAATTTATGTCCTGGAAACGCATCATTCTAATGGTGAACGTTTGACAGCACCAGAAATAGAGTCGCAGTTGAATCGTATTCGGGGTGAGTGTGATGGACGCCCCTGGGGCCCGGGAGTTGGGGCTCTCACTGGAGATAATCGCACCACTTGGGCAAAGGTACATGCTGCAAACATTTTTGGTCAGTAATTAGACACAAAGTCCTTAAAATCAAGCCAATAGGGCTGAAGAGAAAAGTGTCGTGTATATACCAGTGAGTGAGAGAAAGTGTTGTGTATATACCAGTGAGTGAGAGAAAGTGTTGTGTATATACCAGTGAGTGAGAGAAAGTGTCGTGTATATACCAGTGAGTGAGAGAAAGTGTCGTGTATATACCAGTGAGTGAGAGAAAGTGTCGTGTATATACCAGTGAGTGAGAGAAAGTGTCGTGTATATACCAGTGAGTGAGAGAAAGTGTCGTGTATATACCAGTGAGTGAGAGAAAGTGTCGTGTATATACCAGTGAGTGAGAGAAAGTGTCGTGTATATACCAGTGAGTGAGAGAAAGTGTCGTGTATATACCAGTGAGTGAGAGAAAGTGTTGTGTATATACCAGTGAGAGAGAGAAAGTGTCGTGTATATACCAGTGAGTGAGAGAAAGTGTCGTGTATATACCAGTGAGTGAGAGAAAGTGTCGTGTATATACCAGTGAGTGAGAGAAAGTGTCATGTATATACCAGTGAGTGAGAGAAAGTGTCGTGTATATACCAGTGAGTGAGAGAAAGTGTCGTGTATATACCAGTGAGTGAGAGAAACTGTCGTGTATATACCAGTGAGTGAGAGAAAGTGTCGTGTATATACCAGTGAGTGAGAGAAAGTGTCGTGTATATACCAGTGAGTGAGAGAAAGTGTCGTGTATATACCAGTGAGTGAGAGAAAGTGACGTGTATATACCAGTGAGTGAGAGACAGTGTCGTGTATATACCAGTGACTGAGAGAAAGTGTCGTGTATATACCAGTGAGTGAGAGAAAGTGTTGTGTATATACCAGTGAGTGAGAGAAAGTGTCGTGTATATACCAGTGAGTGAGAGAAAGTGTCGTGTATATACCAGTGAGTGAGAGAAAGTGTCGTGTATATACCAGTGAGTGAGAGAAAGTGTCGTGTATATACCAGTGAGTGGGAGAAAGTGTCGTGTATATACCAGTGAGTGAGAGAAAGTGTCGTGTATATACCAGTGAGTGAGAGAAAGTGTCGTGTATATACCAGTGAGTGAGAGAAAGTGTCGTGTATATACCAGTGAGTGAGAGAAAGTGTCGTGTATATACCAGTGAGTGAGAGAAAGTGTCGTCTATATACCAGTGAGTGAGAGAAAGTGTCGTGTATATACCAGTGAGTGAGAGAAAGTGTCGTGTATATACCAGTGAGTGAGAGAAAGTGTCGTGTATATACCAGTGAGTGAGAGAAAGTGTCGTGTATATACCAGTGAGTGAGAGAAAGTGTCGTGTATATACCAGTGAGTGAGAGAAAGTGTCGTGTATATACCAGTGAGTGAGAGAAAGTGTCGTGTATATACCAGTGAGTGAGAGAAAGTGTCGTGTATATACCAGTGAGTGAGAGAAAGTGTCGTGTATATACCAGTGAGTGAGAGAAAGTGTCGTGTATATACCAGTGAGTGAGAGAAAGTGTTGTGTATATACCAGTGAGTGAGAGAAAGTGTTGTGTATATACCAGTGAGTGAGAGAAAGTGTCGTGTATATACCAGTGAGTGAGAGAAAGTGTCGTGTATATACCAGTGAGTGAGAGAAAGTGTCGTGTATATACCAGTGAGTGAGAGAAAGTGTCGTGTATATACCAGTGAGTGAGAGAAAGTGTCGTGTATATACCAGTGTGTGAGAGAAAGTGTCGTGTATATACCAGTGAGTGAGAGAAAGTGTCGTGTATATACCAGTGAGTGAGAGAAAGTGTCGTGTATATACCAGTGAGTGAGAGAAAGTGTTGTGTATATACCAGTGACTGAGAGAAAGTGTCGTGTATATACCAGTGAGTGAGAGAAAGTGTCATGTATATACCAGTGACTGAGAGAAAGTGTCGTGTATATACCAGTGAGTGAGAGAAAGTGTCGTGTATATACCAGTGAGTGAGAGAAAGTGTTGTGTATATACCAGTGAGTGAGAGAAAGTGTCGTGTATATACCAGTGACTGAGAGAAAGTGTCGTGTATATACCAGTGAGTGAGAGAAAGTGTTGTGTATATACCAGTGAGTGAGAGAAAGTGTCGTGTATATACCAGTGAGTGAGAGAAAGTGTCGTGTATATACCAGTGAGTGAGAGAAAGAAGACTTAACAACTCTCTCAACATTATTTCATTTTTATCAACGACTTTGTATACAATAGCGTCTCTGGGTATTTGACCAGGTATCAGTGTATTAGAGGTGTTTTATAACATGCTTTATGATACAGAAGGAAACAGGGTAGCCTATTTCAATCAGTTTGGACAGGGTTCTGGTATATCAAGCCATCAGTTTGGACAGGGTTCTGGTATATCAAGCCATCAGTTTGGACAGGGTTCTGGTATATCAAGCCATCAGTTTGGACAGGGTTCTGGTATATCAAGCCATCAGTTTGGACAGGGTTCTGATATATCAAGCCATCAGTTTGGACAGGGTTCTGATATATCAAGCCATCAGTTTGGACAGGGTTCTGGTATATCAAGCCATCAGTTTGGACAGGGTTCTGGTATATCAAGCCATCAGTTTACACAGCTTTCACTGTATTTAGATTTTTGGTCGAAATTTTGATAAAATTAACGGTCTAAATTATTTTACTATAACACTATATTCGGATTGCTTAAAGGGGCATGAGCTGCCAAAATGTTGATATTTTGAGGTTGACACGGAATGTTGAAATTATTGGTTATTTTTCTCAAAACGTACAATTCAGAAGCTTTTTAGTGCCTTTAGTCTCGGATATGTACGATAAAGTATTGTTTTGAACTAACTTTGGCTTAGAATGAATGAATGGTCGTCCCGGTTATTTAAATTTTGTTTACTTTTCGAACACGTTTTGGGTTCGTACAGGCAACATACTGTATGGATTTTCCTCATTCTAACGCCAATCATTTAGTTTTTCGATGGCCTTCAAAGTCTCTTACTGTCGTGACGATCAAAAATTATGAACAAAGTGTGAATTTTGGCAGCTCATGCCACTTTAACAAATCGCTCACTTCAAACAAGAATTCTTTTCTGACTGGGTTTTCACTTGAACGACCTACAGTATGTGGAATGGTTGCCAGTTACCAGCGGAAGGTCGTGGGTTTCCTCCGGGCACATAGTCCAGTTTCCTCCCACAATAAAACTGGCAACGCCGCCATATAAGTGAAATAATCTTGAGCGCGGCGTAAAACACCAAACAATCAATCAATCAATCAAACAAGAATTCATTGAAAAATTTCTGAGTGGATTTTTCACTCGGCCGCCCTATCTGGAAAAGTTGCAAGGTACTCGCTGAAGGTCAAGGGTTTCCTCCGGGCAATAAGCTCCCACTCTAAACCTGGCAACGCTGCTATTTAAAATGAAATAATCTTGAGTGCGGCGTTAAACATCAATCAATCAATCCTCCAGCCCATAATTTTTCCGACACACCTCATTATAAACTTAATGGGTTATTGGTCAAAATTTTATATCGCTAATGTTGTAAATTTTTATAACAATAATGTTCATTGTTGACTTATTTCAGATGAGGAATAAATTAATATCGCTGCACCCTGAAAACTGGGAAAATCTTAAGAAAATTGAGACTGCTGTTGTTGTTGTTGCACTTGATGAATCCAGTCCTAAAAATGCAGATCAGGTATTGTCAGAAATATGTTTTTTAATCTGTTTCTTTTTGAAGAGATTGCAAATGTAGTTTCCATTTGTCGTAATTCTTGTTGAATAATGCTGTATCACAATCACTTTGGGGTTTTTCAAAAAGTTCAGCTATGTGGGATGTTTGCCAGTTACCACTGGAAGGTCGTGGGTTTCCTCCGGGCATAGAGCCTGGTTTCCTCCCACAATAATGTTCATGAGCGCGGCGTAAAACACCAAACCATCAATCAATCAATCAAAAAGTTCAGGACAATTCAGTATCTTGGATTTACATGTAATGTGTGCTCAACACTGGTTGGCTGAATGGATAAGACAGCTGACATTGAGTGCTGGCGATAGGTACCATACTCTGGGACCTTGGTATGATTCACCCAAAATTGGTAGAAGAATGTCTGCCATTTTTCAAGAAAGTGTAATCCCAAAAATAACGAGAATACTGTTATACGGTAAGAATTCCGCTAATTCAAGTACTCAAAACATTACGAAGAGCACTCTAAAAGTTTGAGACTTTTCGTTGGATGTCTTACCTCCTGCATCGAGCGACCGATAATCCTATCGAGGAATCGCTATTGTTGTTGTTTTAGACCAAACATAGCAGAAAGCAGTCTAACAATTTGTTATCTTCACATTGCTCGTCCTTGAATTAGCGGAATTCTTACCGTAGTCCCTTTCGAAAAGACACTAACAAATTAACTGTAGACTCAATTGACATTTTTGTCTTGTTCTTGATTGTTAAAACAGCCCTCAAGCTGAAACCTCAATCAATCAATCATTTGTTCATTCGTTTGTCTGTCCGTTCGTTTACGTGCCCACATGTGCATAAAAATGGTTCATTTTGTTAACCCCTATAGGTAGTACACGGTACTCTGGGCGGGGATTCCAAGAACAGATGGTGTGATAAATCTTACACTTTCATCGTTTATCAGAACGGCTTGACGGCAGCTAACTGTGATGTGAGTATGCTTACACAGAACCAGTAAAATCATCACTTGCTTTATAATAGGAATCTATTTACTATAATAATGTAGGAAATGGTTTAAAACTCTCTTACTAATCAGAAATAATTAAGGCATCACTGCAAAGTTAGTTGTTTGTGAGCAACACTAACTAACTTTGTGGTGATGCCTTAATTATTTCTCATTAGTACTATAATAATAACGTAAGTTTATGAACATTTTTTTCTTTAAGCACTGAGTATGTTGAAGTGTCAGGAACTATTTCTCTCTTGTTCATGAAAAAAAAAAATTGAAAGATGCTAGCTAAATTTACACAGGAAGCCTTTGAAGTAGGATTGATTGATTGTTTGGTGTTTTACGCCGCGCTCAAGATTATTACACTTATATGGGGTGGTAACTGGCAACCATCCCACATAGGTCGTTTGAGTGAAAACCCAGTCAGAAAATTTTCCAATTTTGTTTTTGACTGAGTGGGATTTGAACCTGGACCCATTGGTGGAAGGCTGTTTGAAGATGTCACGTAAATGCCATAGTATAGGGTGGGTTCTTTGCTTTTCTTTAGTTCCTACAGGTAATGTAGCCTATATGCATGCCTCGCGTGATTTAGGTAACTGTACATTTCTTTGCCTAAATTTTGTTTTCTGAGCGGAAATAAATAAAAAATAATAATCAAATAACTTGTCTCCATGGTGATATTATGATAAGATTTTCCCTGTGTGTTTTAGTGTTCAAAAATATTATATACCTGTAAATCTATCTATCAAAAAATATTAAAAAATTAAAAATTTTAGAGTGGTATGAGCTGCCAAAAGTTGGACTTTTTGTGGTGGATTTCAATTTTTTGAATTTAAAAGTAGCCAAATTTGAAAAATTCAAAGTTTGACATGGCAATAAGATAATGTGAGTAAATCCATTAACCTGTTCGAACGGAGAATTTGTGCTCATTACGATTAAATCTGACATTCAAATCAATACTTTATCGTACATTTTCGAGACAAGAAGCACTTATAACCTTCTGAATTATACGTCTTGAGAAAAATAACTAATAATTTCAACATTCTGTTTTTACGTCAAAATATCAACATTTTGGCAGCTCATGCCCGCTTCAATAGAAGAATAATTTGATTTTAGATTATTTCACTTATATGGCGATATTGCCAGGTTGAAAGGGGAAGGATTGATTGATTGGTGTTTAACTCGGCACTCAACATCATATCACTTATATGCTGTTGTGAGGTTTATTAAGGGAGGAAACCAGGCTCATTTGCCGGAAGAAACCCCCGACTTTCTGCAAGTACCTGGCAAGTCTTCCACATACGGCGATCAAGTGAAAAATGTATGGGGAGGGAAACCGCACTTTTTTCATTGAGAAAACCCCATACCTGCGGCAAGTACCCATCAACCCTGAGAATGAAAATCCACGTAGAAATTTGTCAACTTATGTCGTTGAATAACCACCATGTCAATCTCCTTTCAGCATACACCTTTTGAAGGCACCATATTAGTGGCCAGTTTGAATTACGTGGACTTGTCTTTAAAGCACTGTGGTGGAAAATGGAGGGTGAGAGTACAACCATTTAAGTCTGCAATATAGATCATTTCTTTAAAAAGGACTTTTTATGTTTTTTTAATTACATATGATTTTGATTTGCATGCCACACGCTTATGCAGATATTGCAGCCTGAAGATCTAACAAAAGTCTCACGCTCTTGGAAAATAGAAACATGATTCAACACACTGAATCCAACAGCATCAAACAAAAGTTGTCATATTGCACTCTTTATGTTTTGACAGAAATAAAAATTACATTATTCAATATGGCCGCCTTTTGAATGTACAGATACATGGTAAACCATATAATGTAGGATCATCTTTTCCAAGAAAAAAACTTATGAAAAGTTGAAAACCCATAATTAAACCGAAAAAAATGTATACTTCAAAGTAGTAAGGTAAATATTCATGGTGTAATCTCAATATTTCGACTTGAATTAGGTCATCGTCAGGAGAATTATGAGTACATAAAAAAGCAGTGTGCATTTGTATACATCAAGCTTTTGGAGTTTTGTTCTCACTAGATTCAAGTTAATTAGGTACATAATATTTTAATTTGTTCTGGTAAATAAATTTAACCAAGTTAGTGTTTCTAGACTTTTTGTCTTTTCACCAGGGTACGTCAATCATCAGAGAACTGCCTTCACCAATAGAACTTACATTTCATTTAGACCAAGAGATTTTAAATGCTATTGAGAAAGCCAGTCAGATGTACAAGTCACTGGTAAGTATTTTATTATTCACAGTCATACTGGAGTTCTGTAGATTAGTTGTTGAACTGTGAGACTCAAGCCTGCTGTGTAAGGGGAAGGGGTCGTGTGGCTAGGGAGTTGAAAGTGGCTGAAGATGCCAAACATTACAATATATTTCAAGGACTGCCTGGATATTATCATGAAAATTAATAAAAAAAATAATATTTTATTATCTTTGATTAAAACTCCATTATGAGTTAATCTTCAGTTTGAATTGAATATATTTGTTATCTCACTTTCACATATCATTTATTAATCATGTAGTAGTTTTTTCTTTTCTTTATATTTTAAAGTCTGATTCCATAGAAGTGCGAGTCCAGTCTTTTGAGGAATATGGAAAAGTAAAACTGAGGAAGTTTAGACTTCATCCAGATACCCATGTACAGTTAGCCATACAGTATGCATATTTGAAAACATATGGACGGTACGTTCACATTAATAGCAATATTTTATGATAAATGATTTTTTACCCCTCAGTCCAACCGAAGCCTTCCTTTGATGGGTCACAGGGGCCTCAGTCGCTGAGTCCCTCAGTCCAACCGAAGCCTTCCTTTGATGGGTCACAGGGGCCTCAGTCGCTGAGTCCCTCAGTCCAACCGAAGCCTTCCTTTGATGAGTCACAGGGGCCTCAGTCCAACCGAAGCCTTCCTTTGATGAGTCACAGGGTCCTCAGTGGCTGAGTCCCTCAGTCCAACCGAAGCCTTCCTTTGATGGGTCACAGGGGCCTCAGTGGCTGAGTCCCTCAGTCAAACCAAAGCCTTCCTTTGATGAGTCACAGGGGCCTCAGTGGCTGAGTCCCTCAGTCCAACCGAAGCCTTCCTTTGATGGGTCACAGGGGCCTCAGTGGCTGAGTCCCTCAGTCCAACCGAAGCTTTCCTTTGATGGGTCACAGGGGCCTCAGTGGCTGAGTCCCTCAGTCCAACCAAAGCCTTCCTTTGATGAGTCACAGGGGCCTCAGTGGCTGAGTCCCTCAGCCCAACACAAACCTTCCATTGGTGGCTTGTAGGGGCAGTGGCTCAGTCAGTTCAAAAGAAGCCTTCAATCGATGGGGACCAAGAAATCTCCCTTCTATCGATGACTCAATGGGGCCTCAGCCCCCCAACCAACACAAGTTGGGCTGCCTGAGTGGGACCCCCGTATTTTTTTGACACAAGATTGGCTCCCATCGGGTCCCAATTGGGCTAGCCCAATCAATCAAGGGTTAAAATCAATTAATCAATCTTTCTTTTTATGCCATTACAGTCCTGCCCCTACTTATGAGACTGCTACCACGCGACAGTTTTTTAATGGCCGTACCGAGACAATGCGTTCTTGTACCTCAGAGGCGTTAGAGTGGAGTAAGGCAATGTTAGATCACAACATGTCGGTAAGATTTACTCCCATTTGTATGTTTATCTATTTGAGGTGGGGGCCTCAGTGGCTCAATTCGTTAGAGTGATAGTCCCTCAGTCCCACACAGACCTTCCATCAATGTGGCCCAGATTCCTCTCCCACTAAACCTGACAACGTTGCCATATAAGAGAAATAATCTTGAGTGTGACGCAAAACATTAATCAATCAATAAATCTATTGGAGTCCAGGTGGGAATACATCATCAGTTCAAATTCCATTCAAGGTCATATTTTTTTTATTTTCATTTTTTCTAGTCACAGCAGAGACGTGGACTATATTTAAAAGCTGCAGATAAACACAACCAACTGATGCAGGAAGCTCAGAGCAATCAAGGTAAACTTTTCATCTAAATACTGTTACAAAAAATGTCATCTCTTTTGGTTGCTCAGAACTTACGTACATCACCATTTGACCTTCGCTGTTGAGTTGCAATTTAGATCTTTTAAGATTTAAATTTTGAATATTTCAATCAAATTTTCGTTGCGCTGAGGAAATCCACGACCTTCCGGTGGTAACTGACAACCACATACATGTAGGTCGTTCGATTGAAAACTCCATCAGAAAATTTTATAATTTTTTTTTGGACTGAGTGGGATTCGAACTTGCGACCCATTGGTGGAAGGCTGTTTTCGATTGAGCGTCCAATGCTCTACACACTGAGCCACGGAGGCCCCTGCAAATTTTCTCATGTCATTTTTCATTTTGATCAGGTTGTGATCGACATTTGTTTGGATTGATGTGTTTAGCAGAAGAAGACAACATTCCACTTCCACAGATTTTTACAGATCCTTCATTTCAAAAAAGGTACAGTCCCCAATAAACTGTCAAAATTCAGTCTTTTTTCATAAATCCCAATTGTCAAGAGAAGTGTTTCAACTAAAAGTTTGGCGGCAATATAAATAACATTGATAAATCCAGTAAGCTTTTTCGAAAAACTGAAGATGTCTGCAAATAACTGAGAAAAATTGAAATAGCATGGATGTATGAGTATAATTGATAGTTTGTGTTTCTTTAAAAAACTAACTTAGCATACATTGATTCGTTGATAGATTGATGTTTTTGCCGCACTCAAGATTATTTTACTTATATGGCGACGTCAGAAGGTTTACTAGGGAAAGAAACCGGGATCATTGCCCGGAGAAAACCTCCGACCTTCGGCGAGTACCTCTTACACATACAGCAACCGAGTGAAAAATCCACTCAGAAATGAGTGTGATTCGAACCAGCGCCAGATCGATGGAAGGTTTGTGTCGGATTAAGGGGCTATGACTCTAACCCACTGGACCACCAAGCGCCCAACTTAGCATACATCCAAGATACTTATTTCAACGAAAGTCACAAACAATTAAATTGTTCAATTTCAATGGCAACTCATGCCACTTTAATGAAACATGATAAAAGATGCAACAGAAATATGCAGTATAAATAACCTGTCACTGGCATGTAACTTTTTGGAGTGGTATCTAGAAGATGGTGGTATAACAACTCAATTAGTTACTTATGGATAACAACTTCTTAATTTATTTCTGGTGAGGTTTCGATGTAGATCCTAACATGGAAACCTCACCAGGTATAAATTAAGAAGTTGTTATCCATAAGTAATTCATTGACTTGTCACATGCATGTATTTTAGAATTTAAAATCTTGAGCGTGGCATAAAACATCAATCAAACAATCAATTTAAGAATTTGAGAATGTTCTCAATTAATAGCAATACAAAAAGTAACACTTGTAGATTCCAGGTAGACCCTTTTGTTAGCCATTACACTCCTATAGGCAGCGGGTATTCCACCCCTCATTCAACACACCCATTGCTCCGGTTCTAAGCGTTCCTTATAGGCTTTTTATCTTAGATCATTGGTTTGTAACATTTAGGTACTTTTCGGGCCTAGGGTTTCCTGCAGGTAAATCATTCCGGTTTCCTTCTCTATGAAACCAAGCAACCATTTAATCAAGCAAAATAATGTTAGGTGCGGCATAATACTTTGAATCGATCGATAAGCCACTATAAAACTTTTGTTATTTTAAAATTGTTCCCTTTTTTATTTGTTTTTGTCAACTCACTTGCTTGTATATCTGACCTTAACCTGGGGAAAATGTTAATGTTGAATTTGTCACTAACCAATTTGTGTTTGACTTTAGTGGGGGTGGTGCCAACTTTATATTATCCACCAGTTTCCTGGGTTACACCCCTGTACATGGCGTGGTAGCTCCCATGTGTGAAAACGGCTACTGTGTGGCATACTCTATACAGGAAAATCAGTAAGTAAATAACATGCCTTTTCAAAATGATTTGTTGAACTCTCTCCAACTAACGTTTATCACGTGACCAATGTTATATTGTTCTGGAGTCAGAAAACAAGTTTTATGATTAGGTGCCTACCTCCAATTCCATCCCGAATAGGCACAAAACACCAAGCAATCAATCAAGTTCACTGTTTGAAAAATAATCTAAAAAAATCCAAAACGTTTTCTTTGAATTATGAACGTTTTGAAGTGTTTTTTTTTTCAAATGTGGAAAGGTTAATATAAGGTCACAAGGTCAAGGTCAGATTTATCTGTGTACATTAAAACCATGAAGTTTAATTCCTTCAAGGTTTTCTTATCTCTCACAATGAACCAAATGTTGTCGTCAAAGTCATATAAGCATTAGAAGTTAACCAAACCAACCAACCATTGAGCTCTCTGCTTGTGGAATATACCTTAATTGATGATCAATGTTCATAAAGTAATTCTCAGGTCACATGGTCCCTGAAGCCCTAACAACTATGGAAGCCGAATACGGACATTTTATTCTCGAGCTTCGTGACCCCGCCAGACTCCCCAAAGCAATTGATTTGCGATTTTCTCTACCCCGCCAAACACGCCAACCACGCAAATCAACTTAATAAAAAAAATAGTATTTTTTAAACATTTCAGTTGCGTTCTTTGCTACCTTGGCGAGGCTGGCGGGGGCGAGAAGGTCGCGATTCTGTATCATTCGCGACTTTCTCGACCTTGGCGGGTCAAGGTCGCGAAACACGCTAAAAAAAAGATAGTCTTTTTTTTGCAATCGCGGGCTTGGCAGGGTCGCAAAGGGCGCGAAGGTCGCTAACCACGCGAAGGTCACCAACCACTTTCTAAATAAACAGCTTCGTTTTCGTGACTTTGAGTTCAAGTCGAATCGAAATCGAGAATGTGAGATTTTGTGAATGGTGGCTTTGTGAATGGTGGCTAGCCTATCTATCATTGGTGGAAACTAAATTGTTAAGCTTTATAAATGTCCTGAAATACACTCACACTGTTTTGACTATCAATGTTCTCTGGTTTGAATGTTGTAGGATAAACTGTGTGACATCAGCGTGGGTGAACGATACAGAGACAGACAGTCACAGGTTCACAGATGTCATTCATCAATGTCTACAGGAGATGGGACAGTTGTTACATACAGCCGACATGACAGCTAGACTGTAACCACCATTACAACCCTACAGACGAGTCACGAGGGTCCAGGGTCCACAATGTTGGTATTTGTGGTTTCAGACTACATCATGGGAAACACAATGTGAAAAAGCAAATAGACTGATCTTTTTGCGCTATTAACTGTCTTGTCTGTCCTATACACAGACATCATTTTTTAAATTGAAACATAGAAATGACCCTTCCCCTATCATAATGATTCTCACCTCTAATGCCTTTACCATCCATCTTGTCATTCTCATTTTACATCCAATGATATTGACGTTTTAAGTGATCAAGGTATAAATATAACACTGCATATCTAGAAAGTGTCTCAATGGTGCCTTCTTATTCATCATCTGCCTTTTTTAACAAATAAAGTATAAAACGTATAATTAGGCTTTAATAATGTCATAACGAATTAAGTATTAAATGTGTAATTTTACTTTAATAATTGTCTACTCAAAATTCTTAAACGTGATTTTAAAGAAAGTGTATTTTAAATAAAATGTTTTACCATCAAATGCAAAAAATGAGTCCATTTAGTTATTATTGCATTTTACATGCAAGTGGGTTTGAATAAGGTGGTGGTGAAATGTTATATTGATTGTCCAACAGAATTTCAATCCGATATTAACAATTTTTTCAGGATGTGTACCTTATAGGTAGATTGTGTGTCAGGAAATGTTCTTGACCAACCAGGGGTGTGTAGTTTCTCTTCTGCTCCCTGAATGTTACAGTTTTTAGTGTGATCTTAAAACTTTCATGATATTTACATTTTACAATATAGTTTGATTTGTGTGGTATTTATCAGGTGTGGTATTTATCAGGTGTGGTATTTATCAGGTGTGGTATTTATCAGGTGTGGTATTTATCACACTTTTTATGACCACAGACATTACATGATATGGCCACCATATTGGATTATGAAATTTCCCCTTCCATTTGATAACTCAGACCTGGGATGAATATTCATCCCAGCTCAGACAAGGGCCATTTTAGTGTTTCGCTAATTTACATTGAAAGAACAGTGTTTCCAGAGTCTAAAACAACAATCCAATACATTTTGTGGGCGAATAACAGATTGAAAGTTCAGTGATCACAGAGATCCAGGAGTTCAATATCGTGGCCATTTCCTGTCCTTAGTCAGATCTGAGTAAAGTAGGACAGTCTAACATAGGGATTGATCCTAATGCCATTCGTTGAAGATCTCGTATTCTCGATTTCGGACATCCGGGCACTCTACTACGTCTGTGTGTCACGTGGTCTCCAAAGCCCTAACAACCACAGAATCGTGGTTGAAAACAACTTATTCCCTTTTGTTCTAGCTGCGCAAGCCATCGCTTAGCAGTTGTTTTCAACGACTTTCGGGTCGAGTTCGATTATGCATTCGGTGTACGCGGAAGATGGGAAACTGTAAATCGAACGACTTTCTTCGGCGGGGAATTTGTGTATCACGTGACCGATTTATCCGCGCCACGTAATCCTCAATTAGCCAGGGTGCACTCGGATTTCAAGATGGCGCCCATGTTATTCATATGCAGACAAACAAGTAGTCATGACAACCATGAAGTTTTCTTACTTCAGTTAGTGCCTGCACGTTCGATTTTAACACTGAAGACCAGACTGATTTTGCTTACGTCAGATATTACCCTCAGCGTACGCCGAACACATAATCGAACTCGACCTCGGATTAACAGCCTCGTTTTCGGGGCCGTGACGTCACACCGAAATTGAGAATAATGGCACGAGATCTCGATTGTAAAGTAAGAGTGCCAGGCCGATTAGCTACGTGATCTAGTAAACCAATGACTTGGCTGAAAAATGACAGAGTTTATAGACCTGGCCATTTTGCTGAAAATAAACTTCCACTCAGAGGAGTGCATAGTTCAACCTCTGATCTAAATATAGTGACCCTTATAAAAAAATACCATGCTTTACCATGGATTTACCATGGATTTACCATGGTATACCGTGGTTTACCATGGTTTACCATGGTAAAACTATAGTACTATAATGACCATGGTATATTTACCATGCTTTATAAATTTTACCATGGTAATTGTGTGGCACATGCATGGTATACCATGGTATTTGAAAGTTTACATGGTAAAACCATGGTACAACAATGAGCATGGTATATTTACCATGCTTTATAATGTTTACCGTGGTAATTGTATGGCACATGCATGGTATATACCATGTTATTTGAAAGTTTATCCGGCAGAGTATAGCTTTTACTAGAATCCTGGAAAGACGGGGTGAAACTCCACATGTTATTATATATAACACGCTTTAAAATTGATAACACAGATAAATTATCATCGATGAAATAACATCACAAATAGCTGATCATTAATTTATTTCGAAAACTAGTATCTTTGGAAATTATTATTCACAATGGTTAAAAAAATGTAAAAAGTAGGGTACGGGCCACTATTAATTGAATAAATTATAATAACAATAGAGATACAAAAAATGAAGAAACATAGTATATGTATATACAATATTCAATATGTATGATATACAGGCGGTGTATGATACAATACAGACAGTGGAGGCATTAATCACTATCAACTTTCAGTATCTTTAGAATAAAATCTTGATCAGCTATGGAAATAGTCAAGCATTTGTGAGTAATTTCTCTGGCCCTTCGAACAAATATGTTTTGCCCTTTTCTTGCATTTGTCATTATTTTGGCTAGATCAGTATTGACAAAATCATCAAATACCCTGTGTCTTCTGCTAGCTACCAACTCAGACAGACAAACAAAAACTTCAATATGACAAGTACACACACCAACACATACACATAACGGCTTACTGGTAAAACATTTTTCTATGATACCAAACACACCATCTTTCAGCTCAACGACTGAGTTATCTCGTTTAAACTGTTTACAGTATGATGCAGTTGAAAGCAAATTTCCGTCCATTAAAAAGCGATCAAACATTGTACATTCTCTGTTCTGTATTGTCTGCCCAAGTAACCGCTGCATCTCCACAGCCTGGGTTACAGAAAGACTACCCTTTATCCCACAACCTAATAAAGTACAAGTGTCTACCTTTAACTTTTGTTTTACAATGTGACTAGTCTGGCTTAACCGATTATATAGTTCTGTCACACTGTCTGGCGCGTTTTCCAAGTGGCTTTTCGCTAATTTAGTTAGGTGTCTGTGTGCCAAAAACCTTGTAACAATTTGTACGGGGACAGCTTGTGTTCCATGAAACATATTCATCAGTTTTCCATTGGCTGATTCAAACAAGAAAGCAGAGCATGACCATAAAGGTCCCCAGTTTTCGACAGTGTCACATAAATGGGTTAGTAGATGGGCATTATAGCTACAATTTTGCTCTCCATACAGGGTTGGTATAAGTACAACAAACTTAGTCAAACAAGATCTGGCTATTTCAATGTCTGCTTGTGCTATACTCTGACCAAGAAGCAAATGAATAGCATGCACAAGTAGCATCCAATGTCTGTAGATTGGGACAGGGGCCAAGTTACTCAGCACAACTGGCGAGTAGTACAAAAGATAAGTCCTCCATTCTGAGGCTTTCCAGTACTTTCGTAGATTAATTGACCTCGGACTTCGTTTGATCTCACTTGGAGGGCGGATACTCAGTAGCTGTTCGTCAATCTGTTGAACTTTTCTACCAAGATAAAACATTCTCTCGTGACAGGAACTGTCTAACATCAATTCTGTGAACTGACGCACAACGCCAAGCAATACGCAATGCATGTAGTCAACCGGAAAACTCTTTATAATATCAAAGTCTTCCAGCAACAAGAAAGGACTAGGTCCTTTAACACCAAATCTTGGCTGTCCAGTCTCATGGGCTTCCTCTGCAAATCTAATTGTTTGTCCATGGCTACGTTCCTCAATAGTATCAGCAGTAGTAACATATACCTGTCTGTTTTCCACACGTTCCCCAGGATGCAAACAACAATTACAACCATAATGTCCATTAAACTGTTTAAAATTCTGAAGCATTGGTCTTGCTACAGAGTCACATACACAGAGAAGTGCAGTACATTTGGTTGTATGTAGAACTCCATGCATATCCTGCCATATTACACCACTGTGTCGAAGAACATTCATTTCCTTTAAAAATGGTTTACAATATGTCTCAATTACAGGCTTGTTAGGTCCAAACCACAATGAGTGTAAAATAATAAACTCTGACCTCTTGTCATATGATACCTCATTCACAGTACAAAACAAAGGCCAGATAGAAAATTTAGACGACTTAAATACCGGCACTCCATCGGTAAAAAATGACAACGAGATGTTATCTTGTTCAGACAAAAATGATAACAACTCAGGGTTGCTTCGACAAAAGTTACCATCAGTCAAATCAGACATACGATTGCCAGTATTAAAAGGTTTGGTGATGTATTTATCAAGGTCATGGTTTTCAAAGAGATCCTTTAGCTGATGAGAAAGAGGTAAAGTTAAAAAGTAATTTCCATCATTTTGTAAACAAGATTTCTCAAAAGTCAAATTACAGCTACAGCATGTACAGTTTACATCTAGCATTGATTGACAATCAGGACAGTAATAATGATATTCAATTTCGTCTTCACTCCCATTGAAGAATTTGTCAAAATAATACTTGCTTTTCGGGACACATCCAGGTACAATTAAATTAAGCAAATCTAGCAAGTCTCTTAAGCCAATACCACTGATGTGGTGCCTTATCACATATGCTAAAGTCATTGCTAACACTTGGGATCTTGACACATCGGATCCCTCGTAAATTGGAGTGCTGTCAATGGCTGGGTAGTTTGGCTCATTTTCCGAAGGTGGATGTTGCTGATGATTACCATGATCAACTTCATCATCCTAAAATATACAATAATAAATGTTAGCTAGCTACAATGTAGTTTCAACAGGTTCACAGTGTCCGTAAGCCTTTTTCAGATTTTTTAAAAATCTGTAGTTGTTAAGCTAATATCTGGCAGGTTTAAAATAATTTAAATTAATGTTAACAACATTTATGCATATTGCATTAACATTGATTTTATCTACATATTATGGTTGTATTTACGAATAAATTATGTGTAAAAAAATATCGTGGCTCACTTAGATACTATGAAATATGTAACAACCATACATTGATTTACCTCTTGAGAAGCTAGATCAGTTGTAAATGCAGTCAAATCGTCGTTTGTGTTGGGCAGATCAAGTTCGTCGGTACAGGTAGAAGGTGGAATGTCTGGATGTTGCTGATGATTACCATGATCAACTTCATCATCCTAAAATAAATAATAATAAATGTTAGCTAGTCTCAACAGATAGGTGTTCACAGTATCTATAGATACACTTTTTCCAGAGGCCAGGTTTTTTTAGAAAAAATTGTAGTTAAGCTAATCTGCCAGGTTTAAAATAATTTTAAAATTTTGGCGACATTTATGTATATTGCATTTATCATGATTTTATCTATATATTATGGATGTATTTACGAATAAAAATATGTCAACAAATCTAGGTGCTCGCTTAGATACTATGGAATATTTAACAACCATGCATTGATTTACCTCTTGAGAAGCTGCATCAGCTGTATATGCATTTAAATCATTGCTTGTGTTGGACAGATCAAGTTGGTGGGTGCAGGTAGAACTACTTGTATGCATAAGGAGGTTATCCAATTCATCCAAATCTAGCACTCTTTTGCGTCGAGATCTAGTTCTCTTAGGTATCGGGACAGAAGCATTTTGTAGGTATCGCTTGTAACCACGTGTCGACATCTTCAACATATACTGACAACAAGTTGAGTCTTAATAGAATTTATACTAAAAGTACCGCTTCAAGTGTCTATAGGGGGCATCCTTACAAAAAGTAATAACAGTTATAAGCCTTAATGAGAGTATGGATTATCTCTGCAGGACTAACATAATACTCTGGCTGAATGCTAACCAACATTAACCAGGCTTGGGTTCTATAGTAAACTATGAGTTAAACCCACAACAGGGAGTGAAATTAGAAAACACAACACTAACAACAGGAATACTCATTAAACTGAAATAATCCTTATAGCATAATTATCAAGATATACAGTAATGTACACAACATGGTGTCCATTTAAAAGATAATAAACATTTCTAAAGGAAACAAATTGTTTGAAGCAAAACATATATTCCTTATAAGGTTTGTGGATTTCCAGTGGATTTTCTGGGTGAGTGTTAACTTGCAAATAAAAATAGACACTACAAACTTTTCAATAAAAGCAAATTTATGTGGTGTAGATTGTATGAATTAATAAACACAAAAACAACACATTATCACTGTGAGTGAGTCTGTGAGTATTGTACAACATGATTACTCACCAACACACTATTAGGTGGGATTTGTTGTTCTATGTTTATTGTAGTGATTAACTGTCTAATTCCAACATTTTCTGTATTTTTACATCAATAAATAATAAAATTGTTTAGAGTTAATGATCAGGTTAAAATGTTTGTATTGATGTATAAAAAAATTTATCTGAATAACTTTAAGTAATGGCTTATTTGTTCGCTGGTCGTAACAAAAAACGAGTTGATACGACGAGTAGCCTAACTGTTGATTTACGTAACTTTCTGCTAGGTGGGACAAACGTAAAATTATGTTCAATGTTTGAATGTTACTCAGGTTGGGATAAACGTAAATTTAAAATGTTGAAAGATTCCCTGTTAATTGGTTATTTTTTTTTTACATATAGCTTTATTAATTGAAATGTGCATGGACAAAAATGTTATAATAACGAGACCAAAATGCTTTATTTTTAACACGCAGCTGCCTAGTTTGAGATCTCCGAACTCTGTGGTCAAAGTTTATGATGATGGGTGACCAACAGATCATCATAAACTTTGACCACAGAGTTTGGAGATCTCCAACTAGCAGCTGCCTTGACCAAGATGACAATAATCAGCTTAAAACATGTGACGTCATGCTCTCTCCGGTCAACCAAAGCTCCCAGAGCGCGACACATGTGGTAAAGCGGGTCATTCCAATATGAACTTATCTCATAAACGGAAAACGGAGTCAGTTAATTTAAATTTAATTTGTATTGCCCCGGTAATAATTTTGCAGCGGATATAAATATGGTGACGCAATGTACAGTATGAACATACATAATGGAAATAGCTTGATCATTTTATCGTATTAAAATGTAGTTGTTGAAAAATAAATCACTTCTGTACTCCGTACCGCCTTCAGTTGCTGTTTTTGTATAACCCGGTTTACGAAATCGAGGCTTAGCAAAAATGGCGGATTTCACTCTGTTTACCGGAGACTTAGTTTTGCGTTTCGGATATATCTACGAAGATATAGTAAATGTCCTACTTTTAAAAAGACTATATTTAAAGGGAACAACGTTTATGCAACCAGAGAAAAAACACCTGTGATCAATGGCTGTCTATATTACGACAAGAAGAGATCGACTGCTGAGATCGAGGTACGGATTAAGCGATATACATTGCTCATTAATTTAAACGACGGGCGGTCAGATGGTGGCTTCTTGAAAATATCCTGGCTTGAGTTCTTGTCGGCGTCTACACAGACGTACCTAACATATATAAAGGGAAGGAACTTACCTCCTTCCATTATCGTTTCACGCTGCATAAATCTTACTCATCTAATTATTCCACCCGACTTTACTATCAGCTGACCACTTCTGACTGTCACTATGGCACCGAAACTGGCTCTGTTTGAATTTGTGAATGAAGATAACGCTTTGGAAATAGCAGATTCTTCTAGAATTATTGGATTCCGTAAGGAACAGTTTAGCAACGAAGCATGGGACTTCAAAACTGTATGCCAAGTGCGATGGCAGGGAAAGAACGGTAGAATAGACATCTTTGCTGCAAAAGTATTACGATTTGGTGGTAAGTTTTAGTTTTATCTTTTGAGTATTTTCCTTTTTAGTATTTTCCTTTCATAACCTGATACCATGTGCCCTATATTTGCTAAAACTAAATGAGGATGGTGCATATTTTTTTAATTTAACAAAAACATAGGTCAGGATCTTGTGATTAAAAAAAACAACATAGTTTCTAAAGATGAACTTAACAGCACATGTCGAATTAGCTACGCTCCGTGAGTCTTCCAAGCCTTATGAATTAAACGAAGTCTTCTGAAATTAATCTTCCAATATATAATAATTGTATCACCTTACCTTGATTTAAACCACCTCGTGTTCTTCCTTGAACACTTGTTGATAAGTACGATTCATAAAACGACCACTTGGCTTGCATATATATTCTAGTTAAAGTCAGTAATTTCTGAGCAGTACCTGTCTCGCTCTTTCGCAATAAAAAAATGTCCTTTTAACAAGACAGGGGATGGCCTCATTCCACAAGTTTACATACTGTTTAACCTCGTATCTGTGAAGCAGGTCTATCAGATAAGAATTCGTAAATCGACTGTCAGTTTAGGGATTTAACGTTTCACCGACTGATTTATTATATTTAACATAACGATATCCACTCATACAAAATTTAGTTGCACCATAGAAAAAATCAGAAATGGAAGTCAACGCCATCATTCTTTATCATGTGTTTTTTTTTTGTTGTTAGATGAACGCTCAGAGCTGAAACGAATCCTGGAAAGATTGCTTAAAGGCGATGACATCTCGGAAATCATCAAAACTATTGGGAACCTAGGAAGAGGCCATAGGTCAAAACGATCAGCAATGTGTGATCCGATAGAATCTGATGATGAGGTAAGCATGCATTAATTTTGTGAAGTGTGTTTTTTTGTTCAGTTATTGATCCTTCTTTACATCTGCATAATTAAGTTGTGCTAAAATCATATATCGCTCAACAATAAATCATAACGCTCTGGTGTAATACATGTAATAGAAATTAACTGATCTTACATTAATTAATTAGAGTTTGGCTAAATTGCTCTTGTAATAATTATCAATACAACATTCTTACCTAATATGTATATACTGAAGCCTGTGGATTAATTTTTTTTGGACAAATTATAGCCCTACAATAAATCAATGCTGTTGATTCTATAGTTATTTACATTTTAATACTTATTCTATATTATTGTTTCAGAATGTACCACAAGCACACAAACGTATTAAGAAGACAAAGGCAGTCAACGAGAAGAATGCTGAGAAAGATATTCTGTCAATTCTTAAAGAGAGAAATCAACAAAAACAAGTAAGTGTAGAATGTCTGTCGTTTTTGTGAATATTTCCAGACGTCATCATTTTTTTTCAGTAACCTTGTAAAGAAATCTATAGTACAGTGCAGCGTAGACGACAACTGTGTTCAGTGGTATTTCATGACTTGCATGTAGATATATTTCTATTATAAACTTCTATACATCTGTTATGGAGCCTACATTTTTTTAAAACTTCCATCCATACTTAAAATATGTTACATATTTCTTTGTTTGTTCCTATATATATCCTCTGATCTGTTCTGTTATTGTTTTTCTGACAGGCAGACTTACAAGCAGCTGCAGGAGACCAATCTGGTTTAAAGAATGAAGTAGCAGAGCTAAGACAAGCTGTAAAGGAGCTCCATGATATCAACAGGTCGATTGTACTACAGAATGAAGCTCTGGTATCATCTGTGACAACGCTTCAGGAAAGCAACAGGTCGATCATTCAGATGCATGAAACATTGGTGACATCAGTAGAATCATTAATGGGTAAGTTTCAGCCACTAGTATGATTAAATAATAGTGTACTAATACTAGTACACATTGTTTTTATCTTTTTGCAGGTATTTATTGAGCATCATACTATTTTACTTTTTAAATAATAGTTTAATACGCGTTTGTTTGTTTGAGTCAATGGAATCCTTTAACCTTAGCATCATGTTATTTTGCTTTGTCCGTATTTATGCAAAAATATAAACCAGGTCTAATAACCTCCTACAGCTTTTGAGTGAGGATTTTGTTGGAATATTTAGAATGTGTATAACTGTACATGCATATGTATTCATTGAAACAACTGTACTTTCAGGCCTTCCCACAGCTGTCCAAAGGTTGTTTGATGCTTTGAAGTCAGGACCAGAACTGCCCGTACGTCATAGTCGCCCATCTCCACCACTCTCCCCCTGTCGTCTACCACTCTCCCCCTGTCCTCCACCTTCTCCTTCAGTGTCTCCATCTTCTCCTTCAGTGTCTCCATCTTCCGATTTATCGCAACCTGAGACGACTCTGGATTCCACGGTAAATGTCATTTTTTCTCTTGGATATTTGTTAACATTAGAATAAATTTAACCACAAAATTCATATCAACTCCTGTCTTTTTTTTTACCAACAAAGAAAAATCTCTGTACAGGATTGTTTCTGATAGTTTTCAGTAGGCCTATAACTATATGTCAGGTATGTCAGAAACATTTGAAAACTATGCCGATGCCTTTTAGAACATTTCTATCATCGCCATGTGATGTCTGTATAACCAAAACTATTCTTCCGCCCACAGTTTTCCATCCCACAATCATTGATAAGTCGCATCAACAAATCAGAGCCCAGAAAGATGACCAATGACATCCTGCATGGATTGTTTTCGGAGGAATATTTGGCAAGCCATTCCGTATGTGGAGGAAAACGAGCCAGCGGCTTATTGACTAAGCCAGCTATGGACCCACAGGAAGTTTCCATGATAACAGGTGAGAAAAAATCAAGGCACTTAACAGGTTTTAACAAAAAAATGATATACTTACAGGGGTTGATAGAAGTCAATTTCTTACGAACCAAATTATTCAATATTTGCCATTTTCAAGGAAAAAATAATGAAATTTTCCTTGAAAATGGCAAATATTGAATAAATTTATTCAATCTACGGACAGCTAAGCGGCCCGTAGATGTGACTTCTATCAACCCCTGAATTGTCTTATTTATGTGTCCTGTTAACTGTCAAAAAACATGTTTTCTTTACTGGATAAGTAGCTGGATATCCATTTGCATAAGCTTGACAATAAACACCACTGGTACATGTACATGTAGTTTGCAACTGACCGTTAATTTTGTTTTATGTTTTTCAGATGTGATAAAAACTGTGTTTCCCACCAGATCAAAAGCTGAGATCCACTTCTATATGAGAGAAAAATTGAACAATGCCTCCAAAACGTTCAGAAGAAAACAGGAAAAGATGTGAAAAATTGATGTGCCAATATGCATATGTCGATTGCAGTCCTCCTCCATCCATACTGGCACAATATGAGATACATTTTCTTTTTGTGTATTATTTTGGTGAATAATATGTTTAAAAAGTTCAAATATTTAGTCATGTTATTTTGTTATCGTTTCTCTGGTATTGTAGACTTTTTCAGTCAATCCTGTTAGACATATAACACAAGGGCATAAACAACTTGCATAGTTAAGACTACGGCAACTGTACTGTAAAGCATGGTGTATGTTAATACAACTACTGTACAAAATTAGGCTGTTAACTGTGGTTAATCCACAGTAAATCATGGTAAATACCACGGTAAACAATGATACATGCCACGGTAAATACCACAGTAAACCATGGTAAATACCACATACACCATGGTAAAAAGCATGGTAAATACCATGTAGAACCATGGTAAAACCCACGGTAAACCATGGTAAATACCAAGGTAAACCATGGTAAAAAGCACGGTAAACCATGGTAAATACCACGGTAAACCATGGTAAATACCACTGTAACCATGGTAAATACCACGGTAAACCATGGTAAATACCACTGTAACCATGGTAAATACCACGGTAAATCATGCTATATATCATGTTAAAACATGGTAAATACCGCAGTAAACCATGGTAAATACCATGGAATACCATGGTAAATACCATGCTAAAGGGGGCCAAAATACCGTTGTATTTACCATGGTAAAAACCATGGTTCAAACCATGGTATTTTTTTATAAGGGGACCCTGATCTTGACGTGCTAGATATTTTGTGAAGAATCGGGTTGAGTCGGGTCTGGTCAGACAGTGTATCTACTCTCGCGACGATCGTCGTAGAGAGTCTGAATCCGTAGGCGAATTAGAAACTTTATTAAAGTCACGTGACCTCAAACAAACGTCTTTCTTTACCTTTTTCTGTTAGAGAATTCCGAACATCATATCTTCCGAGGACTTGAGTTCGTGCAGTGCATACCGATCTACGACGCGACGCAACTCAAGCCGACTGACCCCAACTCGAGTCGGGTACAGTCGGGTCGGGTCAGGTCGCAGCTAAACTCTCCGTGTATACCGGGCTATAAACAGGCCCCAGATATTACAATTCTTCACATGTCTCGTGATACACCTTTCTGTGTATCCCCCATTAGGAACATATGGATAGATGTGCTTGGGTGTATACGCTGTGTTTTTGTGCCTCCAAAGCCTTGTTCACCCATCCGTGACGCTGAGCAAGAAACGACTTTTGTCCGACCAATGGATTCTTCGCCAGGTTCTCAAACTTCAACCTAGCCGTGCTAAACACCAAGCCAAATGTGTCCGTTGATGGCGATCTGACAATATGGGGCGTTTGTTGACTCTCGTTCTCCTCAGGCCTGCAGCTTTCAATTTGTCACGGTCCTTGTGCACAGACGTCGATGGGGTAGTCATTGCCACTTCAAAGATGGACTTGATGCTAATGGATGACGTCGTACCAGTCGGATCAGTGTCCTATCTTCACGCTGTGATGTTACAGCTAGGTGGTCGACCCGAGCGTGGTCGGTCCTTCACAGCACCAGTTTCACCGTGTTTTCTCACCAATCTGCTTATCACTGTATGGTAGCCTGATTGACGCCCGATAGTTTTGTACGACATCCCGTTTTCGCTGCGAGAATTAGAAGGCGAAAACGCGAAAATACGAAATTAAACTAAAATCTCGCCGCGAGAATGCGAAAACTGGAGAATCAGCAAATAGTGCTTTATTTGTGCCATTTCTTGTTTTCGAGTTTTCGCCGCGAGAACGTAATATGGCACAAATAAAGCACTTTTGGCTAATTTTCGAGTTTTCGCATTCTCGCGGCGAGATTATATTTTTTATCGTGTTTTCGCATTCTCGCAGCGAGATTTTAGTTTTATTTCGTATTGGTATTTCGAGAGCGCGAAATGGCACAAATCAGCCACCATAATTTTCTCAATAGGCCTGATTTCAGAGTGGTCCTTGAGCGAATGACCTGGAGTGTTGAAATGTTGTGCCACGGGTAAATCATGTGTCAGGGACTGAAGGGGGAGAAGTGATGTGTCTCAATGTGTCAGATTTGATCTTTCGAAGTAACCTAATAGAATACTTCTTGTGGAGAAGAGCTTTAAAAAGACCAGAACAAGCCTGATTTGAAAAAATCTAAAGCACTACAGTTTCTATAGAATCTAAAGACCTGAGAATTAACGACTCCCTTAATAGTGTGGAGAGGATGGTATGACCCAGCATGTAGCAGCGGATGCGTGTCAGTAGGTTTCAAGAATACTTTGTAATCTAGATACCCAGTAGTTTGATATGTATGACCCTTGTAAATAGTTACATCCAAAACATCTACAGAAGTGTGATCAATAGTAGGTTGTAGTTTTTTGCTGGGGTCGTGGGAATATATAAAATATGGGCAAATATGAACGTATGCTGCCAAATGATAAAAATGTCATCAAGATACCGAAGGTAAATGAAAGGTTGTTTGTGACATTTGTGAAGTACATCACTCTTCCACTCAGCCATAAAAATAGAGGCAAAGTTAGGACTAAAACGTTTTCCCATATCACATTCTTCGCCTGTGGTATACGGCAATGTTGGCAATGCTTCTGACATGTCCATAAATGTTGAAATAAAAATGTGTTGAAAAGGAAACGTAGTATAATCCCAAATGTTGATTTTGTCCGCTTTCGATCAAAGGTATCTAACATTTTGTTAGTATATCATTATCTTGAAATTATACCAGTGGGCTGAATTGTTATCAGTCTTTTCCATGGATTGTTTCTTTTGAAGGCACAGTCGCCGCGAAAATCCAGAAAACCAATTCCATTAAAAAGAAGGACCGTTCCCAGCTATGGGAAAAGTTAAGAACTTTTTTCTTTTGCCAAAATTAAAAAAGTGTTGACATCACATTAAAGTGGCATGAGGTACTAAAAGTGTTGACATCACATTAAAGTGGCATGAGGTGCTAAAAATGTAGATGGGCCACATACTGTATGGATTTTCCTCATTCCAAAGCCAATCATTTAGTGTTTCGATGACTTTCAAATCCTCTTACTTTCGTGACAATCATAATTTATGAAAAATAGTGCGACCTTTGGCAGCTGATGCCACTTTAAATTGAAGAATCTAGGTATGCCATTACACCGTCTTCTAGAGCCAAGCTAAATTCTGCATGGGTTCCATTTTAACTTGGCCCGAGAAGATGAGTCGTAACTGGACATACATAATGTGTCCCATGTTTAATTTGAGCGATTTTAATAGTAGTAAAACTTTCTTCTCAAATGATGGTCCTCGATCGGTGGCTCAGTCGGTTAGAGTGATCGTCCCTCAGCCCGGCACAAGCCTTCCAACGTATGCGACACGTGTTCGAACCACATTCAGACCAAATAAAAATTGAAACATTTCTGATTAAATTTTTCACTCGGTCGTCGTATGTAGAAAAGCAATCTGACTAATTAAAGTCGGGACATTCATTGTATTGTTCTTTTCAATGAACATCTCGACAGATTGGAGAACGAGTTGCCAGGTATAGGCCCACTCGCCGAAGGTCGGGGGTTTCCTCTGGGTAATGAGCCAGGTTTCCTCCCCACTTAACCTGGCAACGCCGCCAAATAAGTAAAATAATCTTGAGTGCGTCGTAAAAACATCGATCAATCTTCACAAATGTCAGAAAAGTCACAGCGGCACGCGTGCCTCAGATATGTGGGCGTTGGGCCATCCAGCTGATAACATGTAAGGGAGACAACTGATTGACGTCCCTGTTCCTGATCACTGTCAATAAATCCCGTGGTAAGTCTATTCTTGTATATTCCACTCGAAAACTATAAACTCCGAATTTTCTTTGATGAGTATATATTGAAACAGAGACGCAAGTTCTAAATTTCAGTAAAAGCATACTGTGTCCTAGCATAGCAAGCATTACCATATATTACTATATACTAAGTCGCTCTACTCCTGCGGTATATGGTTATGCTTGCAATGCTGTGTCCTGATTCAGAACTGAGTACTCAGAGAATCGGGTTTAAAATCTGTGTTAACTTGCTAGCTCCGAACAGCACAGTGACCTAGAAATGAAAGGCTATAAAACCAGGGTATTTAGTTATTATATATAGCCTAAGGCTATTGATCATAACGCATATATTTATATTAACAGAAGTTTATAGAACAGAAGTCTATAGACTTCTGATATTAATCATTAAAATGAAAAAACCAAAGCAAGGATTGGGAAAAGGAGAAAAGCCTATGCCGAAATAAAGACAGACGTAGGCCTACCATTACATACTATAGGCATACAGCATAGGCATGCATATACATATATCTTCCTGACCGGCAAGTAAGAGACACAGGAAAGAGACACATGAGTGCGGCTATACATAGGCCTACATATATTTTTGAACACTAAAATACACGGGCACAGGGAAAATCTTCTTGTCTAAATTAACCACCGAGGCAAGTTTCTTATTGTGTTAAAAGGGGCATATCATTTAGACGTTTATACCCAATCATAAGTTTGTTATAATAAACCACAACCCATGATATTTCATTAGGTTGACGACAGGCAGGAGTTATTGTATCTAATATTTTATCACAGGTATAGGCCTATGTATATATATTTATTGATACTGTTCTTTTTAGCATGCACTTGTTATTTAACTAAACATATTTCTTATATACATTCTATTTTATATATGGGACTTAGTTTCTATAGACACTTTCGAAGTTCATCAAATTCACACATAAAATCAAAATAGATTTGCATGAACAGAACGTACGTCGACCATCTTCTACATGTTGTTAAATATTGGGGGTATCAAAAGCACGGGGGCTCCGGCCGGAGGTTCAGTCGGGGGTAGCACTAACAGGCTTTCCATCCGTTTCCAATCCCACTCATGCATCCGGAGGGAAAACACCATGAGGAGAGGCTGGGTTGCCAGGTTAAATAGGCAATACACGAGGTTCTCTTCCCCGCCGCCAAACATGTAGCAACCAATCACTTAAATTATGTTTAGCTGGATTATGTTAAACTTTATTCGAAAAAAGTGTCTCTATTTTTTATTCCAGATGGACTGCTGCATGTGGATTCCATGTTTAGTTGTCTTGTATCTTCTACTGAATTGGTTTTACCGAAGGTTGAACATTTCCGGGTACAGCGACCGCCATGTTTTCATCACCGGTTGCGATTCGGGCTTCGGGGAAATTCTTGCATGTCGATTGGATCGGATGGGTTTCCGTGTGTTTGCTGCTTGTCTCACGGAAGCTGGGGAAAACAAACTTCGGAAAAAGGCTTCCGATCGGTTAGTCACTTTACCATTGGACGTGACTAAAGAGAGAAGTATCAGAAAGGCGGAGCAGTTCGTCAGAGAAAAACTACCGCCCAATACAGGTAAGAGATCAAAATATACTAACTATATAAGATATCAATTCTGATTCTTCCACAATTCTTCCACATTCGGCGATCGGGTGAAAAATCCATTCAGAAATATCTATTTGCTCTGAGTGGGGTTCTAACCCTCGTCGCTTCAATGGGAAGCCTGTGTCGGAATGAGGGACTATCACTCAAACCGACTAAACCACCGAGGCCAGTTCTTCGTCTACATTGTGTGCAAACTTGTAGGTAATGTCTAATCAAGCGAAGGTACATGACATAAGGTTCGTCTGGATTAGCACTAACCCCTGACCATTCGACAGGAGAAAACAAGAAGAAAACTAAAATTAAAAAATAAAACCTCACATAAAGGAATGTTAGAGAATTTAACCGGATTGTCACAAATCGATAGTTTTGTATCCATGAAGTTTTTGCTTTCTTCAACCTATTGGAATACATATATTTTAGTTCCCATTGAATTTAATATCGGAATCTTATCTAGCGCAATTTGGTATCGCAACTTACCTCTGATAATTTTGGCCTTTTCCATATCAGTTAGTTTCTGTAAGTGAACATTGCGCCAATTGATAACTTTCCTTTGAATCGCGCAGCCAACTCTAGATTAAATAGTAATTTAGGCCAACTGTACAAATCTTTTCATATTTTTACCGTAGGTTTATGGTGTGTTGTAAACAATGCTGGGATTGCCGGAGCCGTCGGGTTAAGTGAATGGCTATCAAAGGAAGATTTTGAAAACACTTTAGCGGTAAATCTGTACGGAGTTATTGACACCACGAGAATTTTCCTACCTTTGGTTCGTGCCGCCAGAGGGCGTATTGTCAACATGGCGAGTATCTTGGGAACAGTTTCTATGCCAGGCGCGTCTCCTTACTGTATCGCTAAACATGGCGTTGAGGTGTATTCTGATTGTCTCAGGTTTGTTATAAATCTAGGCTTATTAAAAACGTTGGAGTGAGAACTTCAGGGATCTCTTGTCAAGTTTACTAACAAGCTACACGGCATCAATCTATCTATGAATCTAACAAAGGCAACAAAACCATCAAACCAACAAACGTACACCCAACCAATCAAGCGAAATGCATTTTCATCTCAAATGAAATCTTGTTTGTGAAATTCTGTTGGAATACCAACATATAATCAAGATAGCTCAATTGAATATCATTAAAGTGCGTTCCATGAAAGGTTGAAAGCTACCAGGAGCAGTACCCAAGCCAAGCGGTAGCTGGCTGAACATACATCTATCCAGTACAATATAATGAAGGCCAAAATGAAACCTTGCGAGTTTGCAATAAATAGCTGACCGAAAAAATCTTAGTACTGTTATCGAGTCGATAATATTTACCTTTGTTGTGAAACATCTAGAATTCTTTATCGATTTATTTGATTATTGATTATAAAATTACAAGCATTCATCTAGTCGATCGACTACCCAACTCACGTCCTATTTGTCTTTCGCGTCTTGTTATTATTCAGGATGGAAGTACGTAGTCACGGCGTATCAGTTCATATAGTGGAACCGGGTTATTTTGGAACAGGTATAGCTCATCCGGACGCCATTAAGGAGGCTATGTTGAAAACTTTCAACAAGATGGATCCAGCCACACAAAAGTTTTATGGAAGTGATTATTTATCTAAAAGTAAGGACATTGGTTTATATTCTTGTTATCCTGTATTCATAATAGAAATTATTTGTGTTGCGTAAGTTTACTTATTTAAAATTTCAATGTGGCTTTTTTATTCGATCGCCCTTTTGCGGAAGAACTATCGGGAACTCGTCGAAGGTTGGCGGTTTCAAATAACCTAATTTCCTACCTCTACCAAACCCATCAACGCTACCATAGAAGTGAAATAACCTTGAGCGTGGCTTATAACATTAATCAATCAATTCATCTTTTTCACACTTATATTTTATTTTTGTCTTTCCAGCTGACGTGAACTCGTTTTTAGACTTGGTTACTTCCCCAGACCTAGATAAGGTGGTTAACTGTTATATACATGCTGTTACTGCTAGATTCCCGAAGTATCGGTACAGGGTAGGCTGGGATGCCCACACTATATTTAGGCTTGTTCAATGGTGTCCGGAATGGCTTGGTGATTATATCTTCAGCTCCCAGCTAGCTAAACCCCAAGGCCTCTAATCAAATCATTAGGATGATGGTATATTAAGAACCGACACGTACTTGTGTTTGTTGTGCGCATTTTACCAACCTCAAGGCTAATATTAGCTTTGACACTGACCTCACGAAGACGGCTGTTCAAAAGTAGCGAAAGGACAAGCTGAATTATTTTGGACCAAAAAGAAATTTCGTTGATTTACGCTTGACTTAAAGATCATTCCGTTCTTCTTTTTTCTGTTCTGAGATTTGACGTATCGCCGAAGATCAAGTGATATGTTACTGTTCTGTAACAGTGGCAGCACTCACTCTGATCTTAATAGCAGCTTCGACGTGCACCAAGATCGATGATTGATAGAAGAACCCGGGTTATCCAATAGGGAGCCATATTTGTACAGAATGTTATTTTTAGCACTCTAATTTTGAAATAATATTGTAAAATTTAAAACATTCCGTGTTGTTTCATTTTAATTGAGTAGATTGCCCTAGCCATTAGGCCCTATTCATGGAATTTAGTGCAATGGTAACTCGTTATGTTTATCAATGGTCACTTGATTATTGTGTGAACTTCTGTCATCATGGCTGGTGCCTAAATACAGTAACGTACACCCAACCGAAATCTAGCGTCTTTGTGTGGCCTTGATATACCTCATAACACAGAGTTCCACTGAGGGAATTTTGATCTCGAATGTCTGGTTGACCGATAGTGTTTACAAATGTTGCCAAGCTCAAGGCGTCACTCGCCCTCTGATAAGTAATGGTGAAGTTTCCTGGTCACATGGACAATTTTAGTCACACAGTTTCAAGGTGTGGGAAAGATGGATAAAGAGTGCGATATTCAGTTAAGGGATGATCACACTCCTTACGCTGTGCAAACGCCACATCGCCACTAAAGTGAAAGACGAACCCCAACGTCTACATGACGAAAGCGTGATAACGCCTGCAGACATACCTACTGAATGCGCCGATTGTCGTCGCACAAAAACACAATGGTAAAGAACCGTCAGATTCCGTGAACTCTCATTACTTACAGCATTTATTACGCCTTTCCGTTACAACATACTCCCATTTGGTATAAGCAGCGCTCCAGAGCATCATCAAAAACAACTTTCACGCATTCTTATTGGTGATGAAGGTGACATTTGTTTAATGGCTCAGCACAGGGTTTATGGTTCAACGCAGGAAGAGCGACGCTTGAATAAAGGTAGTATTTCAGAAACTCAAAAAAGCAAACTTTACACTTAACTGAAAATTGGCTAAACCGGTGTCACTAAAGTGCCCCGAGCTAGCGAAATGTTCAGTTTGGTTCATAACTGTCATTATGGCAACACATATGATACCTTTAATACCGTTTGATTTTCCTCAACGTCCCCGGTAAATTCTTGCGACACGGGTATGAGAAAAGGCTGCGCTTGCCTCAATCTGACGTAAGTCGAGATGCTTATTGAAAATAGCTATTTTCAATAAGCATCTCGACTTTAGTCAGATTGGTATCGGGCATAGAGACTGTCACCCTACCAACTGAGCCAACGAAGCCTCTCACATTGTATTTCAGAATCCCTTAACCTGGTTGTCACTCTTTGGTTTCGTTCACGCACTTATGTCAAATTCAATAAACTTCCCATCCCTTCACCTGACATGCTCATTCTGACGCAGCCCTCCGTCGTGGCTTTAACTCTCACTCAGTTCAAATCTGAGTGAGTTTCAACAACCAATCGCCTTATGTGGAAGAGTAGCCAGACACTTCCCGACGATCGGTGATTACTACGGACAAAACCTGGCAACATCAACATGTTATTGAAAAAATCGGTTTAATTATAGAGTTTGTTTTTCAACGTAGTTTTCTTCCAATCCATTACAAAATTAACGAACATCTCTGTGGCATGATTTTGGTCTAGATCCTGGTTTCATTCTCCCATCAACCTGGACACGCCGACGTAAACACCAAGTGAAATAGTAAATACGAAATAATTCATCATGTAAGCGGAAATCATCATCAAGGAAACTGCTGAATTAGAAAATTAACCGTCACTGATTGACCTGGAGAAAAAGAGTTCATACTGAGGTAGAACAGTAACCCTAAGTCGGGACTTCCACTATCACCCTAACCCGGAATTTTTTTCCGGGTGAATCCGTGTGGGTTACTTTTTCAGTAATCCACCATGTATCGTTTAGAAAACTGTAGAAATTCTATAAAAATGTAAACCATAAAGAGCTTACCTTTAAAAATATTTTTAAAAAACCTTAAAGATCTGGAATTTCTTAATACTCGGTAAGAATTCAAAACAAAATTTCATTGACTTTAAATGAACTTTTAATTTTTAAACATATATAGAACAAAAACATAATTGGCAAACAAACAATAAGTATAACAAAAACAAAATCTAAAACTAAAAATATTTCAATAAGATACATCGTGCATGAACAGTTCATTTTAGACAGTTACAAGATCTGAAGGCTGCTTTGATTCGGCCGAACCCTCTCCTTACAAACGCTTTGGTTCTTTGAAGACGTCCTGCTCTAATGGGCACAATATTTGACGGTGCACTGGGTGAGCTTTCTGAGCTATCATTCTGTCCTTTTATACTTGGTGCTGTATTTGACAACCTGTTAGATTCGTGGCCAGGTCTGGAGTTTACTGAGCCATTATCTGAAACAAAATTACACATACAATTATTATTAACGAATGAACTTGACATGACTTTGGTCTCCAATGGTCAAAGTTTACAAACAGTTGCCAGGTATTCGTCGATTGTCAGGATGGAGGGCCAGTTTTTCCCCCACCTAAACATAACAACTCCGCCATATACGGGAGATAATCCTACGTGAAACATCAGTCAATCAATCAAGATTACGAAGGTTAAGCAGAATAAAGATTTAAACTATTATGCCTTCAGATAACTTGTGAAAGGATCACAACGCAAAATAGAAGTTTTATCTTATTTTTGCCTTCCAACTATTTAAGTGCGGTCAAAATCTCGACCACAACGTACCTGTTTCGCCTTTCAGTCCCTCTTTCCCATTTGTGTCGTTTCCTGGGTCTTCGTCAGGTAAATCCATTTTACTTCCTGGAGCAGGCTGTACCAGAATTGTCCTGCAGTTTAGAATTGTCTTGTTCTCTACAGGGATATGGTGGGAATTGTCTGGGGTTTTGGGGATCTGTCTGAAGCTTGGTACATCGACGTCTGGGAGTCCAGCATCCAGGTTATCCACGGCTCGTGTGCAACATTGTCCAATCGTTGATCTGGCCACATGCCGGCGAGAAAATTTGTTGGGGCGTTCTGTCGACTGGATTAAGGCATGGCTGGATTTTACAGGCCGATAGAGAGGTCGGTTCAACGCCCGTACTCTAGGGTCACACGACCTTGGAAAAGTGCTGGCAAAGGGTTTCTCTGCAAGGGCTGGTTCCGATTCCACATTCTGCGGGAGTGATTTTCCGGTAACACGGACCCTGCGGTCATAGGAGCTTGGAAAACTGTCAGCCGACAAGGACTTATGTTGAGGAAGTGGGTTTATTTTGCCTACCTTCTCTAGTCCTTCTAGGATTTCTTCATTTGACATCAAGGGAACGCAATCTTCGGATGAAGCTGATTTGTTGCTTGAAGCGGAGTCTCCCCTTTCTGGGATAGCGTCAGTCATCTGCACAACTACCCCTTCTTCTACGAGTGCAGTTGTATCATCTGTGGCCTTAGCCTGGCAATCATGTGCATCTGCACGTTTGGAGATCCTTGCCGTTTTGTCCACGTCCTTGATAATGTGAGCAAAGTTGGAGCTCTCTATCTCATCATTATCATGTATCCTATGTTCTGGCTTCACACGTTTAAACTTGAGGTTGTTGGCTACAAGACGATCCAAGTCGTCTGTATTACTCAGATCAATACTTGGGCCATAATACTCTTCCCGATTCTTCTCAGCTTGCTCTGGTGGACAGGCTTTACTCTTCATGGTCTTCTCTCTTTTGGATACGTAAAACTCTTTAGTATTCACCATGGTGAACTTGAGCGTGGAATCACTTGCCATAGTCGAGGCCTGTTCGGTTGTTTTTAGGCATGCTTTATTGGGAGTCACGTCAGGAAAGAAGGCTGTTGGTACTCTCAATACCCCGTATTCCATACTGGAAGTGGTTGAAGTTGATCTGTGGGAGAGGGAAGAAGTGGAGGAGGCGTCTTCAAAATCATCCTCATACACTTCTGCAGGGGTCAAAATATCTCCCAAAATGAGCTCCCTTTCTCGTAGATCTTCCACAATTAACTTGGCCTCTTCCCAATCTCCGGCATCTATAGCAAGCCCTTTCGGTATTCCCTCACTGAAAAGTTCATTCCAACTATCGGGACAGGGCTTTCTCTCTCGCAAATATACTGTAGAATTAAAATAAATATATATTAATTTTAAAATGACGCTATTTTTGTTTAAAGTGGCATGAGCTGCCAAAATGTTGATATTTTGACGTGAACACAGAATGTTGAAATTATCAGCTATTTTTCTCAAGACGTGTGATTCAGAAGCTTTATAGTGCTTCTGGTCTCGAGAATGTACGATAACGTTTTGTTTTGAACTAACTTTGGCTTAGAATGAATGAATGGTCGTCCCGGTTATTTAAATTTTGTTTACTTTTCGAACACTATTCCGGTTCGAATAGGCCACATACTGTATGGATTTCCCTCATTCCAACGCTAATCCTTTAGTTTTTAGATGGCTTTCAAATCCCCATACTGTCGTGACGATCAGAAATTATCAAAAAAGTGTGAATTTTGGCAGCTCATGCCACTTTAAAACTACTATTATAATTAAACTAATGAGAAGGTATCACCACGAAGTGAGTTCTTAGTGAACAACATGTAGGCCTATATCGGTGTCTTTATCACTTGTCTATTGCACTTGATAAAGACACCGATGTCAAAAGCTCGTGTTGTTCACAAACAACTTACTTCGTGGTGATGTCTTAATTATTTCTCATTAGTATGGGACCCACGTTTAAAGAGTGGTTCAAATATTTCTTATAGAACTAAACTGTGAAAGATAAAGATGTATTGATTGATTGATTGTTGCTTGACGCCACATTCATGATTATTTGACAGAAAAAGGCCGAGTTGCTTTTTTGAATTGTTGGAAGGGGTGGTATTACCTCACTCCCGCATATAGGGAAAATGGTTCGCCTATAAGAAAAGATATGAGTATTTTAACATACGACTACGTTATCCATCTAAAAGCGGCAGAAGCAGATTGTTTCCTCTCTATAGACGCTGGCCGGAACAACTTTCCGAGACACGAGTTTGGTTAAACAAAACAAACTACTGTGACAAGATATCAGAGATGCTTAAGCATTGAAATCTATGGTTTTTGTCAAATTTTAATTAATTAATATTCACCGTCAGTCAAAATTATGACATCGGGTAATCTGCAAACTTTTAAAGTATAGGGATCTCATATAATATTGCTCTTTTTGTAGAATTTGGTTCTGTCCACAATGAGTTTCTGTAGATATTCAACTTCAAGTGTTTAAGCATACGTTCTTAGAGAAAATATTAAAAAATAAATAAAAAAGCTTTCTTGTAAGACATTTTCTCTAAAATAAAATATGGTGTTTTGTATCTTAAGTGTTTACGTAAGGAAAACATCAATAAGAGGACAGAAAAAACTTACGGAGAATTTTGCCGGTCAATTTTCCCACTCTGAAATTCTCAGCTATCATACCCAACATATCGTGGTCCATCTCTTTCACATTCCACATTTTTATTTTCCTGAAGAAAGAACAATACATGTTGAACAACTTAAGTGTATAATTTAACTCCTCTATTATTTACTGAAGAAAGAACAATTAATGTTGAACAACTACAGTGTATAATTTAACTCCTCTATTATTTACTGAAAAAGGAACAATTAATGTTGAACAACTACAGTGTATAATTTAACTCCTCTATTATTTACTGAAGAAAGAACAATTAATGTTGAACAACTACAGTGTATAATTTAACTCCTCTATTATTTACTGAAGAAAGAACAATTAATGTTGAACAACTACAGTGTTTAACTTTACACCTCCACTTTTTCCCGAAGAAAGAATAATAAATGGTTAACAACTTGAGTGTATTACTTTACACCTCCATTATTTACTGAAGAAAGAATATTTCCGCATTACTTGCCTCTCGATGATTACGACAGACTCTCTCGATGAGTTCTCATACTCTCTCGATTAATACCCCATACGCTCTCCATGAATACCCAAAACTCTTTCGTTGACTACCGCAGACTCTCTCGATGACTACCCCAGACTCTCTCGATGACTACCCCATACTCTCTCGATGACTACCCCATACTCGCTCGATGACTACCCCAGAATCTCTCGATGAATACCCCATACTCTCTCGATGAGTACCCCATACTCGCTCGATGAATACCCCATACTCTCTCGATGACTACCCCATACTCGCTCGATGACTACCCCCAGACTCTCTCGATCAATACCCCATACTCTCCCGATGACTACCGCAGACTCTCTCGATGACTACCCCATACTCTCTCGATGACTAACCCAGACTCTCCCGATGACTACCCCAGACTCTCTCGATGACTACCCCATACTCTCTCAATGAATACGCCATACTCTCTCGATGACTACCGCAGACTCTCTCGATGACTACCCCAGACTCTCTCAATGACTATCCCAGAATCTCTCGATGAATACCCCATACTCTCTCAATGAATACGCCATACTCTCTCGATGACTACCCCATACTCTATCGATTAGTACCCATTACTATCTCGATAACTACCCCATACTCTCTCGGTGACTACCCCATACTCTCTCAAGGAATACCCCATACTCTCTCGATAGCTACCTGAGACTCTCTTGATGGCTACCGGATACTCCCTCGATGACTTCCCCATACTCCCTCGATGACTATCACATACTCTCTCGATGAATACCCCATACTCTCTCGATGGCTAACCCGGACTCTCTCGATGACTACCCCATACTCCCTCGATAACTATCCTAGACTCCCTCGCTGAATTCCCCAGACTCTCTCGATGACTACCCCATACTCTCTCGATGACTACCCCATACTCGCTCGATGACTACCCCCAGACTCTCTCGATGACTACCCCAGACTCTCTTAATTGCCCCATACTATCTCGATGACTACCCCCTACTGTCTCGATGAGTACCCCATATCTGTATCTATGACTACCCTAGAATCTCTCGATAAATACCCCATACTCTTTGGATAAGTACGCCAGACTCTCTCGATGAATACCCCATACTCTCTCAATAACTATCCCAGATACTCTCGATGACTACCGCATACGCTCTCGATGAATACCCCAGACTCTTTCGATGAATACCCCATACTCTCTCGATGAGTACCCCATACTCTCTCAATGACTACCCCATACTCGCTCGATGACTACCCCCAGACTCTCTCGATGAATACCCCATACTCTCTCGATGACTACCCCATACTCGCTCGATGACTACCCCCAGACTCTCGATGGGTACCCCATACTCTCTCGATGACTACCCCATACTCGCTCGATGACTACCCCAGAATCTCTCGATGAATACCCCATACTCTCTCGATGAGTACCCCATACTCGCTCGATGAATACCCCATACTCTCTCGATGACTACCCCATACTCGCTCGATGACTACCCCCAGACTCTCTCGATCAATACCCCATACTCTCCCGATGACTACCGCAGACTCTCTCGATGACTACCCAAGACTCTCCCGATGACTACCCCAGACTCTCTCGATGACTACCCCATACTCTCTCAATAAATACGCCATACTCTCTCGATGACTACCGCAGACTCTCTCGATGACTACCCCAGACTCTCTCAATGACTATCCCAGAATCTCTCGATGAATACCCCATACTCTCTCAATGAATACGCCATACTCTCTCGATGACTACCCCATACTCTATCGATTAGTACCCATTACTATCTCGATTACTACCCCATACTCTCTCGGTGACTACCCCATACTCTCTCAAGGAATACCCCATACTCTCTCGATAGCTACCTGAGACTCTCTTGATGGCTACCGGATACTCCCTCGATGACTTCCCCACTCCCTCGATGACTATCACATACTCTCTCGATAAATACCCCATACTCTCTCGATGGCTAACCCGGACTCTCTCGATGACTACCCCATACTCCCTCGATAACTATCCTAGACTCCCTCGCTGAATTCCCCAGACTCTCTCGATGACTACCCCATACTCTCTCGATGACTACCCCCAGACTCTCTCGATGACTACCCCCAGACTCTCTCGATGACTACCCCAGACTCTCTCGATGACTACCCCCAGACTCTCTCGATGACTACCCCCAGACTATCTCGATGACTACCCCCTACTGTCTCGATGAGTACCCCATATCTGTATCTATGACTACCCTAGAATCTCTCGATAAATACCCCATACTCTTTGGATAAGTACGCCAGACTCTCTCGATGAATACCCCATACTCTCTCAATAACTATCCCAGATACTCTCGATGACTACCGCATACGCTCTCGATGAATACCTCAGACTCTTTCGATGAATACCCCAGACTCTCTCGATAACTTCCCTATACTCTTTCGATGACTACCCCATACTCTCTCGATGACTACCCTATACTCTCTCGATAACTACCTATACTCTTTCGATTACCCCATACTCTCTCGATGAGTACCCCATACTCTCTCGATGACTACCCCATACTCTCTCGATGACTACCCTATACTCTCTCGATAACTACCTATACTCTTTCGATGAGTACCCCATACTCTCTCGATGAGTACCCCATACTCTCTCGATGACTACCCCATAATCCACCCGACTTCTAGAGTCGTACCTAACACCTTTGACTTTGTGTTGACCGACGTGTCACTACACGCGTATGGAGCGTCACCAGATACAGTTTTTCTTACCCCATATCTTACCCCATATCTGTATCTATGACTACCCTAGAATCTCTCGATAAATACCCCATACTCTTTGGATAAGTACGCCAGACTCTCTCGATGAATACCCCATACTCTCTCAATAACTATCCCAGATACTCTCGATGACTACCGCATACGCTCTCGATGAATACCTCAGACTCTTTCGATGAATACCCCAGACTCTCTCGATAACTTCCCTATACTCTTTCGATGACTACCCCATACTCTCTCGATGACTACCCTATACTCTCTCGATAACTACCTATACTCTTTCGATTACCCCATACTCTCTCGATGAGTACCCCATACTCTCTCGATGACTACCCCATACTCTCTCGATGACTACCCTATACTCTCTCGATAACTACCTATACTCTTTCGATGAGTACCCCATACTCTCTCGATGAGTACCCCATACTCTCTCGATGACTACCCCATACTCTCTCGATGACTACCCTATACTCTCTCGATAACTACCTATACTCTTTCGATGAGTACCCCATACTCTCTCAATGAGTACCCAATACTCTCTCAATGAATACCCCATACTCTATCGATGACTACCCCATACTCTCTCGATGAATACCCCATACTCTGTCGATGAATACCCCATGCTCTATCGATGACTACCCCATACTCTTTCGATGAATACCCCAGACTCTCTTGATGAATACCCCATACTCTCCCGATGGCTACCCTAAACTCGTTCAATGAATACCCCATACTCTATCGATGACTACCCCATACTCTCTCGATGAATACCCCATACTCTATCGATGACTACCCCATACTCTATCGATGAATACCCTATGCTCTCTCGATGAAAACCCCAAACTCGCTCCATGACTACCCCATACTCTCTCGATGAGTACCCCATACTCTCCCGATGGCTACCCCCAGACTCTCTCGATGAATACCCCAGACTCTTTCGATGAATACCCCATACGCTCTCGATAAATACCCATACTCTCTCGATAACTACCCCATACTCTCTCGATAACTACCCCAGACTCTCTCCATGAGTACCCCAGACACTTTTGATAACTACCCCAGACTTTTTCGATGACTACCTCACTTTTTGAATGGCTGCTTTATTAGACTTTTTGAGACTTTCTCGATAACTGCCTCCCTCAGACTTTCTGGAAAACTACCTCAGACTTTCTCGTCGACTACCTGACTTTCTCGATGACTTCCTCATATTTGCTTGATGACTACAATGTACATCAGACTTTCTATAGATGCATTCTTTCCGCGCGCCAGTATTTATGCCATATATCTATAGTGTGGCGCAAAAGAACAATCAACCAATCAATCCACCCGACTTCTAGAGTCGTACCTAACACCTTTGACTTTGTGTTGACCGACGTGTCACTACACGCGTATGGAGCGTCACCAGATACAGTTTTTCTTATAGTAATTTCATACAGTGTATTACGCCGATAGTAATTCCCGTTATTACGTCTACATCACAACTTGGGCTAAGTATATTGTCCAAATCTATTAAACAGAATCAAAGAAGGTCATAAAATGGTTTAATCTTACCTTAATTATCTGGAATCCGACGAAATTTTTCTCTGTTATAAATAGGCGCGATGTCGCGCTAACGGCACAATGTCGTTTGGTGTCTCTCTTGACTACAGTGGGATGACGTAACAGACGACAACGTCATTTACCGCACAACAATGCAGTTTCCTGTATGACGTCATTTTACATAGCGCTCAAAATGTATTGTTACATAGCGTCATAATTGATTTTCCGTGCTTCGTTAAAGGATTTATGAACAGGATTTAAAGCTGGTTTGTGTTTGTTTATGGACTAAATGTATATTTGAAAAACATCAGTTGAAACGAAACAACCTTCACGTTAGTTCCCTGGTAGTCATAAAAAGAACGGGGAGGAAATATGCATATTTTTCGTAACTACTCGGAAAAATGACGTCATACACGACCTTCGATGTGTACAAACTGCCACGAAGACGTACTGAGACAGCAGAAATCGTTTATTACGTCATCGCTGTGAGGGTACGTACACAACGGAGGTCTCAGTAGGTAGAGCGTTGGACGCTCAATCCAAACAGTCTTTCAACAATGGGTCGCGGGTTCGAACCCCACTCAGTCCCCAAAAAAAATTGGAAAATTGTCTGACTGGGTTTTCACTCTAACAACCTATGTGGGATGGTTGCCAGTTACCAGCGGAAGGTCGTGGGTTTCCTCCGGGCATAGAGCCCGGTTTCCTCCGACAATAAAACTGGCAACGCCGCCATATAAGTGAAATAATCTTGAGCCCGGCGTAAAACACCAAACAATCAATCAATCAAATTGCCATCCAAGCACCCAACTACAGGTCAGAGATATTCAAAAATGTTAAACAAAGATCTAGATGTGCTCTTTCTTTGATCGATTGATTGATTGTCGCTTTACTCAAAATCATTTCAATATATAACGCGATTACTAGGTATAGTGGGGGAAGAACCCCGCCAGGAACCCTCTTTGTCTGGAGGAAACTCCAGAACTTAGGCGAGTACCTAGGAACTCTTCCACATACGCCCATCGAGAGACAATTCAACTCAGATTGTTTTCAATTCTCAGATTTGGTCTGAGTAAAACTCGACCCCGCACCATATCGGCGCTGGTAAAATAATGACTCGCACAAAAAAAAAACATTTATTCTGTTTATTAATTTTAAAAAATGACAAATGAAAATATGTAAAACAAATAAATCGATGCTGGTGATATTAAGACTCCGACTTTTCATCTCAAACACAGTTTATGAATCCCAATGTTTTATTATAACTTCCGCAAGCCCCGGGCCATATTTTTCTTCCTTGGATTTTTGTTTAAAGGTTTAAAGGCAAGTACTTTTTGGTCATTTCCAATAGTCAGTCTGTGTATAGATTTTAATTTCAACAACTTTTCCTGGCTGCATTCCTCTTTTACTATAGAACACACAGAAGAGTTTCTTTATATATCCTTCCTTGATTGGTTTGTCAGGTACCTGGAGTAAAATATGTAGAAAATATGTTTGTTATCAGCCATGGAAGGAAAGGTTTAACCCAATTAACAATTAACTGACTGTGTGTAATGTTTAAATTAAACATTCAGATACCATTAGAGTTTAATGTCAGTAACCTGTGAGTCAATATTACATGTAGTTTATAGTTATGCCATGTTTCTACAACTGGCATAAAGCGATAACAGGCTGCAAAGAATTTCTCGAGTTGAATATTTTCAAAATAACATTACAAATAACAACAGTTATACCAGGATACACCCCTGTTTCATACAATAAGAAACTTATCTCCATGTTTATCTTATTCAAGAAGTAAAAAAATATCAAGATTACAGTGCGGTAACTTTTCATTTTCTCATCTTTCTCTAGATATTGCAGATCCAGACAGGCACATATCTTTGAAATTCGACAAAATAAAAGCAGCTGTACGTTATTTATTCTAAACTATTTTGCACACAGTTAGCAAACAAAACGCTGTCAGTGTGACTATCAGATTATTTTTGGATCCAAGGAGCTGTAATTTCCATTTAGCTAAAGTGTAAGCCTCTGATCAATTCTGACTTGAAATTATCAAAACAATGACTGGTCCCTCTCTTTGAAAACTAGACAGACAAACTCCAGGACAGATCAACTAAGTGTCCAATCTGACTAAAGTCGAGATGCTTATTTCAATAAGCATCTCGACTTTAGTCAGATTGCTAAGTGTCCTACCTAAGTCTCAGCTTGCTAATGTAGAACTTTAAAATTTTACTCTAGTCTCTACACCAGTGCTGTGTGACTACCGTCATAGGTTACTGGGTGAATTGAAGCCGGTACGGGGCCATAGGGCCTACTGTACTTAAATAATTTTTCAACAATTTTAAATCTACCGGTTGAACATTATCATTGCCAGTCCCCCTTTATAGTTTTGTAATTTGAGATTCAAACGGCAGGACGTCAAAATAACATAACATTACGTTATTACAACTGTAAAGATTTAGACTTACTTTGGAATCGCAGCTTACTTCGAGTCCGCCATGTCGACTGTTTTGTTGACATGCAACTATGACATCAAGCATGCGCAAGTGAAATCTCCTGTGAGGTTTGCGACAAGAACGCTGATTGGCCGACGGATCCTGTCGCAGTCGGCTGGGTGAAAGTACGGTAAAATCCTTGGTAGTCGTCAGATGCTATTTTCAATAAGCATCTCGACTTAAGTCAGATTGCGCTTGCCTGTAGTTGACATTTTGCGACATTGAAATAACTAAGTTGAAATACCTTTGCTCCTAAAACAATCCGCCACATGACGCCGTCTATATTTCCTCAACGGAGAATACTGGAAATTGTTCGTCCAGACAATGGTCCTCAAATTACCACTAAGAAATTTCGTGAATTTAGCAAAGTGGACAATTTTACGTTTGTGTTTAACATCCCCAAACATCCATCTGGAAATTGCGACCAGCGCGCTGTCCAGAGGCTTACAACCAAAAATCTTTTGAAAGGTTTACCCGATTCGTACCTTACAGTCTACAGAGTCACTCCACTCACAAATGGCTTTAACCCAGTCTATTGATGTCTAGACATTTAAGGGCACAAATCCCTGTTAATTTTTGAAACCTCAAATTGTGGACACGGATATTGTTGCGGAAAATGAAAATGGCTTACTCGAACGTGAAAAGATCAGCTTTTTGACCGTAAGCAATCCGCTATTTTATACTAGAAAAGCTCAAAACAATTTTGTTCACTTTTCGAACACTATTGCGGTTCGTATAGGCCACATATTGTACGGATTTTCCTATTTCAACGCCAATCGTTTAGTTTTTCGATGGCCTTCAAAGCCTCTTACTGTCGTGACGATCAGAAATTATGGAAAAAGTGTGATCTTAATCTCCACATGTTTCAGCATAATGTTTTATCATTATAAGTAAAACTAACTGGAGTCCATATCGTAAAACCAGCTCTATCCTATAGTAAGCAATAGTTTGCTGAGACAGAACTTGCCTTGAATTTACTACACTGCATTTATGGTTATAGTTGGCATTTCTTTAGATTTGGGGGCCTCCGTGGCTCAGTAGGTAGAGTGTTGAACGCTCAATCCTAACAGCCTTGCACCAATGGGTCGCGGTTTTGAATCTCACAGTCCCTCCAAAAATTGGAAAATTTTCGGACTGGGTTTTCACTGGAACGGCCTTTGTGGCCGGGATGGTTGCCAGTTACCACCGGAAGGTCCTGGGTTTCCTGTGGGCATAGAACCCGGTTCCCCCCAACAATAAAACTGACAAATGCGCCATATAAGTGAAATAATCTTGAGCGCGGCGTATAGGCCTAACACCAAACAGTCAATCGATCAATCTTTAGATTTGATATTCAGGTTCTATCATTACTATACGGCCCCATACAGTTTTATTTCCGATTTCAAAGCAAACGTAAGATAAAGTAAGGGGTCAATGTTTTAGTTTGCCATGGTTGAACCTAAAAGTTTATGCCAACAAATGTATTTCTTTTCTAATTACTCAAGCCTTATAAAAGGAAGATGGAATGGTAGCTCGTTTTGTTAATCAAGGTACACAACTCGTGTGTCACAGGATCTGTTTTACGCCGCGCTCAAGATTATTTCACTTATATGGCAGCTTTGTCAGGTTTCATGGGTGGGGAAACCGGCAATTTGGAGATCTCTGGTGGGGGCCGGGGAGATTATCGTAAATGTGGTGATGCAATATACACTCAGATTGGAGGATGAAAAGTCACTCAGTCTCATTAACTTATTGCCCTGTTCATGCTCTGTATACCCGCCCTCCCTTCCCTTAAACTGACAGAGGAAAAAAACAAACAATCAATTCATTAAAATATTGTTTATTGTAAATATAGAACGATGCGGGTACACTGGGCAGCTCTCTGAAATTCAATTCATAACCAGTGCTGTAACACTTCAGCCAACCATAACAATAACATAGCGAGAAGAACCCTTTAAAACAGAACCCTTACTCTTTGGAAAGTCTACATTTTCCTTGGAACCTTGAAGAAGCATCCGTAAGAGACATGTTAATTTGTTATTTATCGCTTAACGTTAACTTCTTGTGTTCAAAGACCTGCTTTCACACTCTGTCGAAGACCTATGAACTCTCTTTTGCCAAGCATTCGAAACTAACAAGCACTCTTACGTACACATGCATAATACATGTTCACACTGTGCGATTTGTCGTATCGACTTGTAGGATGCGATTAAAACGGATGCTTTTGATTGGTTGTTAAATCTTATGCACCAATTAGAAGCATTTATTTTCATCGCATCCTACAAGTCGATACGACAAATCGCACAGTGTGAACGGGCCTTAATGGAGCCTGTTTCACAAAGCGACGTAACGTAAGTTTTCATGTAACTGCAATAGCAACGTACTTCTACAATACGGACCCTGTTTCACAAAGCGGCGTAGCGTAAGTTTTCACGTAACTGCCATAGCAACCCATACTGTATAGACATAAGTTAGTATGAAAGTTACACAAAATTAAAACATCTACGCCGCTTTGTGAAACAGGGTCCGGGTTGCTATGGCATTTACGTAAAAACTTACGCTACTTCGCTTTATAAAACGGACCCCGGTGTGTCAAAGCAAGAGCACGAACTCGGCTAAAAACACTTCATACAACGATTCCAAGACTTATCAATAACCTAACGGTGAATTTCGTTTCCTCGGTACCGTTAACTAAATCACTAACACAACAAAAATAGCCATGGTATAACAATCGAATGACTATTAGTTAAGACAACTTAAAGACAATGTTTAACAAAGCATGATACATACTCGTTCAACGAAACAAACTCAAGGGTGGGTGAAAATATTGCGAATGACAAAATATACAAAGAAAAGTCATAAATAGCTTCAAGCACCTTCACAAGTTGAGAGTAAAACATCAATGTGACCCACACATGAACCTCCAAATACATTTTAGCAAACGAAATGATGTGTAGTGTACATTATGGTTATATCTTTCTTCTAATAAATGAACAGGGAAAGCATAAACATGCGATAATACTGGACACCACTATATTCTCCATAGCCCAGGAGATCTTGACCAAATGTGAAAATATGTTGTCAGTTGAGGAGGTTACTCCTTTCTGAAGAGTTAATTGTTAATGGCTTTTGCAAAAATGTACTAAATTCCAACTTAATTTCACCTGAATTTTAGCGAAACGCAAAGCCAACAAATACAGCTTAGCTCCCTATGGCCAGGTCAGGTGTTTTGAGAATGCTGATTTCTTTTTCTTTTTGTACGTAAAATTAAGAAAACGAATAACTAGTTATTGGACATGTGGAATATTTAAATCAGTTTCAAAACAAAGCATAACAATGAAAACGATATGGCAAACTTTTACAGTTTAATACAACATGCATGGAGGTAGTATGGTTCCCTTCCAATTAAAATCAGGTAATACAGTTTATGTGCAGGTGTCTATGTGAATTTGCCCAAAGCAATTATTTCTACCACTGAAGTTACCAGTGGTTAAAATATACTGCAATAATACAAACTCATTTATGAATAAAAGCCAAACTTCTTTTTGGCTGAGGTAAAAAGTAAATTTTATGATTATATGGGATTCTGTAAAATAATAGCATTTGCTAACTACAAGTCAAGAAAATCAAACTTAAAAGCATGTAACCAGTTGTATTAAGTGCCTGGTGGGGGGAAAGCCGCCTGTATGAATCACCCAAGTCTTAGGGTTTGGTATTTTATACACCTTATAATTTCCCTTGTATTATATAACGTTGTTATCAGGTTCGTTGTGAGAAGGATAGAAGGGTCAATGATCTAGAGACTGGTCTCACTTGCAAACCCACCCACCATAAATTGCATTGAGATTGAGGACGTACTAGAGAATGTTTCACTTGTATGGGAGGGTAAACTGGGCTCTGTCACCCCTTTCACATCTAGGGTGATTGATTGAAAGCCCCATACAGAAGTTTACAATTTTTTTCTTTGTACAGAGTTGGATTTGAACCGGTACCGTTGTGTTGGACTACTCCTCCAACAGGCGTCTAGCACTGCCTTGCCTGAAAGTATTTAACCCATATTAACAGATTCAAGAGTTTACCTAAATTTAAAAAAAAATTAAAAGCAAAGAAAAAGAATTAATATAATAATCACTCCATTGTATAGTGTTCAATAGTGAGACCTTGAGGCACAAACATATTATCAGTGCAAGTTTTTGAGAGACCCTAACTTGACCGTCCATGAGGGACAATTGGCGTAAAGACGATCGGTTAAGTTGATCAGCTAGCCCCCAAAATGGCTATTTGAATTCTATAAAGGGAGATAATCAATAGTTAATGGTACTAGGTTGATTAATTGTTTGGTGTTTTACGCCGCTCTCAAGATTATTTCACTTATATGGCGGCGTTGCGAGTTTTATTGTGTGAGGAAACCGGGCTATATGCCCGGAGGAAACCCACGACCTTCCGTTGGTAACTAACAACCATCCCACATAGAATGGTACTAGAGAGTCTACGGACAAAGCATGCAAATAGATTTCCAATTATAAAATTCATCCAATATACACTTAATAGAAGACACCTTTAACTATACAATTCAACTCTAATGTTATGTAAACTAATATTTCTCATCCAGGGGCAGATAACTCTGAAATGAGAAACGATGGTTAAATCTTAAACACGAAGATCTGAGTTGAACAACATTGAAATCTTACAAAGAGCTGTACACAAAATTCATTAAGAGATGCCCGGCTATAGTTTGTCTATGTACAGGTTAGCTATGTGTTTTCAAAAAGTGATTTAAGTCAATGAATGTTTAGCTCCAAATCAGGAATATGTATAGAGATTCTGTGGTGTGGAAATATGTGTAATACATGTAATACTAAAGAAATGATATGTTATGAGAAACTCTACAAGATAAAATAAGGCTTTAGTTTACTTCCTAATGTTTGAGAAAGTCTGATGTTTTCTTACAATTTACTTCAAACGCCGGTTAATTCATTGGTGTATAAGGCTCACTCAAGATTATTTGACTTGTATGCTGCCAGGTTAGGTGGGTGAGGAAAACAGACTGGGTGCCAGGCCACGGTTGGAAACATCAGGCAACCATTCCACAAACACAGACAATGATTGTAACTTCAGATTTGGAGGCTGGTTACTACTGCTGGTGTCAAGCTTGTTCGACATTCAGTTAATGCATGAGCTAACTTCAAATCCTCCGGTTATGGTTTCTTTCATGTATCAAACACTATTCTTATGCCCAAAATGAATATTATTTGGGAGTGGAAACCAACCCACTAAACAGCCAAAACTAGTGATGAAAAATTGCATCATAAAGAAATCAAACTACATGTAAGATAAATAAATGTAGGCAGACTTTCTATAGATATCTTTCAACAGATTTGGGAAGGGGGTCAACTTCAGTAAAATGGTAGAGATACGGTGTGTTGAAAAAAATGGTACTGTACGGTGAGTGAAAAAAATATAACAGGCGTGTTCACAAAACAGTTCCTGAAACAGTTCATTATGCAATTTCAAACACTTTCCATTTTTACCAAATTGAATATAAGCAATGAAACCAAACAGTTGTATTTTTCACACAACTGGTATATAGGAAATGATTCAATGACATTTTGAAGGATATCCAAAGAGAATTATTCTCGGCACGCGGCAAACCACCCCACTATAACAAGGCAACGTAGAGTTTGGATGGCCATTTTTGATCCCTGGCTTGTTACACATACACACACATGTGAGTAAAACGGAAAGATGGACACGAAATGTAGAGAATTAAAACACAGTCACTTTCTGCAAAACAAGTTCTCTGTCAAACTGTGCCCGTCCTGCTTTCCTGTCAAATACACACACACACACATTAAACTTCTTTTTGGCAATAAAGCTCTTTAAGGGCTTTTAATTCCTCTATCAATGTTTTGTTTTGATTTTCCAGCACTGCAACACGGTTTTCTAAGCACTTAACATAATCTTTCTTTTTTCTTCTACATTCCCTGGCGGCATCTCTGAAATATATAGAAGAAAAATCAGTCCATAAGATTTCAGTTGTGTTCAGTTAACCTCAACAGTCGCTAGTTTTGTGAGGTTATCAACTTCTTTTCCGTTACAAATAATTATATTTAAATATTTGAAACATTACCCTGCCTAATAGGTGACAGATTTTTTTGTATAATCAGCACGTAACTGAGCGATTGTTTGCATAAAAAAGACCTCCTCTTTGCCGAGCAAATAGGGTGATAGAGTTTTTTTTTTAAAATGACTGAGAATGTTTAAATTTTTCTTGGATGAATAGGAGACCTGTGATGGATTGAGAGACTAATGCTCTGCTGAGGCCGAGATTGATTGATTGATTGCTTGGTGTTTTACGCCGCGCTCAAGATTATTTCACTTATATGGCGGCGTTGCCAGTTTAATTGTGGGAGGAAACCAGGCTCTATGCCCGGAGGAAACCCACGACCTTCCGCTGGTAACTGGCAACCATCCCACATAGGTCGTTCAAGTGAAAACCCTGAGGCCGAGAAGATAACTTGGAAAATGTATATAAGTGTAAACTTCCAATACAGGATCAAAACAAAATGATCTGTTCCTTGGGTAACATCTATCTTGTTATATCTCAAAATACTGGAAAATATATCATATTGGACAGAGACACAGAAAGTAACACTGACCTGTTTTTTAATAAACGTAATTCCCGTTTCCGTGAAGCCTCTTCGGAGAGTTGTTGTTGACTAGTTAAAGCGCCCCCTGTTGTAGCCATAACAACACCTTGAGGTAAACCTGCTGATGTAGCTATTTGATAGGCTTGGACATTAGTTCCCCCAACTACAATCAAACAAAGATAACATAATCACCAGTTAATCATAGAGAAATTCACAAATACATTTACAATTAATTGAAAATGTGTTTTGAAGATAAATAAATAACACAAACTGTATGAGGGAAAAAGTTTTAAAATGAACGGAAGTGTAGAGCATATTTACATAGAGCATTTAATAAGACTGGAATAAAAAAGTAGATATTTACATAAATCTTATGCGACACTATGAACTTACCTGGAATATAAAACTGGCCATCGGGGCCTTGAGCATATTGAACAATTGTAGCAGCTCCTGCATTAGACCCGGGGGAGGTATTCACCGCATTTGTCATTGTGAGGGTTTGGAGACCTTGGGTGGCTAGTGTACCGTCTGGATGTGCTGTAATCTGTATTGTACCTGGAACCACTAAACAAGAAAGAGTTGTAAGAATTTGAACGGAATCGATTGACCCCTTCGCAATCACTGAGAGGCCATACCTAAAGTTTAAAAATGTAAGGCGCACGATTCAGTAAAACTGCTCATTGATGCTATGCACAGCTGCACACGGACACCCCAAAGCTACAATGTTGGATTTAGCTAACTTTTTCGAAAGGTAGTCACCAGTTGTTGTTGAGATCGATTACTTTGATACCATAATTTGTTGGCATGCTGATGGTGTTAGCCACTACAAAAAGTCCACTACAGAAAGGTAAAATTGGACACCGTTAAGGTTAATTATTGGAAGTTCTGTTTCTTTGGCAGTAGGTAGAGTTAGAGGCAACTGTTCAGACTTCTACCAAAGGATAGTGAGTTAGAATGAGGGACCGGTTGCTCAAAGTTGAATTAAGCCTAAGTCTGACTTATCTCGGCAACGTCACAATCAAATTCCTTTGTGACGCGACGTATTTAAACCTGACTTAAACTTAATGCAGCTTTGTGCAACCGGCCCCTGTCTCCTAAAATGATAGAAATCATTGTGGAATGGTCATGGTGTAAGGAATTTCCAGCAGGTAATATAATAGTAAATACTCACAGTTTTTGTACAACTTTATATATATTGGTGACAGTCACGTAAGTGATAAAAGTAAGGTATAAATATATGACTGCTATTGAGTATGTTAAAACGATGATTGTAAATATCTTGTTAGAACCCTTTCAAAAAGCTTAACAAACTACCTCCAGGAGATGACTGATATCTAACTGCGTCCCCAGCACTCAAGTTTGTTGCAGCTTCATTCGTCTCCATCCCATCTTGACTCTGGCTGCTGTTGGATTCTTCTTCAATCTTTGCTACACCAGGAATAGCAGGGGAGTCAGAGGACAACTCATTTAATATTTTTCTGAGAGAAAAAAAAAACAACACATGCTTATATAATTTGCATATATTTCAATTGAGAACGCCAAAGTGAGATTTTGAAATTAAACGAGAGCCGCTTAAATTTAAGTGCAAGTAGAGCACAAGTTCTGGTAAATCACAAAACAATAAACATCTCCGCAGTCCGGAAATAAATATTGCTGCAAAACTAGAAACTTTAGGTCTGTAGTTTGGTACCTCGGGGAAAATCGTCAAATGGGATTTCCAACAGTACGTCCATAGGGAAATGCATTGATGACCTCACATCTAGACTAGCTGCATTTGTGATTACGTTTGCTAGACCAAAGCATGCTAATAGGACACATGCCGATTGACTGTCTGTATGTGACTGCACACAGAATGACACAACTGGCCGAATCCAAACCGCATTTCTCAAATTTTGCCAGAGTCACACAGTTATGTTAAAATATGTTTTAAAAACAATTTCTTCAATGTTTCAATTTCTTTGATCCATATAAAAAATTAAAAGGAATATTTTAGATGAAAGTTGATTTAAAGGCCCACTTGCCGCCGTAGCCTGTTTGACATTGGTTAAGAAAGCCAATTTGCACAAGCTAAAACCACTAAAATTAAACATAGCACACATAAAGCATATCCAATTCGGTTTTGAATGTATAAATGAGGGGGAAAAACAAACGAAGAATCAAAGCTCGATTACAACAACAACATCGATCAGTGTTGGTTAACTTAGGTGTTGGATTACCCTCATTCAAGCGTTTTTGTCTGTGGTTTGCACTCGGCAGGCTTTTAAAGTCCCTCTTACTCGATCAGTAGTATGTATTTCTTAGTTAAAGTTCGTAAAATTATACTGTGTCTTTAGACGCCCACACGACTCAAACCATTACGGCACTTGTGCACACGCTCAGGTTCGAAGTTTGTTTACATTGAGGGTACCTGAAAAATCTGTTTTACGATTTCAAATTAAAAATACTAGAAGATTTCAATTTCTGGTAAAAATAGAAAGTTCCTAACTTTTTCTGTCTGGAAAAAATACAGAAAACCGTCCACTGTTTTAAATGTAAACTGTCTTCTGGATTTTTGCGGCAAGTGTGCCTTTAACACTACATTCACGCTATTAGTGGACGTTGGCAATATCAGAATGACACAAAGACAATTGTATATTTTGGTTTTGATATCACACACACTGTTTCAGACATCAACCAGGTAGTGGCAGTACCCACTATTTAAGCGACAACAAAAGTTGTCTCCCTTAATTACAAAAATGCATGTAGTTACCTGTAAGACGGTCTTCGTGCTAAAATTTCTCGCCTTTTCTTTCCGTCTGGGTCATCTGATAGATCCTCGTCAACAGCCACCTGACAATGATAAAATATATGAAATATGGCTGACAATATCTAATAAATTGCAACAATTAATCTTTAAAGCCCCACTTGCTGCAGTAGCCTGTTGAGCATTTGTTAAGAAAACCAATTTACATGAGCTTACTACAACTAAAACCACTAAAATCAAACATAGGACACATAAAAGATGTCCAGTTAGATTTAGAAAATAGAAATGGCGGTGAAAGCCAAACGAAAAATCGAAGCCTGATTACATCAACAACAATCAGTGTCGGTTAACTTAAGCGTTGGATTACCCTCATTTCAGGCGTTTTTATCAGTGGTTTACAATTTACACTAAAAAAATCATGGGCAGGCTTTAAGAGCCCCTCTTTCCCGTCAGTCAGTATTTCTCAGATAAAATACGTAAAATTATACTGTGCCGTTAGATCCCTCACAAGACTCAAAACATTAGGGTGCTTGTGCGCATGTTCAGGTTCAGGGTTTGTTTACATTGCGCGTACTTGATAAATCTAATTTTCAATTTCAAATTAAAAATACTAAATGATGGTAAAATTTGAAAGTTCCTAAAATCTTTAAATTTTTTGTAAAATTTGAAAGTTCCTAACTTCTTCTGTCTGGGAAAAATGCAGAAAACCATCAACTGTTTTTTATGTATTAACAGTATTCTGGATTTTTGCGGCAAGTTTGCTTTTAACTGAGATTCTAACATAGTAGGTAACACACATACATAGAATAATTTAACCATTTTTCATAGAAAAAAACATTACAGATCATCTTCAAGTACCTGAATAGTTTGAATGTTTGGTCCAGTTGTGTGAATAACTGACGGTTGATTTGACTGAATGACAGACTGTACTTGGATAGAATTGTTGGGTATGGTCACATGAACAATAGGTATTCCTTGTGGTGTGGTCTCTACGTCACCAGGTTGTGAAACACTCACTTCAGACATCCTGTTGCCCTAAAAAAAAACAATAAAAATACATATAGGGAAATCCAGCTAAATTTTTTCACCAAGAAATGGGTGCCTTGTCAACTCATGTTACAGTAAAAAACCCATAAAAATATCAATATTTTTTTTGGGAGGTAATAATGTACACTAAATAGACTTGTGAAAATAAGTTTTTCGTCTATTTACGCGTATCCGATCAGTTATTGTACACTCTTGGCGTTTTTTTTCAATGTGAGAATTTACATTTAAATGTATGCATTGACAAGAAATGTAACAGAAGTAAACCTGAGCTCGGCCAGCTTGTAAGTCCCTTGAATGAAGTATTAATTCCCCCCGCTCGGTTGCCGGTTTTTGTTGAGTGGCACAAACCAGTTACCTTACACCCAACGTTAAAGGTGTTGTGACATCATTTCTCCTCTTTGAAAATCCCCCACCATGGCAAAAAATAACAATCCTTGGGTCACCTGGCAAATATAACTTCTTAATAAGTTCTATTTCTATTTGGTTGAGATTTTGCAGGACGATGAGTAAGTGCCTTCCGGGTTTGGCGAAAGTCCAACAAGATCATGCGAGACGCTTGTTTAGGGGTATACCTTTCAATGATCGGCGGTCCAATCGACCGATTGCTTGATGACGTCACTTCGAATTTACGCATAGACAAAAATGCAACTAATAGCTTCTGGTGTGTTTCACAAAAAAAATTGGGATTAAAGGAATGATTTAGAAATGTAGAATCAAAGACAAAACGACACGATAACCGCAAATCACCATAGAAGCTAATGTTAAATGAACGGCTAGTCAGCGAAAGTTATACCCTTTCACTCATTTCTCGCGTGATCTTCCAGGGTTTTAGCCAAACTCGAAAGGGGCTTATTGGGCCTGGGGGTCTACCGACAGATTTCGCGATGTCCGGTGACAGATGACGGTTTTATGACATTGTCAATTCGATTGACGTTTTTTGTTCTACCACGTCAGAATTGAGAGTCAAATTCGAACTATAAAAGGCTTCCCACATGCGTGATGACAACGCTCGCTCCCTATTGATAAGAAAGCTAGCTGTCATCGGCGGGAAAGCGTGATCGTTTGGCTTTAACGCACATAACAGTTGGTTCTGTACGATAACTGATTGTACCCGTACTTATTGACCCTGCCAATTATATAAAATTATGTGAAGATGATTGTTGATATTCCAATCAATGAATCATGTAAAAAAGGATTAAGCGCCGATTACTGTAACGGGTACGGGTATCCGATCAGTTATCGTACAGAACCAATTATGCGTCTTTAACCCAAGCGATCGGGTTTTCCCGTCGATGACAGCCAGCTTACTCATCGAGGTATCTTCTTGCAAAATTTCAACCTCCAAATATTAATAGAAAATTTTATGAAGTTACATTTGTCGGGCGATGTAAGAATAGTCGACTTTGGCCGTGTCAGGGACTTTTCGAACACGAGAAATGACGTCACAACAGCTCTTACGTTGGGTGTACGATAACTGGTTCCCGTCACTCAACAAAAACATGCAGACGAGCGGTTGAATGTCCGGTCCCTAAACAAATATTTCAGAGTCTTGGGAGAAATTAAACTATTATAACAAAAGTCAGCTGAGCCCAGCTTCACTTCTGTGAAATTTCTTGTCAATGCAAACACTGATGTGAATTTTAGCATTGAAAAACCGGCAAAAGTGTACGATATAAACTGATCGGATACCCGTAGTGTATCCCAGACAGTGGGTACTCCGACTTGACATTTTTTCCCACCCCCCTTAACGAAGTTAAAACATAGAACAAGATATTAATATTATTATGGGGCCTACATACATGTATAAGTGTCGAAAGTTTAAGAGAAAATCAAAAGTAGGCCTAATTCCAGAAGCAAATAGCCCACAATCCTCATCCAAATAACGTTTAATTAATATTGTTAATACAAGACTTAGAAACACTGGTTACATAGCTGGACTGTAAAATAGCTTCATATGCAGATCTATGGGTTTCTTCCGGGTACGGAAAATGCATGTTTTCGGCTGGCGTTCTACTTTTCACTGTCCAGGAATCCGCCTGGATGCACGAAAGCGGGGATGAAAATTCGCCGCTAGAGGTAGAGGGAAATGCTCTTCCACAGATGGAACTATCAATCAATGGGTTGTCCTAAGCCGGAGGCTAAGGAATGGAAAACGAAACGTGTTTTTCTTCCTCAGAACCCGTGTTTGAAAGGTAATAATCGCGAGGTAGAAAGGAGTGAAACTTGAACAAAATGGGTTCCATTGATAGAAAATTTTTCAGTGGACTTCACGAAGATAATTCGGAGAGCTGTCAACAGTTTTGCGGACCATGCTTGATTGTTGTTGTTAGTCAATCAACTACTTACCAGTTACGTACTTTTCGTCACCAACTTTGCCGCAATCGGAGTGGATGAATTCGTAAGATACGTAGCAGCCACGTCAAATTACACTTGCAGCGTCACAGCTTCGAACAACAAGGACACTTCACATACAGGTTTTCTTAAATTCATGCGCGTCCTCAGAAAATACTAGTTTCTGATTGGGCGAACTTATTCGAATGACGTCATTTCTGCTACATGACTCTGAACTTTTTTAGGGAAAGCTTCCCAATCTTAATTCATAAGAAAATAATGAATTTCTGCCCTTAACAAATTTTCACCTCATATCAAGAGAGTTTAGAATTCATGTACGTATCTGGGGACGGGAAACTGGTTTGAAACATGAACTTGGAGGTCGATCTAAGTTTCATTGCGTTAGTACTATTGTGTTATTCGGTTATCTGTGTTCAACTGGAGCACGGTGAACAGTTCTGTGCTGCATGTTGTATATTTATGATCACTAAAACACACGGGCACGGGGAAAATGTTCTTGTCTTAAATAACCATGGAGGTGCTGTATATGCTACACATACAAAACACATAAGATACAGTGGGCCTGATGTTTATTACATGTATCAAAGAGATGAAACAGGGAACCTTACATTTAATTTTAAAGATTCTGGTTTGACCATAGCCCAGGGTCAATAGTAGGCCTAATACTATAAAACGTATAATACTTTTTTTTAATAGTAATTAGTATATAGTCCGGGTTTCTGATTCCAAATTACTATTTTTTTTTATACTGACTGCCGTACATTTCCAAAATACGACCACCACTATAACAAAATAGTCATTTTGGAGTCCATTCAATTCAATTCAATTTTATTATGCATAAAACATCCATTTAGGACAGGGCAACAATACATAGGCCTACATGAACAATAGCCGCTATAAGTCCGTGCATTTAACAGCATACCACCCACTGAGTAGTATGAGTTTATATAAAAACCCGGACCGTCAGAAACCCGGACTAAATAGTAGGCCTATATTATTACATAACCTTATATACAAAATTCTACTGACTTAGGCCTCCTGCCTGTCGTCAACCTAATGAAATATCATGGTTATGATTGGGTATAAACGTCTAAATGACATGCCCATTTTTAACACAGTAAGATTAAACTTGTCTCCGTGGTTATTTTAGACAAGAAGAATTTTCCCTGTGCCCGTGTGTTAAAAAATATTCTTATAGTTAGTTATACGACATAGACGAGAAATTGGGCTGTGTATAGGCCCTAGATGTTGGATTCTCAACACCACATAGACCGATTTTCCGCACATACGACACCGATGACGATGGACTTGATGTATAATACCTCTTTTTAACACAATTAGAAACTTGTCTCCGTGGTTATTTTAGACAAGAAGATTTTCCCTGTGCCCGTGTGTTTTGGTGTTCATAAATATAATATATATGCCTATTATATATAAGCTTACCATGCTCCAGACCCCTATGCTAAGTCCAGGATTGTTTCAATTTTGTTTGGGAGAGAGGGTGTGTGGGGGGGGGGGGGGGGGGTGACACATTTCAGTAAAACCTGTCACCTGAAATGAACCAAGGAAGAAGGGGATGGGGGTGGACCAGTACAAATAGCGTGCCCAGGTGCGCGGGGGTGGGGGGGGGGGGGGTGACACCTTTCAGTAAAACCTGTCACCTGAAATGTACCAAGGAAGAAGGGGTGGGGGTGGATCAGTACAAATAGCGTGCCGAGGTGCGGGGGGGGGGGGGGGGTGACACCTTTCAGTAAAACCTGTCACCTGAAATGTACCAAGAAAGAAGGGGTGGGGGTGGATCAGTACAAATAGCGTGCCCAGGTGCGCGGGGGTGGGGGGGGGGTGACACCTTTCAGTAAAACCTGTCACCTGAAATGTACCAAGGAAGAAGGGGTGGGGGTGGATCAGTACAAAAAGCGTGCCGAGGTGCGCGGGGGGGGGGGGGGGGTGACACCTTTCAGTAAAACCTGTCACCTGAAATGTACCAAGGAAGAAGGGGTGGGGGTGGATCAGTACAAATAGCGTGCCGAGGTGCGCGGGGGGTGGGGGGGGGTAACACCTTTCAGTAAAACCTGTCACCTGAAATGTACCAAGAAAGAAGGGGTGGGGGTGGATCAGTACAAATAGCGTGCCCAGGTGCGCGGGGGTGGGGGGGGGGGGTGACACCTTTCAGTAAAACCTGTCACCTGAAATGTACCAAGGAAGAAGGGGTGGGGGTGGATCAGTACAAATAGCGTGCCGAGGTGCGCGGGGGGGGGGGGGGGGGGAGGTGCCTCAGGCATTAGTCCCGATTCCTGAACGTCATGCATATACGACTTAATGCGCGGGAAATGCGATTTTTACAGCTTTAAAAGCCCGGAAGATCAACAGTTTCCGCTGCTGGCGTGCATCATCCTAGCTCATGGATGGGTAAGCGCCAATAAAAATTCAAATCCCCCCCCCCCCCCGTTTCCGCTGCTCCGTCGCCGCAATTAGAAATAGAACCCATTCAACCCATTTGTGACAGAATCATGCCATCAATATCAATATAGCTTATAATATCTGCAGCTACTATAGAGAGTGCATGTGAAGCAATAAAGGCCTATACATGTATAGCATTTAATATGAAGTAAGGAAATTACATACAGTTAAATATGCTTATTTATATTTTATCCTGGGACGCTGGTCAGGGCTGCCTATTGCGTAACTCAAAACACTCGTATATACAGGGCGACTTTTCTAACTAATCGATCTTTATGTTCGTCCTTCACACCCCAAAATATCCCGCAAATGCTCACATTCAGCCGGTAACTTCGATGGTCCCCATCCAATATGTACAGGGTTATCTTTCATAACGAAGAGTTATAATTTCTACCGGGTAGGCCTACCGGCCAAATTTGAGCAGGGGGCCTCGGTGGCTCAGTCGGTTGAAGTGATTGTCCCGCAGTCCAACGAACGCCTTCGATCGATGCGGCGCGGGTTCCAATTCCACTCAGACCAGAATGAAAAAAATCTGTTTTGTTTTTATCACTCGATCGCCCAAAGGTACGTGAGAGATTTGTCAGGTAGGCCTACTCACCTTAGGCCGGGGATTTCCCCAGGGCAAAGAACCTGGTCCCCTCCCCCCACTAAACCTGGCAACGCCGCCATATAGCCCTAGGTGAAATAATCTTGAGTGCGATGTAAAACAAATCAACCAACCAAATTCGAGTGATTGGAACGACTGTGATGCACAATTGTATAGTTTCCCTTTAAGGGATCATTCCAAATATCTTCCAATGGGTCGCCATATAAGTGAAATAATCTTGAGCGCGGCGTAAAACACCAAACAATCAATCAATCAACCAAATATCTTCAAGCTCAATGTATTAGATTTTTATAGGATTGAAACAATATTTTGTCTCATTACACAGCTGGCCTCATTCCACTAACGAAAGGCCAAAATTTTAATTAATTTTTTTATCCCCCCCCCCCCTCCCCTGTGCCCCTGCATTTTATTTGCTTTGAAAGGGAACTGTCTGGATTTAAGGCTTTAAACAAATTTGGATATGTAAGGAGACCGAGTTAGGTGGATGGATGGGTATGCTTCGGTCAGCTGGAAGAGTTAAAAATGAAATGCATGGTGGAATGGTATGACACCAAACTGCCAATAAAGCAAGATATTTCCGACAATACAAAACAAAATCAGCATTAAACAAAAATCCATATACGTATTAAAGCCGATAGTTTCGTATGGTCCTCTTTAAGTGGCATGAGCTGCCAAAATGTTGATATTTTGACGTAAAACAGAATGTTGAAATTATCGGCTATTTTTCTAAAGACGTATAATTCAGAAGGTTTTTAGTGCTTTCTAGTCTCGAGAACGTACGATGAAATATTGTTCTGAACTAACTTTGTCTTTGCCTTAGAATGAATGGTCGTCCCGATTATTTAAATTTTGTTTACTTTTCGAACATGTTTTCGGTTCGTACAGACCACATACTGTATAAATTTTCCTCATTCCAACACCAATCATTTAGTTTTTCGATGGCCTTCAAAGCCTCTAATTACTGCCGTGACGATCAGAAATTATGAAAAAAGTGTGAATTTTGGGAGCTCATGCCACTTTAAAGGCACACTTGCCGCCGTAGCCTGTTTAAATTTGCCAAGAAAACCAATTTACACGAGCTTACTACGACTATAATACCACTAAACTTAAACATAGGACACATAAAACATGTCTAGTTAGCTTTAGAATGTAAAAATGGGGTGAAAAACAAACGAAGAATCGAAGCTTGATTACAACAACAACGATCAGTGTCGGCCAACTTTCGTGTTGGATTACCCTCCTTTTAGGCCTTTTTATCTGTGTTTTTCACTCAAACAATTACAGCAGGCTTTTCCAGTCGCTGTTAACCGATCGTCAGCCTGTATTTCTCAGATAAATAGGCCTACCTAAAGTTACACTGTGCCGTTAGTCCACTCACTCGACTGAAACATAAAATCGCCAATAGGGGGCAGCTTGGTTTGTTTACGTTCCGGGTACCTAACAATTCAAATTTTCAAATTCAAATTAAAAATACAAAGTGACATCCAAACTTTTAAATTTTGGTAAAAATAGAAAGTTCCTAACTTATATTGTCTGGGAAAAATACAGAAAACGGTCTTTCTTTTTAATGTAAACAATATTCCTGATTTTCGCGGCAAAAAGCCATATACGTATTAAAGCCGATAGTTTCGTATGGTCCTCTTAAAAAGTGGAATGGAAGAAAAATACCTGCGTTTGACTCTTATTTGTAAACAGTTGACAATATAAATGTTTGTGTGCTTTTTAACATAGGATATGATAAAGGAAGGAATGTATATAAAGCAATTTCTGCACACTTTAGATTGGGAAGGAGTTAAGGCGTTAACTTGATGCTTGCGGAAGTCAACGGCTGTAAAACTAACCATGTTAAACGGACATGGTTGAGATATAGGGCCGATACTGAACGTTTAGATGACGACAGGCCACAAGTATCCTAAAGTCAACGGACAACATGACATAAGTAAAACACGTGTAATATAGTCGGATAATAATTGCAGGTCGTTCTTTGTCAACTGAATAGCCTGAATTCGATTTTAGTATTTATTTCTTGGAATATTGCATGCGGAGAATCAGTGATTAGTAGAATGTATTCTCGTGCCGGCATTGCGTGGGGTTTGTACAGTGCACTTACATTACCCATAATTCATTTATCCATGCCATTTAACATAGATGTGAAAACGCCATTCATATATGAAGGATTGACGGGCAGCTATTTTGGATTTTCTACAGAACTTTTGTCAAATTCTTCGGGAAAATGGTAAGTTTATATAATTATAAGGCAGAGATATTTAACAACTAGCCTACTCACTTCAAGGAAGCGAATATGCAGTAGGCCTACTGTCTCTCGAAAAACTATCCTAATACACCTCCAACTCGTTTAACGTTACATTACAGAGATGGGGAAACCTGCTGGTTTCATCCACTTTGCGTAGATAAGCATGGTTGGGTGGGGGTGGGGTGGGGTGGGGTGGGCAGCTCTTTATTTGTGGACGTCTGCTTATATCAAAACAAATGCTTCACTCAAGTAAATAACACTGATCTGAGTCAGCGACACACAAACCATTGTGTAAGAGTAACGTGCGTAACGGCGGTGAACGACACAGGCGTTGATGTTCGTGGTGTATCATTGCAGTAACCGGTCATAGGAACGAGGCCAGTGTACACAGCTATGTGCAGAGGCCTTCGACGTATCAACGACGTTCCCTTAGCATGACCCTGCATTCAGCAGCGACGTCCCAGGCAGCTTCTTCCTCTCAAACGTTCTCGGTGCTCCAGTCCCTCGGCCGATGATCACAGACACACCGATGTCAACAAATGTTTGTCAAACCAATAACTCTATCAGTCAACTTAATCTCCAGCAATTGACCGATTGCTTGATGACGTCACTTGGAAATTACGAGCAAAGCATTTCGGGGGATTGAGGGATGTTAAAATAATTTTAAAATATGACGGAAGAAATAATACTGTATCGAACAGAAGACGTAAAAGGCGTAAAGTTACCAGAAAAAATGTGTGGCTAAAAACAGTTTATGTCATGTTTTCCAAAAAAGTAACACCTTGCTAAGTACCAATAAACAAAATGGCGAACTGAAGTACATTTTACCCAGAAAGCTTTGCGTAATTCTATGTGACGTCATCAGACTTCAACGTGCAAACATATCTGGCGGTACTTCTAATTTTAATTTCCACAAAGTTCACACTGAGCGGCAGAATGTCGTTCACGTTGATTAGTTTTTACATTTTAACTTTATTTAATATATCCACTCACACCCACAGTTAATATATCCACTTACACCCACAGTTAATATATCCACTTACACCCACAGTTAATATCTCCACTTACACCCACAATTAATATATCCACTTACACCCACAGTTAATATCTCCACTTACACCCACAGTTAATATCTCCACTCACACCCACAGTTAATATCTCCACTTACACCCACAGTTAATATCTCCACTCACACACACAGTTAATATCTCCATTTACATCCACATTTAATATATCCACTCACACCCACAGTTAATATCTCCACTCACACCCACAGTTGATATCTCCACTTACACCCACAGTTAATATATCCATTACCACCCACAGTTATTATATCCACTTACACCCACAGTTAAGATATCCATTACCACCCATAGTTAATATATCCACTCACACCCACAGTTAATATATCCACTTACACCCACAGTTAATATATCCACTAACATCCACATTTAATATATCCACTCACACCCACAGTTATTATCTCCACTTACACCCACAATTAGTATCTCCACTTACATCCACAGTTAATATCTCGACTCACTCCCACAGTTAATATCCCCATTACCACCCACAGTTAATTTCTCCACTTACATCCACATTTAATATATCCACCTACATCCACATTTAATATATCCACTTACACCCACAGTTAATATCTCCATTACCACCCACAGTTAATATCTCCACTTACATCCACAGTTAGTATATCCACTTACATCCACAGTTAATATCTCGACTCACTCCCACGTTTAATATCTCCACTTACACCCACAGTGTCTTTAGAAAGATATTTGTTTATATATTTTATTTAGCCCGGTAAACCACCTGTTGTAGACAGACGTAGTTTCGGTACATCCAATGCTTCAATTGTATAACTGATCGAGGCTGAAAGTTAACAAACCGAGTGTTTCGGTCCCTTACATTATCACGGGGACACTTTTGTGGGGCCCTCTGGAGGATTTGGGAATCGTACGCTTCACGGCTACCTTTTTGGTCGCCATATTCAAAATGACCTGCAGTCTATCAGAGGGTATTTCGCGTACTGTAAATCCCCGAAGTTAACAGACTGGAGTTACGACTGTGTCCGAGGCGTGTCAAAGCCGACCGGTAGGCAGCGAAGATAGCCGAAGGGTGTTCCGACTGTTCTTTGATGGTCAATTTCAAAATGACCACATAATTTTAACTCAAACGGAACGGACCATAATCAGGTCAATTTGCCGCGTGACATTGGCTGCCAACATTAGAACCTTTTCCTAAATTCCGATTATCAAAGAAGTTTGGATTATAGATTATAGAAAATGAGAAACTTCATTTTGAAAACAATATTTACCAGATTACCCAAACTATTCGGATCATTTTTATACTAACACGAGCTTTTACATGTATAATGTTCCTATTTGGTAACTTAGTTGTGCCGTTATGCCTACTTAGCTTAAAGTGGCATGAGCTACTAAAATTCACACTTTTCAATAATTTCTGATCGTCATGACAGTAACAGGCTTTGAAGGCCATCGAAAAACTAAATGATTAGCGTTGGAATGAGGAAAATCCATACAGTCTGGGCCTATACGAGCCGCAATAGTGTTCTAAAAGTGAACAAAATTTAAATAACCGGGACGACCATTCATTCATTCTAAGCCAAAGTTAGTTAAAAACAATACTTTTTCGTACATTCTCGAGAACAGAAGCACTAAAAAGCTTCTGGATTATACGTCTTGAGAAAAATAGCTAATAATTTCCACATTTTGCATTTACGTCAAAATATCAACATTTTGGCAGCTCCTGCCACTTTAAGCACGGCCCAAAAGAAAATATACCAATCTCCGTTCTCTATCGGTCGTCTTTGATACGCTTCGGGCAGTCTGCGTTTTTTACACGGTTCAACGTAAATTATTCCAATATCTCAGCATATTATTTACAGCAAATCGACGTCACAGATATTGACATGGCTAGCCGAAAAATCTGGGCTCTGCAAATTTTTTTTTCCTGCGTGTTCGTCCTAAAGGTCCGGTTATACAGAACGCGAACGCGAAAACGAACGCAGTTTTTCGTCCTGGAATAGCTCAGTCATATTTATGTAATGTCGTTCATATAGAGTGCGAACGCGAGCGCGAACAAATTTTTGTTCGCGCGAACGACCGCCTTGATTGCCTCCAGAGCGAATTTTCTCAAAAAGTCGCGCGTTTTTTTTGCTATCAACCAATCAGCAGGTACTTCCTTCGCAGCATTTCCATAAATAGAAACTTGTACCGTTGCAAGAAAAGGCTAGGCACTAGCGTCAGTCTACTTGCGAAGAAGAATGGACAAGACAATGGACAACACAGAAGCCATGCTTCTGGAAATTAAGAAGAATCCTGTATTGTACAACAAAGCAGACAGAGATTTCAAAGACATCAAGAAAAAAGAGACATATGGAAAGCAATTGAACAGAGAGTGGGACTGGCAAATGTGTGATTGAAATTTATTTTAATTTATATGTTTCAACAATTTTAAAACACGGTTTAACTTCCAAATGACCAATTTGTAGGAAACAATTAAATTTAAAAAAAATATGCACCTCTAACCGTTACCCTTAATGTGTCTTTGAAAATTAGATACCTAAAATTAAACTATACCAAATGTCGTTGATCAAAGTTACCCCATGCGACCAGAATGCCCAAAATGATCAGTTAAATTCGCCAAAATTAACAATCAACTTACCGAGTGCATTAAAAAAACTTTTATAATCTGTAAAGAAAATGTTTTGGAGAAATTACCACCATATGCTTTATCAACCCGATTATTTAAAAAAAATCTCTGGAACGTGGCTGGTGACCATGACATTCCAAAAGGCATGCTTTTTAAAATTTCCAATTTTGACATGAGCCATGTACACAGTTCAGTTACTGTTTCTTTTCTTTTCGTTTTTGGTCAAATATTATTTCAACATGCGACTCGTCGGTTGATTGATTGATTGATTGATTGTTTGGTGTTTTACGCCGCGCTCAAGATTATTTCAATTATATGGCGGCGTTGCCAGTTTTATTGTGGTAGGAAAACGTGCTCTATGCACGGAGGAAACCCACCACCTTCCGTTGGTAACTGGCAACCATCCTACATAGGTCGTTCGAGCAAAAACCCAGTCAGAAAATTTTCCAATTTTTTTTGGACTGAGTGGGATTCGAACTCGCGACCCATTGGTGGAAGGCTGTTTGGATTGAGCGCCCAACGCTCTACCTACTGAGCCACGGAGCCCCCCCCCCCCCCCCCCCCCCCCCCATCCTCGTCGATGGAAGGGTATCGTGTGAGATTGTCACTCTACCGACTGAACAGCTCAGGTTCACCTTGCCTTAAATATTGCAATAGTAGCTTGAATCAACGATGCATTGGTGGGGAACATGTTAGTTATGGTGGTACCGAAATATGATAGTATTTGAGTAGACAATTTAAACTTTTTGTTTGGAACATTTTACACAGGATATTAGTAGGAAGTCCAAAAGCAGAATCTGATATACCTCTGGATGGAGTGACCAGATTAGGAGCCTTGTATCGATGTCGGGTGGAGGACAATCAGACCTGTCAACAAATGCCCATTGACCAATTAGGTATGCTCACTTTGGTATCATACTCAATATATCCTTCTAAATGATACACTACTACGCCTTAACACGGCCATTAGCTTAAAGTGGCGTGAGCGGCCAAAATTCACACTTTTTTCATAATTTCTGATCGTCACGACAGTGAGAGGCTTTGAAGGCCATCGAAAAACTAAATGATTGGCGTTGGAATGAGGAAAATCCATACAGTATGTGGCCTATACGAACCGAAATAGTGTTCGAAAAGTAAACAAAATTTAAATAACCGGGACGACCATTCATTCATTCGAAGCCATCGTTAGTTCAAAACAATACTTTATCGTACATTCTCGAGACTAGAAGCACTAAAAAGCTTCTGAATTATACGTCTTGAGAAAAATAGTCGAAATTTTCAACATTCTATTTTAACGTCAAAATATCAACATTTTGGCAGCTCATGCCACTTTAAGAACCTGTCATAAGCTGTCTCTGTCATAAGCCTGCGAGCCGTATGAGAGGTTCTCAGATTCAGTCTGGATCCAAGGTCACGATGTCTAAAGCTATGGCGAGATGGGAAGAAAAGAGGCCCCGGCTCAGCGGATAGATAATCAGGACCTTGTTCTTGACCGGCAAATAAATAAAACAGGATGAGACACTAGTTACAGCTTTTAAATGAAATATGTCGAGGTTATTCGCATTACACATTCGAGCTAAGTCTTAACTATCCTTAATCTCACTTACCTTTCAGTTATTACCTCATGTTATACCTTTGAAACATTCCTCTTTTCACCGAACCCGTTGATTTCTTCGAATTCCGTTGTTAAACTGTTAAATCCCTCGATTCAAAAACCGGTGTAAAAAATTTGTCCCTCAGATTTCAAACTCTCATCGAACAACGACAACATATCACATGATTCGGGGTTTTCCGGTACTTTTCCAAGTAACGTGACCTTTTCTCGGAGGGCTTCCCAATGAATTGTATGCGTGGAATGGAGGTCACGTGGTATTTGATATGCATCGAATGCCGCCATTACTAGTAAATGATGCGACTTCTATACAGGTCTGTTATGCACGCGCGCTTCAACTATCAATGGCGGCACATTTTACTAAGTCAGATCAAACCAGCCAATGAGACGTGTCCATTCCCCGCATATAGTTCATTGGGGCTTCCCCATCGAGATCTTAAAATTAACTGGCCTTTGCACACGACACGAATCCTCGCATCCCGTGACTCCTTGCTTTAGAACAGCCTATCGATCGAGCCAACGGATATAATGGTGGTCTAATGTGTGGCTCTACCTGACCGTCAAAGTAAGTAAACCAGGATAGAGACACATGTGTGCGGCTAGATGAGACACATGAGTAGGACCCAATCCAACACGGACCTTTCACTAGTGTTTGGCAAGGCAGGAGTTTCCCCATAGAACCCTCACAGAAAATGATCCAAAAAATGTAAATTTGCCAAAGAAAGAGTAAAGGGATTTCGTAAAAGTGGCGCAAATCGGTCTTAAAATCCCCGTTTATCTAGCCTCAGTTACCAAGGTCACCTTTACTTAGGTGGTCCTTGAATGACTCTGTGATAGGGAGCGTAGATCCGATGGTGATGGGTCACCGTGATGGGTTAACTGACTCTGTGATAGGGAGCGTAGATCCGATGGTGATGGGTCACCGTGATGGGTTAACTGACTGTGTGATAGGGAGCGTAGATCCGATGGTGATAGGTCACCGTGATGAGTTAACTAATTCTTTGTCAGACACTTCAGTTCGCCAAACCTTGTCCAATCCTCCATTTTCTTACATATTTCTCAGGCAAACTTCTACACCTCACTTTCTCTAATAGGAGTATTTCTTCTCTAAGCTAAGGACAATCCTCGCCTTTCCACTTTCCTTGCTTTTATTTTATTCACACTCGTTAACACTTCAATCTACACTCCTATAGAACCACTGACTGCTCTCATATTATCATAAAGCAAATTTGTATATGTTAGGGAATGGTGGTAGTACTTCAATTGTGGGTCCATACCGTGACGAGAAAAGTTATGAGTGGTTGGGCTTCAACATTGCTTTGAGCGATGACATCGAACCAAAATTAGTGGTAAGCACATATTCTTATTTTTATCCCTTTCGTTTGCGAGCTTTTAAAAAGAGATACACTACAATTTAGATCCACTGAATAGTCTCCAATAGCCTTGGATGATTCGGCGACTTGGTTAAGTAAAGAAAACATTTAGTGGCAATAGGTTCAAGAATGTACCTAAATGTAGCAGCCGGATTCAGCTTCACACGGAACTGTGCTTTGTGAAATTGAATTCTATACGGTTGTATACTGTTGTATAGCAGAGTTGGTAGTAATACCCAAATGAACTATATGCGTGGAATGGACACGTCTCATTGGCTGGTTTGGATCTGACTTCGTAAAATGTGCCGCCATTGATAGTTGAAGCGCGCGTGCATAACATACCTGGATCGAAGTCGCATCATCTCCTAGTAATGGCGGCATTCGATGCATATCAAATACCACGTGACCTCCTTTCCTTGCATACAGTGCATTGGTAATACCCCTTGGCTTTATTTGTACATGCGCGCTGGTGGAGGGACCAGTTATCGCACAGAGTTGGAAAAGTAAACATCATTCAAATTACCTATCTTGATTGTGAAGTGTCCCTGATTGTATACAGCATAATGAGCACTTGGACTGAGCGAACTTAACATGTACTTGAACGGGACATTTTGAAAGTTGGTCAAACTATGGGGAATACAAAATCACGAAGTATGCGTTTTGTGTCGTTGACTTGGGGAAGTTAGCGATCTTATTCTCAACACAGAAGTGGATTTTTTTCTCCTACAACTTATCTTATTATTATCTATTTTAGACCTGTGCTCCTATGTGGAAAAGCGTTTTAAGGCGTCAGACTACGTACGATTATGCCCAACAAGGTCTCTGCTATGAAATGAATGACGGGAAAGTAACAGAAAAACGCCCTCTACTGAACCGCAGGAAGTTGATGACAAGAACAGGGACCAACGAGTATATATATGCTCAAGGCGGTTTCTCCGTTATATATGCCAAGGTGAGACAATACAATAGTTGTACAGTTTTCCACTTTGTTGCTCAACTTTTTGCAAAGCTACGTTTATGCTATACCGCGACTTCTTATATTTATAAGAAGGACTATTCTTTGTTCAAACACAAATGACACGTTTGGCATTCAGGTGAAAGCTACCATTTTGTGAACCTTTTGATCAGTGATAGAATGAGGAACTCCCCAATCACCACCTCAATACAGATGATTATCAGCTGTCTGGGCGTGCATTGCGATGTAATTATTTTCAACAAACAGTTTGTGTTCAACCGTTGAACTATATAATTTTTATCTTTTTCTAGGGTAAGAAAGGCGACAAGGCGAAACTGATTTTAGGGATCCCTGGTTTAAGAGACAACACAGGTTTGTTGATGTTTAAACAATGATTTACAATTGTCATCCAAAAGATATGACGTCTGTGAACTCCCCAAGGGTCAATTGGTCAAGAGGGCTCAAGCTTTCACAATCAGACCGTCGTCCACCAAAGACTCCTGGCTCCGAATCAATCACAACCAAAAATGAAAGACAAGCGTTTCACTTGCCAGGTTACATCCGGGATTGATTGGTGTTTTACGCCACATTGCAGATTATTTCACTTGTATGGCATCGTTGCCAGGTTAAGTTGGAGGGGGTGGGAGGTGGAGACACTTTAGGCGAGTACCTGGCAACTCTTCCACATAGGTCGATCAAGTGAATTACCCCCAAGACTGTTTTTCGAATTTTCCTTTATACTGGGTTGGATACGATTCCGTGATCCATCGATGGAAGGCCTTTGTCGGAAGGAGAGCAGGGTTTCAGTTCACGCTATAGTTTACTACACCGAGTCATATAAATGCAGTAGAACGTTATTGAGCAGTTTAATCAACTGATAAATCGGACAAATCTTTCAGTGTATCAAACCTAAAAATAATTATAATATTTGAGACAGGACTCAAATACCTTCAGTTTGTTTCTATTTGCTCAGGTTGAGATAAGATCCGATCCGTTCTTTCGGTAACGTTGTTTTGTTACGTCACTCCCTGTCGCGTGCCAATCTGCTTGATACGATATCAAAGTTCCCTTCCGATCAACTGATCGCGGTTGCGTTCGAGCGCATGCCCCGGGTATCCCCGAGTCTATGGAAGCCGAATACGGACATTTTATTCTCGAGCTTCGCGACCCCGCCAGACTCGCCAAAGCAATTGATTCGCGACTTTCTCTACCCCGCCAAACTCGCCAACCACGCTAATCAACTTAATAAAAAAATAGTATTTTTTTTAAACATTTCATTTGCGTCCTTCGCTACCTTGGCGAGGCTGGCGGGGGCGAGAAGGTCGCGATTCTATATCATTCACGACTTTCTCGACCTTGGCGGGGTCGCCAAACACGCCAAGGTCGCGAAACACGCTAATAAAAAGATAGTATTTTTTTTGCAATCCCGAATCGCGACCTTCTCGACCTTCGCGTGCTTGGCGGGGTCGAGAAGGGCGCGAGGGTCGCGAAGGTCGCCAATCACGCTTAAGCTAAGCTATACATCAAGTCCACTCAACAATTCACTAGTTGGCGACCTTCGCGTGGTTGGCGACCTTCGCGTGGTTGGCGACCTTCGCGTGGTTAGCGACCTTCGCGACCCTCGCGACCCCGCCAAGCACGCGAAGGTCGAGAAGGTCGCGATTCTGAATTGCAAAAAAAATACTATCTTTTTATTAGCGTGTTTCGCGACCTTGGCGTGTTTGGCGACCCCACTAAGGTCGAGAAAGTCGCGAATGATATAGAATCGCGACCTTCTCGCCCCCGCCAGCCTCGCAAAGGTAGCAAAGGACGCGAATGAAATGTTTAAAAAAAATACTATTTTTTTTATAAAGTTGATTAGCGTGGTTGGCGTGTTTGGCGAGTTTCGCAGGGTAGAGAAAGTCGCGATTCCTTTGCTTTGGCGAGTCCGGCGGGGTCGCCAAGCACGCGTACTAAAATGTCCGTATTCGGCTTCCATACGAGTCAACCCGCAGAAGCTTTTTTCCGTTCACGCGCATTTCTCAGTGTAGCTCGTGGGACATCTTTTTGCGTTCACGCGCTCAACGGTTCTCGCTCGGGGCATCTCCACAATGACCCTGCTTTTCACCTGGGGAAGCAGGGTATATCACGTGATCAACAAGCTTCTTGCATGGTCATACAGTGCCCAAGGCGTTGAACTAGCTGCTCGAACAAGTTACGGGTTGGACGAAAATGTTCCTGAAATTCATCTGGCAGATATCGGGGTACAATTTCTTCACAGTAGCTCTCGACGTGACACACCTTCTCCTGTTTGTAAATATATGCAGTCGTCAGCTCCAGGTTATGATCACTCAGTAAACGTAAACAATCTAAAGTCACGTCAGATTTGTTCTTCAAGATTAAAAATGCAGCACAGAACCGGCGCTTCCGTGTTTCCACAGCCATTTTGGGCGATGCCGTTCATGCGCGCAGGCAGTTCCCCAGGGAAGTGTGACGTCATCTCACCCCGAGTGGGTTACACCCGGGGCATGCGCTCGAACGCAACCCGCATCGACATGAGAGGGGCTTAAGACTTATCAGGCGGAAATCGTTTGGATGGAGAATGAACCAGTCATGAACGGTGTTAAGATTCAGTCGCCGGCAATCGGATCGATTCTTAACTCGACCTGCATGAGCAGAGTTTAACATACTTCGTCTTGTCAACATTTTTCAAACAACTTTAATTTTTTTTATCCGGGCCTCAAAATGCATGTAATAGAAGAAGTCATTCGGAACATCCACCATGCATTTGCGCGTCTTGAAAACAACCTCTGAAAGAAAAGCATTTTGTGATATTGTCATCTATTCATAGACTTTCAAACTAAGAACTAATTTCATCAAGTATTGCATTTTCTCTCAACGGTTTTTGTTTGAAGGCGGCTTTGTGGAAGTTGGAAAGTTTGACCGAAGTTCTCAAGTACGTTATGGATACTGTCCAGGAAGTTATAAAGGTGAGGGCTATAAAACACAAGTACGTTATGGATACTGTCTGGGGAGTTATAAAGGTGAGGGCTATAAAACACAAGTACGTTATGGATACTGTCCAGGGAGTTATAAAGGTGAGGGCTATAAAACACAAGTACGTTATGGATACTGTCTGGGGAGTTATAAAGGTGAGGGCTATAAAACACAAGTACGTTATGGACACTGTCTAGGGAGTTATAAAGGTGAGGGCTATAAAACACAAGTACGTTATGGACACTGTCTAGGGAGTTATAAAGGTGAGGGCTATAAAACACAAGTACGTTATGGACACTGTCCAGGGAGTTATAAAGGTGAGGGCTATAAAACACAAGTACGTTATGGACACTGTCCAGGGAGTTATAAAGGTGAGGGCTATAAAACACAAGTACGTTATGGACACTGTCCAGGGAGTTATAAAGGTGCGGGCTATAAAACACAAGTACGTTATGGATACTGTCTAGGGAGTTATAAAGGTGAGGGCTATAAAACACAAGTACGTTATGGATACTGTCCAGGGAGTTATAAAGGTGAGGGCTATAAAACACAAGTACGTTATGGACACTGTCCAGGGAGTTATAAAGGTGAGGGCTATAAAACACAAGTACGTTATGGATACTGTCTAGGGAGTTATATAGGTGAGAGATATAAAACACAAGTACGTTATGGACACTGTCCAGGGAGTTATAAAGGTGAGGGCTATAAAACACAAGTACGTTATGGATACTGTCTGGGGGTGTTATAAAGGTGAGGGATATAAAACACAAGTACGTTATGGATACTGTCTGGGGAGTTATAAAGGTGAGAGATATAAAACACAAGTACGTTATGGACACTGTCCAGGAAGTTATAAAGGTGAGGGCTATAAAACACAAGTACGTTATGGATACTGTCTAGGGAGTTATATAGGTGAGAGATATAAAACACAAGTACGTTATGGACACTGTCCAGGAAGTTATAAAGGTGAGGGCTATAAAACACAAGTACGTTATGGATACTGTCTAGGGAGTTATATAGGTGAGAGATATAAAACACAAGTACGTTATGGACACTGTCCAGGAAGTTATAAAGGTGAGGGCTATAAAACACAAGTACGTTATGGATACTGTCTGGGGGTGTTATAAAGGTGAGGGCTATAAAACACCAGTACGTTATGGACACCGTCTAGGGAGTTATAAAGGTGAGGGCTATAAAACACAAGTACGTTATGGATACTGTCTGGGGGTGTTATAAAGGTGAGGGCTATAAAACACAAGTACGTTATGGACACCGTCTAGGGAGTTATAAAGGTGAGGGCTATAAAACACAAGTACGTTATGGATACTGTCTGGGGGTGTTATAAAGGTGAGGGCTATAAAACACAAGTACGTTATGGACACCGTCTAGGGAGTTATAAAGGTGAGGGCTATAAAACACAAGTACGTTATGGATACTGTCTGGGGGTGTTATAAAGGTGAGGGCTATAAAACACAAGTACGTTATGGATACTGTCTTGGGGTGTTATAAAGGTGAGGGCTATAAAACACAAGTATGTTATGAATACTGTCTGGGGAGTTATAAAGGTGAGGGCTATAAAACACAAGTACGTTATGGATACTGTCCAGGGAGTTATAAAGGTGAGGGCTATAAAACACAAGTACGTTATGGATACTGTCTGGGGAGTTATAAAGGTGAGAGATATAAAACACAAGTACGTTATGGATACTCTCTAGGGAGTTATAAAGGTGAGGGCTATAAAACACAAGTACGTTATGGATACTGTCCAGGGAGTTATAAAGGTGAGGGCTATAAAACACAAGTACGTTATGGACACTGTCCAGGGAGTTATAAAGGTGAGGGCTATAAAACACAAGTACGTTATGGATACTGTCTAGGGAGTTATATAGGTGAGAGATATAAAACACAAGTACGTTATGGACACTGTCCAGGGAGTTATAAAGGTGAGGGCTATAAAACACAAGTACGTTATGGATACTGTCTGGGGGTGTTATAAAGGTGAGGGATATAAAACACAAGTACGTTATGGATACTGTCTGGGGAGTTATAAAGGTGAGAGATATAAAACACAAGTACGTTATGGACACTGTCCAGGAAGTTATAAAGGTGAGGGCTATAAAACACAAGTACGTTATGGATACTGTCTAGGGCGTTATATAGGTGAGAGATATAAAACACAAGTACGTTATGGACACTGTCCAGGAAGTTATAAAGGTGAGGGCTATAAAACACAAGTACGTTATGGATACTGTCTAGGGAGTTATATAGGTGAGAGATATAAAACACAAGTACGTTATGGACACTGTCCAGGAAGTTATAAAGGTGAGGGCTATAAAACACAAGTACGTTATGGATACTGTCTGGGGGTGTTATAAAGGTGAGGGCTATAAAACACAAGTACGTTATGGACACCGTCTAGGGAGTTATAAAGGTGAGGGCTATAAAACACAAGTACGTTATGGACACCGTCTAGGGAGTTATAAAGGTGAGGGCTATAAAACACAAGTACGTTATGGATACTGTCTGGGGGTGTTATAAAGGTGAGGGCTATAAAACACAAGTACGTTATGGATACTGTCTTGGGGTGTTATAAAGGTGAGGGCTATAAAACACAAGTATGTTATGAATACTGTCTGGGGAGTTATAAAGGTGAGGGCTATAAAACACAAGTACGTTATGGATACTGTCCAGGGAGTTATAAAGGTGAGGGCTATAAAACACAAGTACGTTATGGACACCGTCCAGGAAGTTATAAAGGTGAGGGCTATAAAACACAAGTACGTTATGGACACCGTCTAGGGAGTTATAAAGGTGAGGGCTATAAAACACAAGTACGTTATGGACACCGTCTAGGGAGTTATAAAGGTGAGGGCTATAAAACACAAGTACGTTATGGATACTGTCTGGGGGTGTTATAAAGGTGAGGGCTATAAAACACAAGTACGTTATGGATACTGTCTTGGGGTGTTATAAAGGTGAGGGCTATAAAACACAAGTATGTTATGAATACTGTCTGGGGAGTTATAAAGGTGAGGGCTATAAAACACAAGTACGTTATGGATACTGTCCAGGGAGTTATAAAGGTGAGGGCTATAAAACACAAGTACGTTATGGATACTGTCTGGGGAGTTATAAAGGTAAGAGATATAAAACACAAGTACGTTATGGACACTGTCTAGGGAGTTATAAAGGTGAGGGCTATAAAACACAAGTACGTTATGGACACCGTCCAGGAAGTTATAAAGGTGAGGGCTATAAAACACAAGTACGTTATGGACACCGTCTAGGGAGTTATAAAGGTGAGGGCTATAAAACACAAGTACGTTATGGACACCGTCTAGGGAGTTATAAAGGTGAGGGCTATAAAACACAAGTACGTTATGGATACTGTCTGGGGGTGTTATAAAGGTGAGGGCTATAAAACACAAGTACGTTATGGATACTGTCTTGGGGTGTTATAAAGGTGAGGGCTATAAAACACAAGTATGTTATGAATACTGTCTGGGGAGTTATAAAGGTGAGGGCTATAAAACACAAGTACGTTATGGATACTGTCCAGGGAGTTATAAAGGTGAGGGCTATAAAACACAAGTACGTTATGGATACTGTCTGGGGAGTTATAAAGGTAAGAGATATAAAACACAAGTACGTTATGGACACTGTCTAGGGAGTTATAAAGGTGAGGGCTATAAAACACAAGTACGTTATGGACACCGTCTAGGGAGTTATAAAGGTGAGAGATATAAAACACAAGTACGTTATGGATACTGTCCAGGGAGTTATAAAGGTGAGAGATATAAAACACAAGTACGTTATGGACACTGTCCAGGGAGTTATAAAGGTGAGGGCTATAAAACACAAGTACGTTATGGATACTGTCTGGGGGGTTATAAAGGTGAGGGCTATAAAACACAAGTACGTTATGGATACTGTCTGGGGGGTTATAAAGGTGAGGGCTATAAAACACAAGTACGTTATGGATACTGTCTAGGGAGTTATAAAGGTGAGGGATATAAAACACAAGTACGTTATGGATACTGTCTAGGGAGTTATAAAGGTGAGGGCTATAAAACACAAGTACGTTATGGATACTGTCTAGGGAGTTATAAAGGTGAGGGATATAAAACACAAGTACGTTATGGATACTGTCTGGGGGGTTATAAAGGTGAGGGCTATAAAACACAAGTACGTTATGGATACTGTCTAGGGAGTTATAAAGGTGAGGGATATAAAACACAAGTACGTTATGGATACTGTCTAGGGAGTTATAAAGGTGAGGGCTATAAAACACAAGTACGTTATGGATACTGTCTGGGGGGTTATAAAGGTGAGGGCTATAAAACACAAGTACGTTATGGACACTGTCCAGGGAGTTATAAAGGTGAGGGCTATAAAACACAAGTACGTTATGGATACTGTCTGGGGGGTTATAAAGGTGAGGGCTATAAAACACAAGTACGTTATGGATACTGTCCAGGGAGTTATAAAGGTGAGGGCTATAAAACACAAGTACGTTATGGATACTGTCTGGGGGGTTATAAAGGTGAGGGCTATAAAACACAAGTACGTTATGGACACTGTCCAGGGAGTTATAAAGGTGAGGGATATAAAACACAAGTACGTTATGGATACTGTCCAGGGAGTTATAAAGGTGAGGGCTATAAAACACAAGTACGTTATGGATACTGTCCAGGGAGTTATAAAGGTGAGGGCTATAAAACACAAGTACGTTATGGATACTGTCCAGGGAGTTATAAAGGTGAGGGCTATAAAACACAAGTACGTTATGGATACTGTCCAGGGAGTTATAAAGGTGAGGGCTATAAAACACAAGTACGTTATGGATACTGTCCAGGGAGTTATAAAGGTGAGGGCTATAAAACACAAGTACGTTATGGATACTGTCCAGGGAGTTATAAAGGTGAGGGCTATAAAACACAAGTACGTTATGGATACTGTCCAGGGAGTTATAAAGGTGAGGGCTATAAAACACAAGTACGTTATGGATACTGTCTGGGGAGTTATAAAGGTGAGGGCTATAAAACACAAGTACGTTATGGACACTGTCTAGGGAGTTATAAAGGTGAGGGCTATAAAACACAAGTACGTTATGGATACTGTCTGGGGAGTTATAAAGGTGAGGGCTATAAAACACAAGTACGTTATGGACACTGTCTAGGGAGTTATAAAGGTGAGGGCTATAAAACACAAGTACGTTATGGACACTGTCTAGGGAGTTATAAAGGTGAGGGCTATAAAACACAAGTACGTTATGGACACTGTCCAGGGAGTTATAAAGGTGAGGGCTATAAAACACAAGTACGTTATGGACACTGTCCAGGGAGTTATAAAGGTGAGGGCTATAAAACACAAGTACGTTATGGACACTGTCCAGGGAGTTATAAAGGTGCGGGCTATAAAACAGAAGTACGTTATGGATACTGTCTAGGGAGTTATAAAGGTGAGGGCTATAAAACACAAGTACGTTATGGATACTGTCCAGGGAGTTATAAAGGTGAGGGCTATAAAACACAAGTACGTTATGGACACTGTCCAGGGAGTTATAAAGGTGAGGGCTATAAAACACAAGTACGTTATGGATACTGTCTAGGGAGTTATATAGGTGAGAGATATAAAACACAAGTACGTTATGGACACTGTCCAGGGAGTTATAAAGGTGAGGGCTATAAAACACAAGTACGTTATGGATACTGTCTGGGGGTGTTATAAAGGTGAGGGATATAAAACACAAGTACGTTATGGATACTGTCTGGGGAGTTATAAAGGTGAGAGATATAAAACACAAGTACGTTATGGATACTGTCTGGGGGTGTTATAAAGGTGAGGGCTATAAAACACAAGTACGTTATGGATACTGTCTTGGGGTGTTATAAAGGTGAGGGCTATAAAACACAAGTATGTTATGAATACTGTCTGGGGAGTTATAAAGGTGAGGGCTATAAAACACAAGTACGTTATGGACACTGTCTAGGGAGTTATAAAGGTGAGGGCTATAAAACACAAGTACGTTATGGACACCGTCTAGGGAGTTATAAAGGTGAGAGATATAAAACACAAGTACGTTATGGACACTGTCTAGGGAGTTATAAAGGTGAGGGCTATAAAACACAAGTACGTTATGGATACTGTCCAGGGAGTTATAAAGGTGAGAGATATAAAACACAAGTACGTTATGGATACTGTCTGGGGAGTTATAAAGGTGAGAGATATAAAACACAAGTACGTTATGGATACTGTCTAGGGAGTTATAAAGGTGAGGGATATAAAACACAAGTACGTTATGGATACTGTCTGGGGGGTTATAAAGGTGAGGGATATAAAACACAAGTACGTTATGGACACTGTCTAGGGAGTTATAAAGGTGAGGGCTATAAAACACAAGTACGTTATGGACACTGTCTAGGGAGTTATAAAGGTGAGGGATATAAAACACAAGTACGTTATGGATACTGTCTAGGGAGTTATAAAGGTGAGGGCTATAAAACACAAGTACGTTATGGACACTGTCTAGGGAGTTATAAAGGTGAGGGCTATAAAACACAAGTACGTTATGGATACTGTCTGGGGGGTTATAAAGGTGAGGGCTATAAAACACAAGTACGTTATGGATACTGTCTGGGGGGTTATAAAGGTGAGGGCTATAAAACACAAGTACGTTATGGATACTGTCTGGGGGGTTATAAAGGTGAGGGCTATAAAACACAAGTACGTTATGGACACTGTCCAGGGAATTATAAAGGTGAGGGCTATAAAACACAAGTACGTTATGGATACTGTCCAGGGAGTTATAAAGGTGAGGGCTATAAAACACAAGTACGTTATGGATACTGTCCAGGGAGTTATAAAGGTGAGGGCTATAAAACACAAGTACGTTATGGATACTGTCCAGGGAGTTATAAAGGTGAGGGCTATAAAACACAAGTACGTTATGGATACTGTCCAGGGAGTTATAAAGGTGAGGGCTATAAAACACAAGTACGTTATGGACACTGTCCAGGGAGTTATAAAGGTGAGGGCTATAAAACACAAGTACGTTATGGATACTGTCCAGGGAGTTATAAAGGTGAGGGCTATAAAACACAAGTACGTTATGGATACTGTCCAGGGAGTTATAAAGGTGAGGGCTATAAAACACAAGTACGTTATGGATACTGTCCAGGGAGTTATAAAGGTGAGGGCTATAAAACACAAGTACGTTATGGATACTGTCCAGGGAGTTATAAAGGTGAGGGCTATAAAACACAAGTACGTTATGGATACTGTCCAGGGAGTTATAAAGGTGAGAGATATAAAACACGAGTACGTTATGGATACTGTCCAGGGAGTTATAAAGGTGAGGGCTATAAAACACAAGTACGTTATGGATATACTGTCCAGGGAGTTATAAAGGTGAGGGCTATAAAACACAAGTACGTTATGGACACTGTCCAGGGAGTTATAAAGGTGAGGGCTATAAAACACAAGTACGTTATGGACACTGTCCAGGGAGTTATAAAGGTGAGGGCTATAAAACACAAGTACGTTATGGACACTGTCCAGGGAGTTATAAAGGTGAGGGCTATAAAACACAAGTACGTTATGGATACTGTCCAGGGAGTTATAAAGGTGAGGGCTATAAAACACAAGTACGTTATGGATACTGTCCAGGGAGTTATAAAGGTGAGGGCTATAAAACACAAGTACGTTATGGACACTGTCCAGGGAGTTATAAAGGTGAGGGCTATAAAACACAAGTACGTTATGGATACTGTCTGGGGAGTTATAAAGGTGAGGGCTATAAAACACAAGTACGTTATGGATACTGTCTGGGGGGTTATAAAGGTGAGGGCTATAAAACACAAGTACGTTATGGACACTGTCCAGGGAGTTATAAAGGTGAGGGCTATACAACACAAGTACGTTATGGATACTGTCTGGGGGTGTTATAAAGGTGAGGGATATAAAACACAAGTACGTTATGGATACTGTCTGGGGAGTTATAAAGGTGAGAGATATAAAACACAAGTACGTTATGGACACTGTCCAGGGAGTTATAAAGGTGAGGGCTATAAAACACAAGTACGTTATGGATACTGTCCAGGGAGTTATAAAGGTAAGGGCTATAAAACACAAGTACGTTATGGATACTGTCTGGGGAGTTATAAAGGTGAGGGCTATAAAACACAAGTACGTTATGGACACTGTCCAGGGAATTATAAAGGTGAGGGCTATAAAACACAAGTACGTTATGGATACTGTCCAGGGAGTTATAAAGGTGAGGGCTATAAAACACAAGTACGTTATGGATACTGTCCAGGGATTTATAAAGGTGAGGGCTATAAAACACAAGTACGTTATGGATACTGTCTGGGGGGTTATAAAGGTGAGGGCTATAAAACACAAGTACGTTATGGACACTGTCCAGGGAGTTATAAAGGTGGGGGCTATAAAACACAAGTACGTTATGGACACTGTCCAGGGAGTTATAAAGGTGAGGGCTATAAAACACAAGTACGTTATGGATACTGTCCAGGGAGTTATAAAGGTGAGGGCTATAAAACACAAGTACGTTATGGATACTGTCTGGGGGGTTATAAAGGTGAGGGCTATAAAACACAAGTACGTTATGGATACTGTCCAGGGAGTTATAAAGGTGAGGGCTATAAAACCCAAGTACGTTATGGATACTGTCCAGGGAGTTATAAAGGTGAGGGCTATAAAACACAAGTACGTTATGGATACTGTCCAGGGAGTTATAAAGGTGAGGGCTATAAAACACAAGTACGTTATGGACACTGTCCAGGGAGTTATAAAGGTGAGGGCTATAAAACACAAGTACGTTATGGATACTGTCTGGGGGGTTATAAAGGTGAGGGCTATAAAACACAAGTACGTTATGGATACTGTCTGGGGGGTTATAAAGGTGAGGGCTATAAAACACAAGTACGTTATGGATACTGTCTAGGGAGTTATAAAGGTGAGGGCTATAAAACACAAGTACGTTATGGACACTGTCCAGGGAGTTATAAAGGTGAGGGCTATAAAACACAAGTACGTTATGGATACTGTCCAGGGAGTTATAAAAGTGAGGGCTATAAAACACAAGTACGTTATGGACACTGTCTGGGGGGTTATAAAGGTGAGGGCTATAAAACACAAGTACGCTATGGACACTGTCCAGGGAGTTATAAAGGTGAGGGCTATAAAACACAAGTACGTTATGGATACTGTCCCGGGAGTTATAAAGGTGAGGGATATAAAACACAAGTACGTTATGGATACTGTCCAGGGAGTTATAAAGGTGAGGGCTATAAAACACAAGTACGTTATGGATACTGTCCAGGGAGTTATAAAGGTGAGGGCTATAAAACACAAGTACGTTATGGACACTGTCCAGGGAGTTATAAAGGTGAGGGCTATAAAACACAAGTACGTTATGGATACTGTCCAGGGAGTTATAAAGGTGAGGGCTATAAAACACAAGTACGTTATGGATACTGTCCAGGGAGTTATAAAGGTGAGGGCTATAAAACACAAGTACGTTATGGACACTGTCCAGGGGGTTATAAAGGTGAGGGATATAAAACACAAGTACGTTATGGATACTGTCTGGGGAGTTATAAAAGTGAGGGCTATAAACACAAGTACGTTATGGATACTGTCCAGGGAGTTATAAAGGTGGGGGCTATAAAACACAAGTACGTTATGGACACTGTCCAGGGAGTTATAAAGGTGAGGGCTATAAAACACAAGTACGTTATGGATACTGTCTAGGGAGTTATAAAGGTGAGGGCTATAAAACACAAGTACGTTATGGATAATGTCCAGGGAGTTATAAAGGTGAGGGCTATAAAACACAAGTACGTTATGGACACTGTCCAGGGAGTTATAAAGGTGAGGGCTAAAAAACACAAGTACGTTATGAATACTGTCCAGGGAGTTATAAAGGTGAGGGCTATAAAACACAAGTACGTTATGGACACTGTCCAGGGAGTTATAAAGGTGAGGGCTATAAAACACAAGTACGTTATGGACACTGTCCAGGGAGTTATAAAGTTGAGGGCTATAAAACACAAGTACGTTATGGATACTGTCTAGGGAGTTATAAAGGTGAGGGCTATAAAACACAAGTACGTTATGGACACTGTCTAGGGAGTTATAAAGGTGAGGGCTATAAAACACAAGTACGTTATGGACACTGTCCAGGGAGTTATAAAGGTGAGGGCTATAAAACACAAGTACGTTATGGATATACTGTCCAGGGAGTTATAAAGGTAAGGGATATAAAACACAAGTACGTTATGAATACTGTCTGGGGAGTTATAAAGGTGAGGGCTATAAAACACAAGTACGTTATGGACACTGTCCAGGGAGTTATAAAGGTGAGGGCTATAAAACACAAGTACGTTATGGACACTGTCCAGGGAATTATAAAGGTGAGGGCTATAAAACACAAGTACGTTATGGACACTGTCCAGGGAGTTATAAAGGTGAGGGCTATAAAACACAAGTACGTTATGGATACTGTCCAGGGAGTTATAAAGGTGAGGGCTATAAAACACAAGTACGTTATGGACACTGTCCAGGGAATTATAAAGGTGAGGGCTATAAAACACAAGTACGTTATGGACACTGTCCAGGGAGTTATAAAGGTGAGGGCTATAAAACACAAGTACGTTATGGACACTGTCTGGGGAGTTATAAAGGTGAGAGATATAAAACACAAGTACGTTATGGACACTGTCCAGGGAATTATAAAGGTGAGGGCTATAAAACACAAGTACGTTATGGACACTGTCTGGGGAGTTATAAAGGTGAGAGATATAAAACACAAGTACGTTATGGACACTGTCCAGGGAGTTATAAAGGTGAGGGCTATAAAACACAAGTACGTTATGGATACTGTCCAGGGAGTTATAAAGGTGAGGGCTATAAAACACAAGTACGTTATGGATACTGTCTGGGGAGTTATAAAGGTGAGGGCTATAAAACACAAGTACGTTATGGACACTGTCCAGGGAATTATAAAGGTGAGGGCTATAAAACACAAGTACGTTATGGATACTGTCCAGGGAGTTATAAAGGTGAGGGCTATAAAACACAAGTACGTTATGGATACTGTCCAGGGAGTTATAAAGGTGAGGGCTATAAAACACAAGTACGTTATGGATACTGTCTGGGGGGTTATAAAGGTGAGGGCTATAAAACACAAGTACGTTATGGACACTGTCCAGGGAGTTATAAAGGTGGGGGCTATAAAACACAAGTACGTTATGGACACTGTCCAGGGAGTTATAAAGGTGAGGGCTATAAAACACAAGTACGTTATGGATACTGTCCAGGGAGTTATAAAGGTGAGGGCTATAAAACACAAGTACGTTATGGATACTGTCTGGGGGGTTATAAAGGTGAGGGCTATAAAACACAAGTACGTTATGGATACTGTCTGGGGGGTTATAAAGGTGAGGGCTATAAAACACAAGTACGTTATGGATACTGTCTGGGGGGTTATAAAGGTGAGGGCTATAAAACACAAGTACGTTATGGATACTGTCTAGGGAATTATAAAGGTGAGGGCTATAAAACACAAGTACGTTATGGACACTGTCCAGGGAGTTATAAAGGTGAGGGCTATAAAACACAAGTACGTTATGGATACTGTCCAGGGAGTTATAAAGGTGAGGGCTATAAAACACAAGTACGTTATGGACACTGTCCAGGGAATTATAAAGGTGAGGGCTATAAAACACAAGTACGTTATGGACACTGTCCAGGGAGTTATAAAGGTGAGGGCTATAAAACACAAGTACGTTATGGACACTGTCCAGGGAATTATAAAGGTGAGGGCTATAAAACACAAGTACGTTATGGACACTGTCTGGGGAGTTATAAAGGTGAGAGATATAAAACACAAGTACGTTATGGACACTGTCCAGGGAGTTATAAAGGTGAGGGCTATAAAACACAAGTACGTTATGGATACTGTCCAGGGAGTTATAAAGGTGAGGGCTATAAAACACAAGTACGTTATGGATACTGTCTGGGGAGTTATAAAGGTGAGGGCTATAAAACACAAGTACGTTATGGACACTGTCCAGGGAATTATAAAGGTGAGGGCTATAAAACACAAGTACGTTATGGATACTGTCCAGGGAGTTATAAAGGTGAGGGCTATAAAACACAAGTACGTTATGGATACTGTCCAGGGATTTATAAAGGTGAGGGCTATAAAACACAAGTACGTTATGGATACTGTCTGGGGGGTTATAAAGGTGAGGGCTATAAAACACAAGTACGTTATGGACACTGTCCAGGGAGTTATAAAGGTGGGGGCTATAAAACACAAGTACGTTATGGACACTGTCCAGGGAGTTATAAAGGTGAGGGCTATAAAACACAAGTACGTTATGGATACTGTCCAGGGAGTTATAAAGGTGAGGGCTATAAAACACAAGTACGTTATGGATACTGTCTGGGGGGTTATAAAGGTGAGGGCTATAAAACACAAGTACGTTATGGATACTGTCTGGGGGGTTATAAAGGTGAGGGCTATAAAACACAAGTACGTTATGGATACTGTCTGGGGGGTTATAAAGGTGAGGGCTATAAAACACAAGTACGTTATGGATACTGTCTAGGGAGTTATAAAGGTGAGGGCTATAAAACACAAGTACGTTATGGACACTGTCCAGGGAGTTATAAAGGTGAGGGCTATAAAACACAAGTACGTTATGGATACTGTCCAGGGAGTTATAAAGGTGAGGGCTATAAAACACAAGTACGTTATGGATACTGTCTGGGTGGTTATAAAGGTGAGGGCTATAAAACACAAGTACGTTATGGATACTGTCTGGGGGGTTATAAAGGTGAGGGCTATAAAACACAAGTACGTTATGGATACTGTCTGGGGGGTTATAAAGGTGAGGGCTATAAAACACAAGTACGTTATGGATACTGTCTAGGGAGTTATAAAGGTGAGGGCTATAAAACACAAGTACGTTATGGACACTGTCCAGGGAGTTATAAAGGTGAGGGCTATAAAACACAAGTACGTTATGGATACTGTCCAGGGAGTTATAAAAGTGAGGGCTATAAAACACAAGTACGTTATGGACACTGTCTGGGGGGTTATAAAGGTGAGGGCTATAAAACACAAGTACGTTATGGACACTGTCCAGGGAGTTATAAAGGTGAGGGCTATAAAACACAAGTACGTTATGGATACTGTCCCGGGAGTTATAAAGGTGAGGGATATAAAACACAAGTACGTTATGGATACTGTCCAGGGAGTTATAAAGGTGAGGGTTATAAAACACAAGTACGTTATGGATACTGTCCAGGGAGTTATAAAGGTGAGGGCTATAAAACACAAGTACGTTATGGACACTGTCCAGGGAGTTATAAAGGTGAGGGCTGTAAAACACAAGTACGTTATGGATACTGTCCAGGGAGTTATAAAGGTGAGGGCTATAAAACACAAGTACGTTATGGATACTGTCCAGGGAGTTATAAAGGTGAGGGCTATAAAACACAAGTACGTTATGGATACTGTCTGGGGAGTTATAAAAGTGAGGGCTATAAACACAAGTACGTTATGGATACTGTCCAGGGAGTTATAAAGGTGGGGGCTATAAAACACAAGTACGTTATGGACACTGTCCAGGGATTTATAAAGGTGAGGGCTATAAAACACAAGTACGTTATGGATACTGTCTAGGGAGTTATAAAGGTGAGGGCTATAAAACACAAGTACGTTATGGATAATGTCCAGGGAGTTATAAAGGTGAGGGCTATAAAACACAAGTACGTTATGGACACTGTCCAGGGAGTTATAAAGGTGAGGGCTATAAAACACAAGTACGTTATGAATACTGTCCAGGGAGTTATAAAGGTGAGGGCTATAAAACACAAGTACGTTATGGACACTGTCCAGGGAGTTATAAAGGTGAGGGCTATAAAACACAAGTACGTTATGGACACTGTCCAGGGAGTTATAAAGGTGAGGGCTATAAAACACAAGTACGTTATGGATACTGTCTAGGGAGTTATAAAGGTGAGGGCTATAAAACACAAGTACGTTATGGACACTGTCGAGGGAGTTATAAAGGTGAGGGCTATAAAACACAAGTACGTTATGGACACTGTCCAGGGAGTTATAAAGGTGAGGGCTATAAAACACAAGTACGTTATGGATATACTGTCCAGGGAGTTATAAAGGTAAGGGATATAAAACACAAGTACGTTATGAATACTGTCTGGGGAGTTATAAAGGTGAGGGCTATAAAACACAAGTACGTTATGGACACTGTCCAGGGAGTTATAAAGGTGAGGGCTATAAAACACAAGTACGTTATGGACACTGTCCAGGGAATTATAAAGGTGAGGGCTATAAAACACAAGTACGTTATGGACACTGTCCAGGGAGTTATAAAGGTGAGGGCTATAAAACACAAGCACGTTATGGATACTGTCCAGGGAGTTATAAAGGTGAGGGCTATAAAACACAAGTACGTTATGGACACTGTCCAGGGAATTATAAAGGTGAGGGCTATAAAACACAAGTACGTTATGGACACTGTCCAGGGAGTTATAAAGGTGAGGGCTATAAAACACAAGTACGTTATGGATACTGTCCAGGGAGTTATAAAGGTGAGGGCTATAAAACACAAGTACGTTATGGACACTGTCCAGGGAATTATAAAGGTGAGGGCTATAAAACACAAGTACGTTATGGATACTGTCCAGGGAGTTATAAAGGTGAGGGCTATAAAACACAAGTACGTTATGGATACTGTCCAGGGATTTATAAAGGTGAGGGCTATAAAACACAAGTACGTTATGGATACTGTCTGGGGGGTTATAAAGGTGAGGGCTATAAAACACAAGTACGTTATGGACACTGTCCAGGGAGTTATAAAGGTGGGGGCTATAAAACACAAGTACGTTATGGACACTGTCCAGGGAGTTATAAAGGTGAGGGCTATAAAACACAAGTACGTTATGGATACTGTCCAGGGAGTTATAAAGGTGAGGGCTATAAAACACAAGTACGTTATGGATACTGTCTGGGGGGTTATAAAGGTGAGGGCTATAAAACACAAGTACGTTATGGATACTGTCTGGGGGGTTATAAAGGTGAGGGCTATAAAACACAAGTACGTTATGGATACTGTCTGGGGGGTTATAAAGGTGAGGGCTATAAAACACAAGTACGTTATGGATACTGTCTAGGGAGTTATAAAGGTGAGGGCTATAAAACACAAGTACGTTATGGACACTGTCCAGGGAGTTATAAAGGTGAGGGCTATAAAACACAAGTACGTTATGGATACTGTCCAGGGAGTTATAAAGGTGAGGGCTATAAAACACAAGTACGTTATGGATACTGTCTGGGTGGTTATAAAGGTGAGGGCTATAAAACACAAGTACGTTATGGATACTGTCTGGGGGGTTATAAAGGTGAGGGCTATAAAACACAAGTACGTTATGGATACTGTCTGGGGGGTTATAAAGGTGAGGGCTATAAAACACAAGTACGTTATGGATACTGTCTAGGGAGTTATAAAGGTGAGGGCTATAAAACACAAGTACGTTATGGACACTGTCCAGGGAGTTATAAAGGTGAGGGCTATAAAACACAAGTACGTTATGGATACTGTCCAGGGAGTTATAAAAGTGAGGGCTATAAAACACAAGTACGTTATGGACACTGTCTGGGGGGTTATAAAGGTGAGGGCTATAAAACACAAGTACGTTATGGACACTGTCCAGGGAGTTATAAAGGTGAGGGCTATAAAACACAAGTACGTTATGGATACTGTCCCGGGAGTTATAAAGGTGAGGGATATAAAACACAAGTACGTTATGGATACTGTCCAGGGAGTTATAAAGGTGAGGGTTATAAAACACAAGTACGTTATGGATACTGTCCAGGGAGTTATAAAGGTGAGGGCTATAAAACACAAGTACGTTATGGACACTGTCCAGGGAGTTATAAAGGTGAGGGCTGTAAAACACAAGTACGTTATGGATACTGTCCAGGGAGTTATAAAGGTGAGGGCTATAAAACACAAGTACGTTATGGATACTGTCCAGGGAGTTATAAAGGTGAGGGCTATAAAACACAAGTACGTTATGGATACTGTCTGGGGAGTTATAAAAGTGAGGGCTATAAACACAAGTACGTTATGGATACTGTCCAGGGAGTTATAAAGGTGGGGGCTATAAAACACAAGTACGTTATGGACACTGTCCAGGGATTTATAAAGGTGAGGGCTATAAAACACAAGTACGTTATGGATACTGTCTAGGGAGTTATAAAGGTGAGGGCTATAAAACACAAGTACGTTATGGATAATGTCCAGGGAGTTATAAAGGTGAGGGCTATAAAACACAAGTACGTTATGGACACTGTCCAGGGAGTTATAAAGGTGAGGGCTATAAAACACAAGTACGTTATGAATACTGTCCAGGGAGTTATAAAGGTGAGGGCTATAAAACACAAGTACGTTATGGACACTGTCCAGGGAGTTATAAAGGTGAGGGCTATAAAACACAAGTACGTTATGGACACTGTCCAGGGAGTTATAAAGGTGAGGGCTATAAAACACAAGTACGTTATGGATACTGTCTAGGGAGTTATAAAGGTGAGGGCTATAAAACACAAGTACGTTATGGACACTGTCGAGGGAGTTATAAAGGTGAGGGCTATAAAACACAAGTACGTTATGGACACTGTCCAGGGAGTTATAAAGGTGAGGGCTATAAAACACAAGTACGTTATGGATATACTGTCCAGGGAGTTATAAAGGTAAGGGATATAAAACACAAGTACGTTATGAATACTGTCTGGGGAGTTATAAAGGTGAGGGCTATAAAACACAAGTACGTTATGGACACTGTCCAGGGAGTTATAAAGGTGAGGGCTATAAAACACAAGTACGTTATGGACACTGTCCAGGGAATTATAAAGGTGAGGGCTATAAAACACAAGTACGTTATGGACACTGTCCAGGGAGTTATAAAGGTGAGGGCTATAAAACACAAGCACGTTATGGATACTGTCCAGGGAGTTATAAAGGTGAGGGCTATAAAACACAAGTACGTTATGGACACTGTCCAGGGAATTATAAAGGTGAGGGCTATAAAACACAAGTACGTTATGGACACTGTCCAGGGAGTTATAAAGGTGAGGGCTATAAAACACAAGTACGTTATGGATACTGTCCAGGGAGTTATAAAGGTGAGGGCTATAAAACACAAGTACGTTATGAATACTGTCTGGGGAGTTATAAAGGTGAGGGCTATAAAACACAAGTACGTTATGGATACTGTCCAGGGAGTTATAAAGGTGAGGGCTATAAAACACAAGTACGTTATGGACACTGTCCAGGGAGTTATAAAGGTGAGGGCTATAAAACACAAGTACGTTATGGACACTGTCCAGGGAATTATAAAGGTGAGGGCTATAAAACACAAGTACGTTATGGACACTGTCCAGGGAGTTATAAAGGTGAGGGCTATAAAACACAAGTACGTTATGGATACTGTCCAGGGAGTTATAAAGGTGAGAGCTATAAAACACAAGTACGTTATGGACACTGTCCAGGGAGTTATAAAGGTGAGGGCTATAAAACACAACGTTATGGATACTGTCCAGGGAGTTATAAAGGTGAGGGCTATAAAACACAAGTACGTTATGGACACTGTCCAGGGAGTTATAAAGGTGAGGGCTATAAAACACAAGTACGTTATGGACACTGTCCAGGGAGTTATAAAGGTGAGGGCTATAAAACACAAGTACGTTATGGATACTGTCTGGGGAGTTATAAAGGTGAGGGCTATAAAACACAAGTACGTTATGGACACTGTCCAGGGAGTTATAAAGGTGAGGGCTATAAAACACAAGTACGTTATGGATACTGTCCCGGGAGTTATAAAGGTGAGGGATATAAAACACAAGTACGTTATGGATACTGTCCAGGGAGTTATAAAGGTGAGGGCTATAAAACACAAGTACGTTATGGATACTGTCCAGGGAGTTATAAAGGTGAGGGCTATAAAACACAAGTGCGTTATGGACACTGTCCAGGGAGTTATAAAGGTGAGGGCTATAAAACACAAGTACGTTATGGATACTGTCCAGGGAGTTATAAAGGTGAGGGCTATAAAACACAAGTACGTTATGGATACTGTCCAGGGAGTTATAAAGGTGAGGGCTATAAAACACAAGTACGTTATGGACACTGTCCAGGGGGTTATAAAGGTGAGGGATATAAAACACAAGTACGTTATGGATACTGTCTGGGGAGTTATAAAAGTGAGGGCTATAAACACAAGTACGTTATGGATACTGTCCAGGGAGTTATAAAGGTGGGGGCTATAAAACACAAGTTTGTTATGGACACTGTCCAGGGAGTTATAAAGGTGAGGGCTATAAAACACAAGTACGTTATGGATACTGTCTAGGGAGTTATAAAGGTGAGGGCTATAAAACACAAGTACGTTATGGATAATGTCCAGGGAGTTATAAAGGTGAGGGCTATAAAACACAAGTACGTTATGGACACTGTCCAGGGAGTTATAAAGGTGAGGGCTATAAAACACAAGTACGTTATGAATACTGTCCAGGGAGTTATAAAGGTGAGGGCTATAAAACACAAGTACGTTATGGACACTGTCCAGGGAGTTATAAAGGTGAGGGCTATAAAACACAAGTACGTTATGGACACTGTCCAGGGAGTTATAAAGGTGAGGGCTATAAAACACAAGTACGTTATGGATACTGTCTAGGGAGTTATAAAAGTGAGGGCTATAAAACACAAGTACGTTATGGACACTGTCTAGGGAGTTATAAAGGTGAGGGCTATAAAACACAAGTACGTTATGGACACTGTCCAGGGAGTTATAAAGGTGAGGGCTATAAAACACAAGTACGTTATGGATATACTGTCCAGGGCCCTGTTTTACAAAGCTGGCGTAAGTTACGTCCGACGTAAATCAGTGTTAAAACTATGGGAACTTACGCCCTAGTCGCAACTGGTCCATGTTGTAGGCCTATGCGCAACTTTACGCCAGCTTCGTAAGACGGGGCCCTGGGAGTTATAAAGGTAAGGGATATAAAACACAAGTACGTTATGAATACTGTCTGGGGAGTTATAAATGTGAGGGCTATAAAACACAAGTACGTTATGGACACTGTCCAGGGAGTTATAAAGGTGAGGGCTATAAAACACAAGTACGTTATGGACACTGTCCAGGGAATTATAAAGGTGAGGGCTATAAAACACAAGTACGTTATGGACACTGTCCAGGGAGTTATAAAGGTGAGGGCTATAAAACACAAGTACGTTATGGATACTGTCCAGGGAGTTATAAAGGTGAGGGCTATAAAACACAAGTACGTTATGGATACTGTCTGGGGGGTTATAAAGGTGAGGGCTATAAAACACAAGTACGTTATGGACACTGTCCAGGGAGTTATAAAGGTGAGGGCTATAAAACACAAGTACGTTATGGATACTGTCTGGGGGGTTATAAAGGTGAGGGCTATAAAACACAAGTACGTTATGGATACTGTCCAGGGAGTTATAAAGGTGAGGGCTATAAAACACAAGTACGTTATGGATACTGTCTGGGGGGTTATAAAGGTGAGGGCTATAAAACACAAGTACGTTATGGATACTGTCCCGGGAGTTATAAAGGTGAGGGATATAAAACACAAGTACGTTATGGATACTGTCCAGGGAGTTATAAAGGTGAGGGCTATAAAACACAAGTACGTTATGGATACTGTCCAGGGAGTTATAAAGGTGAGGGCTATAAAACACAAGTACGTTATGGATACTGTCCAGGGAGTTATAAAGGTGAGGGCTATAAAACACAAGTACGTTATGGATACTGTCTGGGGAGTTATAAAGGTGAGGGCTATAAAACACAAGTACGTTATGGACACTGTCTAGGGAGTTATAAAGGTGAGGGCTATAAAACACAAGTACGTTATGGATACTGTCTGGGGAGTTATAAAGGTGAGGGCTATAAAACACAAGTACGTTATGGACACTGTCTAGGGAGTTATAAAGGTGAGGGCTATAAAACACAAGTACGTTATGGACACTGTCTAGGGAGTTATAAAGGTGAGGGCTATAAAACACAAGTACGTTATGGACACTGTCCAGGGAGTTATAAAGGTGAGGGCTATAAAACACAAGTACGTTATGGACACTGTCCAGGGAGTTATAAAGGTGAGGGCTATAAAACACAAGTACGTTATGGACACTGTCCAGGGAGTTATAAAGGTGCGGGCTATAAAACAGAAGTACGTTATGGATACTGTCTAGGGAGTTATAAAGGTGAGGGCTATAAAACACAAGTACGTTATGGATACTGTCCAGGGAGTTATAAAGGTGAGGGCTATAAAACACAAGTACGTTATGGACACTGTCCAGGGAGTTATAAAGGTGAGGGCTATAAAACACAAGTACGTTATGGATACTGTCTAGGGAGTTATATAGGTGAGAGATATAAAACACAAGTACGTTATGGACACTGTCCAGGGAGTTATAAAGGTGAGGGCTATAAAACACAAGTACGTTATGGATACTGTCTGGGGGTGTTATAAAGGTGAGGGATATAAAACACAAGTACGTTATGGATACTGTCTGGGGAGTTATAAAGGTGAGAGATATAAAACACAAGTACGTTATGGATACTGTCTGGGGGTGTTATAAAGGTGAGGGCTATAAAACACAAGTACGTTATGGATACTGTCTTGGGGTGTTATAAAGGTGAGGGCTATAAAACACAAGTATGTTATGAATACTGTCTGGGGAGTTATAAAGGTGAGGGCTATAAAACACAAGTACGTTATGGACACTGTCTAGGGAGTTATAAAGGTGAGGGCTATAAAACACAAGTACGTTATGGACACCGTCTAGGGAGTTATAAAGGTGAGAGATATAAAACACAAGTACGTTATGGACACTGTCTAGGGAGTTATAAAGGTGAGGGCTATAAAACACAAGTACGTTATGGATACTGTCCAGGGAGTTATAAAGGTGAGAGATATAAAACACAAGTACGTTATGGATACTGTCTGGGGAGTTATAAAGGTGAGAGATATAAAACACAAGTACGTTATGGATACTGTCTAGGGAGTTATAAAGGTGAGGGATATAAAACACAAGTACGTTATGGATACTGTCTGGGGGGTTATAAAGGTGAGGGATATAAAACACAAGTACGTTATGGACACTGTCTAGGGAGTTATAAAGGTGAGGGCTATAAAACACAAGTACGTTATGGACACTGTCTAGGGAGTTATAAAGGTGAGGGATATAAAACTCAAGTACGTTATGGATACTGTCTAGGGAGTTATAAAGGTGAGGGCTATAAAACACAAGTACGTTATGGACACTGTCTAGGGAGTTATAAAGGTGAGGGCTATAAAACACAAGTACGTTATGGATACTGTCTGGGGGGTTATAAAGGTGAGGGCTATAAAACACAAGTACGTTATGGATACTGTCTGGGGGGTTATAAAGGTGAGGGCTATAAAACACAAGTACGTTATGGATACTGTCTGGGGGGTTATAAAGGTGAGGGCTATAAAACACAAGTACGTTATGGACACTGTCCAGGGAATTATAAAGGTGAGGGCTATAAAACACAAGTACGTTATGGATACTGTCCAGGGAGTTATAAAGGTGAGGGCTATAAAACACAAGTACGTTATGGATACTGTCCAGGGAGTTATAAAGGTGAGGGCTATAAAACACAAGTACGTTATGGATACTGTCCAGGGAGTTATAAAGGTGAGGGCTATAAAACACAAGTACGTTATGGATACTGTCCAGGGAGTTATAAAGGTGAGGGCTATAAAACACAAGTACGTTATGGACACTGTCCAGGGAGTTATAAAGGTGAGGGCTATAAAACACAAGTACGTTATGGATACTGTCCAGGGAGTTATAAAGGTGAGGGCTATAAAACACAAGTACGTTATGGATACTGTCCAGGGAGTTATAAAGGTGAGGGCTATAAAACACAAGTACGTTATGGATACTGTCCAGGGAGTTATAAAGGTGAGGGCTATAAAACACAAGTACGTTATGGATACTGTCCAGGGAGTTATAAAGGTGAGGGCTATAAAACACAAGTACGTTATGGATACTGTCCAGGGAGTTATAAAGGTGAGAGATATAAAACACAAGTACGTTATGGATACTGTCCAGGGAGTTATAAAGGTGAGGGCTATAAAACACAAGTACGTTATGGATATACTGTCCAGGGAGTTATAAAGGTGAGGGCTATAAAACACAAGTACGTTATGGACACTGTCCAGGGAGTTATAAAGGTGAGGGCTATAAAGCACAAGTACGTTATGGACACTGTCCAGGGAGTTATAAAGGTGAGGGCTATAAAACACAAGTACGTTATGGACACTGTCCAGGGAGTTATAAAGGTGAGGGCTATAAAACACAAGTACGTTATGGATACTGTCCAGGGAGTTATAAAGGTGAGGGCTATAAAACACAAGTACGTTATGGATACTGTCCAGGGAGTTATAAAGGTGAGGGCTATAAAACACAAGTACGTTATGGACACTGTCCAGGGAGTTATAAAGGTGAGGGCTATAAAACACAAGTACGTTATGGATACTGTCTGGGGAGTTATAAAGGTGAGGGCTATAAAACACAAGTACGTTATTGATACTGTCTGGGGGGTTATAAAGGTGAGGGCTATAAAACACAAGTACGTTATGGACACTGTCCAGGGAGTTATAAAGGTGAGGGCTATACAACACAAGTACGTTATGGATACTGTCTGGGGGTGTTATAAAGGTGAGGGATATAAAACACAAGTACGTTATGGATACTGTCTGGGGAGTTATAAAGGTGAGAGATATAAACACAAGTACGTTATGGACACTGTCCAGGGAGTTATAAAGGTGAGGGCTATAAAACACAAGTACGTTATGGATACTGTCCAGGGAGTTATAAAGGTAAGGGCTATAAAACACAAGTACGTTATGGATACTGTCTGGGGAGTTATAAAGGTGAGGGCTATAAAACACAAGTACGTTATGGACACTGTCCAGGGAATTATAAAGGTGAGGGCTATAAAACACAAGTACGTTATGGATACTGTCCAGGGAGTTATAAAGGTGAGGGCTATAAAACACAAGTACGTTATGGATACTGTCCAGGGATTTATAAAGGTGAGGGCTATAAAACACAAGTACGTTATGGATACTGTCTGGGGGGTTATAAAGGTGAGGGCTATAAAACACAAGTACGTTATGGACACTGTCCAGGGAGTTATAAAGGTGGGGGCTATAAAACACAAGTACGTTATGGACACTGTCCAGGGAGTTATAAAGGTGAGGGCTATAAAACACAAGTACGTTATGGATACTGTCCAGGGAGTTATAAAGGTGAGGGCTATAAAACACAAGTACGTTATGGATACTGTCTGGGGGGTTATAAAGGTGAGGGCTATAAAACACAAGTACGTTATGGATACTGTCCAGGGAGTTATAAAGGTGAGGGCTATAAAACCCAAGTACGTTATGGATACTGTCCAGGGAGTTATAAAGGTGAGGGCTATAAAACACAAGTACGTTATGGATACTGTCCAGGGAGTTATAAAGGTGAGGGCTATAAAACACAAGTACGTTATGGACACTGTCCAGGGAGTTATAAAGGTGAGGGCTATAAAACACAAGTACGTTATGGATACTGTCTGGGGGGTTATAAAGGTGAGGGCTATAAAACACAAGTACGTTATGGATACTGTCTGGGGGGTTATAAAGGTGAGGGCTATAAAACACAAGTACGTTATGGATACTGTCTAGGGAGTTATAAAGGTGAGGGCTATAAAACACAAGTACGTTATGGACACTGTCCAGGGAGTTATAAAGGTGAGGGCTATAAAACACAAGTACGTTATGGATACTGTCCAGGGAGTTATAAAAGTGAGGGCTATAAAACACAAGTACGTTATGGACACTGTCTGGGGGGTTATAAAGGTGAGGGCTATAAAACACAAGTACGCTATGGACACTGTCCAGGGAGTTATAAAGGTGAGGGCTATAAAACACAAGTACGTTATGGATACTGTCCCGGGAGTTATAAAGGTGAGGGATATAAAACACAAGTACGTTATGGATACTGTCCAGGGAGTTATAAAGGTGAGGGCTATAAAACACAAGTACGTTATGGATACTGTCCAGGGAGTTATAAAGGTGAGGGCTATAAAACACAAGTACGTTATGGACACTGTCCAGGGAGTTATAAAGGTGAGGGCTATAAAACACAAGTACGTTATGGATACTGTCCAGGGAGTTATAAAGGTGAGGGCTATAAAACACAAGTACGTTATGGATACTGTCCAGGGAGTTATAAAGGTGAGGGCTATAAAACACAAGTACGTTATGGACACTGTCCAGGGGGTTATAAAGGTGAGGGATATAAAACACAAGTACGTTATGGATACTGTCTGGGGAGTTATAAAAGTGAGGGCTATAAACACAAGTACGTTATGGATACTGTCCAGGGAGTTATAAAGGTGGGGGCTATAAAACACAAGTACGTTATGGACACTGTCCAGGGAGTTATAAAGGTGAGGGCTATAAAACACAAGTACGTTATGGATACTGTCTAGGGAGTTATAAAGGTGAGGGCTATAAAACACAAGTACGTTATGGATAATGTCCAGGGAGTTATAAAGGTGAGGGCTATAAAACACAAGTACGTTATGGACACTGTCCAGGGAGTTATAAAGGTGAGGGCTAAAAAACACAAGTACGTTATGAATACTGTCCAGGGAGTTATAAAGGTGAGGGCTATAAAACACAAGTACGTTATGGACACTGTCCAGGGAGTTATAAAGGTGAGGGCTATAAAACACAAGTACGTTATGGACACTGTCCAGGGAGTTATAAAGGTGAGGGCTATAAAACACAAGTACGTTATGGATACTGTCTAGGGAGTTATAAAGGTGAGGGCTATAAAACACAAGTACGTTATGGACACTGTCTAGGGAGTTATAAAGGTGAGGGCTATAAAACACAAGTACGTTATGGACACTGTCCAGGGAGTTATAAAGGTGAGGGCTATAAAACACAAGTACGTTATGGATATACTGTCCAGGGAGTTATAAAGGTAAGGGATATAAAACACAAGTACGTTATGAATACTGTCTGGGGAGTTATAAAGGTGAGGGCTATAAAACACAAGTACGTTATGGACACTGTCCAGGGAGTTATAAAGGTGAGGGCTATAAAACACAAGTACGTTATGGACACTGTCCAGGGAATTATAAAGGTGAGGGCTATAAAACACAAGTACGTTATGGACACTGTCCAGGGAGTTATAAAGGTGAGGGCTATAAAACACAAGTACGTTATGGATACTGTCCAGGGAGTTATAAAGGTGAGGGCTATAAAACACAAGTACGTTATGGACACTGTCCAGGGAATTATAAAGGTGAGGGCTATAAAACACAAGTACGTTATGGACACTGTCCAGGGAGTTATAAAGGTGAGGGCTATAAAACACAAGTACGTTATGGACACTGTCCAGGGAATTATAAAGGTGAGGGCTATAAAACACAAGTACATTATGGACACTGTCTGGGGAGTTATAAAGGTGAGAGATATAAAACACAAGTACGTTATGGACACTGTCCAGGGAGTTATAAAGGTGAGGGCTATAAAACACAAGTACGTTATGGATACTGTCCAGGGAGTTATAAAGGTGAGGGCTATAAAACACAAGTACGTTATGGATACTGTCTGGGGAGTTATAAAGGTGAGGGCTATAAAACACAAGTACGTTATGGACACTGTCCAGGGAATTATAAAGGTGAGGGCTATAAAACACAAGTACGTTATGGATACTGTCCAGGGAGTTATAAAGGTGAGGGCTATAAAACACAAGTACGTTATGGATACTGTCCAGGGAGTTATAAAGGTGAGGGCTATAAAACACAAGTACGTTATGGATACTGTCTGGGGGGTTATAAAGGTGAGGGCTATAAAACACAAGTACGTTATGGACACTGTCCAGGGAGTTATAAAGGTGGGGGCTATAAAACACAAGTACGTTATGGACACTGTCCAGGGAGTTATAAAGGTGAGGGCTATAAAACACAAGTACGTTATGGATACTGTCCAGGGAGTTATAAAGGTGAGGGCTATAAAACACAAGTACGTTATGGATACTGTCTGGGGGGTTATAAAGGTGAGGGCTATAAAACACAAGTACGTTATGGATACTGTCTGGGGGGTTATAAAGGTGAGGGCTATAAAACACAAGTACGTTATGGATACTGTCTGGGGGGTTATAAAGGTGAGGGCTATAAAACACAAGTACGTTATGGATACTGTCTAGGGAATTATAAAGGTGAGGGCTATAAAACACAAGTACGTTATGGACACTGTCCAGGGAGTTATAAAGGTGAGGGCTATAAAACACAAGTACGTTATGGATACTGTCCAGGGAGTTATAAAGGTGAGGGCTATAAAACACAAGTACGTTATGGACACTGTCCAGGGAATTATAAAGGTGAGGGCTATTAAACACAAGTACGTTATGGACACTGTCCAGGGAGTTATAAAGGTGAGGGCTATAAAACACAAGTACGTTATGGACACTGTCCAGGGAATTATAAAGGTGAGGCCTATAAAACACAAGTACGTTATGGACACTGTCTGGGGAGTTATAAAGGTGAGAGATATAAAACACAAGTACGTTATGGACACTGTCCAGGGAGTTATAAAGGTGAGGGCTATAAAACACAAGTACGTTATGGATACTGTCCAGGGAGTTATAAAGGTGAGGGCTATAAAACACAAGTACGTTATGGATACTGTCTGGGGAGTTATAAAGGTGAGGGCTATAAAACACAAGTACGTTATGGACACTGTCCAGGGAATTATAAAGGTGAGGGCTATAAAACACAAGTACGTTATGGATACTGTCCAGGGAGTTATAAAGGTGAGGGCTATAAAACACAAGTACGTTATGGATACTGTCCAGGGATTTATAAAGGTGAGGGCTATAAAACACAAGTACGTTATGGATACTGTCTGGGGGGTTATAAAGGTCAGGGCTATAAAACACAAGTACGTTATGGACACTGTCCAGGGAGTTATAAAGGTGAGGGCTATAAAACACAAGTACGTTATGGATACTGTCCAGGGAGTTATAAAGGTGAGGGCTATAAAACACAAGTACGTTATGGATACTGTCTGGGGGGTTATAAAGGTGAGGGCTATAAAACACAAGTACGTTATGGATACTGTCTGGGGGGTTATAAAGGTGAGGGCTATAAAACACAAGTACGTTATGGATACTGTCTGGGGGGTTATAAAGGTGAGGGCTATAAAACACAAGTACGTTATGGATACTGTCTAGGGAGTTATAAAGGTGAGGGCTATAAAACACAAGTACGTTATGGACACTGTCCAGGGAGTTATAAAGGTGAGGGCTATAAAACACAAGTACGTTATGGATACTGTCCAGGGAGTTATAAAGGTGAGGGCTATAAAACACAAGTACGTTATGGATACTGTCTGGGTGGTTATAAAGGTGAGGGCTATAAAACACAAGTACGTTATGGATACTGTCTGGGGGGTTATAAAGGTGAGGGCTATAAAACACAAGTACGTTATGGATACTGTCTGGGGGGTTATAAAGGTGAGGGCTATAAAACATAAGTACGTTATGGATACTGTCTAGGGAGTTATAAAGGTGAGGGCTATAAAACACAAGTACGTTATGGACACTGTCCAGGGAGTTATAAAGGTGAGGGCTATAAAACACAAGTACGTTATGGATACTGTCCAGGGAGTTATAAAAGTGAGGGCTATAAAACACAAGTACGTTATGGACACTGTCTGGGGGGTTATAAAGGTGAGGGCTATAAAACACAAGTACGTTATGGACACTGTCCAGGGAGTTATAAAGGTGAGGGCTATAAAACACAAGTACGTTATGGATACTGTCCCGGGAGTTATAAAGGTGAGGGATATAAAACACAAGTACGTTATGGATACTGTCCAGGGAGTTATAAAGGTGAGGGTTATAAAACACAAGTACGTTATGGATACTGTCCAGGGAGTTATAAAGGTGAGGGCTATAAAACACAAGTACGTTATGGACACTGTCCAGGGAGTTATAAAGGTGAGGGCTGTAAAACACAAGTACGTTATGGATACTGTCCAGGGAGTTATAAAGGTGAGGGCTATAAAACACAAGTACGTTATGGATACTGTCCAGGGAGTTATAAAGGTGAGGGCTATAAAACACAAGTACGTTATGGACACTGTCCAGGGGGTTATAAAGGTGAGGGATATAAAACACAAGTACGTTATGGATACTGTCTGGGGAGTTATAAAAGTGAGGGCTATAAACACAAGTACGTTATGGATACTGTCCAGGGAGTTATAAAGGTGGGGGCTATAAAACACAAGTACGTTATGGACACTGTCCAGGGATTTATAAAGGTGAGGGCTATAAAACACAAGTACGTTATGGATACTGTCTAGGGAGTTATAAAGGTGAGGGCTATAAAACACAAGTACGTTATGGATAATGTCCAGGGAGTTATAAAGGTGAGGGCTATAAAACACAAGTACGTTATGGACACTGTCCAGGGAGTTATAAAGGTGAGGGCTATAAAACACAAGTACGTTATGAATACTGTCCAGGGAGTTATAAAGGTGAGGGCTATAAAACACAAGTACGTTATGGACACTGTCCAGGGAGTTATAAAGGTGAGGGCTATAAAACACAAGTACGTTATGGACACTGTCCAGGGAGTTATAAAGGTGAGGGCTATAAAACACAAGTACGTTATGGATACTGTCTAGGGAGTTATAAAGGTGAGGGCTATAAAACACAAGTACGTTATGGACACTGTCTAGGGAGTTATAAAGGTGAGGGCTATAAAACACAAGTACGTTATGGACACTGTCCAGGGAGTTATAAAGGTGAGGGCTATAAAACACAAGTACGTTATGGATATACTGTCCAGGGAGTTATAAAGGTAAGGGATATAAAACACAAGTACGTTATGAATACTGTCTGGGGAGTTATAAAGGTGAGGGCTATAAAACACAAGTACGTTATGGACACTGTCCAGGGAGTTATAAAGGTGAGGGCTATAAAACACAAGTACGTTATGGACACTGTCCAGGGAATTATAAAGGTGAGGGCTATAAAACACAAGTACGTTATGGACACTGTCCAGGGAGTTATAAAGGTGAGGGCTATAAAACACAAGTACGTTATGGATACTGTCCAGGGAGTTATAAAGGTGAGGGCTATAAAACACAAGTACGTTATGGACACTGTCCAGGGAATTATAAAGGTGAGGGCTATAAAACACAAGTACGTTATGGACACTGTCCAGGGAGTTATAAAGGTGAGGGCTATAAAACACAAGTACGTTATGGATACTGTCCAGGGAGTTATAAAGGTGAGGGCTATAAAACACAAGTACGTTATGAATACTGTCTGGGGAGTTATAAAGGTGAGGGCTATAAAACACAAGTACGTTATGGATACTGTCCAGGGAGTTATAAAGGTGAGGGCTATAAAACACAAGTACGTTATGGACACTGTCCAGGGAGTTATAAAGGTGAGGGCTATAAAACACAAGTACGTTATGGACACTGTCCAGGGAATTATAAAGGTGAGGGCTATAAAACACAAGTACGTTATGGACACTGTCCAGGGAGTTATAAAGGTGAGGGCTATAAAACACAAGTACGTTATGGATACTGTCCAGGGAGTTATAAAGGTGAGGGCTATAAAACACAAGTACGTTATGGACACTGTCCAGGGAGTTATAAAGGTGAGGGCTATAAAACACAACGTTATGGATACTGTCCAGGGAGTTATAAAGGTGAGGGCTATAAAACACAAGTACGTTATGGACACTGTCCAGGGAGTTATAAAGGTGAGGGCTATAAAACACAAGTACGTTATGGACACTGTCCAGGGAGTTATAAAGGTGAGGGCTATAAAACACAAGTACGTTATGGATACTGTCTGGGGAGTTATAAAGGTGAGGGCTATAAAACACAAGTACGTTATGGACACTGTCCAGGGAGTTATAAAGGTGAGGGCTATAAAACACAAGTACGTTATGGATACTGTCCCGGGAGTTATAAAGGTGAGGGATATAAAACACAAGTACGTTATGGATACTGTCCAGGGAGTTATAAAGGTGAGGGCTATAAAACACAAGTACGTTATGGATACTGTCCAGGGAGTTATAAAGGTGAGGGCTATAAAACACAAGTGCGTTATGGACACTGTCCAGGGAGTTATAAAGGTGAGGGCTATAAAACACAAGTACGTTATGGATACTGTCCAGGGAGTTATAAAGGTGAGGGCTATAAAACACAAGTACGTTATGGATACTGTCCAGGGAGTTATAAAGGTGAGGGCTATAAAACACAAGTACGTTATGGACACTGTCCAGGGGGTTATAAAGGTGAGGGATATAAAACACAAGTACGTTATGGATACTGTCTGGGGAGTTATAAAAGTGAGGGCTATAAACACAAGTACGTTATGGATACTGTCCAGGGAGTTATAAAGGTGGGGGCTATAAAACACAAGTTTGTTATGGACACTGTCCAGGGAGTTATAAAGGTGAGGGCTATAAAACACAAGTACGTTATGGATACTGTCTAGGGAGTTATAAAGGTGAGGGCTATAAAACACAAGTACGTTATGGATAATGTCCAGGGAGTTATAAAGGTGAGGGCTATAAAACACAAGTACGTTATGGACACTGTCCAGGGAGTTATAAAGGTGAGGGCTATAAAACACAAGTACGTTATGAATACTGTCCAGGGAGTTATAAAGGTGAGGGCTATAAAACACAAGTACGTTATGGACACTGTCCAGGGAGTTATAAAGGTGAGGGCTATAAAACACAAGTACGTTATGGACACTGTCCAGGGAGTTATAAAGGTGAGGGCTATAAAACACAAGTACGTTATGGATACTGTCTAGGGAGTTATAAAGGTGAGGGCTATAAAACACAAGTACGTTATGGACACTGTCTAGGGAGTTATAAAGGTGAGGGCTATAAAACACAAGTACGTTATGGACACTGTCCAGGGAGTTATAAAGGTGAGGGCTATAAAACACAAGTACGTTATGGATATACTGTCCAGGGCCCTGTTTTACAAAGCTGGCGTAAGTTACGTCCGACGTAAATCAGTGTTAAAACTATGGGAACTTACGCCCTAGTCGCAACTGGTCCATGTTGTAGGCCTATGCGCAACTTTACGCCAGCTTCGTAAGACGGGGCCCTGGGAGTTATAAAGGTAAGGGATATAAAACACAAGTACGTTATGAATACTGTCTGGGGAGTTATAAAGGTGAGGGCTATAAAACACAAGTACGTTATGGACACTGTCCAGGGAGTTATAAAGGTGAGGGCTATAAAACACAAGTACGTTATGGACACTGTCCAGGGAGTTATAAAGGTGAGGGCTATAAAACACAAGTACGTTATGGACACTGTCCAGGGAGTTATAAAGGTGAGGGCTATAAAACACAAGTACGTTATGGATACTGTCCAGGGAGTTATAAAGGTGAGGGCTATAAAACACAAGTACGTTATGGACACTGTCCAGGGAATTATAAAGGTGAGGGCTATAAAACACAAGTACGTTATGGACACTGTCCATGGAGTTATAAAGGTGAGGGCTATAAAACACAAGTAAGTTATGGATACTGTCCAGGGAGTTATAAAGGTGAGGGCTATAAAACACAAGTACGTTATGAATACTGTCTGGGGAGTTATAAAGGTGAGGGCTATAAAACACAAGTACGTTATGGATACTGTCCAGGGAGTTATAAAGGTGAGGGCTATAAAACACAAGTACGTTATGGACACTGTCCAGGGAGTTATAAAGGTGAGGGCTATAAAACACAAGTACGTTATGGACACTGTCCAGGGAATTATAAAGGTGAGGGCTATAAAACACAAGTACGTTATGGACACTGTCCAGGGAGTTATAAAGGTGAGGGCTATAAAACACAAGTACGTTATGGATACTGTCCAGGGAGTTATAAAGGTGAGGGCTATAAAACACAAGTACGTTATGGACACTGTCCAGGGAGTTATAAAGGTGAGGGCTATAAAACACAACGTTATGGATACTGTCCAGGGAGTTATAAAGGTGAGGGCTATAAAACACAAGTACGTTATGGACACTGTCCAGGGAGTTATAAAGGTGAGGGCTATAAAACACAAGTACGTTATGGACACTGTCCAGGGAGTTATAAAGGTGAGGGCTATAAAACACAAGTACGTTATGGATACTGTCTAGGGAGTTATAAAGGTGAGGGCTATAAAACACAAGTACGTTATGGACACTGTCTAGGGAGTTATAAAGGTGAGGGCTATAAAACACAAGTACGTTATGGACACTGTCCAGGGAGTTATAAAGGTGAGGGCTATAAAACACAAGTACGTTATGGATATACTGTCCAGGGCCCTGTTTTACAAAGCTGGCGTAAGTTACGTCCGACGTAAATCAGTGTTAAAACTATGGGAACTTACGCCCTAGTCGCAACTGGTCCATGTTGTAGGCCTATGCGCAACTTTACGCCAGCTTCGTAAGACGGGGCCCTGGGAGTTATAAAGGTAAGGGATATAAAACACAAGTACGTTATGAATACTGTCTGGGGAGTTATAAAGGTGAGGGCTATAAAACACAAGTACGTTATGGACACTGTCCAGGGAGTTATAGAGGTGAGGGCTATAAAACACAAGTACGTTATGGACACTGTCCAGGGAATTATAAAGGTGAGGGCTATAAAACACAAGTACGTTATGGACACTGTCCAGGGAGTTATAAAGGTGAGGGCTATAAAACACAAGTACGTTATGGATACTGTCCAGGGAGTTATAAAGGTGAGGGCTATAAAACACAAGTACGTTATGGACACTGTCCAGGGAATTATAAAGGTGAGGGCTATAAAACACAAGTACGTTATGGACACTGTCCATGGAGTTATAAAGGTGAGGGCTATAAAACACAAGTACGTTATGGATACTGTCCAGGGAGTTATAAAGGTGAGGGCTATAAAACACAAGTACGTTATGAATACTGTCTGGGGAGTTATAAAGGTGAGGGCTATAAAACACAAGTACGTTATGGATACTGTCCAGGGAGTTATAAAGGTGAGGGCTATAAAACACAAGTACGTTATGGACACTGTCCAGGGAGTTATAAAGGTGAGGGCTATAAAACACAAGTACGTTATGGACACTGTCCAGGGAATTATAAAGGTGAGGGCTATAAAACACAAGTACGTTATGGACACTGTCCAGGGAGTTATAAAGGTGAGGGCTATAAAACACAAGTACGTTATGGATACTGTCCAGGGAGTTATAAAGGTGAGGGCTATAAAACACAAGTACGTTATGGACACTGTCCAGGGAGTTATAAAGGTGAGGGCTATAAAACACAACGTTATGGATACTGTCCAGGGAGTTATAAAGGTGAGGGCTATAAAACACAAGTACGTTATGGACACTGTCCAGGGAGTTATAAAGGTGAGGGCTATAAAACACAAGTACGTTATGGACACTGTCCAGGGAGTTATAAAGGCGAGGGCTATAAAACACAAGTACGTTATGGACACTGTCCAGGGAGTTATAAAGGTGAGGGCTATAAAACACAAGTACGTTATGGACACTGTCCAGGGAGTTATAAAGGTGAGGGTTATGAATTCTACCCCTCCTGCATGTGCGTGCCGTGTGCAAATATACATGTTAAGTAGAGATGACTTTTCAAACAACATCGAGTCTGCAGTGCAACATGGGCTGGTAGGTTTACCTCCCCCGGAAGAAGTGATATTTTGCTTGTTATCATACAAAATGAAGGATTTAACCTGATAATGTTGTGAGTGTGGTTATATTCTGTCCTTTTATATTGAAAACTGGGCTGCCATGAACGTATACAGTCATCAAAGGGTTGATTTCACAACATTTCCCCCGATAGCGTCGTCAGCAACCCAGCCTGTCAAAGCGGTAGCCATAGTGACATTATGTCATTCTGCTTCAAAATATCTGGGTCAACCGTTGCACGTGACCAAAGCTTATCGTTGATTGGTTAAAAGTGCCCACTCTTTCCCGAGGGAGGGAAAAGGAACGGCAATCAACAACAGGTCACTTTTTCCTCATTTTTCTCAATTATCGGGGTAGAATCGACTTTAATACCTTCGTCTTGGTGTTTATTGCGTAACCCGATACCGCTGAACGTTGGTTCGTACCTCGTCATACCTCTCGAATGCTGCGCATTCTCGTGGTTTGACTCGGTACGAACCAACGTTCAGCGGTATCGGGTTACGCAACAAACACCGCTACGGCGGTATTAAACCCTTAAACACAAGTACGTTATGGATACTGTCCAGGGAGTTATAAAGGTGAGGGCTATAAAACACAAGTACGTTATGGATACTGTCCAGGGAGTTATAAAGGTGAGGGCTATAAAACACAAGTACGTTATGGATACTGTCCAGGGAGTTATAAAGGTGAGGGGTATAAAACACAAGTATGTTATGGATACTGTCCAGGGAGTTATAAAGGTGAGGGGTATAAAACACAAGTATGTTATGGATACTGTCTGGGGAGTTATAAAGGTGAGGGCTATAAAACACAAGTACGTTATGGACACTGTCCAGGGAGTTATAAAGGTGAGGGCTATAAAACATTCGCACACGACGGATACTGTACAGGGAGTTAAAACGGCTACAATGCTCAGGGAAAAATTCTCAACGAGCTCACCTTTTACCCCTGGGCCAACAAAGTCACGTTTTTGTATTTTTGGAACTTCCTGTCAGACCAATCAAAAGTTTTCTTATAAACGTCGGAACTCATCAGTTTTCGAGACACGTTTATCGAATTGAAGCTTAAACCAATGAACTATATACGTGGAATGGATGCAGCGTGGTATTTGATTTGACTTGAGCGCCGCCATTATACTAAGAGATGATACAATATCGATCCAGATCGGTTATACACGCTCTCGTCTCTCAGCAATGGCGGCGAATTTTTACAAAGTCAGATCCAAACCAGTCAAAGAGATGTGTCCATTCCACGTATATAGTTCATTGGTACAAACCGAAAAGTCGCCCATCTTTGTTTTAAACACTGCCTAGCTTAAGGCCCGTTCACACGATGCAATTAGTTGTATACAACTTGTTGCATGCGTCAAGTTGCATGTTTTGAGTTGCATGCAACTCGCCGTTCACACACAGCCAAGTTGTATAAAACTCTGACTATCACATGACTGTAACAGTTTATTGTAAACAGGTGCTCGTTTGACAGACTACAAAGAAGTACGAACCTGTCAGTGACTTGAGTTTACAATGTATCTTGTCTCCATTCAGAAATCAATTTAAACGCACACTCGCCTTTTTGACATTTTACAGGAATTCACTATAACAAATAAAACCACCAAAATTAAACGTAGGGCACATGTCTAGTTATATTCACATTGTTCAAATCATTAGAGCGCTTGAGATTGAAAGTTTGTTTACATTTTTTTTCCTATAAAATTTTCAATTTCGTACTAAGAATACAAAAACTTGCCAAAACATTTTTTTTTTTTGGGGGGGGGGGGGGGGGGAGCTGTGGAATGTTCTATCTACTCCTGTCTGGGAAAAATATCCACTGTTTTTAATGTAAACAATATTCTGAATTGTTTGCGGCGAGTGTGCCTTTAAACTTACAACTTCGGTAAATTCAGACTGTCAATTTGAAGTCACAGCCTAATGTCAACTTAAAGTCACAGCCTAATGAAAATTTACAGACACAGCCTAATAAAGTTACAGCCTAATGTAAATTTACAGTCACAGCCTAATGTAAATTTACAGTCATAGCTTACTGTAAATTTACAGTCATAGCTTACTGTAAATTTAGTCACAGCTTACTTTAAATTTATAGTCACAGCTTACTGTAAATTTATAGTCATAGCTTACTGTAATTTTACAGTCACAGCTTACTGTAAATTTATAGTCACAGCTTACTGTTAATTTATAGTCACAGCTCACTGTAAATTTAAACGTGCAGCTTACTGTGAATTTAAACTTGCAGCTTTTAATTACTGTGAATTTAAACTTGCAGCTTACTGTATTGTCTTTGGATTAATCGTTTTCAGTTGAGTCATAGTATTGAATCTGGAGCTTTTCTTCTCTTGTGAAGAGCTTGACATAAGTAAAATATTTAAACTCAAGTTAAAATTTAAAAAAGCACACAGACTCAATTACACTTTTTCATTAAACTACTTTATTTGTATGGAGACTCCATAAAATAAATACATACATGTACATTTTTTTCAGAAGAAAATTTTGGAAAAAGTATGATCTTGGATGAGTTAAAATTCCTACAATTTTAGATACTATGTGAATTAATGATTATTTTATATTCATTATTTTTTAATTCAACTTACATTTACCTTGAAACATTTATTCAAATTGGTATTCAACTTTTGGAAAAAATGGCTCTAATATTTTCAATTATTTTCATTTCTTAGTTGAAAATGCTTGATATGTGCCTGCTATTTCACAAACAATAACTTCTTGTAGTCTTCCTTCTTTGTCCTGCATCCTGCAGATATAAAACAATATAGAATAATCTTATTACAAAGAATTGGCCCATCATTCTCAGCAACATTATATTTAAAGTATTAAACTAAACAATAAACAGATTAAATAATAAAAAAGAATATCCCTCCCACCTGTAAAAAAATAATACATTAAAAAAATGATTAAAGGAATAAAAATATCTAGGAAAGATGAGTTATACAACATACTGGGTTCCAAATAGTTAGTCTATCATTCTTAAAAAAGTGCTAACAACCTTGTTAATAAGAAAAAAAAGTAAACCTTAAAAACACCTACCAAGTTTGTGACAGTGTATTTCAGTGTATTTGGTAGAAATCAATAAAGAGATGGGTCAAATTTGCAAGTTAACACAAACACATCCTCTGAGGAAGTCCAGCTTCTCCTTTCCAAACTCCTATTCCAGCTTCCCAGAGTCAAAATATTGTACTGTGTGTTAGTTGATCAGCTGTTGATTGAAAATGGCTAGATATTAAATTGTGTCATAATCATATGATATATCATGACACACTCTGACTGAATTATTTTACTTGAAATGTTGATGTACCTTAATTAATTTCTAAATTCACTTTAGATATACAACCAGATTGTTGAGGGTGAAAAACTCCCCAGAAAAATAAAAATCCAAAATGTCACGTGAATATATGTTGCAATTTATAAAACTTGATTTTAAAAACTACATCCACTCTCTGGAGCCCCATTGATAAAATATAGGTCAAAGATATTTTTAGGACAGTTTTCATAACTGGCGGTGAAACAAACTTCCAGTCGACTGTCGCTGTCCTCCTACTTTTAAGTTTTAAAATTAAAACGAAGGACTCTAAGAGTCGCTGTGTCTGTGAAACTAACAGTTTAAAGTCTAACAAAGGCATGTCATGACAGTACGCCGTAGTTGAAATTAAACATTTTACGGCGAAAGACAAATGGAAATTTACATGTACTAGAAGAAGTAGAATATTGTAATGTGGAAAATAACTGGCTTCACTTACCTGGCATTGCATTCTCATTAGCCCGTCTGCATGCGTTTATGCTTTTGTCTCTGGTCTCATTTTGAACACAAAAGTTTCCTAGAATTTCTTAATCGGCAAAATAATTCATAAATCGCTTGATCTGATCATCTCATGTTTAGAAAGGCTGGTTATTTTCATCGGTAGGATCGGGCGCCATGTTTATCGCGAAATGACAGAATAAAAATATCACGTGACAACAGAGTACATTTTGATTGGTCAATTACGTACAACTTGTCGGATGAAATAGAGCCGATCCTAATTCGTACAACTCGCTTGCAACAGATTTCATGCGTCAAAAGTTTGACCGATTTGACAGTTCACACGCTGAAATTTGACGCATGCAACAAGTTGTATACAACTAATTGCATCGTGTGAACGGGCCTTTATGTAACGCGGATTCTGATTTGTGAAATTTTCTCCACAGTTTTGTGGCGGAACCAATCAAAGTCTACATCTATTAAATTAGAAACGACGGATTTACTTCCAGTTGTCCCTCGGGTAAAGTGAGCGTAAATTTTAATCGTGGGTTTCGAGGATGAAAAAGGCACAACCAATAACAACTTATAAAAATAAGCTGATAATCATAGAAAGTGTTTGGCTTGTTTTAGGTTATTCTATCAGCTCTGGGAATATATATGGACCGGGGAAAGTTGGATACTTGATAGGCGCTCCCAAATGTCTTCCAGGCGGAATAGTGAGTTTGAATACCTTCTTTTATTCATTACAGATATACACGGAAGAGAACACTCGTGGAGACAATTGATCGTATTTTCTATATGGCAAAAATACAACGAATAAAACTATATGTAGCATGTCCCTTTTAGTAGTTCGATCCACAAACATTCTAAATTTGTGTGTTTAAGTGCATGTCAATTGATGGGGTATAAAGGTCTAAATGATATACCTCTTTTTAACACAATTAGAAACTTGTCTCTATGGTTATTTCAGTCAAGAAGATTTTCCCTGTGCCCGTGTGTTTAAGTTCATGTCTATAAATATATCTATAGCTTAAGTTTATCGTGTTTCAGATTCAAATTGTCAATGGTCAGCTAATGATACAAACAACCAGGAAAGGGGATCAGGTGCGTTTTAATCATTCTTGTGTTAGTTTGGATTGAGGTTACCCGGAATTAAATGGGAACCAATTTCATTAAATATGTATGTATTGCTTTTAGGCTCTCCTCCCAACAGTCTAAGAGATTACGTGTCTGACCTTGTATATTTACACCCGACGTAAGTCCAATGCAAGGCCTAACTGCCATGGCAACACATTTAACCTTTAACATTACGTTACGACCAGACTCAAAGTTACGCCGGGTGTAAATGTCTTGAGAAACCGCCCTTAAACCTAACGTCGTCACTCGTGGGCGGATTTGTTTCCCTTTGTTAGGGACACGCTTCACTGCACGCGATTGGAAAATTTTCTGCCTGGGTTTTCACTCGAACGACCTTTGTGGGATGGTTGCTAGTTACCAACGGAAGGTCGTGGGTTTCCTCCGGGCATAGAGCCCGGTTTCCTCCCACAATAAAACTGGCAACGCCGCCATATAAGTGAAATAATCTTGAGCGCGGCGTAAAACACCAAACAATCAATCAATCACTGCACGCGTGGAGAATACTTTCCACTTGGGTTCCCTTCGATTACCCCGAAGACGAGAGCGTTTAAAGTGTTGTATGATTACGTATTCCTGGGAACCGTTTCTCAACACCGGCGTAACTTTGCGCCTGGTCGTAGCGTAATGTTGAAGGTATATGTTACCATGGCAGTTGCATGGGCCTTGGATTTAGAACTTACGTCGGTCGTAAATATGTCGAGAAAACCCCCAAAATATCAGCGGTGTGTATTTACAGAAAAGTTAGCTGAGTTACGCAAAAAATTAAAAAGCAGGTCAGTCAGATAGCAGAGTTTTCTGCCCAGCAGAAACTAATGGTCTTGCAGTCTGGTTGAAAAAATATATTAAAGTGAACATTTTAGGTAAAATAGGCCTACAATTTACTTCATCTTAAAGACAATATCTACCTGGTCCCAAAACATGGTTTATTTATTTTTTATGACTTTTCTAGAAGAAGCTATGGTTAATTATTCTCAGATCTATCTGGTGACTGGATGTCACTGAAACATGTGCACACCTGGTATGCTAAACTGCTATTAGGTCAAATAAACCAATCATATTGCCAGTTGTAAGGTGTGCACATGTTTCAGTGACATCCAGTCACCAGACATCTGAGAATAATTAACCATAGCTTCTTCTAGGAAAGTCATAACAAATAAATAAACCATGTCTTGGGACCAGGTAGATATTGTCTTTAAGATGAAGTATATTGTATTTTACCTAAAGTGTTACTGTTGGGAAATACGCGATTCATTTTTGATTGAGAAAACGACACTCAGTGACGAACCAACCAGTCAAGCGACGAACCAACCAGTCAAGCGACGAACCAACCAGTCATTTCGGGCCTTTTCGTCCTAAGTTTGTAAAATCTGTATTTCTCAGATAAAGTAATACTGTTCCGTTAGATTGCTCAAATCACCCAGGCGCTTGTGCGCATATCCAGACTTAGAGTGTCTTAACATTGCGGGGCACCTTATATTTAGATTTTCAAAATGAAAATGATGCCAAAGCTTTAAATTTTGGGCAAAAAAGAATGTCAAGAGTATTGTAGAATTAAACGGCGAGTATGTCTTTAAATCTATTTATTTTCAGTTCGGTTCATTTTTTGGTGCCTCTGTTTGTGCTGTGGACTTTGATGGTGACGGCTTGGACGACGTTGTTGTTGGGGCGCCTTTATACTCCACGACACGATCTGTGGAAGTTGGCCGCGTCTATGTTTATCGAAGTCATGGAACGGTGAGATATTTACTTTTATTATTTATTTCAGGACGAGTAATGAATAACATGTATCCCGTGAGCCGCTGGGCCTGTCTCGTTGTGACCTCTCCCTGCATGGTCTTGTGTTTGTCAGTTGTTAGGCTAATCAGTGGATTGGTGTCTATTATCCGCTATTCTTTACTCTTTCTAAAATAAGGAAATAAAAATACCACGATTCCTTAAGAAACAATTCCATTTTCTCAAAAGACCCGCAAATTTTTTAACTTTGCAATTGTTGTAATGTTATAATCCATCGGTGTATGCATGGGGGCTTAAAGGGAAATCACCTCTATATATAAACAGCAGTCGAATATAGTACAGATTTTAACGATCTTCTTTTTAGTAGCTCCCTCCATGGCCCTTTGAATGGGACCGCGCCCTCGGAAATTCTTGATATGTTATAATTTGTTGAAACTTTTCCATCAGGGCGATTTGGGCCCGTCCGAAACTCCCGTAATCCTGAAAGGGGGAGACAATCCAAGGTCCCGATTTGGTCAAACTGTTGCCAACATTGGAGATATTAATTTGGATAAATTTGAGGGTAAGTGTTTGTTTTAAAATTGTTTATACTGTTTTGGATATTCTGGGTTTCCACATTTGGTGACGCAGATAAAATTATTATGACATGATTTTATATTTTCTACTTTTCTGGCGTTGGATTGATTTAGAATTATTAGTCATAGCTTGTCGAGAAATGCAAAAGACCATTGTCAGCTCAATAAAGGTGAAAAAACACTTTTTTCATAATATGACCTTCCACAGCAAATGTCTGTGGGATCATGACGTCAGGCGAGTTTCATTGTGGGTGTGAAAAGAGGATTCGGCCAATGAACTTATACTACCATGGTATGACCACTTCTGATTGGCTAACTTGTGTGGCATTTCAAAATCGTAGATATTACTCAGTAGGCTACTGGGAGTCGACCTTTAATCCCGATTAGTGGTTTTCGTGCACTATAGAGTAGACTACTACACACCAAACAGTTTGCCACCCCCACCCCGCGCTAGAAACTTCGCGTTTTCTTGTTTTCATGTACAATGACAAACATATCAACCTTCATTAATTTACAACACACGAACCAATGACGTCATATATATGTATTTTTTCTTCCAGATTTGGCAGTTGGTGCGCCTTATGAAGAAGATCTTCACGGAGCTGTGTATATTTTTAACGGAGGAAGTGGTGGAGTCCCTCTGACGGCGTCTCAGGTTATCAAAGGGAGAGTACTCGAGTCAAAATTACAGACTTTTGGCTGGAGCATATCCCATGGAGAGGATATGGACAATAATTCTTTTCCGGGTATAAAATTACCTTTAAAATGCAGTCAACATTAGTACTAATTTACTTTTCTTTGGAATGACACATCCTCATTTGGAAAAGTCTTTATCGTCTATTTTAGACCTTCCGAGACTCAACGTTGTATGTGTATGTGGTGACAAATAGTATACTGACACACAAAGTCGCTCTCCGCCCGTGGCATATGGCAGTGCTAAGATACTAAGTGTTACACGACCTCCATTGTGTCTGCGTGCGAAGAATCGCCTGAAATGAGCACGCACATACACGAGGTTGTGTATGACGCCGCACGCACACACACGAGGTTGTGTATGACGCCGCACGCACATACACGAGGTTGTGTATGACGCCACTTTTGTCAGAGCCAATGGAATTATTATTCAATTGGCTCTGGCTCTGGTTGCCCCAATAGGTACTGAAAATATGACTGTAAGATGGGCCCCTGTATGATACAGTCTACCTAAGACAAAGTAAACCAAGAGCTGATTACAACACTTACCCTAACGGACCCCCCCTCCCCCCCAGTTATTTGTGTCGTTGATATATTGTATTTTTTATTTTTTTTTCCAGATTTTTCTGTTGGCGGATATCTTTCCGACCAAGTCGTGTTGCTCCGTAGCAGACCTGTTGTTAAAATTGCTAGTCAATTTTTGGTAAAACCACCGCAAATAAATGCCAATTTACCTGCTCCTATCTACGTTAATATATCCCTGTGCTTACGATATACATCGCCCGTCGAAATAAACACAATAGGTAAGTATAGGCCTACTTCCAGTTACCATGGGCTGAAAAAATTAGGATACTAATTAGAAGAAAATTAGCGTAACGGCAGGTTAAATGGCGTGCCGTAACAAAGAAATTCCATTGAGTCGACGTCATCTAGCTTACCGTTAAACTAATTTTCCTTTGAACAACTGACCTAGGGCGCAAGTTACAATAGTTTTTACACTGGTTTAGCCTGTACGTCCGACATAACTTACATGTACGCCAGCTCCGCAAGGCAGGGCCCTGCTGGTAAACTTTGAAGCCATCCTACATATATCGATTGAATCAACTGGGTATCACAATAGAGATCTCGATGCATTTTACATGATTTTTTTCCGGACCTAAGCACAAGACAGTCGGCCCATGGCAAGCGGTATCTTGACATGTTAGTTTATATGTGGCTCGAATGCGCGAGATCTAAGGCTATCGGCTTCCATATTTGTACGTTAAAGTGGCATGAGCTGCCAATCTTCACACTTTTTTCATAATTTCTGATGGTCACGACAGGAAAATTGTATCGCCAGAGTATATCGGTGAATCGAACCAAGTTCGATAGAACGCTATAAGATGTTGACCAAAGTATTTGAGTAAGTCGGAACAAACTTCGGCTGTCTTCGCTAGTTACCGGTCGGCTTTGACACTCCTCGAACCACTCGGAACATCCTTCGGCTATCTTGGCTCGCTACCGGTCGGCTTTGACACGCCTCGGACAGTCTGCGCTTTTTATAAATCACCGTATTTTGGGGCTGAATAAAAATGGCGTCGAAAGTAAGTATCAAAATGTTTTACTACAGACGAAAAAAGAAAATAAAATAATTATAAATTTAGTAAATGCTAATATCATTTAGAAAGATATTTGTTTATATATTATATTTAGCCCGGTAAAGAAAATGTTGTGTAACGCAAAGAAGAGACGCAGTTTCGGTACATTCCAGGAATCCTCCAATACTTCAATTATAAAACTGATCGCGCCTGAAAGTTAACAAACAGCTAGGATTAGTAACATTATCACGGGCATACTTTTGTTGGGCCCTCAATATAGGATATGTAAATTGTTCGTTTCACTGCTACCTTTTTGGCTGCAATATTCAATGACTATACGTAACTCCCTAAGGTTTCAGACTCTGTTTGAGTAACACCAATCAGCGTCGGAATACATCTCACGTGATATTAAGTCAGAGGTTGTTGAAAATTACCGTCGTCAATGAAGTAAACGTAGTCTATCGATCAACATTTATCTGTGAATGTGTACAGGAACATTTATCTGTGAATGTGTACAGGAACATTTATCTGTTAATGTGTACAGGAACATTTATCTGTGAATGTGTACAGGAAGGTTACAGAACTCAGTCGTGTCTCGCATAAAAAAAACATCGTTATCTATATAGTCTACAACAGAGAAAGATTGTAAGGCAATTCACATGTATGTCAGCCATATCGGAAGTTTGTTTTCACCAGATGAGAAGGGGTCACACTAGCATTGCAAGCATTACCCATTGAACTATATGCGTGGAATGGAGGTCACATGGTATTTGATGTGAATCAAATGCCGCCATTACTAGGAGATGGTTCAATTTCGATCCAGATCTGTTATGCGCGCGCGCTTCAACTATCAATGGGGGCACATTTTACAAAGTCAGATCCAAATCAGCCAATGAGACGTGTCCATTCCACGTATATAGTGCATTGGAATTGCCAAAGCTCCGGTATGTAGCGTCATTCATTGTGAGGCCCGAAGGGCAGAACGCTACGGGGGTATACATGTTCAAAATTGGAAACTTCCTGAATGGTTGAGAATACAAAACATGGCCGCACCTGTCCGCGGGAAAGTGTTCCAACCAGTTCTAGATATGGATGTAATCATCCTCGGATACCCAGGGTTAAATTCTCAACAAGCTCACCTTTTACCCCTGGGACAACTGAGATTGAAAGCCTCGTTTTCTGGGAACGCTCATCTACTGTCGGACCAATCAAAAGTTCTCTTATAAACGTTGTAACTCTTCAGTTTGGAGACACGTTTATCGAATTGAAGTGTAAACCGAAACGTCGTCCATCTTTGTTTTGAACACTGCATAGATGCCTACGTAACGCGGATTCTGATTGGTGAAATTTCCGTCACAGTTTTGTAGCGGAACCAATCAAAGTCAACATGCATATTAAATTAGAAACGACGGATCTGCTTCCACTTGTCCCACGGGTAAAGTGAGCGTGAGCGTAAGTTTTAATCGTGGGTTCCGACGGTGGGATGTAATGCGATAACTCTAACCTATAATTCGACAATAAGGGAATTGATTTCAAGACAGAAAAGGTTGGTCATTCATTTAAGGCATTTATTGTATCAGTGAATGCATCTTTTTGGAAGAAAGAAGGGACCGGCTCGGCGGCTGTATATGCTAACCGTAGATTTACCTTTTTAAAATGGCGTCCATTCTACAATCTTGAAGCTCCTAGCTCATCAGAGGTAGGGATGCTCACCCTGGATGGATCTGCCAGCTAATAGTTGATACTAAGTTGAATGGGAAAAATGGGAAATTCAAAAGAGACTTCCAAGGTCACATGGGTTCATTTGCATACAAAAATAGCCTTTAACTGAAATTGTTTTCTTGATTACTTGGGAACTGTTAGGATTTGTTAACAGTCATTGTACACATGAAATCTAACAACAACAACAGCATGAACATTCAGTACCGGTATTTGGATCTGAAATAAAATGTCTAGGCCAAGCAAGAAAATTTATTTCTAAAGTCAACGTGGCAATGCAAGAAACAAGTAGAAAACTGGTACCACCAATAAACAAAAAAAACGTCTAATGGCTGGTTTAATTGGCGGCTTTTACCTGTGTCTTTCTATAGGCCTAGTTATTCCAGTTTGAAGCTAGAGTAAAACATTCTGGCTCAGGAGAGGGTCCAAATGAGGGGAAAACTTTGAATTGTGATTTGACTTTCCTGAGCAGTGAATGTGTTCTCTCATTTGTACCCTCACACTTCCTTGTGAACTTTAGGCCAATCAAATTATGCTCTGCTACATATAGTTTTTTTGTCCAAGAATATTGTGCGAAGAACTGAATTATGGGCATATTTGGAACTCTTGTGTGTTTAACCAGTTCTACATTAGCAAGCTGAAACTTAGGTGGGACAGCATTATCATATACTATATACTGAGTCGCTCTACGCCTGCTGTATATGGTAATGCTTGCAATGCTAGGGCAACGCTGGCTCAATCGGAAGTGCGATAGCTGCTCATACCATCACAAACACGTAGATGGGTCATTGGTTCGATTCTCTTGGAGTCCAATGAAAAATAAATACAATTTTTGTAGTATGTTTTTTATTCGATCACCCGTGAATATAAGAGTTGCTAAGCACTGGCTGACGGGCGGGGATTCCTGCAGGCAAAGGACCCGGTTTCCTCTCCAACCAAACCTGGCTTGGCTGCTATATAAGTGAAATAATCTTGAGTGTGGCGTAAAACATAAGTCAATCAATCACTTTATAGTCAGCCAAAGCTTGGCTGTGACCAAAGCTTGGCTGTGACCAAAGCTTGGCTGTGACCAAAGCTTGACTGTGACCAAAGCTTGGCTGTGACCAAAGCTTGGTTGTGACCAAAGCTTGGCTGTGACCAAAGCTTGGCTGTGACCAAAGTTTGACTGTGACCAAAGTTTGACTGTGACCAAAGCTTGGTTGTGACCAAAGCTTGGCTGTGACCAAAGCTTGGCTGTGTCCAAAGCTTGGCTGTAACCAAAGCTTGGCTGTGACCAAAGCTTGGCTGTGACCAAAGCTTGGTTGTGAAAAATACTGCGACTTAAAAAAAAAACATATTGTCAAGATGTCCTTCCTATTACATTGTTACAGATGTAATGTTTACTATGAGATCGGATACCTCCAGACAAGCTTCCCGCAAACCTATTCGAGCAAAGTTCTCTCATAAAACCTCCATGGCTCATCAGTTCTCCGAAAAATTGATACTTTCGCAAAAACAGCTGAGTTGTCACACAGTTCAAGCCCTTATTACGGTAAAAAATACTCCTTTATATTTCCATTACCCTCATAGCTTTACTGGTACGTTAAGAAATGCGGTACCTATCATGTAATATCAAAAGAAGACACCCAAATAAACGAACAAGTTTTTATCGTTATTAATGGTTCCTTCTTACAATAAGGGCCAAATATTGGTATTTATGTCTTGAAAGAAACCACCAGATATGCTGGAAGTAGACAAAGGACATAACTATTTGAAACACTTGTAATTCTGAGAAAAAATATTTGAGGTACTAACGGTTCGACGTTTGTTTTCTGTGGGCTTTCATGACAATTAAAATGTTTGCAATTTTAACAACAATTTTGATGACGCCGCTTTCTATGTGTGGTAAGAACTGTAGTACACACAGATAGACTCGTCATCAAGATTATCCAATCATGTGGCCCAAATAAGCCCATTGATTAAGTCTGTTTCTGATCATATTAATTTCATTGATTTGTTGAAGTAAACTGCTTCAAAAACATTGATGTGAATGTCTTGGTTTTCATTTTTCAGCCTGATAGAGATCTTTTACTACCTATTCAATGTGAATGTCTTGGTTTTCATTTTTCAGCCTGATAGAGATCTTTTACTACCAATTCAATGTGAATGTCTTGGTTTTCATTTTTCAGCCTGATAGAGATCTTTTACTACCAATTCAATGTGAATGTCTTGGTTTTCATTTTTCAGCCTGATAGAGATCTTTTACTACCTATTCAATTTGAAGCGAATTTTTCTCTGGTTGAACCCTCGGATATCCTTCCGCCTATATTCGATGCAGGACAAATCACTCATCTGACAGCAAAGGTAAAAATATTTTGCGATTTAAAACATTACAGGGAATTTGTGAATTTTAGCCTTTAACAAATGTATTCCTGTAAAAAGTTAAACACACTAGTTATTTTAGACATGAAGGTTTTCCCTGTGCCCGTGTGTTTAAGTGATCATAAATATATGAATATGCTAATACCAGTTTGGCCTTCATATTTGGGATAACGGTTCCTCACTTCAAGTCTTTAATACATTCTGTTCGAAAATGGGTAATGTTACGAGACGAACTAATAAACGAAGAAGTAACAAAAGAGCAACAAAATGTGTGTACAAATTTTGATTTATATAAAAAAAAATAACGTATTCACAGACAAATATTTTGCAAACAATGAGAAGAAAACACATATTAAAGTGACTAACTTTAACAAACTAAGACCAACAGACTTATACGAGATAGAAAACAGCAATTTGATAACTCACAGGTCACTGGTATAGCAGGATAGAAGAGATAATAGCCACAGTTCACATACTAAAACCCTGGAAACAGACTGTTAAACAAGATAGACGATTTTACAGATCACATAAATCACTGTAATATTGATAAAAGTTAGCAGAATCAATAGTAACACTCCAAATAAGAATAAACGGAAAAATAGCATCTAACTTGTATATAGCATTCCAAAAACTGACTAATAGCTAACATTTGAGCAAAGCTGATAACTGACTGACTAAATATAAATATTGCGCCCTTTAAACAGGCCTTTAGAAGTTCAACTTGACTATATTTACGTTTGTAGAAAATACCTTGGCCACAATGAAAAGTCAAAATGACTAATCTAGGTCGAACCCACGGCAACGGTCAGCCGCTGAACTAAATAAGCATGGGAAGTATGTCCCAAAGCCAAGTGCGTTTTTTACAAATTCCGCTAAAATCAACTATCGACTATTTGAGAAGTAGAGTTATCTCTGAAAGTGTTTCATCCATAGCTTCCAACTCGAATTGAATACAATAAAGTCCAGTGATCAAATCACACTCATACTCCTATGAAAAAGTCCCATATCCACCCTTGAGTTCGTTCAGAAGGGCACTGGTGACAGTCCACTGAGTGATAGTCAGGGACCTCCTCCGCCCTTCCCCAACGACACCATATCAATGAGATAATCTGGAGTGCTGTTTTTGTTGTTGTTGTAGGCATCTTTTCTGAACGAGTGTGGACCAGACGAGAAATGTATCCCTGACTTACAGGTTAAACGCCTCGCTCTTCAGTTGGAGGGGTCGAATGCACTAGTCATTGGCAAAACCTCAACTTGTGCTCTGGAAATTTCATTACGTAGTGCCGGCGAGGACGCTTATGGGGCGACATTGAATGTATATCTGCCAAATGGGGTGAACTATGTGGGTGTCAAATCGAGCAGCGTTGTTATTTGCGGCGAGTCACATCTACAGACGGTTTCTTGTGACCTAGGTAACCCTTACAAGTCAAACTCAGATATTGCCATGGAAATAAAGGTTACTCTCCAAGACGTTGCCATGACCACGAGCTCTCTAATGTTCTCCGTGGATTTGACTTCGTCTAACGCTGAAGAAAATAGCACTTTAGCTGATAATCATGATTCCACCGTTATCTTCACCAAGTTAGACGTAGATCTAGTCATAGAAAGGTAGGCTAATTTCTTTCTTGTCTAGCAAACATGTCAGTATTTTCAAAGCCAAATGAGATCCTCTATCTGGAGGCTGTTTCTCAAAACATTTAGCCCGACGTTTAAGTTCAATGCAAGTCATAACTGTCATGGCAACATATATATATATATATACCTTCAATATTACTTTACGACCAGACGCATTACATTGGGCTTAAATGTTTTGGTAATGTTGATCAATCTCTATTGTAACGTTTTGGTTGATTTATGTCGCACTCAATATCATTTTAATTAGACCTAAGCTCTAAATGGCGACGCACCCAGAAGGAAACGTCACGGCATCTACCATATACAAGGTAAGGTACATCGAAAGAAAGGACAAGTTCAATTTTACACGATTTTTAAAATGCGGGGTGGTAAATTCCGCAGACCTTGACGCGGAAATTACAAGCCATGAAAATATTATTGAAACTGCTCGATATGGACAATTCCTAACTCAGACTTCTTTAGAACTCATAAAAGATCATTCTTGTCCTGTTCCATTACATGTAGTTTTCACATCAGCCGTTTTCCTGTTTAGCGCACGTACTGCTTGACTAAGTTCGAAGGTCGATCAAAATCTGTCTGAAAAAAATGGCAGTTAGTTGTTGTTCAAGACCAGAAAAACATCTTTTGGAAAAGCCACACGTAATGGAAGAGAACAAGAATAATCTTTTATAAGTTCTAAAGAAGTCTGAGTTAGGAATTGTCCATATTGATATTCTCATGGCTTGTAATTTCCGCGTCAAAGTCTACGGAGTTGTCCACCTTGCATTTCCAACTCGTATACCGAACGTTGGTATATGTAATATAACTTAAAGTTCGGCAAAATTGAACTAGTTAAGGGCATGAAAGGCGTTCCGACTGGGTGCGGCTCAGCCAGAAATACTTTCTCTGTCTATTATTTGTCACATCGTTCGATGGAGGATTTTCTCTTCACAGTTGATGTTTCTGTTTTCTTTGACAGTGAATCCTTTCCCGAACAGTTAATTTACGACAGGGATGTCGAAGATAACAAGACGCCATTTAATGTTAGTCACGTGATCAATATAATGAATTCGGGCCCAAGCTTTCTTCCACAAGCTAAAGTCGTTTTGCTCCTTCCCCACAGTGACGAACAAGGGGAGGTCACTTTAATTGACTTGTCCAGTTTACAGGTAAATCGACTTGGTTTGTTTTCCACCCAGTCTACAGGTGGAGAGTAGACACGGGGATGCCCTGGAGAGTAGACACGGGGATGCCCTGCGTCCTTCTTTCCTTCAGTCTGCCTGTCCCACATCTTGTGAATGCGATATCTTTAAGAGTTTTGATCTGACCAAGTTCAAACTTACAGTTGCACAATAGTTTGATGCCACAGAGAGGACGGATATGGTTGATTTTTGGCCAGCGTCTTTGGCTCGTTAATTTCCTTTCATTTCTTTTGTACTCACACATTTTCATGGCGGGCGGCTGATGCTCGACAGTTTGTTAGTCTTGATTGATTGATTGATTGATTGGTGTTTTACGTCGCGCTCAAGATTATATGGCGGCGTTGCCAGTTTTTACGGTGGGAGAAAACCGCACTCTATGCCCGGGGGAAACCCACGACCTTCCGTTGGTAACTGGTGACCTGTTAGTCTGGAAAAGATCATGTTATGTTATAAATGTTTAAAGTAATGGAATATCAGTTTAAACCAAAAGTGAGTCGCCAAAATCTTAATTTAATTTTTGTTTTGATTAGCTTCAACAAAGCTAAGCGTTTGCTGAGAAAAGTCTGAATTTGAGGGGAAATGTTACATTTTGTGTGTTCTCTTGTATACTCCTGGCAATATCATTGTTTTTACTTTAACTTGAGAAGCAAGTAAAAGAAAACTATGGAAATCTATTAAGGCCAGAGAAAAGGTTTATAGTTTTGAATTTGTAACTCCGTCTCTGGTCTCAATAAGTTTCTATGAAATCAACAATGCTATTGGTCCTGTTGTTACTCCCAGGGTGATTTTTTTTTCTTTAACAGGTACAAATTGCGCATGCGTCATCTCTTGGGTCCGACCCTGTTCAGTGTATTGTAAACCCCACACTTATATTGCCAAGTGGGCGTATGCAAGGTTCTATTACCATGACGACAATAGCTCCGCCCACTGTTACGAATACTTCTGACACTAATGTAGCTGTACACAGTAACCAAGGTGATGGACAAAATGCCTCCAAAGATTCCCAATTGAACCAGAAACCTGATCAAAAACGACAACCCAATGCAATGTATGCGAAGGAACAAAATAAAAATACTAAATATTTGGTAAGGAAATGTCTTTTCTGATAGCAATTACCTCCGAGCCTGATGACGTCACACAGATTTACGCAAAGCTTTCTGGGTAAAATGTACCTCAGTTCGCCATTTTGTTAACCGGTACTTATAAAGTTATAACAAGACGTCACTTCCTTGGAAAACATTGATGACATAACATATTCAAAAGTCGATACTGGTGGATTTATGAAAACAACATGTTGTGTACCGAACTGCACGTCTTAAATTAACGCCGTCGAAAGATCTGTCACCTTTTACGTCCTCTTCTCGATACACCATTATTCCTTCCACCATTTTGTAAAATTATGTGAATATCGCGCAATCTCCCGAAATGCTTTGCGTGTAATTTGCAAGCGACGTCATCAAGCAATCGGTCAATTAGTCCAAGTAAAATGTCACACAGATCAGTCCCTCTCTGTGCTATAAAAATGTGCTCCTTTTACTTTAAAGGGACATGAGCTGCCAAAATTCACACTTTTTTTATAATTCCCGATCGTCACGACAGTAAGAGGCTTTGAAGGCTATCGAAAAACTAAATGATTGGCGTTTGAATGAGGAAAATCCATACAGTATGAGGCCTGTACGAACCGAAAACGTGTTCGAAAAGTAAACAAAATTTAAATAACCGGGACGACCATTCATTCATTCTAAGTCAAAGTTAGTTCAAAACAATGCTTTGTCGTAAATTTTCGAGACTAGAGGCACTGAAAAGCTTCTGAATTATACATCTTGTGAAAAATAGCCAATAATTTTAACATTCTGTTTTAACATCAAAATATCAACATTTTGGCAGCTCATGCCCCTTTAATGTTTACATTTACTTACATGAATATTTCTATCCTATCAAAAAGTGTTACATATTTTTGAATTCCAGAGCTGCTCGACGCATAGGTGTATTTCTGTCACGTGTCCAGTTGGACAGCTGCTGATTGGTCAATCCGTGGACATTGATGTCTCCACTCTGCTTTATCAATCAACCTTTGTAAAAAATGCGGTAAGATTTATTGGCCGAATATTAGAGTTTGTCTGAAATTATTTGAGTATAATAAGGAAGAACGAGGAATTCTGTAAAATACATGTTGTATCTAAAGGCCAGGGGAGCGTACACAAATCTTCCCCAAAATAGACTTCCAAAGATTAACGGTATCAACGGTAACGGTATCGGTATTTGCACATCTATGGTTGATGTTTTATGGAGCTGTCAGATTGCTACACTTACGGCGTTGACAGTTTTAGGGAGGGAAGAAACCGGGTTCCAAGTGGGATTCGAACCCGCGTCACATCGATGGAAGTTCTGTGTCGAACTTCGGGACTATCACTCTGCCGACTAAGTCACCTGGGTCTCCACCTAAATGGAGAAAAAGAGGCAAATTTTTATTTTGGTATGCGGAAAAATGATGTTCGGAAGCGTTGCCAGATTTGCGTGCGTGCGTGTGTGGGGGGGGGGGGGGGGGGGGGAGGGAGGCTCTCCGTCGGGAGGAATCCCGCAACTTCCGGCAAGCACCTGGCAACTCTTCCACATAGCATGCGATCAGGTGAAAATCCACTCAGAATTTTATCAATGTTTTGCCCCGAGTGGCATTGAACCAACTGCACGTCGAAATGTTGTGTCAATAAATGATGTCAAATTTCCAATAGAAATTGATTTTCAAATGGCAATATCAGAGCATAACCATGCAATGACAGTTCTTTTTATATATATATACTTACATTTTTTTAGTGAGACAGGCTATCAAACAAGCTTTGGCTTACTGTTCACCCATTAATCAATAAACATGTCAAAGCTTTCTTTTTTCAGTTTACCGGAATATTCATGTATGAGACGAAAGTTTCTGTCTTTCCAGAAAGTCGTATCGGATTTCCCGCAATGCTGTCTGATAAACCAACGTCAATTGTGGTAATTTCAAATTTCTGGAAAAATATCAATCGTCTTCCTAATTCTGTTTAACACAAATCGTCCCATTTCATCAGCTAACGCCATAAGAAAAGCCGATGTTCATGTTGATTGATTCATTGATGTTTTACTCAGCACTTAAGATTATTTCACTTATATGGCGGCGTTGCCAGGTCTAGTGTGGGAGGAACGGGCTCCTTGTCCGGAGAACACCCCGACCTTCGGAGCGTACATAGCTATTCTTCCACATATGGCGATCGAGTGAAAAATCCACTCAGAAAAATTCTATTTCAATTTGGTCTGAGTGGGATTGGAACCCACGCCGCATCGATGAAAGGTCTCTGTTGAACTGAGGCCCTGGGTTATATGCAAGGCTTTGAATTGTCATTATCCCACCTCACACTAAATACTTCCTGTTCATTGGTTCAAACCAGTCACGTGGATACCCTGTATATTTCCATATTACGTCGCCGTGCTGATCCATACAGGGCGAGTACCATATATGGATTGTGACGTCATGTCTAGACGTTTGCCAGTCGTGTCTGTTCGTGTCATACACATTAGAAAATACCTTTCGGAGTTCACTTTCTGCCTTTTATGAAAGCCAATTTTCAGAAAGAAGGCTTGAATATCGTACAAGTTAGGTCTTCGGTGGGATAAATTCGTTACAGGGTTTGTTCGAGGGGGGATACGGAAATATATGGGGTCAGTAAACAGTATATTGGGCTCGGCTAACGCCTCGCCCAATATCGGTTTACTGACCCCATATATTTCCGTATCCCCCCTCGAACAAACCCTGTAACTAATAATATACTGTATCTTATCTGTATTATTGCCTTTGCAGTATTTGTAAAAAAATCCCTTTTCATGTACCTCCCTTCCCCTCTAACAGTTAAAGAGTTGACAGTGAAATAAACAGAACACCCTCCAGTCACAGCTAGAGAATGTAATGTTGTATTTTTATTTTTAGGTAAATACGGCGTTCCTACCAGAGCCGCCAAAAGAATCTGTAGCACTGTGGGTGATAATTGTATCGGTAGTAGCCGGCTTTCTCCTCCTTCTACTGATTGCCTTCCTGTTTGCCAAGGTCTATATGCAATCCTTTTACAGAAAAAACCCATGTTTGAATATTGGTATCAATAACAAGACAACTACTGAGCCAAACGCTTCGTTAAATCAAATGCGCAACATGATGACAGCGGTTAGGAAGACTTTTTCCAATTCGCTCATCTACTGATCCAGTCATCCACAAAATTACCGGCCAGTGAAGTTTCGAACCTGAACCTATATAACTCTTCTGCTTCCAAGATGAAGAGAGTTATGGTCATACCAAAAATTCCCAATTCAAAATTTAGAGTATCCACGGACAAAATTCACTGGACCGAAGATACAGCAAATTGCTTGTATACTCACTGGCTTCAGACACTAGATTTAAACTAAATTTGGGACAGGGCATGTGCCACCCTACTTTCGGCTTAGGAAGTAATATTGTTAATCTTAGTAACGAGGAACTCACTGTTGATGATATATCTCTACTCAATAGAGGACTCTCATTTGTGCCTTGCCCAAAACCATTATCTGATAGGGACTTTTCTATTAGTAAATTAGTGCATGTTATGGAGTTCTCCAGAAATCTTAGTCTGGCCGATATCTACCGAGATTCTAGTGGGGTACGCAAGCCGTTTACACCTAAAAGCGGCTATACACCCCCTTCCCACATGTATGACCCAGAGATAAACATTAGTCGTGACTCTGTATCTAGGAAGTTTGATGTTTTAACTAATCAGAAAAACAAACATAACCTTACTCATTCAGAATGTCTTGCCTTAAGTAAGCTAAGGAGAAATCCAAACATAGTTATTAAACCTGCTGATAAAGGTTCGGCAACAGTTATTATGTCAAAACAGGATTATATTGAAGAGATAGAACGGCAGCTAAGCAACCCTCTTCATTACAAAAAACTTGATAAGGAAATTTGGCCTGAAAATGTTAGGAAGTTTAATAAAATTCTTGTTTCTCTTCAAGATAAAGGCTTACTTAATGAAAAACAGTATCGCTATTTGGAATCTGATCATAACTCTAAAAATAGGGTCTTCTATATTCTTCCGAAAATTCACAAACCCATTGAAAAATGGCCGAAGCCTACAATGCCCCCTGGGCGTCCTATTATCTCAGATTGTGGCAGTGAAAGTTACAGAATATCAGAGCTAATTGATTACTATCTAAAACCTATAGCGAATCGGCATCCTAGCTTTATAAAAAATACGGATGATTTATTGGCCAAATTATCTGAGAAATCCATCCCACAAGATGTGATTTTAGTTACTCTGGATGTGGAGTCTATGTATACAAACATTGACATAGATTTGGGTCTTAAATCCATAAAATCAGCATTCCAAAGATATCCTGACCATCGTCGTCCGGATAAAGACATTTTAGAATTGCTGGAACTCAGCTTAAAAGGAAACGATTTTGAATTCAATGGGGAGATCTTTCAGCAAATTAAAGGGTGTGCTATGGGGAAACGTTTTAGTCCTAACTTTGCCTCTATTTTTATGGCTGAGTGGGAGAGTGACATTCTTCACAAATGTCACAAACAACCTTTTATTTACCTTCGGTATCTGGATGACATTTTTATCATTTGGCAACATACGTTGGAAGACCTTCATATTTTCATTGATACTCTTAATTCTCACGACTCAAGCATTAAATTACAGCCTACTATTGATCACACTTCTGTGGATTTTTTGGATGTAACTATTTACAAGGGTCATACATATCATACTTCTGGGTATCTAGATTACAAAGTATTCTTCAAACCTACTGACACGCATCAGCTGCTACATGCTGGGTCATACCATCCTCCTCACACTTTCAAGGGAGTCATTAAATCTCAGATATTTAGATTCTATAGAAACTGTAGTTCTTTAGATTTTTTTAACCAGGCTTGTTCTGTTCTTTTTAAAGCTCTCCTCCCTAGGAAGTATTCTATTAGATTACTCCAAAGGATTAAATCTAACACAGTAAGACAAATCATGTTTCCCCCTTCATCACCCGATACGCTTACCTCCCCTTCACGAGTGTACCATTACCGTCCAACATTTCTCTCAGGTACATCAATGAAATGCCTTAAGACGCGATGCAAACTCGATATATACGTACCCGATCGCGGTACCTTTTTCGGAGAACAAACTCGCGACAAATATCAAATGGCAGAGAATCTTAATTGTGACTCCTCTAATATCGTGTATGTAATCACGTGCAAAAAATGTCGCAAACAGTACGTCGGAGAAACTCAAAATTCTCTACGACAAAGAGCAGCCAACCATTTATCTAGTATAAGACTTAAACATGATGTACCCGTGGCACAACATTTCAATACTCAAGGTCATTCGGTCAAGGACCATTTTGAAATTATGCCTATTGAGAAAATCCCTTTTCTCACTTCCGCTGCAGATACCAAGCACAAACGTTTGGAAAGGGAAAGTTTTTGGATTCAAACATTACAAACTATTTATCCTTTGGGTTTGAACTTGGACCCCGGAAGATGTCGTGAAAAAACTATAATACCATTTGTGTTTCAGTATAACAAAGCTAGCATTGCTATGGCCAAGATTATAGTAGAAGAATACAAACTACTTCAAAGTAAACTTGCTCGACCTCTGACCCAAAGGCCAGTCATTGCTTATAAAAAGAACAAGAGTTTGAAAGACATACTGGTCAGGGCTAAACTCCCCTGTCTGCCTTCTACCTAGGTTTTTTGTGAAAGGGGTATGGGGGGGGGGATGGGGGAATTTTCACTGTCTTTTCCCATGACCCCATAATATATAGTCTGACGATATTCTTACTATAGCTTAAGATGCATAAGCATTGTCAATGCAATACAAAGTGTTCCAGAAAATTCTACTGACTAAGGCCAAGCTCCTGTCAGTCGTCAACCTAATGAAATATCATGGGTTTACTTTATTACAACAATTTATGATGGGGTATAAAGGTCTAAATGATATACCTCTTTTTAACACAATTAGAAACTTGTCTCCGTGGTTATTTTAGACAAGAAGATTTTCCCTGTGCCCGTGTGTTTTAGTGCTCATAAATATATATATTGTCGCTATTCAGTTTAGGACTACTACTGTAGTTAGAGTTTGAGACTCTTTAAAACATGGTCAAAACCACAACGCAGCTGGTTTGATGCCCACTCTCTGAGTCTATATGCAATCCTTTTACAGAAATGTCATACTCTTAAACATATAACGACATAATTAATCTAAAATATATATACATCTGTACAGTATGTGGCCTGTACGAACGGAACACGTGCTCGAAAAGTAAACAAAATTTAAATAACCGGGACGACCATTCATTCATTTTTAGCCAAAGTTAGTTCAAAGCAAAACGTTATCGTTCATTCTCGAGACTAGAAACACTAAAAAGCTTCTGAGTTAAACACCTTGAGAAAAATAGTCGATAATTTCAACATTTTGTTTTTACGTCAAAATATCACAATTTTGGCAGCTCATGCCTCTTTAAGGAACCTGTCATAATGTAAATTATTCGTCTTTTCAGTTTGGCTTTTTTAAGCGGAAGAAACATGAGGAAGTTGAAGATTGGAAACGTAAGAGTGGTTATAACCGATCCAGCAGACAGCCATCCTCCTATAGATCGAGTACCAATCGACAATCTAACGTACCGACAGAAGGTAGCCAATACTGACCGTGGTTTCTGAGAAAAGAGTTATTACGTCACGGTCCGCCATCTTGGTTGGGGCGGCCGACTTATAACATGGGTTATTGTCAAATATCGCATCTAGTCTCCGTTTGATGGGGGGATTGCAATGAACTATATGTGTGGAATGGAGGTCACGTGGTGCTTGATTTGCATCGAATGCCGCCATTACTAGGAGGTAGTGCAGTTTCGATCCAGATCTGTTATGCACGCGCGCTTCAACTATCAATGGCGGCACATATTACAAAGTCAGATCCAAACCAGCCAATGAGGCGTGTTCATTCCACGCATATAGTTCATTGGGGGATTGGTTTGTTTGTGCTTCCGTGTAATTCTTTGGATATTAGTTTATCACAGAGGGTTTGGGACTAATATATAGTCCTCTAGCATAATGACGTCACTCGAAAAATTATGGGATGAAAGAGGGATATTGTTTGTGACCGCTTTGTTAAGTCGTTGTTTAGCGAAACGCATGACTGCACACAGATACTTTTCTGTGCAGATTGATTTCCATGCATAGTTTTTATCCCTCCTTATGACGTCAATAGGCATTTGGTCTATTGACTACAAATTTAATTTTCAAAAAATGAAACAGAGCTTGAGTATGGTATATATCCAGAGCATATCTTATGTCACGTGCTGGCGATGATATAGTTTAAAACCAAGATTGCTCTGACTAAATAAAACCTGAAAAATGTTGAAGAGTTGCCGGGTACTCGCCGAAGGGCGTAGGTTTCCTCCGGACCCTGTTTCCTCCTCCACCTGACAACGCCACCATTTAAGTGAAATAATCTTGAGTGCGGCGTAAAACACCAATCAATCAATCAATCCATGGTGAGTGACGTCACCCTTTGGCTCTCTATTGAAGAATGAGTTCTTGAAGACGATGTTTGAGTTATTCTAAGAATTTGTTTCGCCTGCTCTGTTTGTTTAAAACAGATTGAAAGAGATTGACGTTTTACCACACTCTCAAGAATATTTCGCTTAAATGGCGACGTTACCAGGAAACCACGAGTTCTTTGCCCGAAGGATACCCTAGGATACGTAGAGACTTCCGCATGGGTCGATCGAGTAAAAACCCCTACTTAGAAATTTTCTTAACCTTTTTCGAACTTAGCAGTACTCGAACCCGTGACCCATCGATGGAAGGTGGTGACGTACGAGACGATCGCTCTGCCGACTAAGCCACCGAAGCTTCTCAATCGAGATCTCTTGCCATTCTGCGAGATCTTCAACACGAGACATGGTTTGATCAAAGAGAGTAGATTGACTAGAGTGGTCACTTCGTCCGCGCCATGTTGAAGATGAACTGACACGATTCGATTATAAGGAACCTCCTTTCTCTAGGGGGCGCCATAATCAAATCGTGTGCAATGCTGATTGGACGAAATGACCACTCTTGTCAATCTATAGTCCGGATTTCTGTCTCTAAAATTACTATTTTTTTTATACTGACAGCCGTATTTTGGAGTCAGGGTTCATATTGCAATCAAAAAGCCGGAGTTGGCTGCCCGCTCAGAAGCGGGCAATATGTGGTCCGATTTAGACAAAGAAATAGCAATATAACCTACGCAAATCGGGTCTAAACGGTTATAATCACGTTCATTGATAATTTAGCTACCTACCAGTGCCTGATATGGACGGGCAGGATCGGCCAGTAAACTTTATTCTGACCCTGAATTCACTTTTGCCTTCTCCAGTCTCAAACTCTCCGCCATTGATGACGTAACACTGTTTAGCGGGTTTTTAACGGTCTTTTTACAAAAGTCTAAATTATTCCTGAATGTCAAAATGACACTATTTGAATTAGTTATGTTGTTATTTACTGTTTAAATCTGATCTCAAATTGCCGGATCAGCAGCGTGCATTCTACTCCGACTTTTTGATTGCAATGAGCCCGGACTCCAAAATACGACCGTCAATATAAAAAAATAGTAATTTTGGAGACAGAACCCCGGACTAGTCAATCTACTCTCTTTGGTTTGATCCCACTTCTATTTTTTGATATCTCAGCGAATGGCAATAGGATCAATCCCCAGTGTAGACTGGGAAGCTTCTGTTTAAAATAGATAAACCCGTGTTGATGGAGACATCATCTATCAAAACCTGTTTTAAGGTGTTGAGCCGCCACGTTAGTCAAATAACCAATCAGTCAGCCCCTTCTTTTTTGCTGAGCACTAACACACTACTGTTCAAATATTAGGGGGGGGGGGTCTCGGTGGCTCATAATAATCCAGTCCGACACAGGCCTTATATTGATGCGGCGCGGGTTCGAATCACACTCAGACCAAAATAAAAATTGAAAATTTTCTGAGTGGATTTTTCACTCGGTCGCCGTTCGTGGAAGAGTTGCCAGGTACTCGCCGAAAGTCGGGGGTTTCCTCACGGGCAATGAGCCCGGTTTCCTCCCCCACTAAACCTGGCAACGCCGACATATATATATATAAGTGAAATAATCTGTTCAATGATTAGTTACGGAAGTCTTATTTTTAAAAAAATTCTATTTAAATTGGCTTGAATTGACTGTACTGTTTTTTTTGGATTTATAGGCAACAAAATCAATCAAAATGCCTTTGAAAAGTGTATTTACAATTTTCTGACTCTTATTTCCAAGAGAGACAATTAAATGGAATGTAAATACTGAGTTCTAATATACATTTGTCCAAAGTAAAGTAGATGTATTAACTGAAGTATACCGTATAATATATTAAGTGATTTATAATGCATTTTTGTGTGTGGTAATGTTGAGAATAAAGAATATTTTATTTTGAATATGGAAAGTCAAGTATAGTTTTTTTTTTGTCCCAATGAAGAAATGTTAAAAGTCAAGTACAGTTTATTTTGTCTCATGTGAAGTAATGTTGAAAGTCAAATATAGTTGTTTTGTCCCAACTACTGTTATGTTGAAAGCTAAGTATAGTATATTCTGTCACCAGTGAAGTGATGTTAGAATTGTAGCTCATTTTGTCCCAAGTGAAGTTATCTTAAAAATAAAGTACAGTTTTTTTGTACCAAGGACTTATGTTAAACGAAACTGACAGTTTATTTTGTCAAAGTATGTCAAGTTATGTAGACACTGAAGTAATTATAATTGTGTAATTCCAGCTATCAGTAAAGTGCCGGGATAAGCTTCAATGTCCTCTACAAACTTGAGGAAAACAATTTTACATTGAAAACACTTATTGGGATATCTTACTGATTTATTGATTGATTGGTTGATCGGTGATCGATCGATCGATTGGCTGGTTGATTGGTTGGTCGATCGATTAGCTAGTTGGTTGTTAGGACAGTCGGTCGCTGGTTGAGTGGTTGGTCGATTGGTTGAGTGGTTGGTGGAGTGACTGGTTGATTGGTTGGTAAATTGGCTGGTTCATTGGTTGATCGATCGATTCGCTGGTTGATTGGTTGGTCGATCGATTGAGTGGTTGGTGGAGTGACTGGTTGATTGGTTGGTGGATCGATTGGCTGCTTGATCGATTGGCTGGTTGATTGGTTGGCTGGTTGGTTGGTTGATCGATCGATTGGCTTGTTAATTGGTAGATTGAAAGGAAGGAAAAGCATGAAAAAGTGTTGGGCTTAATCAGGCCAAGGTTTTGTTTTTGGAAACAGACTAAGTAAGATATATCGCCCGAAAGATAATTTGGAAAGTTACATGATTATTGATGTAAGTAAAACACCCGAGAAACACCTGCAGTGATGATTAACATTTATATCTGACGCGCAATTTTAAGCTTATGATATCTTGTATACAATTGATCTTTCATGCATTCATTACCGACCGAAAGCCAGCGTGCGAATTAAACAGAGCGGTATATGTTAGGTAGACGTTGTATTAAATATATCACATGTTATAGAACGTAACAAAAATACTTTCACTGGTATGATTCATGCATGTAGCCCACTCGTCGAACTACTCCTGTGCGCCGCACAGGTTGAGCGCGTATAAAACCAGGTCGTGCCGGCTGAAGTCACACAACTGAACGTACAAATCATCTCGTAGCATTCAGGTCTTCTCGCTCTCGCCCAAACTTAAAACGAACATGTCTCTTACATCTGAGGAAAGAGAACAGTTTACTGCTATGTACAACAAGTATGATGCTAACGGCGATGGGTTGGCATTCAACGAACTTGTCCCTCTTCTCCGGGATATGGGGTGGACAGAAGACAAATATTCCGACGGTGACTTAGCCGTGAGTATACTGACATTTCTTTTTTAAGTGAATGTTTCTTCTGGTGTTGATTTCAACATCAACGGACCTTGAAATTTAGGCGTAATATTGCATAGCACTTTTTTTCGGCAAACATATTGCGATTAACATGAATTGATAAAACCGTATTTATGTAAATTTCTGTATAAATATTCAGACGATGCCCAGATGTATTTGTGATAAACAATAAATAGTACATGTAGGCGCAGAAATGCATGGCTTTTCTGTATATCCGCCATGAAAGAGTGTCTTCACGTATGTTTTTGGTTGTAAGAAATGTTTGAAACTCCCTTTAAACGTGGGTTCCATACTAATGATAAAAAAATTAAGACATCACCACGTAGTAAGTTGTTTTTTTAACAACACCAGCTTTCGACGCCTATACCGGTGTCTTCGTCAAGAAAATTCGAAGTGTGAATATTTTATAAAATATTGATTTTATTAAATAATGAGTTTGCCGGATTAAAGGAAAGCACTTTTATGTTGTTGTTTTTGTTTTCGTGCATCGGGTTATCAAGAGAGTAACCAAACTACAAGTCTATAGTTTAACCCGAGAAACGCAAGCTTTTAAAAAACAACGTTTAGTTAACTACCTAAATGAGTTTAAACGAGGGCAAACTATTACTTTTCCCACCGCTCAGGGAAATGTCATGTCGCCGGCTATTTAGTCTAACCTTTTGTATAAGTGTTAAAATGGTTTGAATTGCTATGTAACTCTCCTTATACTTGAACCCTGGATTCGAGTTGACTATACTGTTTACGCCATACAGACTTGCCTAATCAGTCGATGTTACAAGTACAATAAGGCTTTATTATATTTTTATACTGGAATACAGGGTCCACTTGCACAAAGCGCCCTTAACTAAGAGTAGGCTACTCTTAGTGTATGTCTTCAACATGGGACTTAAGAGTGCTCGTAAATTTTTCGATGTTGTAGAGATATGCTAAGAGTCCTCTTAAGTTCGAGCACTTTGTGCAAGTGGGCCCAGGCTCGTTTTTAAATAGAATTTTCAACGTCGAATTTACCTGAACTGATTCTAGCTCTTTATATGCGCGCAGGGTGCGGTAGTGGACAAAAATATGTCAGATATTGTAACAAACAATTCTTTTATCTTTTCATTGGCCCACGCAAGTTAATACTGGTCCAGATAAAAGAGCTTTACCCGAACGTGATGTTCTGTTGAACGTAGTAAAATTGTAAAATACCAAATTGCTGATAAAGGTTTTTCGTGCGTAAGTAAACACACCACGCCCATCAAAGTACGAGTGGCCATAGCCGAGAAATCTGGGCTCTCCGTGAAGGCGACAAGACACATTAGCAGCCATGTAATACCAGTCGCCGTAAGACCGATAATCCGGGCTAGAGTGGCTATAGGCCTACGTTTGGAAGATATCGCCTATATATTAAAAACACGGCCTAAGAATATGAATCGAAATCATTTGTGTTTAAATTTGATACTAAAGTCAGTGAGTGAGAGAAGATTTACCGTCGCTGTTACTCAAAACAAAATACTATACAGTACTTAAGGGTGTTGGTTTAATATGTTAAAGTGCATTGACATCTGCTAACGCTCGCCTTTTTTCATAAATTTCGACTACTAAAAAAAAAAAACGAAAATCAGAATTAGTGGCGTTGAAATTTACATTAAGCCCTTTTTTTAAAGTCTTTACGAAACGTAATAGTTTTAGAAAAGTAACCGAAATTTAAATATCCTGGATGCACACTACTTTGTTTTAGGCGAAAGTTATATCCACCTAATGACGCACGTTCCCGGGATTGACACTCGTAAACTTCCGTAGGCTATACTTTTTTCATTTTCCTTTGAAGTTGAGCCTGCATTTATAATTCTGATATATATAGAGAAACGGGTTTAAAGAACATCCATATCCGACATGAAAACACATTTTTTTAGCATGTAAGGCTTAAAACTGACGATTTAATGATTCTAATATATGCCTATGCAGTTGAGACTAGTACAATACATGTAGGCATATAGCGTATAATTTCGGAACTAGGTCATGTATGAATGAATGTCATCAGGTGTGTTAGTTTGCCCCCATGACCTAAATATCTTGAAAAGGAATTTTTGCCGAGGCGTGGGTTCGTAAACTCGTTCTTTTGCCACACACATGCACTATCCATCAATTCATTGTCATCGATCAAAATTGAATATGCCCGGAGCGACGAGAATGGCCGCTTCAGTCTTCACTACGGAATCAAAATATAATATAAAAAATTATTCAAAGTGGAACTGTTCGTTATTTGTAACAGCGAATAGTGATTTGGGTTGGACTCAACATTTATATTTCATTCTTTTGAATAAATTCTATGTTTAACCTCAATCTTTAATTTCGTTCTCTTTCAAGCTAATTTTCACTTCTTTGGACAAATAACCAGTTATCCTTCCTGCCAACGCCGCCAGTTAAGTGATATAATCTTGAGTACGGCGTAAAACAGCAATCAATCAACCTTATGAAATATCATGGGTAATGGTTTATTACAACAATTTATGGGGTATAAAGGTCTATATGACTTACCCTCCTTTTAACACAATTAGAAACTTTTTTCCCTGTGTGTGTTTTCGTGGCAGTCATACTGAAATCATATGCCGTATGTCTCGCACGAGATTCTCCTGCCGTCGGGGCTCGCTACACGAAGTCATACTGAAATCATATGCCGTATGTCTCGCCCGAGATTCTCCTGCCGTCGGGGCTCGCTACACGAAGTCATACTGAAATCATATGCCGTATGTCTCGCCCGAGATTCTCCTGCCTTCGGGGCTCGCTACACGAAGTCATACTGAAATCACAGGCCGTATGCCTCGCCCGAGATTCTCCTGCCGTCGGGGCTCGCTACACGAAGTCATACTGAAATCATATGCCGTATGTCTCGCCCGAGATTCTCCTGCCTTCGGGACTCGCTACACGAAGTCATACTGAAATCACAGGCCGTATGCCTCGCCCGAGATTCTCCTGCCTTCGGGACTCGCTACACGAAGTCATACTGAAATCATATGCCGTATGTCTCGCCCGAGATTCTCCTGCCTTCGGGACTCGCTACACGAAGTCATACTGAAATCACAGGCCGTATGCCTCGCCCGAGATTCTCCTGCCGTCGGGACTCCCTGCACGAAAAATCTCAAAAGGGATCTTTCCTACTACCATTCGTGTTGAAGATCTTGTAGAATGACACGAGATCTCGATTGGAAGGCATACTTAGAAATCACATGCAGTATGCCTCGCACGAGAGTCTACTGTCCTCTCGATTGCTGAAGATACGCCTCTGAGTCCGGCTCAAGAATATATTCGCTATTCATAATTAGCGTTCTGGGTTCTATTTCAGAATAAGATACAGGGATGCAGATAATATGTTAAGAATGATTAAATGTTAAAGATTACTTCAACTTTTCGTGTGTAAAGATTTGAAAACCACGTGGTGGATTTTTTAGAGAAATATGGAGAGCAACTCATGATGGGATTAACAATTCGTTGGAGGAAGATACGTTTTCAAATAACTGGGATGGGTCTTTCTTAATGAGTCTTACACGTGAGTTATTTTCTAGAAGATTACCTCTTGATTAATCAAACCGGTTATTATAGACATATAGGGCCTATATCTACCCATACTGGCCCGGTGCTTATGAATCATAGAAAGCGATATATAAATAAATCCACTTGATGAAGTATGCTTACGGATATCTCAAAGGTCATAAAAAAATACGGAAATGATTTTTTTTTTCGTCTTCTTCAAAAGAGCGTATTTTTTCTTTCAATCTATATTTACGTTAGGAGATAAGCTTGTAATTTTGAAATTTCACATACATGTCGCTAGCTGTTCCGTTTCTAAAAAAATCGAGATCACAACTGATTCACCTGATACTGTCTGCCAATATAATTAAACAGGACTTCATTTATTTCCTGCGCATGTCCCTTTTACGTTACCATGACGCTGACCTATCGATATCGTCAACATTTTGTCGCTTCTACTGAACTTCACAGATTTTTTTTTTTTTTTTTTTCCTAAAGTCTTATTTTTTCAAACCACTTTTTTCTTCCTTTTTTGCGAATCGGTTTAAATGAAAAATAATAAAAGAATTTCGTTGACATATTGCAAATAATTCTGCATGAGTTATAAGGACCCTCTACTGTAGTTCGTTTCAGACATTTCGAATGTACTGTGAGATTTGGGCATGCGCTGTGAAACTGGCAAATTAATTTGTATGCGATGTGTATGCCTTAGCGCCCATTCTATGAATTTCCGAAAATGCGTACAAAAAACATTTTCTAAGCAAGATATTTTTTTTTTAAAATATTTCTACAACATACGTGTATATAGCCTCCTTCTGAGAAATGTCCAGTAGCTGCTGTGTGCTGGGTGGATATTGGAGTCCTGAATTTAAGCCAACAGCTGTGTAGAGATATATTCATGTTGATATATTTGCCAATAAAATCTAATTTAATCATGAATCGTCTCAAAACTATTTGAAGAATGAAAGTTAAATTGCCTTGATTTAATTAGATAGGAACAAGCATATGTCTAGTCAAAGAAGCGTATAATTTATTGAAAAGCCAGTTGAGTATATGGCCTAGTCACGGAATTCCGTATCCTTGCGGGCTATTTCAGATACGTCATTCTAAAATAAAGTAGACCCTACACAACTACATCCAGCATTCTGTGTTGACATTTTACTCTAATAGATTTGTACGCCATGTTTCCCTTGTGAAATCGACCATGCTTTGTAATGTATAAAATACGTCTTATACATCTTATTTTTAAAGTGGCATGAGCTGCCAAAATGTTGATATTTTGACGTTAAAGCAGAGTGTCGAAATTATTGGCTATTTTTCTCAAGACGTATAATTCAGAAGCTTTTTACTGCTTCCAGTCTCGAAAATGTACGATAAAGTATTGTTTTGAACTAACTTTGTCCTAGAATGAATGAATGGTCGTCCCGGTTATTTGAATTTTGTTTACTTTTCAAACACGTTTTCGGTTTGTAGGCCTACAGGCCACATACTGTATGGATTTCCCTCATTCCAACGCCAATCATTTAGTTTTTCCAAGGCCTTCAAAGCCTCTTACGTCGTGACGATCAGCAATTATGAAAAAAGTGTGAATTTCGGCAGCTTATGCCACTTTAAATATATACTTCAATGCCAATTTTGAGGACACGCAAATCTTAACGGTTGACGTGCCTTCCGAATATACGAAAATCTCGGTCGAAGATGCGCTTTCATCAAAGACATGCGTCTTTATCTTGTGTTTATTTAGAAGCCATCTTGCGTAAGAACTTGAGTAAGGAATAGGCCATTCGCAAAAGTTTGTATTCCAACCGCACTCCCCCCCCCCTTCCCCACCCAGGGCAAAACATCTATCAGCGAGAATATTGATATACAATGTTCCTTAATTTAAGATATAAAAATCGACTTTTACTCTCTCCTCCGCGGTCACCAGGGTCATTCAGGGTCAACAGCGTGACTGGCCACAATTGATTAGGAGACATGCGCGGTTAAATATCATATATCTTTGTTCTGTGCTTGATAATTTGGACAGATACAAGTTATTTCAATCGCCTATTGTTGTCTATTTTCAAGAGGTCATGGCAACCCCTTTACTGAAATGTAGTCCGTCGACACACAAGCTACCATTGCGATTGTTCGACCAGATGCTAATTTGTCCTGCAAAATATATTTTCTTGTATCCGAACTGATATAGTTTATGACACTTTCCCTGTGATCGTGTTTTTAGAGTTGATAAATATAGTTTACAACTGCTTCTTTTCTGATTAACTTGAGTACGGCGTCAGATTTTAAGTAATTACTCTTTAAATGTAAATAAAATTTAAGGCAAAAGTTGATCTCCTTTTGTGGAAAGGTTTTTCACAAAGTAAACAATGTCATAGACAATCAATAATACTCCAGGACTGGATGGAACGTTTAAGGAAATCTAAATATTGTAAAATGTTAAACATGGCGTCTTGCGCAAATGGCACAGGTGCGGTACTAGTTCAAACGTGACTCATTCATTGTGCAACGTATCATTTATGCACATGATAGGGCGTTTGTACAGCTGCAATTCTCGCGTCGCAATAGAGAATGTCATTTTATATGCGTGGTTTGTATTGTACGACATAAGCTTTTGACTCATCAGTCCTGGAGAAAACTTACAAATATTTTCATAAGAAAAACAAGGTCTCGTTAACACCGAGTTAAACACGAACATAGTTAGGCCTACATACGATTCGTATGCAAATGAAGAGACAAATTGTCTGCGAGTTGCGTGCACAGTTGTATATGACAAAGCTTCAAGGCGTCAATGATTTCTTTCTCATTTGCAAGCGCACTTAAATTCACTTAATGAAGTTTTCAAATAGTTTACTCCCACTATTATGCAATGTCTGGGTCCATTTTGAAATAGTTAAGATTCCTTCGCAATGGAAAGACATTCCGATATACAGATTAAGGACTTGCACCATCAAAGTCAAATGGACTTGATGTCGATCAGTCTGGGATTTTCAGTTGAAATCCCACTCAATCTCAAGAAATAAAAATATGGGTTTGGTTTTCACTCAATTGCCCTATTTGTTGAATGGTTGTCAGGTCGAGGGTTTATCGTGGGCATAGAATGGGGGTAGATAGGCTGTCCCCTTTGGTAATCTACCTTACATGTATACATCCAGGTCAGAGGAAATACCATCGGTTGTGGAATGTGACATTAACTGCGATAGGTTTGACCAGAAACACTTTATTATAATTACAAATATCACATCCAGTTCAGCCATTTTTCTGCGAGATGTTGAAATGTCACATTATTTCAATGTGCTTGATACAGATTATTGAAGCTTTCCAGAGCAGCTGCTCTCGTCATCAGACATTGCTGCTCTCGTCATCAGACATTGCTGCTCTCGTCATCAGATATTGCTGCTCTCGTCATCAGATATTGTTGTTCTCGTCATCAGATATTGCTGCTCTCGTCATCAGATATTGCTGCTCTCGTCATCAGATATTGCTGCGCTCGTCATTAGATATTGCTGCTCTAGTCATCAGATATTGCTGCTCTCGTCATCAGATATTGTTGCCCTCGTCCTCAGATATTGCTGCTCTCGTCATCAGATATTGCTGCTCTCGTCATCAGATATTGTTGCTCTCGTCATCAGAAATTGCTGCTCTCGTCATCAGATATTGCTGCTCTCGTCATCAGATATTGCTGCTCTCGTCATCAGATATTGCTGCTCTCGTCATCAGATATCGCTGCTCTCATCATCAGATATTGCTGCTCTCGTCATCAGATATTGCTGCTCTCGTCATCAGATATTGCTGCTCTCGTCATCAGATATTGCTGCTCTCGTCATCAGATATTGCTGCTACCGGAGTCTCTTGAAATATGCACCAGGGGACTGTTTCTCAACACATTTACGCCCAATGTAAGTCCAATGCAAGGCCTAAATGTCATGGCAACATATACCTCCAACATTAAGCCTCGACCAGGCGCAAAGTTACGCCGTTGTTGAGAAACAGCCTGCAGCTTGGTATGGCCATTGTGCACTGTTGGTCTATACTGCTTAACTGACACCTGGCTAACCAGTATTGACCAATCTGTCTATCTTCTCCTTTCTCACTGCTGTATATTTGCATATCTGTAAATGTATTTACATAAATTGTATGTCATGTTTTAGTATCGTAAGTGGTTAAGTAGTTCCCAAAAGTAATAACATATACTCCTGTGCAGAGACATTCAATATATTGAACCAAGACATCGCAGTTTTCTTAATCGCTTTAGGTAATAGTTACTCACTAGTAGGGCGTACACCATTCTTACAAATGACCCCGTCCCCTACCCACGATCGACGCTGTCATGCAGCTTACATTTATTCATCGATTTACTCAGGTGCATGGATATGATTTATAACGTGTTGAATATCAATCGTTTGTCACCATGTGTTCATATATTCATCGGAATGTATACGAGAGTCAATGAGTCAGAAATAGACCAGAGCACGATGACATAAATGTCTACATTTGCAGACGTGTACACGAGTCTGGTTAATTTCATACCACACCATATATAGGTAACCGATATATCACATTACGTCTCTTTTGATTAAAGCATGCAATTCGTGTTTGCATAAATGTCAAATTAACTGCATGTATATAGAACAGAATTGAACACAAATTATGTTTTCGTGACTTGGTGGATACTAGCCGCACTCGTGTGTCTCTATCCTGGTTTACTTACTTTGCAGGTCAGGTAGATGGGTGGATACCTAAATTATAAAAAGATCCTCGGAGGGACCGGTTAGACGTTCTATTGATTGTTTGGCGCTTAACGCTGATCGAATACAAACCCTGTTTTACTTCCCATCCAACATACGCTGATCGAATACAAACCCTGTTTTACTTCCCATCCAACATACGCTGATCGAATACAAACCCTGTTTTACTTCCCATCCAACATACGCTGATCGAATACAAGCCCTTCTTTCCTCTATCCCACAACTGTTAATCGAATGTGGGGGTATATATGAGGGCCAAAAATCACGAAATTATCTATTTATGTATGTTTTAATTAGAAAAATGAAAAAAAAAACATTGAATTTAAAACATCATGGCAGAATTCTCCAGGAAATCATGGCGAAATTTCTTTTAGATTCAACAAAGAATGCTATTAGCAGTTTACAACTCTATTCTAAAATTAATTTTCACATCAGACTTATATTCTGACACCTGGAGAAATTTAACAAGACTAAAAAATTATGGACACTGTTTCCCAACGAATTACGGCATAAGCTACGTACGTAGGCCTCCGTCTAATTGAAGGCGTAAGTTCTGTCATGACAACATGTATACATAGGCTACCTTCAACATTACGTTCCGACTTTAGCGCAAAGTTATACGTGGGGCGTAAATTTGATGAGAAGCAGCCCCCAGTATCAGAATGCTATTGAATTGTTCCCACGCTTATAAAGGATGTCTACAACAAATTATCCCCGTTCACACGTTGTTTCACGGTCACGCTACATTGGTTTGACATATTTCGCGATGTTTCGCCATACAGCGATTCACCATATCAAGCTGTTGCTTTATAGGCCTATACTAAAATAAGAAAAAAGAAAAACTCCGACCCACAATGTGGGATGTATCTAGGCTATACTAACAACAGCTAGATGAATGGCTACTGAATCATCTGAGTACAAGTCGAGATCTACCTCATTTTGGCGGGAAAATCCTAAGTCATTTAAATATAGCCGCAGGGGACAACTCTTGATCTAAAGTGGATAAAATGCTTATTATGTGAGTAATAGAGTCCCCATTGTATTTACTCCTCAGTTTTCTTAAGTTATCTTCATCGATAGGACAATTAAACTATTGCCTGCGGTTGTTTGATTCTCTGACGAACTGTGCTGCATCACGAGTCCGATCCATCTCATTATCAGGTTATGTTTTTCAAAAAGCCTGTTACGTTTACTAAATCGTATTCTCGCGAGATCTCCTTTAGACGTGGCTAAAAAAAATTGGCCTTTAGGACTAGGGTAACTTCTAATTTTAGATTGACGTTTACCACATACAAAATTGATTATCACTGGCCATTGAACATACTTTTTAAAAAAGCTAAATATTTATTTTGTGTTATTTATATGAGCTGTCAAAATCTTCATATTTTTTCGTTAATCAAATCCTTTTCCACAAGATGTACAAAACAGCTTCTTAGTGATATAAGTCTCCAGAATATATGCAAAGGGAACTCGTTGCCCAGTAGGCCTATTGTTTAGCTTTTTTATAATACTTCAGCTAAATGGAAAAACTATGGTGGAAAAATTTGCAATTGACCATGCACTAGCGGTTTCGTTAATCTTCGTCTGACAGACGTTTTAGGGCGAATGTAAACATATATGGCGCTGTTTCTTAAAACATTTCACCCGACGTAACTTTGCCCTTGGTCGTAACGTAAAGTTGGAGGTATAGGCCTACGTAAAATGAATGTGCATCCTGCTTAGGCCTATATGTGACGAGTTTGCTTTACCATACTTTTCAAACAATTTCGCTTCGCTCGATCAGGTCACAAGAGCATAATAGAACCATAACCATGCAATAGGCCTACCTAGATAGCCTGTAGACGCGTATGGAAGTTAAAACACGTACCGGTACTTGTAACCCTACTTATTTTTATGCGAACGCTATTTGTGTGTTTCGTTTTACTAATCTAATTGATTACCGTATGTTTTTTGGTTGGTTGATGTTTTACGCCGCACTCAAGGTTATTTAACGTAGGCCCCTATATGACGGCGTCGCCAGTTTTACTGACTGGAGAAACGTTTGACATTCGACTCGTGGCTAGTCTATAAAGGGGCCTACCCTACAAGCAACCATGCGGAATCCTAGTTGGAGATCTCAGACCTCTGTGACCAAAGTTTATTGATGATGGGTGACCAACAGAATATTAGGAAAAGAAAATGGGCTTATTTCCCCGAGAATATTCACAAAATCCGACGAATGGCCTATCAGTCCTATGATCTGAATGCAGTCGGAACTCCCTTCGGCTATCTTCGCTCGCTACCGGTCGGCTTTGTCACGCACGTAAATCCCCGAAGTTATCCGAATGCTGTCATTTAAATTCCTGTTTCTTCTTGATTTCAGGACAAGTTCTTGGCAGCAGACCAGGATAACTCTAGAGTGATAAACCAGGAAGAGTTATTGAACTTGATCAACGAAAGACCAAGGCCTGAACTCAAGTAAGTATATTAAAGGGTCTACAGGTACCCCGTTATTTATGTTTGGATATTTATTGGTCGGCACCTGTTCGGCGACAAAAACAAATGGTAGGAATTATTAAATAACGGAGTAAGACCTTTACTTGGATGAAGCTGTCTTTATGGTGCCATATGATGCGCGGGTTCAAATCACACCCAAACCATATAAAAATTTCTGAGTGGATTTTTCACTCGGTCGCCGTGTGTGGCAGAGTTACCAGATACTCGCGGAAGGTCGTGAATTTCCTGCGGGCAAATCGCCCCCCCCCCCCCCCCCCCCCGCCATATAAGTGAAATAAGCTTGAGTGCGGCTTAAAGCACCAATCAATCAATCAATATACGGTGCCGAGGATCTAACATATACTCCCTGACGCTTGCACACAGCGCATAAAAACATCCCACAGTCTGACAAGATCGGGAAAACTGTAACCTATACTATCAGATCCGGCAAGATAGACATCAGGATATACATTTTTCAATATGCGAGTAATCTGAGCTCTGACAAATATAGAAAGTAAAAAAAAAAACGAAAGAGCCCAGTTTTCTGGACCAGGCCTGTACGTACATATGCCTTTAGTAACCCTGTGAAGATTGTATACAAGGGCAACCTAAAGCCTGCGCAGCGACCGGTATTTCTTCTATTGGTTCAACACTTCTTTTGTTTCACTTCCAACTTTTTGGGGGGGCGACGAGTACATTATTACAACAAAGGCCATCGCACAAACTCTAGAAAGTCTACCTTTGCAAAGCCCCACGGATCATTCAAGGATTACTCCCTGATCCATATAGTCATGTGATTCGACCACTGTCACGTGTTAAGCTCTGTGGCTACTGGTTGGCTGGGGTCAAAAGTAAGACCCGTCAAAAGTTGGGCATGACGTCACAATGCAACAAGCTGTACGATATGTTCCACGCTGTTGAACGGTGGGATCGACATGATAAAACAAATTTCATCCAACAGCGTGAAAAAAGGTTTTCTCTCGTGGTAAAAAAATGTAATCACAAAACTAAAACGCCACCTTATAGGCGTCATTTGAATGCTTAAATGCTCAAGTTATCCTTGATTGTTGCATCCAAACGTTACAAAATGGCGGAGATGTGATACAAGCTGGCGAAAGAGGCCCGTTTCAAGGTCGCATTTACAATAGTTCTAGAGCCCAATTTTCAATAAATAATATAGTCTATATTTCTTTGTTTTAGTGAATCCAATATTAGAAGGGTCTTCAAAGAAATGGACCAGGATGGGAGCGGGAAATTGAACGCAGACGAATTTCGCACTGCTCTATCTGGTGGTGGTTGCCAGGCAACTTTAGACGAGATCGAAGAAATGATTTCTGCGTCAGACAAATCCGGCGATGGTATGATTGACTTGAACGAATTGTTGGCCGCTTGTGGCTTCTGAGCGCAGATGACTCTCAGCAATCAATTTATTTTACAAACATTGCATTTTTACTGAGACATTCCTTCCTTCTTGGCACACTCTCTTCATAAGGCAACTGGGATCCAAGTTTACTCCAAGGCCGTCTTAAGTCGACCGAAACGAAAATCAGTGCTTCTGTCAACTAAAGGATTTTTGGCTAAAGAAATATCACTGCATGATTTTTCAGTTTGGCTACAGCATGGGGTCTTGACCAAGACGTAGAAATGAGTAGGCCTACGTAGCCTCTAAAATTAGGTGTATTTCAGTTTTTTTTACGGAGTTTTCAAGCTTGGGACAGCAAGGACGAAATACAGCCAAAATAAAATCTATACATTCTGTCTGGTATCGAGTACAAGTCTTGGAAACAAATGCTTCATTTTTTTTCAACCGTACAAAATTGCAAACATTTCTATTCGGATTTTGAGTGGGCCGAGCCTTTAACTATCAACTTAGGCCTACAACTAACTGTTTATCAAATAAAACCTACATGCAACGAGAAGTTCTTGGAAAATAATCAACTATGAAACTTAATCCGTTTTAAATAAACTTATTAGACTTTTAAAATTCAATATTTAATTTCAAATGTAAGAAAAAAAAACATGTAACTAAGTTTCCTTTAAACGTTTAATTTAGTTTAGTAGAAACTATGCCAATTGCTGGAATTGTTTTATATATTTGTTTATCTTACGAGGATATATCGAAAATAATGGAGTTTAGTTAGAATAAAGTTATCTAAAAATTAGATTCGTTATAGGATTTTATTTACACTAATATAATTGTATTGATTGATGTTTTACGGCACTTTGCAAATCATTTCACTTACATGGCCAACGTGGCTTAGACATGCGTCGTACGCCTGTACAGGACCGACATAGTCCAATTTTGACGAAATCGATTCACTAACTAACCGTTGTTATATATAAGCTCTACGAGGTGTTTTACATATAATTCCAAGTGCCCGAAATGTTGGATGTAACGTACGATACGACTAGTTAAGTGCTTGATTGATTGATTGATTGATGTTTTATGACGCACTCAAGATTATTTCACTTATATGGCGGCATTGCCAGGTTTAGCGGGGAGGAAACCGGGTCCATTGCCCGGAGGAAAGCACCGACCTTCGACGAATACATGGATGGAAGGTCTGTGTGCGACTGAGAGACGGTCACTCTAACCCACTCGACCACCGAGAGAAATAGTAAATGCGAACAAACAGCAGGTGGAATTTCATCATGTTGTTTTGTGGAAAGATTAAAAGTCACATGGCCAGTTGACGTCCGAGGTGAACTCTCCAACTGCCATTACAATAGATTAAAATGACTGATTTTGGCCTTAGAGGTAACATCTGGACTTAAAGTGACATGAGCTGTCAAAATTCACACTTTTTTCCTAAGTTCAGATCCTCATGACAGTAAGAGGCTTGAAAGGTCATCGAAAAACTAAATTATTGGCGTTGGAATGAGGAAAATCCATTCAGTATTTGGTCTGTACGAACCGAAAAGGTGTTTGAAAAGTAAACAAAATTTAAATAACCGAGACGACCATTCATTCATTCATTCATTCTAAGCCAAAATTAGTTCAAAACAATACTTTATCGTAGGCTACATTTTCGAGACTAGAAGCTCTAAAAAGCTTCTGAATTACACGAAAAATAGCCAATAATTTCAACATTCTGTTTTAACTTCAAAATATCAACATTTTGGCAGCTCATGCCACTTTAAGCAAGGGAGACTTCTAAATCTAGATTGATACCTGGGTCGAGGGGAATTATCAGGCCTTCCAGTGATAGGGGCCTACCTGCCAAACCATACCATATGGAAACCCAGTAAAACCCCACTCTTTCCTTCCGAAAATCGAACAGAGATTGAAACTTACAGTATCTTAAAGACAAGGCAAGGGTCTTCGATTGACTGTACCACTCCCTTGGCCGAAAGCGACATTATTTTTCGAATGTAGATTACTTTACAGTGAAAATAAAATTAGAAAGACGTTTAAATACAGATTTATTATACCTCATTAATATTCATTAGGCTTTACTCCAATTCCATTGGTCCATACGCAACAAATGGCGGGTCAATATTTTCCGCGGTATGACCTGAAGACGAGTCCGAAAAAGATATTGTATATGACGTCATTAAACTCGCAGTCTTGATTGGATATAACTGATCACGTGATAAATTGTCGTCTGTTTCATTACCAAAACATGGCGCAATGTTTTCGCTTCGCCGAACTATCGGATGCAGCTCTGCCGATACTTCATGCAAATTGAGATAACAATAACACACCGAAAATACTTCCATCATAAAGAAATCGGTATAATAAAACACTTATTAACTCGCATCGGAGTCATTACCATGAATTCAGTACCTTAGGCGAGACGCTGCCAAGCCAACCTCACATTTTATTGTTTAACAATAAGATAATCTTGCCAGAGACAGACTTTTCAACAAGCGACATCCTGAAACCTTTGCTCTCGCATTTCCGTCCACTTTTCGCCAACAAAATGAATGAAAAAGAAAACATAGGTTGTTTGATTGATGTTTTACGCCGCACTCAAGATTATTTCACTCATATAGCGGCGTTGTCAGGTTTAGGCCTAGTGGGGGAGGAAACCTTCGGCGAGTAGGCCTACCCAGCAACTCTTCCACATAGGGTGAAAAATCCACTCAAAACTGTTTAAATTTTTTTGTCCAGAGAGTGATTCGATGGAAGGTCTGTGTGAGACTGAGGGATGGTCACTGTAACCCACAGGACCACCAAGGTCTGTGTGAGACTGAGGGAAGATCACTGTAACCCACTGGACCACCGAGGTCTGTGTGGGACTGAGGGATGGTCACTTTAACCCACTGGACCATCGAGGTCTGTGTGGGACTGAGGGATGGTCACTTTAACCCACTGGACCATCGAGGCCTGTGTGGGACTGAGGGAAGATCACTTTAACCCACTGGACCACCGAGGTCTGTGTGAGACTGAGGGAAGATCACTTTAACCCACTGGACCACCGAGGTCTGTGTGAGACTGAGGGAAGATCACTTTAACCCACTGGACCACCGAGGTCTGTGTGAGACTGAGGGAAGATCACTGTAACCCACTGGACCACCGAGGTATGTGTGGGACTGAGGGACGATCACTAACCCACAGGACCACCGAGATCTGTGTGGGACTGAGGGACGATCACTTTAACCCACTGGACCACCAAGGCCTGTGTGGGACTGAGGGACGATCACTAACCCACAGGACCACCGAGATCTGTGTGGGACTGAGGGACGATCACTAACCCACAGGACCACCGAGGTCTGTGTGGGACTGAGGGACGATCACTAACCCACAGGACCACCAAGGTCTGTGTGAGACTGAGGGAAGATCACTTTAACCCACTGGACCACCAAGGCCTGTGTGAGACTGAGGGATGGTCACTTTAACCCATTGGACCATCGAGGCCCCGGAAACACATATCTCTGCCTTTGAAAGGTTAAGTAGTTTGAGTTTGCTCTAAATGGGAACAACTGTGAGTGATAGTCTCTCAGTCCCACACAGACCTTCACTGCCATATATGGTAAATAATCTTGAGTGCGGCGTAAAACATAAATCAATCAATCAATCACTTCATTCAGGGAAGAATAACCACTTAGTTAAACGACAAATTCTATAAACACAACGTAAGATAAAATGAACCTTTATGTCCATAAAAAAACATGTGCTCTCTCTCACTGAAATGTTTTATAAAGTGTGGTGAACTGACCATACTCCAGGGGCTCGTTCTACTGGCGCAAAGTTACCCCCAGACTTACGACCATGAGCAATTTCCTATAATTTTAAGTGACATGAGCTGCCAAAATTCACACTTTTTTCCTAATTTCTGATCCTCACGACAGTAAGAGGCTTTGAAGGCCTTGGAAAAACTAAATGATTGCCGTTGGAATGAGGAAAATCCGTACAGTATGTGGCCTATACGAACCGAAAACGTGTTCGAAAAGTAAACAAAATTTAAATAACCGGGGCGACCATTCATTCATTCTAAGGCAAAGTTAGTGCAAAACAATACTTTATCGTACATTTTCGAGACTGGAAGCAGTAAAAAGCTTCTTGAGAAAAATAGCCAATAATTTCGACATTCTGTTTTAACGTCAAAATGTCAACATTTTGGCAGCTCATGGCACTTTAATGAGCAGCTTTGTTCGCCATCTATAAAATAATCAAACTTGTCTCCAGAGTTAATCCAGTCCATAGAATATTCAAAAAGAAAATGTAAAATACATTTTAAAATCTTGAATGTTCACTGCATGGTGATTTAACGTCTGTGTTTTCCAGCAAGAATGAGATGACAAACGTAAAATCCTCCATGATATTCACTGCACGCACGCTTCGTCAGCCCACAATAAAATAATCCACGTTAATTCCACAAGCTGTTCATTTGATATCCATAAACTGAAGGTCCATCATAATCAGAAGCCCCTTTGGAAGAGGCCGTGGTGAAGGGGAGAGAACTGAGAAACATTGACGTTCAGCATCAACACCAGTCCTAAGGAAAAAAAAAATTATTAGTGAAAAACCAAAGAAAAATTGGAAAACCTATGTTGGTCAAAATTAGGCTTTAATGTTTGATGAAAGCTCTGGGTTGAGTTTGACAAGGCATTCAGTGTATGCCGAACACAGGAAACTGTAAACCAAACCGCTTTATCAAAGAGAGTAGATTGACAAGAGTGGTCACTTCGTCTAATCAGCATTGCCGGCATGTTCTTCTGGCCCCCTAGCGGAATGGTGTTCCGACTGTAGACGATTCGACTGTCAAGCGCCCCCTACAGAAAGGAGGTTCCTAATAATCGAATTGTGTCCGTGTCAGGGGGGTACTTTAGTTACCATTGTAAATATTTCCAAGTTATGATTGTTACACTTTTTGTTGTTTGTACTCTGCTTTGTTAAAGTGCCAAGTACAATAAAATTTAATTAAATTGAAATTGTTCAAATTCTACATGGCGCGGACGAAGTGACCACTCTTGTCAATCTACTCTCTTTGGCTTTATTCAGTGGATAATTTGTGCATGTCGTGACAGATTTATCCGCACCACGTAATCCCCAACTTGCCAGGGTGCACTCGGATTTCAAGATGGTGTCCATTCATATGCAGATAAACAAGTAGTCATGGCAACAGTCACGTTTGCTTACTTCCGTTTGATTTTACCACTGAAGAGCAAGCACATTTCGCTTGCGTCAGACATTACCCTTGGCGTACGCCGAATACATAAACGAACTTGACCCTGGATTGACCCGGAGGAAACCCCGTACCTGGCAAATCTTCCACATAGGTTGATCGAGTGCAAAATCCTTTGAGAAATTTTGTAAACTTTTGTCACTGATCTGAGTGAGATTCATGAACCATCGATTAATTGATTGATGTTTTACGCCGCACTCAAGATTATTTCACTTATATGGTGGCGTTGGCAGGTTTAGTGGGGGAGGAAACTCTCAATGAGTATCTGACAACTCTTCCGCATACAGAGATCGAGAAAAAATTCCATTCAGAAATTATTGATGGAAGGCCTGTGTCGGAAGGAAGGCCTGTGACTGAGCCACTGAGGTACCCTCCCCCATCAATTGGAGGATTGGATTGGACAGAGAGACTGTCTCCCTGCCGACTGAGCCACTGAGGTACCCTCCCCCATCAATTGAAGGATTGGATTGGACGGAGAGACTGTCACCATGCCGACTGAGCCACTGAGGTACCCTCCCCCATCAATTGAAGGATTGGATTGGACGGAGAGACTGTCACCATGCCGACTGAGCCACTGAGGTACCCTCCCCCATCAATTGAAGGATTGGATTGGACGGAGAGACTGTCACCATGCCGACTGAGCCACTGAGGTACCCTCCCCCATCAATTGAAGGATTGGATTGGACGGAGAGACTGTCACCATGCCGACTGAGCCACTGAGGTACCCTCCCCCATCAATTGAAGGATTGGATTGGACGGAGAGACTGTCACCATGCCGACTGAGCCACTGAGGTACCCTCCCCCATCAATTGAAGGATTGGATTGGACAGAGAGACTGTCGACTGAGCCACTGCATGTAGGTAATAAGTTTGCAGACAAAGATCAATTTGACTTACACAACAATAAAGCCTAATACATTGGTCTGTGTGATCTCCTCTGATACCGTTGTACCACTGATACTTAATATATGGTGAAGAAGATTCGGACCTACAAAATCAACAAAAATCTAGAAACACAATTGTAAAATTACCAAAAAAACACCAAAAAATGTGATAACATGGGTGTCATAAAAAGTGGTTAGACAGCCTATGACATTTATGGGTACTGACGCCACGGTACCGGTAGGGTGGGGGAAATTTGATAACATGGTAGCCCGGATTATTGGTTTTTACGGCAACTGGTATTATAAGGCTGCTAACGTGTCTTGTCGCCTTAGCCCGAATCACTAGGGTAAAATAATATCGATATAAGTGTGAAGAAATAAAGGTCTTTACATCTAGTATTTAATACTCCACGAAAATTTCATATTTGGCCTAGTTCATTGGTCATGACAAAAGATGCCCCACCGAGTTTTTAGGTGGGTTAATGTTTTACTATGGCGGTTACGTCAGGTTGAAAGTCAGTGGACTTGGAAGCAAATATTGACTGTATGAAGGAAAGCTCACCACATTACAGCCGCGTTAAGTTGAGGAACTCCTTCTTCTAGGTCTATGCTTTTGGAATGTAGAGGTAAAAACTTTATTCTTTGCTTATTTGTTGTGAAATTTACGCTGCCGATTTTTTCGGCGGGCCTCCTTAAAAAACATAACTTTTTTACTATGGAAGTGATCTGGGCTATGACAAACACGGAGAGAAAAAAAAATTCGGCAGAAATTTATGGGTACAGACGCCATGATACCCGTAGGATGGGGGAAATGTAATAACATGGGTGTCACTTTATAATACTGACCTGGAGTTACTAGAACCACCTTAGTCTTGTTGTCCTGAGGCCTCATACCAAGTGGAAGTAGAGAGTCTGGGAGAGGTGGAGCTGAAATAACAATCAACATTTACACATTATAATGTGGGTAATGCTTCATGTATTGATATGACAAGAGATCTCAAACATCGTCAATATTTGTAAAAACTGAAATCTGTTTCTGTTGGTCTTTCAGATAGTAAATTTAATTATAGAAAAGACTGGAGTCTGTCGAAATGGAAATATCTTCAAAACTGAAATCTGTTTCTGTCTGTCTTTCAGATAGTAAATTTAATTATAGAAAAGACTGGAGTCTGTCGAAATGGAAATATAATCAAAATTGAAATCTGTTTCTGTCTGTCTTTCAGATAGTGAATATAAAATATCAAGTATTTGCACATGAGTTGTCTCCCATGTATCCTTTCTTTCTATTTCCTATGCAGTAAGAGTGTAGTAAAAAGTGGCTGTTTTCATCGTTTTCCCCTCAAGATTCCTTCACTAATATGACATTGCTGTCCGGAGGAAACCGGGCTCCCTGCCCAAAATAAACATACAGCCGGCCTTAGGAACCTAACAGCGGTCAATGGATTGAAAAAAACAACAGGATTTTTGTTGTCTCACCTTTGGGCGACATCTCCCATTATTTACTTACCTCCGATTTTATAAATTTTGATTTCTGACCATTTGATTTCAAACGTATGTGGAAAAAGTGAGTTTTGAATTCCGTAGAAATATTCGCGTATCTTTCCTTCTCGAGCTTCCGCCCTCGCCGTTGTGCCCCTCTCAACAACCTGATGAAATAGTCATGTTTAAGGCGTTGTCAATTTTATATCGTGTCACATATTGAAACTATGGATAAAGCAATGGAATATCAAATAAGAACAAAAACAAAAGTGAGACAACAGCAACATAGATCAAGCTATATTAGACCATTTGCCAGTTTTGCGCGCAACAATGGAATGACGTCGCAGCATTAATCTTACACTGGACAAGCCCAGGGCCCTGTCTTACAAAGCTGGCGTAAGTTACGTCGGACGTAAATCAGTGTTAAAGCTATAGGAACTAACACCCTAGTCACAACTGGTCCATGTTGTATGCCTATCCGCAACTTTACGCCAGCTTCGTAAGACAGGGCCCAGTAGTCATCTTGACTTTTGCCATATTAGGTCAAAATCTCTTTTCGTTCATGATTTTTCCGCATTTCTAGCTTCATTGGGATATAAACTGTCTAAATATAGTTTTTCATTTCTTATATCTGTTGTAAAATACAGAAAATTTTATTTTAAAAACAAGACGGATCCTTTGTCCGGTCTACTACTTAGGGCAGTAATTGTGACGTCGCTAAATTACGCCATTTGCAAGTGATTTGCCAATTACTTGATAATGACGTAATTTAGCGACATCAAAATTACAACTTTATGTAGTACACCGGACAAATCATCCATCAGTTTTTAACTCAAAATTTTCAGCAATTTTACAACATATTTTAGAAAAGAATCCACACATTATGACCGTTAATATCTGAAATAATCAAGGTGATGCGAACAAATTTTGCATGAGCGGGAGGAGCTTGACTGAATACAGCCGAAATTTAATTGGAAGCTGGGCTTGTCCGGTCCAAGATTGGTGCCATTGTTGTGCGAAAAACTGGCAAATGGTCTATTGACAAATCATCTACTCTGTCTAACTATTAGATTTGTATGCTTTATTTTGTTTAACACATTATGGTGAATAAATAAATAAACAAACAAATCAAATAAAGCAAACGAAACTAAAAGCATGTGAGCGATATTAAGCTTATGGACAAACTAAAGAATCTGTTGCATTGAGGAAACACAAAGATTTTTAGTGTTACTAGTTACGAGAATCTAAGTTGAAGTGATGCTATGAACATTACATGCTCCTAAAATGATCGATTGATTGATTGATGTTTTTACGCGGCACTCAGGATTATTTCACTGATATGGCTTAGTGCGAGAGGAAACTGGGCTCATTCCGGAGAAAACCCTGACCTTCGGCGAAAAATCCACTCAGAAATTGGTTAATTTTGATTGGCCTGAGTGGGATTGGAACCCGCACCGTATTGATGGAAGGCCTGTGTCGGACGATCAGTTTACCCCACAGGACCAACGATGCCCCTTGCTTAAAATGAATAATCCTTTGTCTCTGTTGCTTAAATTTTGCAAACTTTTTTTTATACATGTAGGTCACAGGCTGCGTGTATTTTCATCCATCATTTAGTTCTTGATGAACGTTCAACCTTCTTGGTGGCTCAGTCAGTGGGGGTCATTGTCCCACTCAGCCCAAATAAAAATTGATAAATTTCTGAGTGCATTTTTCACTTGATCGCATACTGGAGGAGTTGCCAAGTAATCGCCGAACAGCGAGGTTTTCCTCCTTACTAAACCTGACAACGCCGCCATATAAGTGAAATAATATATACTGCAGCGTAAAACCTCAATCAATCAATCTCAATCAAACCTTCCTATTGGCTTAATAATCAGAATTTATCAAAAGAGCATGAACTTTGGCAGCTTATAGCATTTTAAAACAAAGTTGTATTACCCCTCCAGACTTTGGAAGGAGCACAACTTTGACAAAGTCTGGCATATCTCTGGTCAGTTCAGTGTACAATCTCTCCTGGTCCAGAACTATTACTACATCCACTGAAAAAATAAATCAAGAAAAATTCCTTTTCCTTTCAAATTGTACAACTACCAAATACATTTCAAGAACTGTTCAAAACTCTCTTTCAATCTACCAATGAAAAATATTACAGACATTGCCACGAAGTATGTTTTTGTGGACAGCAGAAGCTTTCTAAACCTATGACAATGTCTTTAGCAATTGCTTGATGACATCACGTGAAATTTATGTGCAAAGCATTTTGGGGGATTTAGGGGTGTCTACATAATTTTACAAAATGATGGATTGATTGATTGATTGTTTGGTGTTTTACGCCGCGCTCAAGATTATTTCACTTATATGGCGGCGTTGCCAGTTTTATTGTGGGAGGAAACCGGGCTCTGTGCCCGGAGGAAACCCACGACCTTCCGCTGGTAACTGGCAACCATCCCACATAGGTCGTTCGAGTGAAAACCCAGTCAGAAAAATTTCCAATTTTTGGACTGAGTGGGATTTGAACCCGCGACCCATTGGTGGAAGGCTGTTCGGATTGAGCGTCCAACGCTCTACCTACTGAGCCACGGAGGCCCCCTACAAAATGGTGGAAGGAATAATACTATATTGAGAAAAATATGTAAAAGGAACAAAATTACCAGAAAAATTGTTTGTATAAGGAAGTGAAGTCTAACTTACGGGAAACAAAATGACAAATTCAGGTACATAGTTTACCCAGAAAGCCTTGTGAAAATCTACACGACATAATTAGGCTCGACGGTAATTGCACTTTATAAAGACATCGGTATAGCGGTCAAAAGCTCCTGTTTCTACAAAAACTTGCATAATGGTGATACCTCCATTCTTTCTCATTACATCTCTTTTTGCAGATTTTGTATACAATACATTTAAGTTTACGAACAACTTTTTTATATCTCCTGTTGAAGCTGGCATTAATTTGCATTTTGGGAATGCCATGCAGACCCATTTTTCAATGCCCATACCGCATTGCTTTGGGGGTGTCAATTTTCTATCTCTATACTGACCTTCGAAAGCTCCAGCCGTGTGAATTAAGGCCTGGTAACCTCCCCCTTTCACCCATCCACATGTATTCACGATCACACCACTGGTATTGGCTGAAACAGACATTATATAACATTACAACACTACGGGACAACAGGACATCGGAAATCTTCATCTAAAATAACCAGTAACCAGAGCCTGTTGATATTCATTCAGAATCTTTTATAAGAGCAATTGATTGATTGGTGTTTTCAGTTATATCGTGCCAATGCTAGGTCAAGGGTGAGAGGAAAAAGGAAATCCCCCAACCGTTAGCAGTTAATTAGGGGGTCTCGGTCTCTCAGTCGGTTAGAGTGATATTCCCTCAGTCCGACACAGACATTGATGCGGCCGGGTTTGAATCCCACTCAGACCATATAAAATTGAAAATTGGAGTGGATTTTTCACTGGAACACTGTATGTGGGACAGTATTCTAGTTAATTTGGGATTACACTTTCTTGAAAATATGGTAGAAATTCTTCTACCGATTTTTGGGTGACGCCCGAAACGGGAATCGAACCCGGGTCCCAGAGTATGGCACCTATCGCCAGCACTAAATACCGGCTGCCTTATCCATTCAGCCAACCGGCCTCCTGTATGTGGGACAGTTGCCAGTTACTCGCTGGGGGTTTCATCCGAGCAATGAGCTCAGTTTTCTTTCCCACTAAACCTGGCAACGCTGTCATATAAGTGAAATAATCTTGAGTGCGGCATTAATCAATCAATCAGCAGTTACCTAGTACCCCTTCAACATAGAATGATTGAGTGAAACCTACACTGAACATGTAAACAAAATTTCTTTGGCATTTCCTTGCTAATCGAGCCATAAATAATTAAATGATTAATCGTTTGACTGACGTTTTACGTTTGGCCTACGTTTTACGTTTGGCCGACGTTTTACGTTTGGCCGACATTTTACGACAAAAATCAAATAGAAGATGAGGATCAGTTTTTAAAATCAATGATATAAATTTCGAAGTTTGAATATAAAATGTTGTACCCCTTTTATTCTGTTCACACCTGACGTTGATTACATTTGCCATACAGGTGATCAACATGTTATACAACGCCAGGTTGTCTGACGGGCTTGTGTGACCGTAGTGATAAACCAAAGGAGCTGTCTCAGAGAACCCTTCCTCGATATCGGCAGCACGTTCCACGATCAGAGCACCTTTAAAAACAGATCAAAATTTATCAAGAAATTGTAGAATGATTTTCGTTAAAGTGGCAAGAGCTGCCAAAATGTTGATATTTTGACTAAAACAGAATGTTGAAATTATTGGCTATTTTTCTCAAGACGTATAATTCAGAAGCTTTTTAGTGCTTCTAGTCTTGAAAATGTACAATAAAGTGTTGTTCTGAACTAACTTTGGCTTACAATGAATCAATGGTCGTCCCAATTATTCAAATTTTGTTTACTTTTCGAGCAAAGTGCTGACCAAGAAGGACAATCATGTAAAAACTCACAGACTGGCCATGGAGATTTGTGAGAAATGATATGATCAGAGGGTCTCACTTCAGATCACACACATTAGAACCAGATGCTACTGGACACAGAAAGACAAATAATTAACTACGAACCAACATGAGGGGGAAAGTTTTCTTGGAAAAATACAACCATTCAGGGTTTTATATTGATTGTTTGGTGTTTTACGCCGCACTCAAGATTATTTCACTTATATGGCGGCGTTTCCAGTTTAATTGTGGGAGGAAACCGGGCTCTATGCTCGGAGGAAACCCACTACCTTCCAGTGGTAACTGGCAGCCATCCCACATACGTCGTTCGAGTGACAACCCAGTCAGAAAATTTTCCATTTTTTTTAAAACTGAGTGGGATTCGAACACGCAACCAATTGTGGAAGGCTGTTCGGATTGAGCTTCTGTCACTCTACCTACTGAGCCACGGAGGCCACATCAGAGTTAGTTGAATAAGCATCAATAAAATACTTTTATGGTGAATTTTGTAAAACAGTTAAGGATAAAGCTTTGTGTTTGAAAGGTTCAGGGGAGGGGGGGGCAAAGTGCTGACTGTCAACAAGGCAGCTGACCAAGATAAAATAAGGCTGGCTACTGGAGATATCCAACGTTGTCTCGACTTGCTCCAGCGGGAGTAGTTTTCACTGATAGTATGGGGGGAAATCAGCATAATGGACAAATGTGAACAGAAAAGACATACCTATTGTTCCTGGAATGGAAACCTGACCCTAAAAACAAATAAGAAACCTCAAATGTCAAATGCATCAATAACGTCATAACTTCACACATCATTTCTGTGACCAAACTTATAAAAATCATTTTTCAATGCACGTTTTCAAAGCTGGTTTAACTTGACCTAGCGACTGCCACTTTATTAATGGCAGTAAAACATGGTTGGACAAATCTTCATTGCTTACAAGAGATGTTCTTTCTTTAGATTTTGTATTATTCTTCAACGTAAGAGACATTCATTTATGGAAAAACAGCATAGATTATCGAAGTGTATTCTCAGGTGTATGAATGTGTGAAAGGTCCCATTACACCATATTTAGGGAACTGTTAGCTTAAACTACATAATGTGACGTTTATGCGTGGTAGATTTTGAAACTGTCAACAGTTGTGCAATTTAAAATCAGAAAATAAATTCACTCTCCACTTAGTGGACTATCATATCCATTGACACTCCCAAAAACCACAGCTTGAAGAATTCATTGCTTCTTTACAAGCTTTACCCCATACGCGACTCTGATCTCTTCATTTCGACTCATATCTGTTCAAACAAGGCTCCTTGTCTCATGTTCAACTATATATATTTATGATCACTAAAACACACAGGCACAGGGAAAATCTTCTTGTCTAAAATAACCATGGAGACAAGTTTCTAATTGTGTTAAAAAGAGTGAGTGAGTGTTTGGTGTTGTACGCCGCGCTCAAGCTAATTGTGTTAAAAAGAGGTATATCATTTAGACCTTTATACATCATAAATTGTTGTAACAAATCTAACCTATGATATTTCATTAGGTTGACGACTGACAGTAGAGCCTTGGTCAGTAGAATTTTCTGGAATCCTTACGTAACACATTGACAATGGTTACGCATCTTAATTATGGCAAGAACATCGGTAGACTGAGATCAACTATATATTATATATGTTCTTCGGAAACTTTAACTTTTGTAACTGTTCCTTCCAGTACTGTTGTCGCATCTAAAATGTTTGTCAACTTTCTTTTCTTATGTATCCCACAATAGTTCACACAAGGAAGAGAGGAAAAGCCAAGGTTTCTGACTATCCGAGAGAGGGCGCTGTTTAAGGTGAGGCCTCAGGGTGAGGCATGAGGCGTCAGTGCCCTGAATATGGAGTAATGCCACATTTCACACTTCCTTATTCATAAGACTTCTGGTATTATACATTATGAGGGAGAGGAAATTCCTGGCATTTTTTTGGTACCAGATATCTTTGAGTTTGATCCTTACCTGTCCAACATCCAGGTCCACGAGTACGGGCGCCCGGCCCAGCCTTACAGCGTAATTCAGTAATATTTTACAGAAGGTACTCTTCCCTACATCTGTTGGACCTACCACCATAACCTGTAACCAAGGTAACGCATAAACATACATTTTTGTTTATTGTAAGTGGCAGTTATTTTCTGTCACCAGTACTGCAATTGTGCATGTCTCTGAGTGATTTGTCTTCTGACGTCCCACTCAGTTCTTACAGCATGGAACACTCGGAAAAAAGTCACCGGAATAGCATTAAATCTCAGGGGAAACTTAGTAAACCTACCATGGCACAAAGAAATTGCTTTTAACACGCTGACTGCAGACTACGAGATAACTCAAGCTTGTTACGCGTATGGCCAATGTTTGTTTACTGTGCTATTTTTAACAACACATAGAGTGGTTTCCCTTGTTGCCTTGTGAGAAAACCCTCGTACGAGATATGTCGTATCTGGCGGTGAGATTTAACAGTTACATTCAGTACGCCAAGAAGCATAGTTAAGCTACAAGATAATTTGTACCAGCAGAATCTGGTGCGCCCAACATTGCGAGATATCTCGTAATCGATAGTCAACGTGTTAAAGTCACTGAGACTGTATAACTTATAAATGAATGTTCAAAACAAAAGACAGAACCACCCTTTTTGAAAACATATTCAGTTCATAAAGGCCACTTCATAAAGTTCAGTAGTTATTTTTCTTAGCCTGAAAAATCTGTCCCTATGGTACTGAGAACCTAACATACACTTTCGTACCCTAGAGCCCAAATCACTACTTAGTTAGAAATTGGTATCAGTGAACTCAGTTTGTTTTTATGGGACTTATCGTGTAATGTTTCTACAAATTTGAAAAATAAAAGTGATTTGACTTTGGATGAATCGTGGTCGGTGGATTTCAAGTGAAAAATGTACAATTAGCAATTAGTGGGAATTCTGTGTTACATTGTTTATTGTCTGAGGGGAGGTTTTGGTGGATGTAAACAGAGGTCCTACCACTTGGGTGAACCTTACTGTAGTGAGTTGTGTAATCATAACTAATACTCATTTCTTCTTTAGATTATATCTACATTATATAACCAGGACAAAAATCACAAAACAATTACAAGGCGACAAAATGACCGGCTAGGCTGTAAAGGCCCGGTCACACAGCCCTCCGCGTCCTGATCGCGTGTAAAATTTGACCATATTTTGCCATTTTTTGCTACACGCGGTGGCTAGTGGTCGAAAATGTGCAAAATTGGGTTACCAGCGCTACACAAGTGATTGGAACGCGGATCAAACGTGCGCGTGTGGTCCGCGTTCCAATCACTTGTGTAGCACTTGTCCAGCACTTGTGAGCGCGATTGATGAGAAAATGGGGTCAATCGTCCGCGTGTGACCTCGTGTCTATCACTACTGATCCGCGTGTGATGTGTGTGCTCCGCGTTTGTAGCACTACTGATCTGCGTGCCAAGCGCGTGTGAATCACGTGACCTTCACTAGTCATCCGCATGTATAAAAGCCGCGACGTCCGGTTGTAGGAACCCAGATGGCTCTGACCCTTCTTCGTCTTCTCCTTTGTCTTCTTCTGTCAATAAGCTGATGAACCTGTACTAGCTGGTTCTGATGTTGATGCAACAGCATTACGATGCTGGGGATCCATGTTTACCCCTCGACGTCTGGATCACAACTGATGAATTCTCGGCAAAACGCGGCGTTTATATAGCCGAAATCACAAGTGATACAATAGTGATTGGGTAGTGGACTAAACTCTCTTGGGTCGTGCTTCAGTCGCGATTGAACGCGAAAAACCGCGATTCAGTAGTGCTGTAATAGCGGAGAAATATGTTAGACGCTGCCCACACGCTATTACAAGTGCTGGGGACGGGATACAAACGCTAAACACACGTGCTTGGAACGTGCTCCCGTCGCGATTACACGCGATTGCACGCCAATCTTTCACGTGTTAACGCGATTGACCACTTGGCGTTTGCCATTTTTTCCCCGCGATTCAGTCGCGATCAACTCGCGGAGGGCTGCGTGACCGGGCCTTAAGCCTTCAACTCTGGAGAGACTGTTAGTCTTGTCTAGCTAAAACTAAAAATAAACAAACTAGCTGATTTGATTAAATTCATCATCTAACAGTCTATCAACGGAAATAAGTTTACCAGTGATTGTCCCAACACCTTCCCAATATGTGTATGAAATTAAAATGTGGACATTTTTTATGATGTGTAATTTGCCTCAGACGCACGGTATCCTTTATAAGACACGCATACGCTCTATCCGCACGGTATACTTTATAAGACACGCATACGCTATATCCGCACAGTATCCTTTATAAGACACGCATACGCTCTATCCGCACGGTATCTTTTATAAGACACGCATACGCTCTATTCGCACGGTATCCTTTATAAGACACGCATACGCTCTATCCGCACGGTATCTTTTATAAGACACGCATACGCTCTATCCGCACGGTATCCTTTATAAGACACGCATACGCTCTATCCGTACGGTATCCTTTATTAGACACGCATACGCTCTATCCTTACGGTATCCTTTATAAGACACGCATACGCTCTATCCGTACGGTATCCTTTATAAGACACGCATACGCTCTATCCGCACGGTATCCTTTATAAGACACGCATACGCTCTATCCGTACGGTATCCTTTATAAGACACGCATACGCTCTATCCGCATGGTATCCTTTATAAGACACGCATACGCTCTATCCGCACAATATCCTTAATAAGACACGCATACGCTCTATCGGTAAAGGATCAAAATTATCATACCCGTCAGCCCCGCAATTTATCCAACGTTATAAATAATAATTAATCACAGGCTTCATGCTTTAAAAATAAAAATAAAAATAAAATTTGTGCCCATTATTTTTTAAGCGGTATAGAGATCCAAATACCAATGTCAATGTGGCGAATGATCTGGGCTCTGGCAAATACACAGAAGAATAAAATTCTCGGCACACCCCAGACTGCTCGGCCAGTTTTTTGTATTCAATTCAATTCGTTCCTTGATCAAGATCAATACAACACATTCAATAACCAATTAGACTTTAGAAGCAATGCTATTTGAATGTGGAGGCCTTAGTGGTTCAATTGGGAGAACCATAGTTTCTCAGTCCTTTATTCGTTGGGTCATGGATTTGAATAAAATTCTGACCAATCTTTATTCTATCGCCCTATGTTGAAAAGTGGTCCACTATTTGCCAAAGCTTGTCGGTCTCCTCCGGGAAATGAACCCAGTTTCATCAACACTTAAGTTGTCAACATTGCCGTATAAGTGAAACAATGTGCAGAGTAAAACCTCAATCAAGTGAATGTGTGCGGTAAACTGTCTTACCCTGGGGCCCCTAGCTGCCTCTGCATCAGCCCTCTGCCTCATCTGCTCCAAGGCTGCATGTGTGTTTACATACATCACCATGGGCGTTTCCTTGGATATGTACGACACCTCAGTCTTCCCAGACAACTACAAGTATAGAAAAGGATTTCATAAATAGACTTGGGGTACCTGGGAGGTCCAGTGGGTAGGAGTGATTGTTTCTCAGTCCCACACAGACGTTCCATCAGTGCGGCCCGGGTTCGAATCACACTCATACCAAATAGAAAATTTATATTTACATTTACATACAGTCGCCGTATGTGGAAGAGTCGGCAGTTACTTGAAATTCTGATTTCATACAAAACCTTTGATTGGTACAAATTTCCCCTAACTTAGGCGCACCTCCACAACGAGGGTCGCGTTTGACTTCATAATTATGTCACTGAGAAAATTAACTTCTATAAGCATTGCAGAGCAACAAATTGAATTTGGTATGTTCTGTGCCAGAAAAGTTGTTTTTTTTTTTTATCAGACTTGTACAGTACCTGTTCTACCACACAGTTAACGTTATTTAGAAATGATTGTCAAAGGTTGTTCCCAAAAATCAAACTTTTTTCATAAATTCTGATTGTCACGGCTGAAAAAGGGTTTGAAGTTTATCAAAAAACTTATTGATTGATCTTGGAATGAAGAAAATCCACACATATTATGCAACTGAAGATTACATAAATGGTTGATCACACACCATCTACCCATAATGTATATGCTCTACCAATAAGGAATTTGCTGTGAAAGAATTGTAAAGAAGTGATCAATTTCTTTAAGTTAGGGGGCTAAAGGGAACCCAGAACTGACAATACCATAATATAATCAACTTTTTTTAAAATGGGGCGTATAAAAGTAAACAAAATTTCAATAAACTGGACAGACGTTCATTCATTCTAAGTCTAAGTTAGTTAAAAACACTGCTTTAACATACATTCTGGAGACAAGTACATGTAGCACCAAAAACTTTCTGAATTGTACGTCTAAGGAAAAATAGCAGACAATTACCACATTTTGTTTAAACTGAAAAATATCAACATTTTGGTGGCTCATGCCACTTTAAAGGATGGGAAATCTGTAGAAATACATAGGGATTATCGTCAATAACAACGTTCAAAGTACTCAAAACATTTCACAACAATTACCACCAGTCTATAACTCACTTAAATTTTTAGTCAACAATAATTGGATAAAACTAATGAAAAAATGGTGGCGGCCTTGTGAATGGCAATGTAGCGCCACCTTCAAATTTCAATTATTCGCTTACGTGGGGATAGAACATAAATTGGACAGTTGTTTTGGACTAAATGAACTCTACTCTTTCCATCTAAACTAGTCTAAAGCTCAGATTTTCTTTCCTTTTAAGCAACAATAGAAAGATGTTGAATTACCCTGATTGTACAGCCATGCCAAGTGAAAATTGCCACTTTTGAACCTGATGGTAAACAATATTGCTTCTTCTTTATCATCTCCGTTCCGAAAATTTCCGCTTTTCCATCGTGTAACTGAAATAGAAAAGTTTTATAGTCAGAAATTCAGAAACATATAGTTCATAAAATCGCAACATACTTACATGTATAACAATTTCCGTAAATATTTATTTAAACATTTTCTACATCCTTATGTATGCAAGGATTGATTGGTGTATTTTGCTGAACTCAATTAGTTATTGTCATTTAGAAAGTGAGTTTAACAGTATTCTCGTAATTTTTAGGATTACACTTTCTTGAAAAATGGCAGAAATTTATCTATTGATTTTGTGTGACGCCCAAATTAATTTATGTGGCGGTGTCGCCTGCTTTAGTGTGGTAGGAAACGGAGCCTTTTCCTTGGGTGAAAACCCAACCTTCACTGAGTATCGGTTAACTCTCAACATAGGGTGGCCAAGTGAAAAACACAGTAAAGAATTTCCCATCCACTTGGACGGCCTGGTTGCAGGTAACTCGCGGGGCAATCTTTTCGACTACTTTTGCGGAAATCCAGTAACAGTTAGCGTCATTTAGAAAGTCAGTATAACAGTATTCTCGTTATTTGTGGGATTATCATAGCTTTTTTCTTAAAAAATGACAGAAATTCTTTTACCGATCTTGGGTGACGCCACGAAACAAGAATAAAACCTGAGTCCAAGAGCATGTCACCTATCACATGTCTTATACATTCAGCAATGAACCAGACCCAGCCATTGTATACAAAGTGGGACAATTTTTGCTTTATAAATATATTTGTGGGTAGCCACGTTTTCTGGCAACGCCCATTTACTGTCCGACCAACCAAAAATTCTCTTCAAAACGTTGGAACTCTTCATTTTTTGAGACACGTTTATCAAATTGAAGTGTAAACCGAAAAGTCGTCCATCTTTGTTTTGAACACTGCTTGGATGCTTATGTAACGCCGATTCTGATTGGTGAACTGTGGCGGAACCAACCAAAGTCTACATACATGTACATATTTAATTAGAAACGACGTATTTGGTTCCACTCGTCCCACGGGTAAAGTGAGCGTAAGATTTAATCGTGGGTTCCGACGATGGTAAGCCCTGTGGTAAACCAGGTCTCTTCCGTCAATCAACTCATGTGAAAGAGTTGTCACCTTTAAGTATTTGCTGAAGGTCAGAGGGTTTCCTCCAGGTAAAGAGTCAGGTTTCCTCCTCAAGTAAACCTGACAACGCTCTCATAAACGTGACATAATCTTGAGTGTCATTATAACTCTCACCTGAAGTTGAACCTCTTCGCCTTGTTCCACTTCAAATCTCAATTCAGAGTTGACATCCAACTTGAACTCTTCCTTATACTTGGCCTGAACAACAAAAAATGATATTTAAAGCCACACTCGTCGCTAAACTCTAGAATACTTTTTAAACAGCAATTTTCTCTATTTTTTCAAGACAAAAGGAGTTAGGAACTCTGTATTTGGGCCAAACTTGAACAGTTTTAGCATCATTTTGTATCTTAAATTAAGGCACACTTGCCGAGAAAATCCAGAATATTGTTTACATTAAAAAAAAACAACTGTTTTCTGTATTTTTCCCAGACAATATAAGTTAGGAACTTTCTATTTTTACCAAAATTTAAAAGTTTGGACGTCATTTTGTATTTTTAATTTGAATTTGAAAATTTGAATTGTTAGGTACCCGTAATGTCAACAAACTTCGAACCTGACCGTGTGCAAAAGTGCCGTAAGGGTTTGAGTCGTGTGGGCGATCTAACGACACAGTATAATTTTACGAACTTTATCGAAGAAATACATACTAACAATCGAGTAAGAGGGCCTATAAAAGCCTGCCGAGTGCAAACCACATACAAAAAAGCTTGAATGAGGGTAATCCACCACTTAAGTTAACCAACACTGATCGGTGTTGTTGTTGTAATCGAGCTTCGATTCTTCGTTTGTTTTCCCCCGTCATTTATACATTCTAAAACTAATTGGACATGCTTTATGTGTACTATGTTTAATTTTAGTGGTTTTAGCTGTAGTAAGCTCGTGCAAATTGATTTTCGTAACAAATATCAAACAGGCTACGGCGGCCAGTGGGCCTTTAAATTTTAAATGCATGTTCCTGCAATGTAGACAAACTAAGAGCTGTGTATGTGTACTGTAGGAAATATACAAGTTATTTATAAATCAGTGTTTAAAAAAATCATAATAAAATTGATTATTTATAGAAATGTTGGTTTGAGTCTCTAAGTCCCATGTTTTATCTCAATTTTAAATGACTTTAGTTTAAGTTTAATCAACGAGAAATCTTGGACAAAAACAACTGAAATCAGGTTGGGGAAAGTCATTGATCGCGATCGGTGTGTTCCCTGGTCAATCAGAAAAGATATTATAATTTATTCACATCTGTGAGGTCAAAGGTCATATGACTGCTGAATGACCTTTGAACTCATATTTTACCAGGGCTGACCCTTGAACCCTTAAATTATAATAAATAGCATGAAGAAATGCAAAACGTCCTTTAAATGTACTACCATTTAATATTTACTGTTCAAATTAAATACACATTTAAAAATTAAACTGTTTTAGTGCATGAAGTTAAAAAAATATATTTTCAAGACAGTTTAAAAATAAAAATGCAACTGACTGGTGTTGACTGGCAATATTTAAAGTGACATGAGCTGCCAAAATGTTGATATTAAGACTTACAATTCAGAAGCTTTTTAGTGTTTCTAGTCTCGAGAATGTAGGACAAAGCATTATTTTGAACAAAGTTTGACATAGAATCAATGAATGCATCGTCGGAACCCACGCTCAGTGGGACAAGTCCAACCAAATCTGTCGTTTCTAATTTAATATGCATGTAGACTTTGATTGGTTCCGCCACAAAACTGTGGCGAAAGTTTCACCAATCAGAATTGACGTTATGTAAGCATCCATACAGTGTTCAAAACAAAGATGGACAACTTTTCGTTTGATACTTCACTTTGTTAATCGTGTCTCCAAAACTGAAGAGTTTCAACCTTTTGAAGAGAACTTTTGATTGGTACGACAGTAAATGGGCGTTCCCAGAAACTGTGGCTTTGAATTGCAGTTGACCCAGGGGTAAAAGGTAAGCTTGTTGAGAATTTAACCCTGGGCATCCAAGGATGGAATGAATGGTCGTCCGGGTTATTTAAATTTTGTTTACTTTTAAAACACTATTTCGGTTCGTTTGGGGCACATACTGTATAGATTTTCCTCATTCCAACGCCAATCATTAAGTTTTTTTAGGAAAAGTCGCCCATTGGGGGGTTGTCTACTGATCAGTTGGTAAACCGCCAAACTATGTGTAACGGAGAATAGGCCCCAAGGCGTAAATCCATCCCCAAGTGAGCCTAAAATTGGCGAAGAACTGTAAGTGATCAACTCTAACATTTAACTTCCTGTCACTCTTCTGATAACATACTTTATTGACAGTTTGGGTGTCCCACGATAACGGTTTAAAAAGTTTTGTCGAACAAATATGGCGACCGTTAATTTGTGGAGAATGTCACCGTTTCGTATATCAGACTGGAATTTTACAGTGAATTTGATAAAAAATAACTTAAAAAAAGTCTGTGATTGCCATTTTGCATTTTGGCAAACAAATTCCACGGGGGGTTGCAATGTTGAAGAGTTAGGCCTTCACTGAGCGACCCATGTGATACTTTTTATTTTTTACTCTACTCTGCCCCCTTAACGCAACAGTACCCAGCCCAGAATCATCTGTAGGGCATCATTTTCAGGGCTTTGACCTACATCACTTTCAGGGCTGTCTCGGCGCGCACATTTTTAACATAAGCAAATATCAAAAAGCGTAACTTGTTTCACAATTGAAATATGATCAATATAACCCATTTTTAAACATTTTTGGACGGGTGTTTTATAATGGTAATGATGACTGCATCGCGAGTTGTAGATAGCTTCAGTTAAAATATCTGCTCTCAAAACGGAATAAAGATTTCCTTGAAAATATAACTGCCCTCTATGTAGGACGTATTGGTAGCTAAAAAAAAGGATTAAGAAGTAATCGAGAATTTGTTGCGCATACAATAATGTAATCAGATATTTTTTGCGATATTTAAAGATAAATATTCTGTTTTAGAAATAAAAATCTAACAAGTTGATGGATACCGGTAAGTTTTTTTCAGTTGATCACACTTACAAAAGTGTATTGATGGCTTTTTTTAGTGATGAGAATCTCCAAAAATGAGGTATAGCCCCTCAAGTGACGAACAGCCCCACAGGTGATGTTGAGCCCATGAGTGTATCTGGGGGTAAGTTAATGAATCAGATTAAGCTATTTAGGTTGATAACACTTACAAAAGTGTATAGATGGCTTTTTTAGTGATGGGAATCTCTAAAACTGAGGTATAGCCCCTCAAGTGACGAACAGCCCCACAGGTGATGTTGGGCCAAAGAGTGCATCTGGGGGTAAGTTGATGGACACCAATAAGCTATTTAGGTTGATAACACTTACAAAAGTGTATGGCTGGCTTTTTTTAGTGATGAGAATCTCCAAAAATGAGGTACAGCCCCTCAAGTGACGAACAGCCCCACAGGTGATGTTGGGCCCAAGAGTGCATCTGAGGGTAAGTTGATGGACACCAATAAGCTATTTAGGTTGATAACACTTACAAAAGTGTTTGGATGGCTTTTTTTAGTGATGGGAATCTCTAAAACTGAGGTATAGCCCCTCAGGTGACGAACAGCCCCACAGGTGATGTTGGGCCTAAGAGTGCATCTGGGGGTAAGTTGATGGATACCAATAAGCTTTTTCAGTTGATCACACTTACAAAAGTGTATTGATGGCTTTTTTAGTGATGAGAATCTCCAAAAAGGAGGTATAGCCCCTCAAGTGACGAACAGCCCCACAGGTGATGTTGGGCCTAAGAGTGCATCTGGGGGTAAGTTGATGGATACCAATAAGCTTTTTCAGTTGATCACACTTACAAAAGTGTATTGATGGCTTTTTTAGTGATGAGAATCTCCAAAAAGGAGGTATAGCCCCTCAAGTGACGAACAGCCCCACAGGTGATGTTGGGCCCAAGAGTGTATCTGGGGGTAAGTTAATGAATCAGATTAAGCTATTTGGGTTGATAACACTTACAAAAGTGTATAGATGGCTTTTTTAGTGATGGGAATCTCTAAAACTGAGGTATAGCCCCTCAAGTGACGAACAGCCCCACAGGTGATGTTGGGCCAAAGGGTGCATCTGGGGGTAAGTTGATGGACACCAATAAGCTATTTAGGTTGATAACACTTACAAAAGTGGATGGCTGGCTTTTTTTAGTGATGAGAATCTCCAAAAATGAGGTATAGCCCCTCAAGTGACGAACAGCCCCACAGGTGATGTTGGGCCCAAGAGTGCATCTGAGGGTAAGTTGATGGACACCAATAAGCTATTTAGGTTGATAACACTTACAAAAGTGTTTGGATGGCTTTTTTTAGTGATGGGAATCTCTAAAACTGAGGTATAGCCCCTCAAGTGACGAACAGCCCCACAGGTGATGTTGGGCCAAAGAGTGCATCTGGGGGTAAGTTGATGGATACCAATAAGCTTTTTCAGTTGATCACACTTACAAAAGTGTATTGGTGGCTTTTTTTAGTGATGGGAATCACTAAAACTGAGGTATAGCCCCTCAAGTGACGAACAGCCCCACAGGTGATGTTGGGCCAAAGAGTGCATCTGGGGGTAAGTTGATGGATACCAATAAGCTTTTTCAGTTGATCACACTTACACAAGTGTATTGGTGGCTTTTTTTAGTGATGGGAATCACTAAAACTGAGGTATAGCCCCTCAAGTGACGAACAGCCCCACAGGTGGTGTTGGGCCGAAAAGTGCATATGGGGGTAAGTTAATAAAAACAATACAGCTATTTAGGTTAATAACACTTACAAAAGTGTATTGATGGCTTTTTTTTGTGATGGGAATCTCTAAAACTGAGGTTTAGCCCCTCAAGTGACGAACAGCCCCACAGGTGATGTTGGGCCCAAAAGTGCATATGGAGGTAAGTTGAGGGGCTAAACCTGAATTTAAGAGATTCCCATAACTAAAAAAAGCCATCCATACACTTTTGTAAGTGTTATCAACCTAAATAGCTTATTGGTGTCCATCAACTTACCCCCAGATGCACTCTTGGGCCCAGCATCACCTGTGGGGCTGTTTGTCACTTGAGGGGCTATACCTCAAATTTAGAGATTCACATCACTAAAAAAAGTCATCCATACACTTCTGTAAGTGTTATCAACCTAAATCGCTTAAATGTATTCATTAACTTACTTCCATATGCACTCTTGGGCCCAACATCACCTGTGGGGCTGTTTGTCACTTGAGGGGGCTATACCTCAAATTTAGAGATTCACATCACTAAAAAAAGCCATCCATACACTTCTGTAAGTGTTATCAACCTAAATAGCTTATTGGTGTCCATCAACTTACCCCCAGATGCACTCTTGGGCCCAGCATCACCTGTGGGGCTGTTTGTCACTTGAGGGGCTATACCTCAAATTTAGAGATTCACATCACTAAAAAAAGTCATCCATACACTTCTGTAAGTGTTATCAACCTAAATCGCTTAAATGTATTCATTAACTTACTTCCATATGCACTCTTGGGCCCAACATCACCTGTGGGGCTGTTTGTCACTTGAGGGGGCTATACCTCAAATTTAGAGATTCACATCACTAAAAAAAGCCATCCATACACTTCTGTAAGTGTTATCAACCTAAATAGCTTATTGGTGTCCATCAACTTACCCCCAGAAGCTCCATGGTATACATTAATTTACCCCCAGATGCACCCTGGGTCTCAACATCACCTGTGGGGCTGTTCGTCACTTGTAGGGCTATACCTCATTTTTGGAGATTCTCATCACTACAAAAAGTCATCATTACACTTTGTAATTGTACTAAACTGAAAAAGCTCCATGGTATACATTAATTTACCCCCAGATGCACCCTGGGTCTCAACATCACCTGTGGGGCTGTTCGTCACTTGTAGGGCTATACCTCATTTTTGGAGATTCTCATCACTACAAAAAGTCATCATTACACTTTGTAATTGTACTAAACTGAAAAAGCTCCATGGTATACATTAATTTACCCCCAGATGCACCCTGGGTCTCAACATCACCTGTGGGGCTGTTCGTCACTTGTAGGGCTATACCTCATTTTTGGAGATTCTCATCACTACAAAAAGTCATCATTACACTTTGTAATTGTACTAAACTGAAAAAGCTCCATGGTATACATTAATTTACCCCCAGATGCACCCTGGGTCTCAACATCACCTGTGGGGCTGTTCGTCACTTGTAGGGCTATACCTCATTTTTGGAGATTCTCATCACTACAAAAAGTCATCATTACACTTTGTAATTGTACTAAACTGAAAAAGCTCCATGGTATACATTAATTTACCCCAAGATGCACCCTGGGTCTCAACATCACCTGTGGGGCTGTTCGTCACTTGTAGGGCTATACATCATTTTTGGAGATTCTCATCACTACAAAAAGTCATCATTACACTTTTGTTATTGTACTAAACTAAAAAACCTCCATGGTATACATTAATTTACCCCCAGATGCACCCTGGGGACCAACATCACCTGTGGGGCTGTTCGTCACTTGAGGGGCTATACCTCAAATTTAGAGATTCATATCACTAAAAAAAAGCCATCCATACACTTTTGTAAGTGTTATCAACCTAAATAGCTTATTGGTGTCCATCAACTTACCCCCAGATGCACTCTTAGACCCAACATCACCTGTGGGGCTGTTCGTCACTTGAGGGGCTATACCTCAGTTTTAGAGATTCCCATCACTAAAAAAAGCCATCAATACATTTTTGTAAGTGTTATCAACTGAAATAGCTTAATTGTATCCATTAACTTACCCCCATATGCACTCTTGGACCCAACATCACCTGTGGGGCTGTTCGTCACTTGAGGGGCTATACCTCAGTTTTTGAGATTCCCATCACTAAAAAAGCCATCAATACACTTTTGTAAGTGTTATCAACTGAAATAGCTTAATTGTATCCATTAACTTACCCCCATATGCACTCTTGGACCCAACATCACCTGTGGGGCTGTTCGTCACTTGTCGGGCTATACCTCGTTTTTGGAGATTCTCATCACTACAAAAAGCCATCATTATACTTTTGCAAGTGTGATCAAGTGAAAAAGCTCACTGGTAACTATTAATTTACCCCCAGATGCACTCTTGGGCCCAACATCACCTGTGGGGCTGTTCGTCAATTGTAGGGCTATACCTCGTTTTTGGAGATTCTCATCAACACAAAAAGCCACCAATACACTTTTGTAGGTGTGGTCAAGTGAAAAAGCTCACTGGTATCCATTAAATTACCCCCAGGTGCACTATGGGGCCCAACATCACCTGTGGGGCTGTTTGTCACTCTTGGGGCTCTTCGTCACTTGTTATCTCATTTTGGCAGATTCTCATCATTGAAAAACAGTCCATATTGCCAACATACCATTGATAGTGTCATTTAAGCGTCTGTGACAATTGGTTATTTGTATTCATGTAAAACAGAGTATATTTTTAGAAAACATTGTAAATACATATAAGCCCTTTTCGAGTTTGACTGAAATCATACGATAGAATTCGTGCTTGGAGGTATTTGCCACCAGGTATGCATTTGAACAGTCGTTTGCCTGTCCGTGTATGGTTCATTTCCATAGAAAAGCTGACAAAATTTATTGAAGTGATTTATCATTCCTTCTTTCGTATTAAACGTATCAATTGGTCTTTTAAAACTTATTGCAGTTTTTAAACTGATTTTTGAATTTATTTGATAATTGTTTTACTTAAAAGTGTGATTATTATGATAGATCTACATCCTTGAGAATCTATCGATTCATGTTATGCTGTTGCATATGCAAATAAAAATAAAATATCATGTTTTAGTGGTTGAGTTTTTTCCTACAAAGGGTAAATAAAATTGCCGACGTATTCAATCACTAAATGCAAACTCAAAAAGATTAAAAAAAGAAAATTGCAAAATATATTTATTTTATCAGGAGAAAGAGATGAGAAAGATTAGTAATGTTCCCCTTCGTACTTAAAACAGGTCCTAGTTTTCGCATTTTCCGCCCTGAAAATGATGGCCCCCTCGGATGATCCTGTGGTAGACCCAAGGAGTATAGATGGACTGGAGAGGGCACGACAGCCACTCAGCGCACAACGTTTTGAAGCCGGTGGGCGGAGCTTATCCGCCATCTTTGTCTACGCAAAACATTGACTCACAGTACACAGATCGCAACTGGTAGACGCTTCGGTTTTTACTCATTTTCTTTGATAAGAGGCATTGTCAACCGTTGCACCAAAGAGGGATTTTAACCATTTCATGAAAGAAAGCCTTAGACATGAATATTTTAATTCATAACATTTGTAAAATGTTATATTTAGTTGAAGCTGGACATGCTCACAGGAGACAGACGGCGGTTGACAGGAAGTAAAGACAACAATGTAGAACTGTAGATTCTAATTTTTCTTCGCTAGTCAGCGTTCCATACACATAATAGGAGCTGAATCACGGTGAGTAGATGGAAATCTTACACCAAAAATTTAACAAGTCACATTGAAATGATTGAAAACCAAATTGATTTATTTTGACACTCTTTGAGTTTGACATTTCTCTTCTGACAGCTATACTATATAGCACAGGCACTTCCATCAGATGATATTAGTATATAGATATAATATTATATATACTAGTGGACCTACAAATATCATCTGATGAAAGTGCCTGTGAGCTATAGTATATCGAATATCGTCGACATGGTCAGGTCAGAGCTAATAATTATAGCACTTAGAAATACAATTTGCATTTAATAGAGTTATAAGTCAACAGTAGTGGCGTAGACTTTGTAGCATTCCCATCCCATATTTTTCAGACAAAACAAGCTCATTGTAGAATCCAGTTACACTATCAATACAGAGTAAAAGCCTTAAAAAATCCAGTCTTTCTATTTCCTAACAAAATTGATTGGCCATTTATGGATTCTTTTAATGACAGAATATATCTTTTTGTTTCAGGAGTTCAGAATATCAAAAAGCTTGTCAAATACTCGAATGAATTGAATGGTGGATTGGCATTTGGCAAACTCTGGAAACTCCTCGTTTAAACAGAATTGCAGGGAAGTTGCCATTGACTCGCTCAAAACCTGAGCAGCTAGTTTAACGGACATTTTTTTTTTTTGAACCAATCAATGTGAGCTGGACGAAGTTTATTCCCTAGATGTAAACCTTCTCATTGTTGTAATTTGTGGAGGGAAAGAATATATTCCCATTTGATAAGGTCTTGGTCAATACATAAGGAACTTTTATCTGCTAAAGTGTTCCGCACAAACTTAAGCATATGACAAGGATCAAGCAAAGTGTGATATGCATGATGATTGATGTTTTGGTTTTGAAAAAGTATTAATGTTCATAGCTGTTTTTGTTTAAAAAAATGTTTTTATTTAAAGTGGCATGAGCTGCCAAATTTCACACTTTTTTCATAATTTATGATTGTCACGACAGTAGGAGGCTTTGAAGACGGACCATCGAAAAACTAAATGATTGGCGTTGGAATAAGGAAAATATATATAGTATGTGTCCTGTACGAACCGAAAACGTGTTCGAAATGTAAACAAAATTTAAATAACCGGGACGACCATTCATTCATTCATTCTAAGCCAAAGTTAGTTAAAAAACAATACTTTATCGTACATTTTCGAGACTAGAAGTACTAAAAAGCTTCTGAATTATACTTCTTGAGAAAAATAGCCAATAATTTCAACATTCTGTTTTAACGTCAAAATATCAACATTTTGGCAGCTCATGCCACTTTAAAAAAAAAATTGCTGTAATTCTTTGAAATTAATGGTTTGTGCAGTTTTTCTACTGTTGCTATAAAAAAAGTTATGATTGTTTTGTTGGTTTTGAAAAAGTATTCATGTTCACAGCTGTTTTTGTTTTAAGAAAAAAATAGAGTAGTAAAACATGAATAACACCAGCTTGGCTTCACCACGTTGTAGAAAATTGGAAACATTGGAAAAGCTTGTGTTTCCAATTTTCTACAACGTGGTGAAGCCTTTGTTATTTGTGTTTTAACTTTTACTAAATTATGGAACCCACGTTTAAAGAGTATTTAAAAATTAAAAAAAAGTGTTGATTTAAAAATTTGCTGTAATTCTTGTGCAGTTTTGATTGTTTTGAAAAAAAAATTGTTCATTGAAAAAAGATAAAAAATAATGTCAAATTCTTTGAAAAAAAAAATGAACGAAAAAGACAGTTCTGAAAGCAGTGTTGTAATGTTGTTGTTTCTTTTTAATTCAACTTTTAATGTAGGCATAGACCCTTAGACTTAATTTAAATTAAGTATCCTGGTTTTTTTCTGCCATAAAGTCTACATATAACCTAAGGACAGGTTGTCTGGAAATTCTGTATTAGAATCATTTTTTTTCTATTGATAATTAATGCCTTATAAGTTATATTGGGCTTACGCGCCCCATACTGTGAATGCTGTTTGTAAATTGTATTTTAAAATTTAATTGGTAATAAAAAATGGATTTTTTAATTATATGCCAAACTTTGACTTTATATTTACCGATGGAAGGTAACAGCATGCTTTTTTCTTACTGCCTGGCCTATTTGTACAGCCATATACTGCACACGAAGGCATTATTTTGAAAAATAACGAACCGTGTTATACACGTTAAGTGAACTTGGCTACGGTTTGTTTTGCGTAGACAAAGATGGCGGACACCTTCGCGACCGGCATCTGAATTGTGACGTCATGCCCTCTCCAGTCCATCTATACTCCTTGGGTAGACCCTAGCGTACAGGAAAATGTACGAGTCAGCCCCAGAAGTGATGTGAGAGCGCCCTGAAAATGATGGCCCCACAGATGATCCTGTGGTAGACCCTACTCCCTTAACGTGCTGTTGTTGTTGTTGTTGAGTTCATTTCATGCACAAAATTGTACATAATTGAAGATTTTAAAACAAAAGTAATATGATGAAACCACCTGATTTGACAGAAAAATATCATTACCTCTTCTTTTTCTTCTGACATTGTTTGAATAGTAAGTTACAAAGCTTATTCGCTAACTTAGTGATTTAAAATTCATTTTATGCGGGTTAGTTTCAATTTGTTTATCGCGATTACCTCCCTTTCCGATCACCGGAAACGCTCGAACAAAACCGGAAATAATTCAATTATTCTTTTAAAATTAGTCATTATATGTAAATTGTGAAAATAATATACATTTTGAACAATTTTGCTTTAAAATTTTCACTCGTATTACAAAGTTTTGTCTCTTGTTTGTATGTGAAATAAGCCAATTGTCTGGAAATGTACGAGTCAGCTAGAATTTTCCATTGACGACAAGCCGCGACGAACTCAAGAAAGGATTACGGGGTTTTTGGAAACGGGGTTAGGGTCGTTTCACACCGTCGGATTAATTATTAGAGATCGCTCATCTTGGTAAGCAGCTTATATGTTTTATTTGTTAAATTAAGCTTGCTAAGACAGTTGCTTTATTTCCTTGTGAGTGTTCCAAATTACACAGTTTATTAATAATATATTATCACAATATTGACTCCGCAGTGGCAACTGACAAACACAATCACAATGAGTCGAAGATTTTAAGTAATGGTGTGGAAAGGGGAGGGGGGGGGGGGGGGGTATAATATATAATATGTGTATAGAATGTTTAGCATGCTAGGAGAGACAGTAAGCTTGTTTAAACCAACGCTCATCACAAAGGAAATAAATCTATCTACGATCTGAAAACGGAACTGACCAGTCCCTTCTGATCACCTTCTTCTTGTTCTTCATCTCATTCTTAATCTTATATCTTGTCAGTATATCACTGTAAGCCTATATTCCAGTCGTTTAAAGACATTAAAATTGAAAGCTCTTGTTTTGCGAGGCAATCGACTTCTGTCCATCCATAATTTCACCTTCGTAGATCAATATAATTCTTTGCGCGGAAGTTGTGATTATGGGTCCTGTCAATATGACCTTAACTTCGGAGAAGGGAAGCAAGACTACATGTACAAGCAGAACTAGAAGGATTGACTTACAGCAGCTGGTCGTGGATACATTTTTAAAAGGTCCTGATTTTTTGTGCTATATAAAAAACATTTAGTTTAAAAAAAACCTACAAAACACACTGACACGACAGATTTGTCCTAGCTGCAATTAGATTTTCCGTAAAACTCGCCAGTTTTGACCTGTCAGATTTACTCTGCATGTGAACCTCCTCTGTTCAGTGAATAATATAAAGCAAATTGATGGATAGACAGAGATTGAATTTCCTCAGTGCAAAACAAGATTTCAAAATCTTTTGCAATATAGGCGTACAGTGATAAGGGCATCAGAAAAGGCTCGGCTAGAATTCCGATCAAATTTCTAGCTTCGAATCAATGTGATTAATAACTATATATCCAAAATCTCCATATACTTGCCCTACTTAATTTTTTACTTCTGCTCTTGGGGTCTGTTTCCCATTGCATCACACCCAACATGCCTCATGTGTGAAAGTGTCAAACTTACATGCACTGCACTGCAACTCTTGCATACATGTACATGTTCTTAATTTCTCTGTGTGCCAAAGTTGTAGGAACTCGATTTACTGTGGACTTTTCTTAGGACATTTAGAACTATAATTATCCTAACTCTAAAAAGTAAAAAGCGGCGAGGTCATTTTGACGGAAACATAAAAATTAGAACTTGTCGGTAATCTAGAGCTGAGCGTCAGGATAAATTGAACGTTTCCGTTTGGATTTTTTCATACATTTTTGCAGGTTATATGTAAAATAAATCAACGAAATGTTCAACAAATATGTGTCAATTAAGATTTCACGTTAAGGGTCGGTTCCGATAGCCTGTTATTACTGTTGCTCTAAAACAACAGAAAAGATAATCTGTTACCCATCATAAAAGCAGACACTGAAACTATCAGGCGTGAATCTGATAAATTGGCTAAAGTTGATAGTGACTGACCAATACTACAGACAGTTAGATTTTATTTCTGTTTGAAATAATATTTATTACAGTAATTTATGTACATATGCATCATTTTCTGGTGGTTACATGTATGTGTTCTATGCGTTGATAATGTCAATAAGATATATAGATTGAGGAAAAGAAGTGTCAAGATCACCCCCCAAAAGACGTGCATGCATGCATTTGAACCTTGCGCATAATTTACATGTATGTTGGATGAATATCAGTTAAAAAGTATGGGTCCCGTTCTCGGACAAATACATGTACATGTAGACAGCCTTTAATAATGTAATCTTGAAGATATATGTTGGCTGCTATTGCATTTGTACAGTAATCTGTGCTTTAAAGAGGCATGAGCTGCCAAAATTCACACTTTTTTCATAATTTCTGTTCGTCGCGATAGTAAGAAGCTTTGAACGCCATCGAAAAACTAAATGATTGGCGTTGGAATGAGGAAAATCCATACAGTATGTGGCCTGTACGGACCGAAAACGTGTTCGAAAAGTAAACAAAATTTAAATAACCGGGACGACCATTCATTCATTCTAAGCTAAAGTTAGTTCAAAACAATACTTTATCGTACATCTCCGAGACTGGAACCACTCAAAAGCTTCGGAATTACACGTCTTGAGAAAATTAGCTAATAATTTCAACATTCTGTTTTAACGTCAAAATATCAACATTTTGGCAGCTCATGCCCCTTTAATGTAAAAAAATATACATATCCCCTTTTAAACACAAAGTTTTAGAAACTTGTCTTCATGGTTATTTTAATCAAGAAGATTTTCCCCGTCCCCAGGGCTTCATACTGTTACAGCCACTTGTCTGCTCGTCGTCATTTGGAGTGGCAATACAAAAACATTGACTGGGCAAATTTTGAATCACAGGTTTGAAGACGGGCCGAAAAATCTGACCCAAATTTGAAATTAGATGAAGTAGAAATTTCATCCTAATTGGAGTTTTTTTTTAAGCCTTTGGTCAATAACTACAAATATAGTTTCTTTGGAAGTGATGTGGGGGGGGGGGGGGGGGCGATATTCAGCATAATATCACATGTCCGACCAAGGCTCTAATCTGTTCGTCGACATCATAGTTCAGCAGAGGCGCAGTCATCAAAAAAATATTTGTGCTCATTGTTTGTCAACTTTGTCGGTAAATGAGGATTTCGCAGGAAATATAAATGTTATTAAGGAGAATGTTTTTTTTTTTTGCATAGAAATACTGTATCACCTTTTTATGGCTCTCTTTGGATATCCTCAGTTTCTTGTTTGATCCTGAATTTAAATTACAATTTTTTGGTGTAATTTATTTTGTAGGATTTTTAATCACATTATTTGAGTGTGGCTAGAAGTCTATGAATGAGGAAGTGTAAAAGGTCCCATTTCCCCCATGTTCAGGGCCCTCTACATGTATATTCCATGTGCCCGTGTCTTTTAGTGTTCTTAAATATATGGTGTAATGGGACGTTTTAAACTTCCCCATTCATAGACTTCTGGTGTGGCCTAAAACATCAATCAATCAATCAATCATCACATTATCCAGGGGCCGCCAATTAGAGGCAGTCTTTGAAGGGAAGAAAATTGCGTTTTGTGGCTGCTAATCTGCGCCATTTGTTAGATATGAACTATTTTGCCACCCACGCACTCAAAGTTGTACATGTCTAGTACTCTACATTAACAAACATATTTAAATTTTTTTTTTTTTTTTAATTTCTGATAACAAATGCTTTATAAGTTATATGTACATAGTTTTTGTGCGTGGGTCAGTCGACTCTTTAAAATAACCTGAATATACTTGTTTTGTGTACAATTAGTTTTTTCGTCTGTATTAATACAGGCTTAGACATTTTTACTTGACTTTTTATCCCTCATGTTAACATTCATGTTTAATTTCATCCCGAGCAAAGTGACGCCGCATCATGAATGATTTAACACTACAAAAGTAAGAGATAATTGATGACTATCTAGAACATTCTGCCGTGGTAATGTATATGCAAAGTTTTTATTTTATTTGTGAATACGTTTGTTCAATGTACAATACTGAACCCTTTGTTTAAAGAGTCTGAGTTTTACATGTATGTTATCCAGCTCACTTATTATATCACATTGGTCACCTCTGTGGCATATTCATGTAGTTGAATCAATATACCATTTGCCAGGTTTTCGTGCAACAATGATATGACCTTGTGGCACCAATCTTGGACCGGACATGCCCAGCTTCCAATTAAACTTCAAGTATATTCAGTCAAACTCTCGTTTCTCGCAAAATTTGTTCGCATCACTTTATTATTTCAGACATAAACTGTCATAATATCTGGCCTCTTCTATAAAATATTGTGTAAAAATGTTGAGTTAAAAACCGACGGATGCTTTGTTTGATCTACCACAGAGAACCGCAATTGTGACGTCGTTAAATTACGTCGTTTGAAAGAATTTGGCAAATCACCTATTAGGTTGTTGGTTGTTGTTGGCAAGTCTCTCTCGTCATTTAAAGCATGATCTACCATTTGCAGGCGTTGGAAATTAATGTTTTTCCGACTTGCCCCTGAGGGCAACCTGCACATGACAATTTTTAGGTTGCCTTGTTTTTCCCAAAAATTTAATGCCAAAATGCTAGCTATTGGTTAGAAAAAAAATGATGAATTTTTGGGCGCTGAAAACAGTTGAAGTGTAAGTGTGTTTATATTATTTTGATTGTTTCAAAACCGGGCATCTCAAATTTTCAAAGTTACATCTCTTTCCAATGTAAATAACAGAAATATTGTTCTCTTGGATGCCATACACTACAGCTTTGAGTTAATTTTAAGTCCAATTGAGTATATACAAGTATAAGTTCCCAGAAATTGAATGTTACCCTCCTAAATTAACTGCAGCTCAGTTTGTACAGAGTGTCAGATTTGATTTTTTTATGATCATTTTAAAACCGATATTCAATTTCCCACTTGACTTCCAGTTGACCCACCTACATGTAATGTTATAGATATATGTAGAATCGTTATCCCATTTGATGTCAGCTGTTCTTCCACAAGGGTTTTATAGAAATTTGTCACCTAGCCAAGTGTTTTGTAGTATTCTACAAGTGGTAGGCAAATACATTTTGTCCACTAAGAATACCTGTTTGTGATAGTTTTATTATAGGTGTAAGCAAACCACCGTGTTTTTGTATTGATTGCCCTTTGAGGTTGACAAATAAAAGAAAAGGTCTTCTAGTGCTTATGTTGTGCCAGTTATATAAATCAGATATACCTCAGGAATCTGTTTTAATATCAAATAAGAAGACATATACATATATATACAGAGTTGATTGACACTTTACATGTACAACGTTATTTCTTGTCAATATGTTCAGTTGGGTTGGGTTCAGTAGAGCTCTTCAAATTGGAGGCGCATTTCGTTGTGTGCATGGGACAGCCTCGTTTTCATTGTAATGCACAAATAATGAAAGATTTATTTATATGAACAATTTTGTTGTGATTTAATGAAAATTATTCAGCGCCTTTTTCTCTATTTTTGTAAAATTTAAAAGACGATCTTGTCTTTGATCTAATGGCCAGTTTTCTGTGCAATTTCCTATTTGTCAAACACTATGCCAGTCCCAGAAATCATCCTTTCAGTAGACAGCCCAACAAGGGGGATAACTTTGTCTTGATGGAAATATAAAACCTAGTGATTTGTAAATCGACAGTATAAGGTGTTAATAACACCGGATATATTAAACTAATTGATTGATTGATTGGTGTTTTACGCAGCACTCAAGATTATTATCCCCTCGCGACGAAAGTCGGGGAGGGATATAGCGTTGCGTTTGTACGTACGTTAGTACGTACGTACGTATGTTCACCTTTTGTCATCACTCTAGCGACTTCATTTTTGAACGGATTCTGACCAAACTTGATATATGAGTCCAGCATAGGAATACCTCGAACAAGTTCGTTTTTCAGGGTGCCAAGGTCAAGGTCAAGGTCACAGTTACTATTTATAGAAAATCTTTGTCAGCGCTCTAGCGACTTCATTTTTGAACGGATTCTGACCAAACTTCATATATGAGTCCAGCATAGGAATACCTCGAACAAGTTCATGTTTCAGGGTGCCAAGGTCAAGGTCACCGTTACTATTAATAGAAAATGTTACGTACGTATGTTCACCTTTTGTCAGCGCTCTAGCGACTTCATTTTTTAACGGATTCGGACTAAACTTCATATATGAGTCAAGCATAGGAATACCTCGAACGAGTTCGTGTTTCAGGGTGCCACGGTCAAGGTCACCATTACTATTTATAGAAAATCTTTGTCATCACTCTTGCAACTTCATTTCTGAATGGATCCTGACCAAACTCCCTATATGGGTCCAGCATGGGAATACCTCGAACCAGAGCGTGTTTCAGGGTGCCAAGGTCAAGGTCAGCGTTACTTTTTATAGAAAATCTTTGTCAGCGCTCTTGCAACTTCATTTCTGAACGGATCCTGACCAAACATCATCTATTGGTCCAGCATGGCCATACCTCTAACGCGTCACCGCTTTTGGGACTTCATTTTTAAATGGGTTCTGACCAAACTTCATCCCCACCCCCTATTTTCTTGTGTTAGCACGCGAGGGGATTTGTATCGTTTGCGATGCCTTGTTTCACTTATATGACGGCGCTGCCAGTTTTATTGTTGGAGGAAACCGGGCTCTATGCCCGGTGGTCACCCACGACCTTCCGGTGGTAACTGGCAACCATCCCACATAGGTCGTTCGAGTGAGAACACAGTCAGAAAATTTTCCAATTTTTTTTTTCGACTGTGGGATTCGAACTTGTGACCCATTGTTGAAAGGCTGTTCGGATTGAGCCTCCAACGCTCTACCTACTGAGCCATCGGAGGCCCCCATATTAGAAAGAAAAAGTGGTATCAAGTAGCAGTTTTCTCAACATGGCCTTCTTATATCCTAGCATGTGACCATATTGTCAAGCCGCACTATGGGTGCTCAAACTTTTGCCTTAGAATATATGTAGATTATGTCCTGGAAGTAGCTGTGGTGCCGATTGAGAATTCTCACAGTACCATTTCTATATTTTCGAAACACTCTCTTTATGTTGAACAACTTTCTTAGTTTGGCTTAGAGGTCAATCATGCCTTACCAACTGAAGACAATTATAGAAACTGGTCTATTTAGCTTTTCTAGTAAAGAAATATCCTTCTTGATAATGCCCTTATGTCCATGTGACAGTGTGACTTAATTAAAACATTTAAGTGTAGATTAGACCTTCATTTAAGGTGTAAATTATCGTTATACAGAATGTGTTTGAATCTATATTCTCAAGGACGATATAATTTATTAAAAGATGTCTGATTTGCATTTATTCTGATTACATATACATGTATTCTTATGTTCTTTTTAGAGCTTCTCGTTTTGAGAATGTACAAAACGTAGTGTGTCGAATAACTTATGCTTTGAATGAATGGAAGTTTGTTTTTGGTTATCAAAGTGGCATGAGCTGCCAAAATTCTAAATTTTCCCACAAGGTCTGATTGTCACAATAATAAGAGGATTAGAAGTTCAACAGAAAACTAAATGATTGGTGTTAGAATGAGAACAATCCATGCAGGCTGCGAACTGTACGAACTGAAATAGTGTCCGAAAATAAGAGACGAACATTCATCCATTCAAGGGCTAAGTTACATGTAGTTCAAAACAATACTTTAATATACATTCTCGAGACTAGTATCACTTAAAAGCTTATAAATTGTACTTCTTCAAAATTAAAGTCGATAATTTCCAAATTTGGTTCCACGCAAATATATCCACATCTTGGCAGCTCATTTGGTTTACTTTTCAAACACTTTTAATGTTTCGTTTTACATAGACAAAAGATTGTCCTCGTTCCAAACATATGGTTTTTGTCTCTGTTTCTCTCATGGTGATAAGAATTTATGGAGGGAAATTTTTTTTTGAATTTTGGCACTTTAAATTATTCAGCATCAAATTTGTGGGTCGCGAAGGTCAGTGGCGTCTTGTTGTCCCGATTCTGAATGCCCTATTTTCTGCAGGCTATCGTAGAAATAGGGCCTGGGAGTTTCCCTAGAGATTTTGTGATATCAGGTGACAGATGGCGTTTTTTTGATGACGTAAGTTAGATTGACCTATTTTGTGTTCTAAAACATCAGAACTGAGCGCCACATTGAGACGATAACGGCTACCCACATGCCCAACGACAGCGCCGCAGGTGACACGAAATTTGTAGAATTCCCACAATCCTCTCGCTTCCTCTAGAAAAGTATTTGTACATGTACTTGTAGTTAGAGGATGCCACTTGTAAGCATTTGGATTTACCTTAATGGTTAATGCCTGGCTATTTTTGGCTGAGGTGAACTAAATCAGCCCCACTGTGCAACTCAATCTACCCCTATCTTCAGGCATATGTTACTATCTTAAGAGTACCATCTCTCCATGTGGAATATGGAAGGAATTGTGATATGAATGTAAACATTTCTCCCTTCATTTTGAAATCTTTGGAATTTTTGTATCTAGATGAAATAAACTGGTTGATGTTGGATATCAGTGGTGACAGGTTTACTCTATGAATCCCAAACTTATGATTGGATAAATGTACAATAACCTTAGACGTGCCACAGGATTGAAGCCCACCCAGACTAAACAAAATTGAATAATAAGTCCCTGTGCCCTTGTGTTTAAATTTTTCTTAGATATTTTTAGTATAAAATGGTTTACATGTACTTGTAGTTATAATTTTTTCGGTTGCTCAGTTGGCAAAGTGATAATGCCCGACAAAAGACTTCAATTTATGTGTGAGTTTTGGTTTCCTCACCCACTAAACCTGATAACGCCACTACATGTACATGTACATAAACTGTTTATATGTAAATGAAATAATCTTACACTTTGTATCATGCATTAGTATTGAAACTAATGAATATTTACAATGAATAAATAATATTATAAATAATAGGTTAGCGGTGAACTGACTGGCGGTGAACTGACTGGCGGTGAACTGACTGGCGGTGAACTGACTGGCGGTGAACTGACTGGCGGTGGACTGACTGGTGGTGAACTGACTATCCAGATTCCCTCAAAATTTGACTTAAAGTGTCAGAGCTATGGTAGTATAATTCAGATCAGCAGAGAAATCTAGGTTCTGCCAAATTTTTCTCTCTCTGTATTCGTCAAGTTGATCAGACACATTACCAGCCATTTAATACCAATCGCCCTTTAATAGACTGATAATCCGGGATAAATTCACATCTACAAGCTCTCACAACTTCCATTGATACATGTTTACCCCCCTTGAATGATTGATTGATTGAGGTTTTATGTCGAACTCAAGATACATTGTAAAGTCACTTACATGGCAGCGTTACCAGGTTTAGTGCGAGAGGAAATCGTACCCTTTGGCAGAAGGAAATCCACGACCTTTGGAGAATACCGGGCAAATCTTCACCAAATGCTGATCGAGTGAAAACTCCAGTCAGAAATTTGTCAATTTTTATTTTGTCTGAGTTTGATTTGAACCTTTGTAGCATGGATGTGTTGAACTGATGAACTCTAACCGAGTGAGCCACCGAGGCCCTCCCCTTGATAAATTTCTTGATAGATTATCAGGCCTCTGCCTGGTGTTAATTTTGGTTTTAACTTTTTGCTGTGCCTGTTTCAGTTTAGAATGCTCTTCTCAATGCGGATAAAACTTGTGAAGAAAGTGTGGAGATGCATCATACATGTCCGAGTTTGACTGGATGGGATGGTTTGCTTGTGTGGTGTTTTGGGGGGCCGGGAGAGCTGGTAGTAACTTGTAGGATGAGTCACTCCTAACCTCCTCCTTTCCTTCCTAGCCTCACAAGGAATGTATATCTGAGACTCCCACCTTGCACCTTTTCCACACTGCATATATACACACACTCCACAGTGTTTTACCAGGAAATGCTTTACTCTAGTTATACTAGTTATCTGTAACCTGTTATAATCTATTAAACGCCAAAATTTGAACTTTTATGAAAAATAAAAACTTTTGATTTGTTTTATAAATGAACCAAGTTCAAGTCAAATAATTTCAGAATCGGTTCTGTATATCGAAATGCTGGCAACCAGCCTGCACCAATGCTAGTTTTGTTATACACAATTCCATACACTTGCCTTCTGATATGTAACAGATTTTCGATTCCGTAGCCTCAGAACAACAGTAACAACATGCTACCAAAATCAACCGTTACCGTGAAATCCTATGGCTTGAAGTTGAAACAAACATTTTTTAACGACCATTTGAGCAAGACTTCTGGGTTTTGATATAAGACTGTCACTTTGGCAAGTCGTGTGATGTCACAGTCGAACTTCATTCGTTATAATGATTTGATCGCCGTTGACAAAGTCATGTCATCACAATTGTGGTGCTGTCTAAAAAAAAACATTCAATTGATTTAGAAATGACCAAATCATGATTGTGATATTGTAGTTGGCATATATATATATATTTATGAACACTAAAACACACCGGCACAGAGAAAATCTGCTTGTCTAAAATAACCATAGACAAGTTTCTAATTGTGTTAAAAGAAGTATATCATTTAGATCTTTATACCCCATCATAAGTGGGGACAATGTGGTCCAGTGGGTTACAGTGATTGTCCCTCAGTACGACTCAGATCTTCTATCGAAGCAGCTCTGGTTTGAATCACACTCAGACCAAATAAATATTTTTTAATTTCCGTTAATTTCCGAGGGGATTTTTTATTCTGTCCCCGAATGTCGAAGAGTTGCCAGGTCCTCACCGAAGGTTGAGTGTTTAGCCCGGTTTCCTCCCCAACTAAACCTGGCAACGCCGCCATATAAGTGAGAATATTTTGAGTGAAGCTTAAAACAACTACATGTATCAATCAATCAACCAATCATAAGTTGTTATAAACTGAAACCCATGATATTTCATTACATGTAGGTTGAAAACAGACAGGAGTTTTTAAAACTGTTGCCATACATGCATTTACATGTAGTTAGGGTTCAAAGAAAAAATCACCGCTATAAACCATAAAAACTGGAAGAATTTGTGATGTCTTGTTTTTTAAATTCTTGTTGACAGAAGCAAAGCAAACTTGTAATGTGTGTAAATATAGCCCCTGTAAAGTGTCTAAATAGCTTCATTGACACCCCCTCATTTGGGATGTAGAGGATTGCCTCAGGCTAGAGAGTTACTGGCAGTGGTGAACAACTGTAAGCCTGCCAGGTATATATACATACATGTTTATACACACAAACTCACAAAATCTGCTTCTACAGCTCTCCCACTAGTTTCATAATTGTGGATATTAGCTACAGAAAATGGCTGAACGTGTAGACACCACCATGGTTCACAGGTTAGTTTCATAGTTTCAAGACTTCAGTTAGATTTTCCCTTTATAACTACCTCTACTGGAGCTTAGTTTATATATTTATGAACACTAAAACACACAGGCACAGGGAAAATCTTCTTGTCTAAAATAACCATGGAGACAAGTTTCTAATTATGTTAAAAAGAGGTATATGTATATCATTTAGACCTTTATACCCCATAAATTGTTGTAACAAACCAAACCTATGATATTTCGACGACTGACAGGAGCTTACTACATGTACATGTATGTATGTTAGGGTAGTTTAAATAAAAAACACAAATGTGCTAATATATCCTGGACAGCTGAATTTTTCTGTTATTAACACACATCTTTTGTCATTCTTTCAATGTGTCAAAGTGGGGAAAAAATCAATTAGACCAAGAAGTTTTGATCTATAAATTATAGGTCTTCACCTTACATGTAGTTGGACTTTTTCGACTTCATTGAATGCTATTGAAAGATTTATGAAGTTTTGGACTTCTAACAACTACATGTACATGTACCTTGGAGTGGCATGAGCTGCCAAAATTCACATTTTTTTCATAATTTATGATCATCACAACAGTGAAAGGCTTTGATGGCCATCAAAAAACTAAACGATTGGCGTTGGAATGAAGAAAATCCATACAGTATGTGGCCTGTATGAACCAAAAACATCTTCGAAAAGTAAACAAAATTTAAATAACCGGGACGACCATTCATTCATTCTAAGCCAAATTTAGTTCAAAACAATACTTTATCGTACATTTTCGAGACTAGAAGCACTAAAAAGCTTCTGAATTATACGTCTTGAGAAAAATAGCCAATAATTTCAACGTTCTGTTTTAATGTCAAAATATCAACATTTTGGCAGCTCATGCCACTTTAATGTACAATCTGGAAGAAGGTGTCAATATAAACCTCCTAATCAGGCAATGTATATACCTGATCACGTGATACATGTCGTCTGTTTCACTACCCAAACATGGCGCAAAGTTATCACTTCGCCGAACTATCGCTTCCAGATCTGCAGGTACTTCATGAAAATTGAGATAACAATAACACACCGAAAATACTTCCAATATAAAGAAATCGGTATAATAAAACACTTATTAACTCGTATCGGAATCATTACCATAAATTCCGTACCCTCGGCGAGACGCTGCCAAGCTAACCTCACCTCTGCCTGCGGCCTCCGGTACATGTAGGTCAGCTTGGCAGCGTCTCACCTCGGGTCCGGTATTCATGGTAATGACTTCGATGCAAGTTAATAAGTGTATATTCATAAATCCTTTAATTTTCTATAAATATATTAATGACTTGAATGTGCAATTGTTGCTAATGTTAAAACTCTAAGGGTTTCGTATGTACATTCTAATATTCTAAACATTGCTAACATGTGCAATTGTTGATTTTCAGGTTTTCTTCAGCTATATTTATGTATATAATCTATTTACTAGTTCTCGCTAGAACATAAATATGACCTTAAAAACATACAGTGTGTAGGCCAGATTTCATCATTATCTATAACTCACCCTCACAATTCACAGGCTTGCAGACCTGTTTGTTTTGTATCACAGAAAGTAAACTATCCAACATTATACCGGGGGCTGAGTTGGTTAGAGTAATACTCCCTCAGTCCGATACAGGCCTCCCACTCAGACCAAATAAAAAATTGATAAATTTTTGAGTGGATTTTTCTATCAATTACCGTATTGGGAAGAGTTGCCGGTTTCCATCCGCACTAAACCTGGCAACGCTGCCATATAAGTGAATTAGTCTTGAGTGCGGAGTAAAAGATCAATCAGTCCATCTAACACCGTTGAGAATATATTGGCCACCTAAGGCAATCTTGAAAATATTATGACCTACAAGATTAGGACCTACATTACATACATTTACGCCGAGCAATAGAAAAACAAACATTATTTTCTTTATATCCGTTAAATCTGCTTAAAGTGGCATGAGCTGCCAAAATTCACACTTTTTTCATAATTTCTGATCGTCACGACATTAAGAGGCTTTGAAGGCATCCATACAGTATGTGGCCTGTATGAACCGAAAATGTGTTCGAAAAGTAAACAAAATTTAAATAACCGGGAGGACCATTCGTTCACTCTAAGCCAAAGTTAGTTCAAAACTATACTTTATCGCATATTCTCGAGACTAGAAGCACTTTAAAGCTTCTGAATTATACGTCTAGAGAAAAATAGCAGATATTTTTGGCAGCTCATGCCACTTTAATTTAGCTTTAGTTAAATGAATAATGAACTAAATCTGCAGTGTTGTTGTTGTTGTTTACAGGTAGATCTGGTGGGTAAGGTTTTCACAACGGATTAACTTTAGAAGACCTTCACCATGGTGGAGTACTATGCAGTACTCGGTGTTATCAAGACTGCCTCGGCGGCGGAAATCAAAAAAGCGTAAGTACCAGACATGTACATTCAGTATGCTTTGTTCCCTTACGCCACTCTCTGACAGATTTCTCATCCACTTCGAAGACACGTCCACTTTCTCTATTACCATGCTCTTCGGCGAATGTGGCATTTATAACTTTTACGTTTTCTCGGATTGCATGGCTCGGACATTTTTACACCGGTGTACATATGTTCGTAATAAATATTTTCTTTGTAGTCAGTGCTCCAGATAAGGGGCGTATCGACGTACTTTACGCCTTCAAAATGACCTGGTACAGGCTTTAAAAGTACTCATTACGCCACTTGATATTGGGATACGCCTTATCTGATAGACTAATGCTTACGATCACCGCACCTTGACTGATTCTATTTCCTTCTTCTAAACAAACAAGGATCTTTGCTTTCAATATCGGCAAAAGTCACAGCAAGAATCACTATACGGGAGTACGGGACCCTGTGATTACAAATCAAATGGCCTGAAATGGAGCGCGAACGTGATCGAAATTCCCCTTAAATGGGAACACAACGTAATTCTGGACTGTTTAGATTAAGATAAAACTATCTCACATTTTGCATTTTCTTTCAAAAAGCATGTATACATACATCACTGTGATATAATATTATGAGTAATTCAAATGTGAAGCTATGAAAATAATCGTTTGTAATCCAAGACCCACGAGGTAAGGTGCAGACTGAAAGCAAGGATCGATGTCATCTGTACAACGAGCCACACTCATGTGTCTCATACTGTTTTCCACCAATGGGTCGCGGGTTCGAATCCCACCCAGTCCAAAAAATTGGAAAATACTCTGACTGGGCTTTCACTCGACCGACCTATTTGAGATGGTTGCCAGTTACCACCGGAAGGTCGTGGGTTTACAGGGCATAGAGCCCGGTTTCCTCCCACCATAAAACCGTCAACGCCGCCATATAGGTGAAATAATCTTGAGCGCGGCGTAAAACACCAAACATCCTCTTTGCTGTAATACTATGCTGTACAACAAGCTTCACCCATGTGCTAGTTTCTTGAATAATTGTTTTTTTGAGGTTTGCATTTCTATTAGTTTATCACATGGACACATTTGTAACATGGACAATCTAACTGCCATCCAAAACAGAGGGTCAGAGGAAAAAGCATGTGAACAAAAAAACAGATGACTTTTTTTTATACGCCAGGCTTGAAAACCGGGTTGTATATAACAACTTCCAAAGTTTTGATTCCATCTCAAGTTATGAGTTTGATTCTCACCCTGGCCCGGAATTTTTTCCGGGTCAATTAGTGTCGGTTATTTACTAATTCAGATATTACTTTATTTCAGAGAACCTTTATCACAATAACATTCTGTCGGGATGTTTTAGATTCTGATGAAAACCACCCTGTGATACACTAACACTAACAGTATAACCTTGGACCAAACAGGGCTGATATTTGAAGTTCCAGCCCCTGGCCATTCTATTACTTTACTGTCTCAGATCAAGCAATAAGATGTCACAATATTCTATTATCCTAATCTTTCCATCTCAGCGACTTCGCAAATTAAATTACCCAGGTGCTGTTTTTCACACAAAATCTCACTTTGAAATATAACCGCAAGGTTTTATAGTCTAACACATTAATTTGAATAGTTACAGTGTGTTAAACATTATACATGTACGTATACATGTAACACAAGAACAAACTTGGTGTCTTTATGCAGATTTAAGGGCAATAATCTTGAGTATGGCCTATAGAAATGAAGATCTAAAAATTTATAATCAAGAGCAAGATTAAATCTTTTAATAAATTCAGTAGAATTCCAAAGCTATATCAGGTTGAACTGTGTTGACAATTGAAGCACGATAAGATCCGGTGTCGTTTGTTAATATAATAATACAACTGTAGGTTCCTGTAAACTATGTTTTATCAAATCTTTTCAGCCAGTGTGTTGAACCGTGGAGAGATCTTTACAAATGTCAATCAATAGAAAACTATGTTTACACTGTTGAATGTAACAAATTTTATACATAGTACCTATATCATGTTTTATATTCTTACATGTAAACGCTCTCGTATCGGTTTCTGGTTATTTAGTTTTGTAGCTTTTGTATCCCGGCTTCACTTTGTATCCCGGCTTCACTTTGTATCCCGGCTTCACTTTGTATCCCGGCTTCACTTTGTATTCCGGCTTCACTTTGTATCCCGGCTTCACTTTGTATCCCGGCTTCACTTTGTATCCGGGCTTCACTTTGTATCCCGGCTTCGCTTTGATACCTCAAGTTTTTTGTGCATGTGACGACTAAAGATAAATTAAACCATATTTCATTTAGAGACAATCGGGACAATTTCTTGTCAGCAGCTCTTTCATTCCGCATGCGGAGAGTCGCTATCGTTCGGATATAACGCTCAATTCTGATGCTGTAGAACAAAAAACGGCAAATGAACTGACATCATCTGTTACTGGATATCGTGAAAAATCTCTTGTGAAACTCTCAGCCCCTGTATGAATATACAATGTAGGGTGGATCATTTTCCACCGCCACCCCTCCCTCCTGTTGAGTGGCATTCATCATTACACATCGCCATGCTGATAGTCATTCAGTCCTTGTTCGTCTCAACCATTACCCACTTCTGCTCATATCTTTTAAGATCTAGGCATCAACAGTGTCCTGTAGGTTTTCTTTGGTCCTTTATCTACTTCTACAAACAAATATTTGTTCATATTTGTGTCAAAACATAGATATTATCTACGGTGACCCAGTTTGACTTTGTTACAATGTATGTTTAACACAAAATTTGTGTCTTCACATTCATCTATATAAATTCTATTTTAATTACCCTGTACCAAGCCCATTTTTTTTTAAAGATTGATTGATTGATTGGGGCTTAAGTTAACGTCGCACTCAACAGCTAAGGTTATATGGCGACAAAAGTACCAACTGCCCAAAAGATCTCACCCCCCCCCCCCCCCCCCCAACCTAAATCTTAACATTAAAACCTCCATAGACCATATGAACGTCAGGAAGGCTAATGTATTTGGCATACTTAATTTTCCTCTATGCTAGGTAGGCGAAAATGGCTTTGGAAAAACCACACCGCCCCCAGCCTGAGGGTTCTTTTTAAGAAATCCCCATTTAGCCATAACTGTTAAATAAAGAATGGCAAAGTTTAAGGTGAAATGAGCTGCCAAAATTCACACATTTTTTTTAAAATAAATTTTGGTTGTCATGACAATAAGAGGGGTTGAAGGTCATGGGAAAACTAGATGATTGACATTGGGATACATACTGGTACTTTAAGCTTTTAATCAATGCCTGTCTGAAGATTTTTGTGTGTGTTTTTTTTAATGAGAATATGCAAGCTTAAAATTGTCAAAATGGCGGTACCCATGTTGAATTGTGTGTATCGTGAAACTGGCCATCCTCGGATGCCCAGAGTTAAATTCTCTACAAGCTCGCCTTTTACCCCTGGGCCAACTGCGATACAAAGCCTCGTTTCCGGGGAACTCCCATTTACTGTCGGACCAATCAAAAGTTTTCTTATAAACGCTTGAACAGTTTTGGAGACATGTTTATCGAATTGAAGTTTAAACCAGAAAGTCGTCCATCTTTGTTTTGAACAGTGCCTAGATGCTTACATAACGCAGATTCTGATAAGCAAAATTTCCGCTGTGGCGGAACCAATCAGTCTACATGCATATTAAATTAAAAATGACAGATTTACTTCCACTTGTCCCACGGATAAAGTGAACCTGAGCGTAAGTTTTAATCGTGGTTTCTGTTGATGTAAACTGGCATGCACGATGTCAACTTTATTTTTGGTTGTCAAGGATGTCACATATGTTGATCTATTATAAAATGGAAAGGAAAAGCCTTAATGAGATTTCGGCCACTGATCAAAACATTAATTCTAATCCAAATAAATGTATTAGCGTATTCTGATTGGCTAACGTCAGATAATTTGAGACATATAAATTTAGCTTTATATGCCGCAAATATTATTGTGCTCCATCGTTTCACTAATCGGTATTACTACGCGTCGCTGCGGTTGCTATGCAGAAGAAATCATGGCGGCTACAGCTGACAGCGAGACACATTAGTCCAGCGATGAACAATGCGAAATGGGAAATTTCATAATTTCCCTTGAATCCTTAAAATTGAATTCGGACTCTGAATTAATGAATACAATAGTTGAATTTGAATCTTCGCGCATTCACTGCCTTGCTCCGGTCAACGATCGCGCAGCTTGTGTAGTCTTCGGTGTTCCGTCAGGGGAGTCCGCTCAGGAAGCAGGACATTTAGCCCGAGATGGTCCATCGACAGAGAGGGGCCAGTTTTCTGGCGAGGTCCGTCGCTTTCGTGTTCTTCAAAGCGACGAACTTGATCAGCTGGAGGCAGCGTCCTGAAGTAGTGAAGTAGAATCTGAAGTAGTAAAGTTGGTTTGAAACAATCTTTGTAAAATCAAGTAAAAATCACAGATTACAACGAACACAAGAATGATTTTATTTATTCATTGTGTTTGTCCGAGGAAAACTAGGTCGTAAAGGGGGATAACTCCTTTTATACTACCTAGCAACCAGACCCAGCGTTCTTTCGGTAAATGGGTAAATGTCGTCTAAACACATCAGCCTACTGCTTTTTTTGTTAAAATTAAAACATAAATTAAAAGTAAGTAAATAATGATATTTGCACCAATTTTGCCTTTTTTTGGTTTTGCTTTTTATGAAGGAACTATATTGTGCGGATGTGTCACTTGCTGACGGAGTGATTTGACTTATCCTGGGGAATCCCCGAAAGCTGACATGCATTTTCATCAGTTTGAACGAACTTATCGAGATGTAACTGTGGATTTGGATTAGAATGGGGATAACCGTGTTGAATTCGAGGATCTGAGGCAGTTAATGCTTGATTTAACGGTCACAAATACCCGTTTTACCGGCTCTGCTAACGCATCGCCAGTAAAACCAAATTTGCGACCGTTAAATCAAGCATTAACCGCCTCAGATCCTCGAATTCAACACAGTTATCCCCTAAATTTACCGTAACCTATGAGAGCTATGACTGAGGTTGCAGACAGACTTGACAGTCTGTGAGCTATGACTGGGGTTGCAGACAGACTTGACACAGTCTGTGAGCTATGACTGAGGTTGCAGACAGACTTGATACAGTTACTGAGCTATGACTGAGGTTGCAGACAGACTTGACAGTTTGTGAGCTATGACTGAGGTTGCAGACAGACTTGACAGTCTGTGAGCTATGACTGGGGTTGCAGACAGACTTGACACAGTCTGTGAGCTATGACTGGGGTTGCAGACAGACTTGACACAGTCTGTGAGCTATGACTGAGGTTGCAGACAGACTTGACAGTCTGTGAGCTATGACTGAGGTTGCAGACAGACTTGACAGTCTGTGAGCTATGACTGGGGTTGCAGACAGACTTGACAGTCTGTGAGCTATGACTGAGGTTGCAGACAGACTTGATACAGTTACTGAGCTATGACTGAGGTTGCAGACAGACTTGACAGTCTGTGAGCTATGACTGAGGTTACAGACAGACTTGACAGTCTGTGAGCTATGACTGGGGTTGCAGACAGACTTGACACAGTCTGTGAGCTATGACTGAGGTTGCAGACAGACTTGACAGTCTGTGAGCTATGACTGGGGTTGCAGACAGACTTGGCACAGTTTGTGAGCTATGACTGAGGTTGCAGACAGACTTGGCACAGTTTGTGAGCTATGACTGAGGCTGCAGACAGACTTGACAGTCTGTGAGCTATGAATGGGACTGCAGACAGACTTGACACAGTCTGTGAGCTATGACTTAGGTTGCAGACAGACTTGACAGTCTGTGAGCTATGACTGAGGCTGCAGACGGACTTGACAGTCTGTGAGCTATGACTGGGGTTGCAGACAGACTTGACACAGTCTGTGAGCTATGGCTGAGGTTGCAGACAGTCTTGACACAGTCTGTGAGCTATGACTGGGGTTGCAGACAGACTTGACACAGTCTGTGAGCTATGACTGGGGTTGCAGACAGACTTGACACAGTCTGTGAGCTATGACTGAGGTTGCAGACAGACTTGACACAGTCTGTGAGCTATGACTTAGGTTGCAGACAGACTTGACACAGTCTGTGAGCTATGACTGGGGTTGCAGACAGACTTGACACAGTCTGTGAGCTATGACTGGGGTTGCAGACAGACTTGACACAGTCTGTGAGCTATGACTGAGGTTGCAGACAGTCTTGACACAGTCTGTGAGCTATGACTGAGGTTGCAGACAGACTTGACAGTCTGTGAGCTATGACTGGGGTTGCAGACAGACTTGACACAGTCTGTGAGCTATGACTGGGGTTGCAGACAGACTTGACACAGTCTGTGAGCTATGACTGAGGTTGCAGACAGTCTTGACACAGTCTGTGAGCTATGACTGAGGTTGCAGACAGACTTGACAGTCTGTGAGCTATGGCTGAGGTTGCAGACAGACTTGACAGTCTGTGAGCTATGACTGAGGTTGCAGACAGACTTGACAGTCTGTGAGCTATGACTGGGGTTGCAGACAGACTTGACAGTCTGTGAGCTATGACTGAGGTTGCAGACAGACTTGACAGTCTGTGAGCTATGGCTGAGGTTGCAGACAGACTTGACAGTCTGTGAGCTATGACTGAGGTTGCAGACAGACTTGACAGACTTTGTGAGCTATGACTTAGGTTGCAGACAGACTTGACAGACTTTGTGAGCTATGACTTAGGTTGCAGACGGACTTGACACAGTCTGTGAGCTATGACTGGGGTTGCAGACAGACTTGATACAGTTTGTGAGCTATGACTGGGGTTGCAGACAGACTTGATACAGTCTGTGAGCTATGACTGGGGTTGCAGACAGACTTGACAGTCTGTGAGCTATGGCTGAGGTTGCAGACAGACTTGACAGTCTGTGAGCTATGACTGAGGTTGCAGACAGACTTGACAGTCTGTGAGCTATGACTGGGGTTGCAGACAGACTTGACAGTCTGTGAGCTATGACTGAGGTTGCAGACAGACTTGACAGTCTGTGAGCTATGGCTGAGGTTGCAGACAGACTTGACAGTCTGTGAGCTATGACTGAGGTTGCAGACAGACTTGACAGACTTTGTGAGCTATGACTTAGGTTGCAGACAGACTTGACAGACTTTGTGAGCTATGACTTAGGTTGCAGACGGACTTGACACAGTCTGTGAGCTATGACTGGGGTTGCAGACAGACTTGATACAGTTTGTGAGCTATGACTGGGGTTGCAGACAGACTTGATACAGTCTGTGAGCTATGACTGGGGTTGCAGACAGACTTGGCAGTCTGTGAGCTATGGCTGGGGTTGCAGACAGACTTGGCACAGTTTGTGAGCTATGGCTGAGGTTGCAGACAGTCTTGACAGACTTTGTGAGCTATGACTTAGGTTGCAGACAGACTTGACAGACTTTGTGAGCTACACTGTATGACTTAGGTTGCAGACGGACTTGACACAGTCTGTGAGCTATGACTGGGGTTGCAGACAGACTTGATACAGTTTGTGAGCTGCCATAGATGCTCTCTCAGTGAGCATGTTTTCACTTGAACACCCTATGTGAAATGGTTCCCTGTAATCATCGAAAGGTTCCGAGCCCGCCGCGACCCCCATCCCCCTGGCTTAACCTGGGAATGCTGCCATATAAGTCAAGTAAAGCCCGAAGCACCAATCTATCATCAGGGCTCGAAATGTCCACCTGTCTACCTGTCGCGACAACCAGTTTTTTTAAGTGACAAGTGGGGAAAAAATGTACCTGTCGCACGCGACAAGTAGATATTTTTAAGTTTAGTGACTAATTTTATCAATGAAGTCATTTAAATAATGAATCATATCGTAGTTTTAATGAATACGGAGCCCGAACCGACGTCGTTTTAGCTTTGTGCAGTTTATCGATCGGTTGTTGACAGAGGTATTTACGACTGCCGAAAACCTGTTATGCGCGCACACTTCATCAATGTATGCGGTTATGCTACACACAAACAACCATGCGGTAATCTATGGTCGCGTCTATAGTTACTGCTGACAGTCTGCTTTTTTCGAACGACATGGACAAGTTTTTGAGAAGAAAGGCCGACGAATCCACTCCCCCCACTCAGGAACAACACGAGTCGGTGGATAAGGCCAAAAAGACACGCGTTTTTAAGTTTAATCCGGCGTGGAAAGTGGACCGATCGTGGTTGGAGTTCGATGTCGACACGAACACAATGTGCTGTTCATTTTGCAAGCGTTTTCGACCGAATGGCGCAAATAAATTTGTAACGGGTTGCAGTTCTATCAGACTGGACAATATTCGCTCGCATGAAAAGAGTGTGGATCATAAATTTAGTAATACTGCAAACAGCAATGAACACAAAAAAGAGACTGATCGTCCTATATTGAAAGCAATTAATAATTTGGAACATTCCGAAATGGATTTCATGAGAAAAATGTTCAGAACCGCTTTCTTTCTAGCAAAAGAGGAAAAACCATTCACAGATTTCAAAAAAATAAATGAACTTCAAAGTGCAAATTTTCAAGACAGTCTCCCAGGAAAATGTTTTAAGGTTAGTAATCATTACAACAACGACAAACAGGCAAAAACATTTATCAATTTTATTGCTGAGGCTGAAAGAGAAAATCAGCTAGAGCTCATAAGAAATTCAGAGTTTTTGAGTGCAGCAATGGACGGCTCAACTGACAGTTCAAATTTGGAGGAAGAATCTCATTTTTTATCATTTCTTGATGAAAATTATGAACCACATGTTGAATTTGTGAAGATTTATTCAGTTGAAGGGCGGGCAACAGCTGATAACTTGACTAAGTCTTTCTATGAATTATACAGTGGGTTGGGTGTGGATATAGAACATTCCTGTGTTCAGTTAGTTACGGACGGGCCGACAGTCATGAAAAAAATGTGTTCTCAAATACAAGAAAGAATTCAATGGGTTGTGCCGTTTCATTGCATGAATCACCGATTGGAATTAGCTTTCAAGGACAGTGTGAAGAATCTACCTCTTGAAACAGAAACCTACACCCTATTAGATGGGTTGCATGGTTTTTATAAAAACAGTAGTTTGCAATGGCGAAATCTAAAGAGCAGTTGTGATGTCCTTGGGATATCTTGTCTCGTTCATCCTCCTGCTAAGGGAACTCGTTGGCTAGCCCACAGAGAAAGGGCTGTTCTGGCTGTGGCAAGAAACTATGAAGCAAATGTGGCTCAATTGAGGGCATGTCACCTTGACCGAACACAGAAAAACGAAACAAAACTGAAGGCCCTTGGATTAACTGAAAAACTTCAAAATAAAGACATAGTTTTATTTCTTTTTGTAACCCTTAAGATATTGTTGGTCTCATTTGCATGTTTAAGCAGTATTTTGCAAGCAGACAATTTAAGTATTGATACTATCATAGGAACAGTAAAGAAAACCAAAGCCAAACTTGAAAATTTTGATTGTGAATTAGAAATTGAAAAATTCCAAAACGAGAACATCACTGAGATAGATATATTTAGAAATATTGTTCTCAAACAAAAGCGAACTGGTGGTAGAGGTATTTCAAGTGACCCTGTTGTCACTCAAAGTAAAATGCTAATAGAAAACTTAAAGTCAGCCATGGCTGACAGACTTGGACCAATGAATGAAGGCAACAGTGGACTTAGTCCAATATTAGCTAAATTCTCCATATTTGATGTCTCCTCTCTCCATGTAGATAAGCATGATAACTTAAATGAATATGGTAAAGAGGAGATAGAAGATCTTGCTAACCATTTCTCAGAAATACTTGTCCTAAAGGGATATGATGTCAATGCTATTGCTGATGAACGGGTTTCTTTATGGGAATATGCCAAACAACTATTAAAAACAACTCTACCAGAGGGTAGAACTATTTAAACATTTTGGCCAAAAGTGTTGAGGCAAAAGGCCAATTCTGTTGAGCTTAAAAACATTTTAGCTCTTGTTAAGATTCTCCTTGTATTAATTTTTTCAACAGCATGTGTAGAAAGAAGTTTTAGTCTGATGAATAGAGTAAAGTGTGACTGGAGGGCTTCCTTGTCTTCAGGCAGTTTGAATAACTTGATGCTGGTTGCTAATTCCCAGAAAACTGTTGAAAATTTTAACCCTGACCCTGCCATAAAACTCTGGCTTGCAAGTTCTAAATCAAAACGACGACTTGTTTCCAAATATGGGGAAAGGCAAAGGAAACCCTCCTCTGATTCTTCAAGTAGTAAAAACACCAATCAAACATCAGATTCAGATAATGATTCAATGCCAGAGTTAATCGGTTAATTATAATTATATAACAACTCCAATACTTGGAAATTGTATTGTGTTCTGCTGGAAATTAAACAGTTAATCTTCACAAAGTGTTCGATTTTGCTAAATTACAAATTGACTGTTTTTTCTTTTAAGTTTTCAAATTGAATATAAATATTCTGTCAACTGAAAGCCCCAATTGTTAGATGTAGATATTTAACGTGTCATGTTGTTGTTTGTAGATATAGAAAACTGGCTTTAAAATGGCATCCAGACAAAAATCCGGAGAAGAAAGATGAAGCAGAGAAAAAGTTTAAAGAAATTTCAGAAGCATATGAAGTATTGTCTGATAGTAAGTTAACTAAATTTATTCATCAGTCCGTGTCCATCGAAAACCCTCCATGCTTGAATGTCCCCCCCCCCCCCCCCCACCCCTGGTGGCGACAGCGATAGGTTTATTTGGTATCAATCATAGAGCTGCATATTTTACTATTTGAGTAACTCTTAACCAAAACGTTTTTCATATCACTTTTCCCTTTCAGAGAAAAAGCGTGAGGTATACGATCGTTATGGGAGAGATGGTTTGATATCAGGGGGAGGCTCTCAAGGCTTTGATGCAGATTTCGACATTGGAAATTTCGGATTCCCATCTTTCCACTTCAGAGACCCTGAGGATGTTTTCCGGGAATTTTTCGGGTCAAGCGACCCTTTCGCAAGTTTCTTCTCAGGTACTGTCAAGCGACCCTTTCGCAAGTTTCTTCTCAGGTACTGTCAAGCGACCCTTTCGCAAGTTTCTTCTCAGGTACTGTCAAGCGACCCTTTCGCAAGTTTCTTCTCAGGTACTGTTAAAAGTAAATTCTGATTGTCAAATATTTGCAAAGATTTGCAACTTGAAGTTGTTTGATTCAAAAGGGCAATAGCTATAGACCAACATAAAATAACACTTTTTTTTTCTATACTGAGAAACCATATCTATATTTACTCCGCCCTCTCTATTCACCTTGGTAAGCGACAATTGCCGAAGCACAGCTGGTCTGCCAGGGCAAAAAAAAAATGCTGTGGCAAAACTTCAGAAGTGGTTAAACTTGTAGACTGATTACATGTTTATTCAAATTGTACATTCTTCACTGCATTCTCCTTTGTCCATTTAATACAAATAAACGGTCTAAATCTAAATACTCTTTCTACAGTCCATTTTGATCGATATCAATGAAAGTTTTTTCAAACAAGTATGGCGTCCGTTGATTTGTGGAGAATGTCACCGTTTCTTATCTCGAACTAAAAAGTATGTTTATTGTGTCAAATTTGATACGAAACTACTGTACGTCATACAGAGGCCAGGGAATTGTCGCCATTTTGTTTTCCTCCGATGTGATAAAGTGGTATCGTAGGTCAAAATAGACCGTAGAAAGAGTATACTTTTGTTTAGATTTTTACCATTGGAAATGCAAGCGGGATATTCAAAGTGTCAATAAAGTAGGTTATTTAATCATAGAAAGGCCTGATAAAGGCAACAAGACAAAAAGTTTCTGTTTTATTACCATCAGTTAAATTTGCCGAGGCAAAATTGTTCTCCCACGTCAATTATTTTTGCCGACGTAAATTTCTGAATTGAGAGTTTGAATGTTTATGCCTGATGGGCACACAAACTTAACGACTCATTTTGGATCTTTACTCAAGTGGACAGGTATCAAAACCTTGTTATTTTTCACGATCTTGAATGCCCGTCGTCATATAACTTAAAGCGCTTTGTCTTGATGGCAAATCATCCAATCTATTTATGCCTTGTGGACCTCACAATGTCAGCTATCATATCAATAAACCAATCATTTACTCATTAAGCTTATTTTGAGGTTAACCTCATATTTTGTCTGTGTTTAGGTCAGAGAAGGGATGCTTTTCAAAACGGTACCATGTTCCAGGATTCATTTACAGGCTTTGGTGGTCCAAACAGTTTCTTCACATCATTTTTCGATAACGACCCTTTCAATAATTCAGGGTAAGTCTCGAGTTTTTTTTAAAGGGGGTTCAGAATCCTCAACTTACATTGGTTAGGAAGATCCAGACTGACATGTATTCCTAAATACTGGATTACCGATTTCAGCCATCTTGTCTAGACTCAAAATGATGGGTCCTAGCAAGATGGCTGCTTTTATATTTAGAATTTTGGCTTGGTTCTGCAATTGTAAGTTTATAAAAGGGAAATATTCTTGCAAACAATATAACAGTATGGTCTTTATACTGTCAGCTTTTTATTGTCCTAAAATTAAGTTAATATTTTAGTCACAACAAATGAACTTTTCTTGTTTGGAGAAAGATGGAGGCAAGGTATGAGAAAGCAATTATTTTGTTCTTTCTGTAAACTAGAAAAAATATTTGAAACTTTTCTTACAAAAAAAAGTTCATTTGTTTTGAATCAAGGTAGGTGAAGTTACATGTATATCATGGACTGCCAACTCCACGATGAGTTTATGCCACAATACAACTTTTTAGTTCTGGGTAGCAAATATTGCTGTAAGGTATATGGGTCACATACCTACATACGACATTGAAGCGTAGTAACAAATATGTTACTTGTATTGTCACAGAGGAGGACTCTGGTCCAGTGGGTTACAGTAATCGTCCCTCAGTCCCACATAGACCTTCCATCTATGCAGCGCAGGTTCAAATCCCAGTGACCAAATAGAAATTGACAAATTCTGAGTGGATTTTTCTCTCGGCCGGCGTACGTGGAAGAGTAGCCAGGTACTCACCAAAGGTTGGGACTTTCCTTCATGCAAGGAGCCCTGTTTCATCCCCCACTAAACCTGGCAAAGCCGCCATATAGGGGAAATAATCTTGAGTGCGGCATAAAACATCAATCAATCAATGTATTGACACAGTTTCTGCCGAGCAGTCGCAGTTAATGTCCTTGATTTAAAGTGGCAGGAGCTGTTAAGATGTTGATGTTTTACCGTTAAAACAGAATTGAGATATTATCGCTTACGAGTTGGTCGTCTATGTATTTCTATCTCATTGGATCTATATTGACTTTGGCTGCAGGCTAGGTCTTGTTGTTTTTGTACTACATTGTATGAGAAAGCTTCAATGTCGAATGTGCAGGCGAGCGCAATGCTGACGTAAGCCGTCATTGCTTCAGGGCCTAAAATTTGCCATAAAAAGTCATTTTGTTTAAAATGTAAGGAATGAAAAAACAAGCACTAACAATATTTTGCAGGGTTACTCAAAATTAGATCGTCAATAACTACATGTAGCAAAGCCTTATCACGGTATATTTCCTCTAACAAATTGCCTAGCTTGGTGCTAATTAATCACTATTCCCTTATACTTAACTTCCACCATTGCTCTTTTTATTTATTTCAGAAATCATTTCTTTCACTTAACAGCCTGTCTCTTCTCTTAGCACCCATTTCTCACTTAACAGCCTGTCTCTTTCTTGTTTTACCAACCCCGATATAGCTCAGTTGGTAGAGCGTCAGCTTTAGGGCTGGGAGATCCAGGTTTAAGCCTGGGTTGAGTCAGACCAAAGACTTTAACAGTGGGAGCTGCGGCTGCTGCGCTTGGCGCTGCAATAGGAGTTAGAGCAGCGACTGGTTGGCCCGGTGTCAGTATAATGTGACTGAGTGAAGGGGCTGGCTGGGTGTCTTCGGCAAGTCGTCTCGATGAGGCAGCACCAAATCAAAAAGCAGTGGAAATCTGCCCTGCAACAAGGAGACAACGTCTTCATATGACTGAAATACTGTTAAGCAGGACGTAAAACCCAAATCACTCACTCACTATTTCCTCTCTTAACACCCATTTCTCTCTTTATACTGTAAGTTACTACCCATAATGGCTACCTGTTGGAGGTGCCTACCTGTTTCATAATAAATTTTCTCCCTAACAAAATGCTCGGGTAAACCCCCTTTCCTCAATAGTTATCATTGAATGAAGAATTGTCCTGGGCCCACTTGCACAAAGCACTCTTAACTAAGAGTACTCTTAGTGCATGTCTACAACATTGGACTTAAAAGTGCTCGTAAACTTTCCATATTGTAGAGATAGGCTAAGCGTCCTCTTAAGTTAAGAGCGCTTTGTGCAAGTGGGCCCTGAGCAACAAGCAAACCAAAGAAGACTGACTTGTTGATTGTATATAGCCATATATTATACACATTCTTTAACACCATAGTCTGACATACAACCCTTTGACCGCTGCGTTGTGGGTTCGGATCCCACCCAATCCAAATGGACAATCCAGGCTACCACTGAAGGTCAGGGTTTCCTCCGGTCAAAGAGTCCATTCTTTTAAATTTATTTTCATTTCACCGAAGGTATAAGAGCAATTACAAAGATAATAGGAGGTAACAAAAAATGGCTGGAATAAAGTCTACCAGACTTGTTTTATCCCACTTCCAATATTTGCAGGGGGGGTTTTCTCATAAATTCTGATTGTCAAGACAATAAGAGGGTTAGGAGTTTGAAATAGTGTTTGAAAAGTAAACAAAATTGAAATAACCAACACAATCTCTCATTCTTTTCAAGCCTATATTACATGTAGCTTTAAACAAAACTAAAATAGCAGATATTGTCTGAAATTAGAAACCTTAACATTTTGCCAGCCCTTGTCACTTAAATGAAACCGCTCAGAACTTATATAGATATATTGTCAAATATATGCTGACAACTTTCCCCCTTTTCCTAGAAATGTGAAATCTGGTGCCGGCTGCACAAAAGTGGACATGTATTAAGCGTAAATCTGACTTACATGTATCTAGGCAACGTTACAATCAAATTGTGGCGCAGCATATTTAAGCCTGACTTAAACTTAATACACCTTTTTACAACCAGCTCCAGTAAACTTAACATGGGGCCTTGCTTTAGGTAATACACTGAGCTACATATCAAAGTGCAACGGCAAGGCAGTTTCAACAAAATGAAATAATGCAAAAAGTCATATCAGTAGTGAGTAGTCCTTCAGCAATTATCTCAAAAACAGAAGATATTTGTCAGATAAAAATTGTCAACGTATGTATGTAGTTGGCCATGACCTCATTGTAGTAGATGTCATGTAAGATTTGTTAACTAATGTTGTTAAAGGTGTCAGCAAAACTAGGTCAAACGTCAAGTGTTCTGTGTACAAAAGTGTGTCAACATGTGTGAATGACCTTTTGAACTATTCTCACTTTGTCAATTACAACAGCTCCCCTTCACAATCATCTTCCTTTCAACTTTGAGAGTCTTTTTAAATACCCAATATATTACCACTATTACTAATAATAATAAGAAATCTTTCACAAAGTGTCGGTTACCTTAGTGCCACAGTTGGTCTCAGTTACCCCAGTGCCTCAGTTGGTCTCAGTGCCAGTTACTTCAGTTGGTCTCAGTGCCAGTTACCTCAGTTAGTCCCAGTGCCAGTTACCTCAGTCCCTCAGTTAGTCTCTGTGTCAGTTACCTCAGCCCCTCAGTTGGTCTCAGTGTCAGTTACCTCAGCCCCTCAGTTGGTCTCAGTGTCAGTTACCTCAGTCCCTCAGTTGGTCTCTGTGTCAGTTACCTCAGCCCCTCAGTTGGTCTCAGTGTCAGTTACCTCAGTCCCTCAGTTGGTCTCAGTGTCAGTTACCTCAGTCCCTCAGTTGGTCTCAGTGTCAGTTACCCCAGTCCCTCAGTTAGTCTCAGTGTCAGTTACCTCAGTCCCTCAGTTGGTCTCAGTGTCAGTTACTCCAGTCCCTCAGTTGGTCTCAGTGTCAGTTACCCCAGTCCCTCAGTTGGTCTCAGTGTCAGTTACCTCAGTCCCTCAGTTGGTCTCAGTGTCAGTTACCTCAGTTGGTCTCAGTGTCAGTTACCTCAGTCCCTCAGTTGGTCTCAGTGCCAGTTACCTCAGTTGGTCTCAGTGCCAGTTACCTCAGTTAGTCCCAGTGCCAGTTACCTCAGTCCCTCAGTTAGTCTCTGTGTCAGTTACCTCAGTCCCTCAGTTGGTCTCAGTGTCAGTTACCTCAGTCCCTCAGTTGGTCTCAGTGTCAGTTACCTCAGTCCCTCAGTTGGTCTCAGTGTCAGTTACCTCAGTCCCTCAGTTGGTCTCAGTGTCAGTTAGCTCAGTCCCTCAGTTGGTCTCAGTGTCAGTTACTCCAGTCCCTCAGTTAGTCTCAGTGTCAGTTAGCTCAGTCCCTCAGTTGGTCTCAGTGTCAGTTACCTCAGTTCTTCAGTTGGTCTCAGTGTCAGTTACCTCAGTCCCTCAGTTAGTCTCAGTGTCAGTTACCTCAGTCCCTCAGTTAGTCTCAGTGTCAGTTACCTCAGTCCCTCAGTTGGTCTCAGTGTCAGTTACTCCAGTCCCTCAGTTGGTCTCAGTGCCAGTTACCTCAGTCCCTCAGTTGGTCTCAGTGCCAGTTACCTCAGTCCCTCAGTTGGTCTCAGTGTCAGTTACCTCAGTCCCTCAGTTGGTCTCAGTGTCAGTTACCTCAGTCCCTCAGTTGGTCTCAGTGTCAGTTACCTCAGTCCCTCAGTTGGTCTCAGTGTCAGTTACCTCAGTCCCTCAGTTGGTCTCAGTGTCAGTTACCTCAGTTCTTCAGTTGGTCTCAGTGTCAGTTACCTCAGTCCCTCAGTTAGTCTCAGTGTCAGTTACCTCAGTCCCTCAGTTGGTCTCAGTGTCAGTTACCTCAGTCCCTCAGTTAGTCTCAGTGTCAGTTACCTCAGTCCCTCAGTTGGTCTCAGTGTCAGTTACTCCAGTCCCTCAGTTGGTCTCAGTGTCAGTTACCCCAGTCCCTCAGTTGGTCTCAGTGTCAGTTACCTCAGTCCCTCAGTTGGTCTCAGTGTCAGTTACCTCAGTTGGTCTCAGTGTCAGTTACCTCAGTCCCTCAGTTGGTCTCAGTGTCAGTTACCTCAGTCCCTCAGTTAGTCCCAGTGCCAGTTACCTCAGTCCCTCAGTTAGTCTCTGTGTCAGTTACCTCAGTCCCTCAGTTGGTCTCAGTGTCAGTTACCTCAGTCCCTCAGTTGGTCTCAGTGTCAGTTACTCCAGTCCCTCAGTTGGTCTCAGTGTCAGTTACCCCAGTCCCTCAGTTGGTCTCAGTGTCAGTTACCTCAGTCCCTCAGTTGGTCTCAGTGTCAGTTACCTCAGTTGGTCTCAGTGTCAGTTACCTCAGTCCCTCAGTTGGTCTCAGTGCCAGTTACCTCAGTTGGTCTCAGTGCCAGTTACCTCAGTTAGTCCCAGTGCCAGTTACCTCAGTCCCTCAGTTAGTCTCTGTGTCAGTTACCTCAGTCCCTCAGTTGGTCTCAGTGTCAGTTACCTCAGTCCCTCAGTTGGTCTCAGTGTCAGTTACCTCAGTCCCTCAGTTGGTCTCAGTGTCAGTTACCTCAGTCCCTCAGTTGGTCTCAGTGCCAGTTACCTCAGTCCCTCAGTTGGTCTCAGTGTCAGTTACCTCAGTCCCTCAGTTGGTCTCAGTGTCAGTTAGCTCAGTCCCTCAGTTGGTCTCAGTGTCAGTTACTCCAGTCCCTCAGTTAGTCTCAGTGTCAGTTACCTCAGTCCCTCAGTTAGTCTCAGTGTCAGTTACCTCAGTCCCTCAGTTGGTCTCAGTGTCAGTTACTCCAGTCCCTCAGTTGGTCTCAGTGTCAGTTACCTCAGTCCCTCAGTTGGTCTCAGTGTCAGTTACCTCAGTCCCTCAGTTGGTCTCAGTGTCAGTTACCTCAGTTGGTCTCAGTGTCAGTTACCTCAGTCCCTCAGTTGGTCTCAGTGTCAGTTACCTCAGTCCCTCAGTTAGTCCCAGTGCCAGTTACCTCAGTCCCTCAGTTAGTCTCTGTGTCAGTTACCTCAGTCCCTCAGTTGGTCTCAGTGTCAGTTACCTCAGTCCCTCAGTTGGTCTCAGTGTCAGTTACCTCAGTCCCTCAGTTGGTCTCAGTGTCAGTTACCTCAGTCCCTCAGTTGGTCTCAGTGCCAGTTACCTCAGTCCCTCAGTTGGTCTCAGTGTCAGTTACCTCAGTCCCTCAGTTGGTCTCAGTGTCAGTTAGCTCAGTCCCTCAGTTGGTCTCAGTGTCAGTTACCCCAGTCCCTCAGTTGGTCTCAGTGTCAGTTACCCCAGTCCCTCAGTTGGTCTCAGTGTCAGTTACCTCAGTCCCTCAGTTGGTCTCAGTGTCAGTTACCTCAGTTGGTCTCAGTGTCAGTTACCTCAGTCCCTCAGTTGGTCTCAGTGTCAGTTACCTCAGTCCCTCAGTTGGTCTCAGTGTCAGTTACCTCAGTCCCTCAGATGGTCTCAGTGTCAGTTACCTCAGTCCCTCAGTTGGTCTCAGTGTCAGTTACCTCAGTCCCCCAGTTGGTCTCAGTGTCAGTTACCTCAGTTGGTCTCAGTGTCAGTTAGCTCAGTCCCTCAGTTGGTCTCAGTGTCAGTTACTCCAGTCCCTCAGTTAGTCTCAGTGTCAGTTACCTCAGTCCCTCAGTTGGTCTCAGTGTCAGTTACCTCAGTTGGTCTCAGTGTCAGTTAGCTCAGTCCCTCAGTTGGTCTCAGTGTCAGTTACTCCAGTCCCTCAGTTAGTCTCAGTGTCAGTTACCTCAGTCCCTCAGTTGGTCTCAGTGTCAGTTACCTCAGTTGGTCTCAGTGTCAGTTAGCTCAGTCCCTCAGTTGGTCTCAGTGTCAGTTACTCCAGTCCCTCAGTTAGTCTCAGTGTCAGTTACCTCAGTCCCTCAGTTGGTCTCAGTGTCAGTTACCTCAGTTGGTCTCAGTGTCAGTTAGCTCAGTCCCTCAGTTGGTCTCAGTGTCAGTTACTCCAGTCCCTCAGTTAGTCTCAGTGTCAGTTACCTCAGTCCCTCAGTTGGTCTCTGTGTCAGTTACCTCAGCCCCTCAGTTGGTCTCAGTGTCAGTTACCTCAGTCCCTCAGTTGGTCTCAGTGTCAGTTACCTCAGCCCCTCAGTTGGTCTCAGTGTCAGTTACCTCAGTCCCTCAGTTGGTCTCAGTGTCAGTTACCTCAGTCCCTCAGTTGGTCTCAGTGTCAGTTACCTCAGTCCCTCAGTTAGTCTCAGTGTCAGTTACCTCAGTCCCTCAGTTAGTCTCAGTGTCAGTTACCTCAGTCCCTCAGTTGGTCTCAGTGTCAGTTACTCCAGTCCCTCAGTTGGTCTCAGTGTCAGTTACCCCAGTCCCTCAGTTGGTCTCAGTGTCAGTTACCTCAGTCCCTCAGTTGGTCTCAGTGTCAGTTACCTCAGTTGGTCTCAGTGTCAGTTACCTCAGTCCCTCAGTTGGTCTCAGTGTCAGTTAGCTCAGTCCCTCAGTTGGTCTCAGTGTCAGTTACCTCAGTCCCTCAGATGGTCTCAGTGTCAGTTACCTCAGTCCCTCAGTTGGTCTCAGTGTCAGTTACCTCAGTCCCCCAGTTGGTCTCAGTGTCAGTTACCTCAGTTGGTCTCAGTGTCAGTTACCTCAGCCCCTCAGTTGGTCTTAGTGTCAGTTACCTCAGTCCCTCAGTTGGTCTCAGTGCCAGTTACCTCAGTCCCTCAGTTAGTCTCAGTGTCAGTTAGCTCAGTCCCTCAGTTGGTCTCAGTGTCAGTTACTCCAGTCCCTCAGTTGGTCTCAGTGTCAGTTACCTCAGTCCCTCAGTTAGTCTCAGTGTCAGTTACCTCAGTCCCTCAGTTGGTCTCAGTGTCAGTTACCTCAGTCCCTCAGTTAGTCCCAGTGTCAGTTACCTCAGTCCCTCAGTTGGTCTCAGTGTCAGTTACCTCAGTCCCTCAGTTGGTCTCAGTGTCAGTTACCTCAGTCCCTCAGTTGGTCTCAGTGTCAGTTACCTCAGTCCCTCAGTTGGTCTCAGTGTCAGTTACCTCAGTCCCTCAGTTAGTCTCAGTGTCAGTTACCTCAGTCCCTCAGTTGGTCTCAGTGTCAGTTACCTCAGTCCCTCAGTTGGTCTCAGTGTCAGTTACCTCAGTCCCTCAGTTAGTCCCAGTGTCAGTTACCTCAGTCCCTCAGTTGGTCTCAGTGTCAGTTACCTCAGTCCCTCAGTTGGTCTCAGTGTCAGTTAGCTCAGTCCCTCAGTTGGTCTCAGTGTCAGTTACCTCAGTCCCTCAGTTGGTCTCAGTGTCAGTTACCTCAGTCCCTCAGATGGTCTCAGTGCCAGTTACCTCAGTCCCTCAGTTGGTCTCAGTGTCAGTTACCTCAGTCCCTCAGTTGGTCTCAGTGTCAGTTACCTCAGTCCCTCAGTTGGTCTCAGTGTCAGTTACCTCAGTCCCCCAGTTGGTCTCCGTGTCAACGGACAAGGCTACCATGTCATTGACAAAAATGTGTAATTTTGGGTGTGAATTGGGTATCTATTTTCTACCATATCTTTCTGAAGTACTTTCTTTTAATAATAATGAATGTAACTCCTTCTATGCAAAGTCTCAAAGCTTCAGCTGGTAAAAGTTAATAACAACAGACTTTCCTCAATGGGAAAATTCCACCAATGGGTCGCGGGTTCAAATCCCACTCAGTCTAAAAAAATGGAAAATTTTCTGACTGGGTTCTCACTTGAACGACCAGTGGGATAGTTGCCAGTTACCACCGGAAGGTCATGGGTCTCCTACGGGCATAGAGCCCGGTTTCCTCCCACAATAAAACTGGCAATGCCGCCATATAAGTGAATTAATCTTGAGCGCAGCGTAAAACACGAAACAACCAATCGATCAATGGGAAAACGATTTGGAAAATGCCTCTACATTAGCAATAGAAACAGCCCATAATCCTGTCATTAAACCCTTGTCTCTAACATTGAAGTTAGACTAGATTTGTAATGGATCGCCTGTAATGGAAACTCATCTAAACATAAAGACTTTCCATTACACCTGTTTTTATCATGGGGCCGTTTCAAGAAGCCGTCGCAAGGTACTATTAATTGCAGTTGCCATGACGTCTCTTCACTATGGTATCCATTGGCAATTATACATCGTTTACATTGCGACTGCTTTGTGAAACGAGCCCCTGGCATATGAAGCTTTCTTGTGACATTTGTTGGTATTAAAGAATTGTATTATAGCATAAATGTATAGATTTGTAGAGGTGATATATTTAATAAGTAACTTTTCTTTTACTCCTAAGATATTCTTTAAATGTATTTTTTTTTTTTTTTTTTTTGTTGAAAGAAAAGAAACATCTACCATGTTATTATATGTGCTAGAAGTTTTATTTACTGTTAAAAAAAATTCATCAAAGCAATCCCGAATTGATCATATTATTGCTTATATTAAAACATTGCTCAAATTAGTCTGAATTATTAATTTTAAAATACTTTTTTTTAGTATCAATTAGGTAGTCCACATTTAAAACAATCATCAAGCGAATAGCTCTTATCTTTTTTTTTGAAATAATAAATAATTTCAATGTATTAAGATTTTACTTTGAAACAGACAAAAAACACAGTAAAAGAATCTCTAAACCGAGTGAGCATAGCTGGGGGTTGTTTCTCAAAGCCGTCACAAAGTGCCAAAAATCTCTTCACTTTGGTATCCATTGGCAACTAGGCTTTGTTTGTGATGCGACTGCTTTGTGATACAAACCCTTTAATGTCTTTTAGCTACATTCAGCTAAACCTTAATCAAACCTTAAAGCTTACATGGAGGACCATTAATTGCCTAACGCAGACGGACATTTTTTGTTGTTGGAAACCGGATATTTTGTTGCCAGAGTTGAATCGCAGTTACCCGCACATGAGCAAATGCAGTCGACCGTTACAAGATGTATAGTGACGTCAGCATATAATTCCTCTTCAAAACGGAATGCCGTCACCATTCAGAACACAGTCACATGATTCCATACTAAATGTTAATTGGCTGATATCATTCTGTTTCGGATAAATAAAAAAATCTGATCTCCCCCGAAGGTTGTCAGCCCAGTGGAACAGGATTTTTATATCCGCAAAACTAAACCAGCGAATATTTTGTTGCCGACAAAAAAATCTTGTGGCCGTTACCCGCAGACGCGGATAATTACAGGATATTTTGTCTCCGGCGACAAAACATCCTGTTTCCAGCAACAAAAAATGTCCGCCTGCGGCAGACATAAGTATACTAAATACTTTCTTCTCGACCTTGAAAGGTTCGTAGAGCCTAATGTCTTAATATGAATGTTGGTGGGGGAGGGCGATCTTTTGGTTGATTGCTACTTTTGGCATTGTATGGCAGTAACTATTAAGTGCCGCGTTAAGACCCAATCAATCAATCGTATGACTGAGTAGATTTTGATCAAAGACCCTAATGATAATCAAAACATGTACACTCGATGTCATTCTAAATTATTAGATCTAAATCAATGAAGATAATTATCAACGTCTCTAGAGTGCAACAACTAACAGCTTGTTTGTTTTATTTATTTGTTTAACATAGCATGGCTATTTTGCAGGCTAATACCCTTGTTTTTTAAAGTGGAATTTTTCCCCATCTTCCATAACTAACTGCTGCATATGAGATCTGTAAATTAATTACAGTATCACCAGTTTTGTTTTAATTATTTGTTTGTCTCGCATCTGTCATTTTGTTATTACGGTGCAGAAATAGCTTTTCTGTAAGCCGACATATTTGCCATCCCTGTACCGAACTCCTTTTTGTCCACATTTATTAACCATTGTTACAGAGTTTATTAACCCGCTTTGCAAGCTTTGGTTCACAAATATTTATTGCCGTCTCTGTCATATATTTGTGAGGCCCCTGTTACCTGTTTGATTCGGTGCCATATCAGACCTGTCTCTTACCAAAAGGCTTCAACATGAATTTTTTCTTTGAACATGAAATGTTCGTACAGGGATAGTGGAGATCCAGTGGGATAGATTGATCATTACGGTCCCACACTGACCTTCCATCCATGTGGCGCTGGTTCAAATCTGTCTCTGGCCAATTGAAAATTGAACAAAATTCTGAGCGTGTTTTTCACGCGGTCAATGTATGTGGAAGAGTTGCCAGGTACTCGCTGAAGGTCGGGTGTTTCCTTCAGGCGATGGGCCCAGTTTCCTCCCCCACTTAACCAGGCAACAACACCATATAAGTGAAATAATCTTGAGTGCGGCGTAAAACATCGATCAATCTAATATGGTTATTAAAATAATGTCTTTTTGATCTGATTGGGTCAGAGGCTCAAATCCCACTCACAGTTTTAATTTTGTTGTGAGGTGAAGTGGTTATTTATCAGCCTAATGGCTGCAGTAGGTAGAATGACTTACGGTATATCGTTCTCATCTTCGATATTAAACATCTGCTGACTATCGATATGTCACATGACGTAGTCGGTAAGCATTCTCCACGATGTTTCTAGATCCAACTGACTTCTCCACCTCTCCGGCCAAACGTTCCAAAATGTTGGACAAACCCAGATTATTGGCCTTGTGACGTTAGAAATATCATGATGTCACAGAGCTACTTCAATGAGTATGTCTAACCTTACGGGACGTTTGGACTTGACATGTGACGTAGAGGTCAGTTAGACGTGTGACGTAGAGGTCAGTTAGACGTGGGATGTGGATTGAAGGCAGGCAACAGTTTAATTTGTTGGGTTCAATCTCATAAAATTTGTCAATACTACAATAGCTGGTGACCTATCTCAGCAGGAATTTCCTTTTACAGACACTTCTGACCTATTCTCAAAACTAAGGTCTCATTCAACATACTTAAAGTGGCATGAGCTGTCAAAATTCACACTTTTTTCATAGTTTCTGATCATCACGACAGTAAGAGGCTTTGAAGGTCATCGAAAAAACAAATGATTAGCGTTGGAATGAGGAAAATCCATACAGTATGTGGCCTATACAAAAAGTAACAAAGTTTTAATAACCGGGACGACCATTCATTCATTCTAAGCCAAAGTTTGTTCAAAACAATACTTTATCGTACATTCTCGAGACTAGAACCACTAAAAAGCTTCTGAATTATACGTCTTGAGAAAAATAGCCAATAATTACAACATTCTGTTTTAACGTCAAAATATCAACATTTTCTCATGCCACTTTAAACAGGTCTGTGAAATTATGACGTGATATAATCAAATGCATTTAAATTCTTTTTGAAATACAACACACAGACTTTTGACACATTGCTGTACACATAAGATAAAAAATGTTGTTCTCGTAATAATCTTCCAAACTGAAATTTTCCCCTGGTGAAGAGCCTGTTTGTCATTGATTGATTCTAATAATCTGCAAGCCCCTGAACCCCCCCCCCCCCCCTTTCATAGCAAATTTTCACAATCTATCCCCCACCAACCACTCACACACCTTATAACCTTTGATAGTTTATATTTGGCAAATTGGCAACAAGATTTGTTTACTCTATAATAAATATTCCTGGTGCTGCGTAGTAATATCAATAAATCTAGAGCCTAACAACGTTGCCATGTCCTCATTTAGTACAAAGACGTTGATTAAATATGTAAGATTTCGGAAAAATATAAATACATAATTCAAAATAATTGTTTGGTCGAAGACATCAGCATGTGGCCTTGTTTTTCTGTTCTGTTATTAAAAAAACTAAAAGTTTTCAGGGAAAAATTAATGTTTCAAATCATTTAGTGCAGAAAAATTTCTTGTGACGATCACTTCGACTTTTGACTAAATGAATAGAAAGTGCAAGTCTGGTAGGAATTCCACAAGTTTTCTGTCATCTGGTGCTGTATTGCTCATGTGGCTGAGCTTTTTTCGATCTAACATGACGTTTACACGTTATGGAGCAAAATATACGTCAAATGGAATTACGTCACTAAAAACGTTCTTAATAGCGTCATCTGTCACCGCATACCAGGAAATGTGATAGTAATTCTTACATGACTTGCACTCTCTACGAGTGCTGTTAGTCGTAGTTGTTTAGATTGGGTTGAACTGTTAGTTCAGTGGCGCCCCCTAGGCAGGAAGACACTCACCCCCATGACGACAATCCTATATATTCTAGCAGGAGACATCGTCATCCGAGACACACCAGACGCCAGCGACATGAACCATTGGGCGTTCATCAGAGACGCCCTGGACCCATGGAGCCCTTCTTTCCGTTTGGTGGGATGTTGAGTCATGACTTTGGGTCGCCGTTCTTTAGTGACCCGTTTGGTTTCCCGGGCAATGCAGGGTAATATCTCTATATATTCTTAGCTCCTTTCCCTCTGTATGTTGTCATGTCCCTACCCTTGTAACCCCCTGATTGTGGCCAGTGTTATGTCTGCCTGTTATTCCTCCCTGTATTACCATGCTTAGTGTTTCTTTCAGCTTTTTCACTATTTTGGGATCAAGGTTTCCGTTTTAAGTGGCTAATATATGTCCACTGATTTGGCTTTTAAATCGGAAGACTGTCAACCCCATGTTATTAATTGACTGTGGAAGTTATTACTTGAATGCCATCACCGTTGCGTGTTGATATCAACAGACATATCCAGTTTTGTTTTACAGTGAATTGCTCGTGTTAAAGCCGTTTTTTTCCAGCTGATTGACGATTTTTAATCATAAGCTTTGTGGCAGGCTATATGAATTCACGCCACAATATATTTCAACTATGATATTGCATAAGGCTAAATTAACCTTGAGCGAGCGGGAAAATATGCCTTGTTTTTTATTATCTCAACATAACTTGCACAGTTAGTTAATAAAAACAAAAGTTGTCGTTCCTTCATGGTATTAGCCTTCGGATGGTCTTTTTGGCCTGTAACATTTGGCAAACACCATGAGGCTGTTTCTCAACACACTTATCATTATGCCCATAATAACTCTGCTCCTGGTCAGAACGCAATGTTGAAGGTATATGTTGCCATGACATTGGACTTGGGTCGGCCGTAAATGTGTTGAGAAACAGCCCTCAGGGCAATACGAAAACTTCTGATTATAGTAAGCATGGGCAATGTACTAGTCATTTTCTTTACGCACTTATCATTATATATTTATGACTAACTTATTACTGGTGTTATATAGTTTGTCATTGCTTTTAACTTTGGTTGTGGAACTTACAGTGAGGGTACTGTTGGCTTAAATTGTGTTAAATAGATAATGTTATTTATAAGGTATTTGTTCGTAGATCATTACAAATATTTCAATCTGAGGATAAACATATTTAGACATTTGTAAGATAATTAATTCAATTTTCGTTTTTCGAAAAAAATTCAATTTTAAGCATAAAAAATCATTATCTGAGGCGATTTAAAACGTGTAAGATAAAATACTGCACAATGTGTAAAATAACATACTGCACAACATGTAAAATAAAGTACTTCACAACGTGTAAAATAACTTACTGCAAAACGTGTAAAAGACTTGTAAGGTAAAGCAGTGCACATTATGTGAAATAACGTACTGCACAATATGTAAAAGACATGTAAAATAAAGTATTGCACAATATGTAAAAGACATGTAAGATAACGTACCGCACAACTTGTAAAATAACGTACTGCACAACAAGTAAAATAAAGTATTGCACAACGTGTAAGATAAAGTATTGCACAACGTGTAAAATAAAGTATTGCACAATATGTAAAAGACATGTAAGGTAAAGCATTGCACAATATGTAAAATAACGTACTGCACATTATGTAAAAGACATGTAAAATAAAGTATTGCACAACATGTAAAAGACGTGTAAGGTAAAGTATTGCACAATATGTAAAAGACATGTAAAATAAAGTATTGCACAAGATGCAAAAGACATGTAAAATAAAGTACTGCACAATATGTAAAAGACATGTAAGGTAAAGCATTGCACAATATGTAAAATAACGTATTGCACATTATCTAAAAGACATGTAAAATAAAGTATTGCACAATATGTAAAAGATATGCAAGGTAAAGTATTGCACAATATGTAAAAGACATGTAAAATAAGGTATTGCACAATATGTAAAAGACATGTAAGGTAAAGTATTGCACAATATGTAAAAGACATGTAAAATAAAGTATTGCACAAGATGCAAAAGACATGTAAAATAAGGTATTGCACAATATGTAAAAGACATGTAAGGTAAAGTATTGCACAATATGCAAAAGACATGTAAGGTAAAGTATTGCACAATATGTAAAATAACCTACTGCACAATATGTAAAAGACATGTAAGGTAAAGTATTGCACAATATGTAAAAGACATGTAAGGTAAAGTATTACACAATATGTCAAATATAATATAAAATAGACTGTTTAAACATGTACAACCTTACATGGTGTCACACATTATTTTACCTTCAAATTACACGTGTCACAATCTATGAATCTTGAGTGCGGCGTAAATCACTAATCAATCAATCTGAAAGTTTGTTTTTTGCCATTCTTAGGCCTGGCAGGTGGGAGGATGGATTGGGATGCACTGGAAGGGGGGATTGGGATGCACTGGAAGGGGGGATTGGGATGCACTGGAAGGGGGGATTGGGATGCACTGGAAGGGGGGAGGGTGAAGGATGGATTGGGATGCACTGGGAGGGGAGATTGGGATGCACTGGAAGGGGGGATTGGGATGCACTGGAAGGGGGGATTGGGATGCACTGGAAGGGGGGATTGGGATGCACTGGAAGGGGGGATTGGGATGCACTGGAAGGGGGGAGGGTGAAGGATGGATTGGGATGCACTGGGAGGGGAGATTGGGATGCACTGGAAGGGGGGATTGGGATGCACTGGAAGGGGGGATTGGGATGCACTGGAAGGGGGGATTGGGATGCACTGGAAGGGGGGATTGGGATGCACTGGAAGGGGGGATTGGGATGCACTGGAAGGGGGGATTGGGATGCACTGGAAGGGGGGATTGGGATGCACTGGAAGGGGGGATTGGGATGCACTGGAAAGGGGGATTGGGATGCACTGGAAGGGGGGATTGGGATGCACTGGAAGGGGGGATTGGGATGCACTGGAAGGGGGGATTGGGATGCACTGGAAGGGGGGATTGGGATGCACTGGAAGGGGTTGTATGTGTTATGTAACTCTGTTGAGAATTCGTAAATGTTGTATCAGTTTAGGTTTTAATGACTGGAATAATTAAACTCCCTTATTTGTAATCAATTCGTTAAAGAACTAGCCAAGAAACCTGGGCTCTGCCGTCTGTAGGGCGAATATAAAGTCGCCCTTAGACCGAAAATCCGGGCTAGTTTAAGAACATGTATCGTACAAACTCTGACGAAAAAAGGGGAGATTTTTGGTGAAAGCCCTAGAAAAAATCAAGGCCTTCTGTTTCTATCTACGGAAATCAATAAGTTTAGCACCGTGACGTCATAGTTGACACTTGGTATATAAATTCTCAATGTTGTGTCCATAGTTATTAGTTTTATGGTTGTGATTTCATACATGTTGTAGATCAAAAATGAAAATTTTCAATTGCTTTTTTTTTCTGACACCCAGGGCTGTTTCGGATACCTTCATTTCTTTCAACATTTTTTTTTAACACAAATTTAACCAATTTACATACCATCGTTACATGTTGCCACTCTCATAGCATTCCTTGGGTCAAAGTGAGAGCAATGATGCAGGGGCTGGTTGTACAAAGCTGTATGAAGCTTAAGTCAGGCTTAAACATGTCGTGTCACAAAGGATAGTGACACTGCCTAGGTAAGTCAGACTTCAGCCAGCTGCCCCAGGTTCTTAGTCTCTGACTAAAATGCTATTTTACCTTTCTTTCTAATTCTTCCAGCTTCTCTCAGATGACCAGCACAGCATTCAGTGGCCCCAGTATGGGCGGAAACTTTAAATCTACGTCCACCTCAACAAAATTTGTCAACGGCAAAAAAGTTGTCACGCGAAAGTAAGTCAAGATTTATTAACCCGACCTTTTTTATTATGAGATTTATTATGACCTCGCTCACAAAGTATTTCAGGGGCCTCTGTGGTCCAGTGGGTTAGTGATCCTCCCTCAGTCCCACACAGACCTCGGTGGTCCAGTGGGTTACAGTGATCCTCCCTCAGTCTCACACAGACCTCGGTGGTCCAGTGGGTTACAGTGATCCTCCCTCAGTCCCACACAGACCTTCCATCGAATCACACTTAAACCAAATAAGAATTGAATATTTCTGAGAGGATTTTCCACTCGGTCGCCGTATGTGGAAGAGTTGCCAGGAGTTGAAGCTCGGGGGTTTCCTTCGGGCAATGAGGCAGATTTCCTCCCTACTAAACTGGCAACATATAAGTGAAATAATCTTGAGTGTGATATAAAACCTCAACAAATCAATCAATCACAAAGTAATTCAACAGTGATCCTACAATGTGTAAGTTAAACCTTGTTTCAGCTTGACCCACTTTTGAACAACCCAGCTGTAACACTGAGAAACCTACATTGAAACAAACATGAACTGTCGATCACTTTTGAACAACCCAGCTGTAACACTGAGAAACCTACATTGAAACAAACATAAACTGTCGATCACTTTTGAACAACCTAGCTGTAGCACTGAGAAACCTACATTGAAACAAACATGAACTGTCGATCACTTTTGAACAACCCAGCTGTAACACTGAGAAACCTACATTGAAACAAACATGAACTGTCGATCACTTTTGAACAACCCAGCTGTAGTACTGAGAAACCTACATTGAAACAAACATAAACTGTCGATCACTTTTGAACAACCCAGCTGTAACACTGAGAAACCTACATTGAAACAAACATGAACTGTCGATCACTTTTGAACAACCCAGCTGTAACACTGAGAAACCTACATTGAAACAAACATAAACTGTCGATCACTTTTGAACAACCCAGCTGTAGTACTGAGAAACCTACATTGAAACAAACATAAACTGTCGATCACTTTTGAACAACCCAGCTGTAACACTGAGAAACCTACATTGAAACAAACATGAACTGTCGATCACTTTTGAACAACCCAGCTGTAACACTGAGAAACCTACATTGAAACAAACATGAACTGTCGATCACTTTTGAACAACCCAGCTGTAACACTGAGAAACCTACATTGAAACAAACATGAACTGTCGATCACTTTTGAACAACCCAGCTGTAACACTGAGAAACCTACATTGAAACAAACATGAACTGTCGATCACGTCAAGTGGTTTTAGCAGACACTTCTCCATGCTGTCAGCATATAAGGGTTCCCAGGTTTAATTTCCGTAAATAACATTAACTAATAAAAATATTATAAATTGAGAGTTTGCATATTGCCGTGGCATTGTCCATCGGGTAGCGGTATCGATCCTCAGAGCAATAAGATAATCCTCCATTATAAACATGATGTAATGTCAAGAAAATGAAAGCACTTCTATTATGGTATTAACATCTTTCTCCTAATTTGTTGTAGAACTGTGGAAAACGGACGAGAAACGATCACAGTGGAAGAAAATGGGCGTCTCAAATCACGAACTATAGACGGGAATACTGAGGCAATAGCCTATTAAAATCTAACGTTAATTAAAACTCTGAAATTGAGACTTGTTTATAATTTGATCGCTCTTTGATAAATTTCTCTTTCGGACTTTTTTTCCTGGAAATCATCTTGCTGGAAATTTATTGAAACTGGGATATGATGTTTTATGTGTACATGTATTTGAAGCAAGGGACTTTAATATGTGCTCTTTAGCATGTAATTAGTAAGTGCATATGTCATTCACACTATATTATTGTTGAATATGTTTTGTTCTTTTTTTTTTATGTGTATGTCAGTCACTTTTGGACTAGTAACTGTGATGTACTTATCATACACAATTTTGCAGATAGCTACAATTTGAATACAACTATTTTGTGAATTCTCTTCAACATGTAAGAGGCATTCACGATACAGAACATTTTTCAAATTTAATTTACAAAGTTATTAAACTGAATTCGTGAAGGTGATAAAATGTAGAGAATTCAAATTTACTATAAAATAATCCAATAATCTTTTCTGCTTTTTGGTTCTCTAACTTAACAGTTTATTTCAAAACACTGAGACTGTTATTTCTTAATTTGCTATATGAATGACCTCTGATTTAGAAATAAATTTGTGTGTGAAATTTCCCTACTGATTTGGACAGCATTTAATAAGGTATGGCTGATGATATCATCCAAGTAATATTTACTCTGTAATTGTCAATATGTATAAGGGTAAAATGTCCTATCTCCCAGGAATATTGAGGGATTTTTTTTTAAAACTGAGTCTGCAATTTGTTTTCTTCTTTCTAACAGAATAAAAATTTTACCTCTCTTAAAAAGTGAAAGGAACAATTTTTAATTGAGATAGGGAACATTTCTTACTTTAAACTCATAAATTTGACTGCCCTTGCATCCAGTAGACCTCTCGTATACATGTATTTACTGTTTTGTTCTTCATCTATATGAAGCAATTATGTTTTCGTTCGCCAGACTGCAGTGCGGTCGTGATTTTTCAACTTTTTTTTTCGTTTGTGTTACTACTATACTTTTTGCGTGGTGTCAGAGAAATAACTATTATCCAATCCCCAAAAAGTATGTTTTCAGTTTTACCAAGTAAAGCTTTCAATACTTGTTTGTGGTTCATTAGGACAAATGTATTAATATTGTAGATTACTGACAGAAAGTGTACCAATATTTACTATGTTATTTAACGTTGTCTTGTTTTCTTTTCATAAAAATTGTGTAGTATTTTAACTAGCGTCCATTATTGTTGAAAAATAATTAAATTTTATAACTCAAATTTCAATATGATTTTATCCGAGATAAAAGATATCTTCTTCGAAACGCTAAACTTGTCCAATTTTTTTTTGCTCGGATTTTACTGTGTTAAGTTTCGAAAACTAAAACATTTTTGGCACTATTTATTCAAATGGAAATTTTTTAAATCTCAAACCGCTCAGTTAAAAAGTCGAGCAAGTTGTACAGTTATGCGAAAAGCAATATGCAGTTTAAAACGCCTGTTTTATTTAGTAAAGAAACTCTTGTCTAAAAATAAAAAAATTTGTAAATAGATATGGTTCATGGCTTGTCTCTCCATAACATAATAATAAGTATAAGTTTTAAATGACATTTGGAAGTAGGGATAGATAAACACAAGACATCTATCTGGATTACAACTTCATTTATTGCTCACGACGTTTCGCCAGATATGCCTCTAGTCATCTGATGACGTTGTAATCCAGAAAGTTGTTTTGTGTTTAATAATAAGTATTTTATTTTGTGAAGATTGCACAATCAATTTAAGAAAAGACAGCAGCCAGCAAGGTCTCGTTGAGTTTAATCTTACCCAACTTGTGGCCATATTACATAGTTGGGTCAAATTTGGCTCTGGCTCATATTAAATTATATGATTGATTGATTGATGTTTTACGTTGCAAGATTATTTCACTTATATTGCGGCATTGCCAGGTTTAGTAGGGAAGGAAATCAGACTCTTTACCAGGAGGAAACTCCAGACCTGCAACTCTTTACTGTGTATCATTTGCTCGTTGCTGTGTGTCTATATATATATTTATGAGCACTAAAACACACGGGCACAGGGAAAATCTTCTTGTCTGAAATAACCACGGAGACAAGTTTCTAATTGTGTTAAAAACAAGTAGGCCTATACCATTTAGACCTTTATACCCCATCATAAATTGTTGTAATAAAGTAAACCTATGATATTTCATTAGGTTGATGACTGACGGGAGCTTGGCCTTAGTCAGTAGAATTTTCTGGAACACTTTGTATTGTCAACATTGACAACTACGCATCATAAGCTATGGTAAGAATATCGTCAGACTATATATTATTGGGTCATGGGAAAAGACAGTGAAAATAGTTTGTAATGTTTGAATCCAAAAACTTTCCTTTCCAAACGTTTGTGCTTGGTATCTGCTGCGTAAGTGAGAAAAGGGATTTTCTCAATATATATATAACTATATATATATATATGTATTGGTCTATATATTGTAAAACGGCGTCCCCAGTACCCCCACTGATGCTTAATTTGCATTGTACTGTTGTGTATTACGTGTATATATATATATATTGGTCTATAGGGCCTATATTGTAAAACGGCGTCCCCAGTCCCCCCACTGATGCTTAATTTGCATTGTACTGTTCAACTGCTCATATGTTGGTAGGCCTACACGATTGATTCTTAAAACCTGTGTCCCCAGTCCCTAGTATCCCCACACTGTAAAAATGTGGTTGTAATTCCGTGGGCAATCGTAGGACAAGTAAAATTTGCTGTAGATTTACATCTGTGTGAATATGTAAATTTACAGTGTGGTGTTGGTAGATTTACAGTGAAACAGTATATTTACTGCACTTCGTGTTGTCTTCTGTCCTTAAATACAAGTATCTTCTCCGTTAATCTACCAAGGTTGTTTGTAAATTAACCAAAAAGAGTAAATTTACCAAAATGTGTTACAGAGTGACATGTAAAACAACAATACTTAGGTAATCTAACACATCTGTGTATATTTACAGTGTGTTCACGTAAATTTACATGAGAGCCAATATAATAACATCGCACTCAGGGGTAAAACGTTTACAGCACATTCTCAACGTTTTTCTTGTAGATTCTTAAAACCTGTGTCCCCAGTATCCTCTCTTGGTGATTTGCCAATTACTTTAAAATGACGTAATTTAGCGACATCACAATGGCAGTCATATGTGGTAGACCAGACAAAGCATCCGACTGTTTTAAACTCAAATTTGTCAGCATTTTTAAGACATATTTTAGGAAAGTAACCCGATATTGTGACAGTATATGTCTGAAATAATCAAGAAATGCGAAAAAATATTGCATGAAACGGGAACTCAAATGAATATAGCTAAAGTCTAATTGGTAGCTGGGCTTGTCCGGTCTAAGATTGTCATGTAACGTCATGTCATTGTTACGCGAAAAACTGGCAAATGGTCTATTGCAAAGGCCCTATGTAGAATATTCTAAAAATCTACGTCCCCAGTCATCCCCACTGTATATTATACCAGCATCACCAGTTCCTAGTATCCCCCATTGCGCTTTATAAATACTAAATTTATTTAGATGTTGTGTGCGGATCTACTGTTTCATACACATTTTTAAAGCGCTGGTTGCTGCTACCGCCCAAAATCTTGAATGTTGACAGACGATTCATAGCATATACTGTATTTTATCTTACGTCGCCAAAGCCTATAAGCTTGGTCTCTTACACCGGTGATTCCTATTGCTCTGTGGGAAATTGATGGGTTCTGTCGCCTGTGGATTTATCGTGAGTATTTGGGTAATAAACGCGTAACTGTTAGGTACACAGAATCATTTGTGCTACTAGTAGGCCTACTATGTTTAGTAAATATGATGAATTGATATTGTTTCTATTGTGGTTCATAAAGACTCGACCAAACATTTAATTTCAGGTTATTGTAAAATCTTAAAGATATTACCTTTTATCTGTAATTCTTATACTCATTAGATGAACTGAAAGGTCCTAATTTTTAAAGAAGTCACCAGTTTATAACACGAATATCGAGCCAGGGAAATCGTATAATTCTGGGCAACACTTTATGGGTAGCTGGTGTGTCATGAATCATTTAGGACATCTTTAGTTGCCTGATATGGCATCCATATTGGATTATGTAAAATTCTCTTTTAGTCTATATCTTCATTCCATTTCACTCCATATCTTGAAGAGTTTTGATCCAATCTTCACAATTTTTTTTTTAAAGTCGGGCTTATAACAACAGTCAATAGACATAACTCAATGAACGTCTTCCAATACTGCCGGAAAAGGACAGTAACTCTGAAAATAATAAAACCAGCGCAGCCAAAATAGGTGCACATCCTTGCATGACATTTATTATGTCCAAGTTTTCAACAAAAAAAATCAGATAAAAACTGTGGGAGGAGATGCGATCCATTGTCTATGTACTCCTATAGTACTGCATAGATATCTTGTTATTATATAAAGATATATATGCTGTACTGTCGGAAAAGAGGAGTAACTCTAAAAATAATGATACCAGCACAAGCAAAATAGGAGGTTCACATCCTCGCATGATATCCAACATATCCACTACGTTTTTTAAAAAAAATCTGATAAAAACAATCAGAGAAGATGAGTTGACAAGCCATAATTGTCTATGTCTTCCTATACTGTTGGGAAATGGGACTAACTCTCAAAATAGGAGGTGCACATCCTCAAATGATATCCAGCAAGTCCACCAAGTTTCGAAAAAAACTGTAGGAGACGCGATGATAAGCACTAATTGTCTATGTCATCACCTCCTAATGCAAGGGGAATAACTACTGAAAAAAAAAAACCAAAACACTTGATCTCATTGATAAGCTTCTTTTACTTGCAATAACAAACAACTGTTCGAAGTTTCCAAGTTTCGAGTGTTAAGACTTTCTAAAATATTGTGCTTACAATGAAATTTTTGGCTGATGGTAATGTAAGGGGCATAACTCCTGAAAGAAACCTCTGACGACTCTTATTTTAAATAGGCCCCCCCTGTGGTCGCCGTATTAAACTAATGTCTCAAGTTTCAAAGTAATATGTGGAAAATAAAATGTAAGTGGAAAATAAAATGTTTATGTGCAATTATGAAGACATGATATAGTATTGATTTGTCATGAATGACATTTCCACAAACATACATTTTATAAAGTCTTTTACTAATCAGTAACAAAATCAAAGGAAAATAATTTAAATTCACAATTCTCTTACAGTAAATGAAAGACAAACGCAGAAAATCAACAATTTATGATTTTTTAACAAACTATTTTTGCGGTATTCAGTCTTTCTTCATGCCATGTCAACGCCAACAATTAATACAAAGTAAAAAATGTTTTCTGACACTACTCAAAAGGTGAAAAATTCAGGGTTTTTTTTTAGCTGAAAGAGTTGGAATGAATTGCAAAATTTTCTTGAATTTAATCGAGAGTAAATGTCAAATACATGTATCACATTATTGTCTTCGTCATACTGATTCGGAAATTTCAAATTTCTTACATAAAGATTTGACTATTGTTAAAGTAGACCATGGTTGAATTGGCAACAGTTTGCCATAATGCTGCTCTTATTGCAACTGTTGCTACATTGACAAGATTGGTTGTCTTTTTCTTCCACACGATTTGCCGTGGCTCAGTAGGTAGAGCGTTGGACGCTCAATCCTAACAGCCTTCCACCAATGGGTCGTGGGTTCGAATCCCACTCAGTCCAAAAATTGGAAAATTTTCTGACTGGGTTTTCACTCGAACGACCTATGTGGGATGGTTGCCAGTTACCAGCGGAAGGTCGTGGGTTTCCTCCGGGCACAGAGCCCGGTTTCCTCCCACAATAAAACTGGCAACGCCGCCATATAAGTGAAATAATCTTGAGCGCGGCGTAAAACACCAAACAATCAATCAAACAATCAATCCACACGATTTGCTCTCTCTCTTGCTTCCTAAAGATCTTTTGTCTCTGGCTTTGAAGAGACGCAAGAAAAAATGTCCGCTTCCACTTCCAAGGGGTTGTGTTTAGATGCAGGGATTGTGATGTGTGGCCATTTTAGTTTTCTCGACTGTACAGGTAAAAGACACGGGGATCTACTTTGGATTCCAGAAGACTGCCAATCGATGTTTCTACCAAGACTCTTGGGGAATTTTATCTGACGCCAATCCTGTCAGAACTGCTCATTGGCCGATTGATTGATTGATTATGGTTTGACGAAAATTCGACATCAACACAGCATTTCTATTGAATTGCCTGGGGACGTGCCACAAGAAGGCATTTCATTATTGAACATTCTGTCACAAAGATGATTATAAAAAAAAAATGGAAAAAAAATAAATATGAAAGTCTTGAGCTAAAACCATTGGCTTAAAATATCTTCATTGTATCCACTGAAAATGACACTTTTTTCAAAGCTTTTCACAAATGTCTGACAAAGTTTCTGATGAGCCGTCAATCAATCAATCACTGTCAATCAATCAATCACTGTCAATCAATCACTGTCAATCAATCAATCACTGTCACTTTCTGAATCACTCAATTGGAGATCTTGACCTGGTGGATAGAAAAACAAAAATAACATCATCAAAAAATGTAATTTATTGAGAAAATGAAATAGAATATAGTTCATTTCCACGTTTGTTTTTTTTCCATCAACTTCTAAGGTGCCTTTTTAAAGGTTAAAGTTGAAAAATGAAATCTCTTAACGGCACGCTTATTGTCGTAACAGTTCAGGCATTTGTTAAGAAAGCCAATTTACACCTGCGCTTACTGCAAGTAAAACCACTAAAACTAAACATTGGTTACATTGAAATGAATAAACCGAGGCGTAAAAGCAGAAGTAGAATTGAAGCCCAAATACAACAACGACCTTCAGAAACCGACTCTAATATCATGTTTTCTTTTATCTGTCATTCACACATTCAATTTAACCTGGTAGGTTTGTGTGTCCCTCAAACCAGATTATTTGTCTAATTTTTCTCAGTCACTAAGATCATACTGTTCCGTTAGATTGCTCCCACAGTTTAAGTGGAGATTACAATTGACGGGATTTGAAACGCCTTTGTATTACAGACAGTCTGCTCGCAGTATTTTGGGTCGCTATTGTTGGTCTCACACAACGGGTGAGGGCATTCTGATCCGTCTTGAGAATAGCCAAAACTCGTGTTTTGTCTTCCGATTCATTCAATTTCTGATATTGCAGATATAAGTACTGAGTATGTATATTTGTAAGTGTCAGACTAGTCCGCATGGTGATTAATTTCTGTTGCTAACTTACAAATAGACACACACAGTCCACATATACACAATATTCGATGCTCATAAGGTTCAGAATGAATCGGAATACCTAACACGGTTGCGGTTATTCTCGGGGCAGATCCGAATGCCCCCAATGGGTGTCTGAGACAAACCATAGCGATCCAAACTGCTGTGATACACGGGCGTTTCCAATCCCTTCAATTGTAATAGTAGTTTTACGTCATTAGGGTGGGTGCCTGTGTACATGCCCATGATCAGACTTTCTTTACAGTGCTGAATAAAGTTCCTTACACAGATCTATTTAAAACGGAAAAATCAATCGTAAAAATAATGAAATATGTAAAAGCCATCTTGCAGATTTCTTAAATCTTGTGATAGGCTCGGCAAACTTACTTAATGTGCTGAGAAATTTTGGTTGTTGTGGCGTTGGTTTGGAAATGCTGGATACTCCATTAGATGGTAACGCTGAAATGACAGTAAGTCAATTAATAAACAGAAAATTCTACTGATCAAGGCGAAGCTCCTGTCAGTCGTCAACCTAATGAAATACCAAAGGTTTAGTTTATTACAACAATTAATGGGGTATAACGGTCTCAATAATAAACCTCTTTTTAACACAATTAGAAACTTGTCTCCATGGTTATTTTAGACAAGAACATTTTCCCTGTGCCTGTGTGTTTTTGTGATCATAAATATACAAAGCAGATGCTAGAGGGATTTTTTCACATACACTGTACGGTGCTTGCAAATAATTTTTTGCCAAACAGCTTGTCTTTCAAAAGTGCAACTAAAACAAATTATCACTTCCTTGTTGACAACAGATTTTAAATTTCCCAAAATGTTTGATTAAGTGTTCTTTTAGATTTACCTGGGGCAGGTTTGGTTTCTTCTTCATCACTTGAGTCACTGGAATTCCCATCACTACTGCTGTCACTCATCATAGCCACTCCCCCGGTTGTCATGGCAACCGGTGCCACTGGTGATGTTGGTGTTGCAACTGATTCTGAGTTGAATAAAAAGAAAAAAAAAGAAAAACTGCAAATTATGCTAGCTCATGTCACTTATTAGTGGTTTGATTGATTGGGGCTTAACGTCGCACTCAACAGCTAAGGTTATATGGCAACAGAAGTACAATCAACCAAAAGATCACCCCCACCAACAATTAAATTTGGACATAAGGCTCCACACACCATAGAACATCAAGAAGACTAAGTCATGTATGTATGACATACCTAATGTTCCTCTTTGCAAGAAAGCAGAGTTGCACTGTTCCAGCCCGAGGTTGTCACTTAATGGATTTATAATTTCACAATAACCCGATAGTTACATGAAGAATTCTTGGAGCATAAGCTGTGGAGGGAGGTTCAAATTTCTTAAACTTTTAATAACAAGAAATTATGGTGAAAGTAATCAACAAATATTTGCAAAGAATATGGAAATTCCCCAGCTTGTGCTTCAAGAAAGGTCTATAACAACCAATCAGGTTAGTTATAGTTTAAAACTATAAATCCAACAAGTGACATCAGCTACCATATTTCTTTTTGCTTGATTTCGCTTAAGCTGAAAAAGTTTTGCCGTTTTCCATACATCCTGATTCACGAAGGATTAAGACCATTTGATTGGTTGATTGATTGTTTGGTGATTTATGCAGTGCTCAAGATTATTTCACTTTTATGGCGGCGTTGCCAGTTTTATTATGGGAGGAAACCGGGCTCTATGCCCGGCGGAAATGCACGACCTTCCGGTGGTAACTGGCAACCATCCCACATAGGTCGTTCGAGTGAAAACCCAGTCAGAAAATTTTCTAATTTGTGTTGGGCCTGAGGCATTCAAACCGGCGACCCATTGGTGGAAGGCTGTTCAGATAGATCCTCCAATGCTCTACCTACTGAGCCACGGAGGCCCCAAGACCATTTGATGTTGAGTGGATTTAATTAATTGATCAAATTCATGCCCTCGAAGACCCTCTTCATACCATGTCAAGTCGAGTAACATGAAAACCAGAGGAAACCAAGGAAAATCAGGGAGTAAAATCACTTTAAAATGATTTCAATTTTCAATAAAATTTTGATCCAACAAAACCAAGTAATCAAAGCGCTCCATCACCTACCTTTTTCTACCTCCATAGGAGGCGGAGCTGGAGAGTCAATTTTGGGACTGGGACTTGAATGGCTTGTGGGTTTCTTTCCCGGGGATGGTTTTGACCGTGATGTTTGTTCTACAGGGGTCACAGGTCGACCTATTTTACTGCTTCCTTCAATCCTATACATTCAACAGACAAACATATAAATTGAACTCATACGATTCTTCAAGCGTACAATTGATTTTGAGTGGCTAAGACCAACTCAAACTCGAGATTTCTTGATTTATAAGGTGGCATTGCAATGGATCGTTTAGTAACTTGAATCGGCATGTAGCGGTAATGTGAGGCCCAAAGGGCCCAATGGAACAGAGAATAACCATGTTTTAAAAAGGAAACTTCCTGAATGGTTGAGACAGTGCTCTTCCCTTACCCCTCTATCTAATACATATAATATATATTAAGGGGAGAGCACTCTGTGTGCCTGTGGTTCAGAATACAAAACATGGCCGCCGTGTCGCTGGAAAGTGTTCGAACCAGCTCTAGATATGGAAGTAATGCAATAACTCTGGCCTATACTTCGACAAAAGGGAAATGGATATCAAGACAGAAAAGATTGGTCATTCATTTTGAGGCATTTATTGCATCCGTGAAAGATGTTGTCGAAAGAAAAACGGAGTCGAGTTACAGTTGGATCGTAAAGTAGAAAGGTAGAAAATGGCGTTCATTCTACAATCCTGAGCTCCAGCTCATTAGATGGTTGGTTGGTTGTTTGGTGTTTTACGCCGCGCTCAAGATTATTTAACTTATACATGTATGGTGGCGTTGCCAGTTTTATTGTGGGAGGAAACAGGGCTCTATGCAGGTGGATTCCGGTGGTAACTGGCAACCATCCCACATTGTTCGTTTGAGTGAAAACCCAGTCAGAAAATTTGCCAATTTTTTTTTGGACTGAGTGGGATTCGAACCCGCAACCCATTGGTGGAAAGCTGTTTGGATTGAACGTCCAACGCTCTACCTACTGAGCTATGGAGCCCCCCCCCCCCCCCCCAGCTCATTAGAGGATCGTTTACTACAATTAAGTGTACCCTGACTTGAAAACACAAATTTCTCGCAGAAGAAATTCGTCCAGTTGACATTCTTACGCGATCTTATATTGCACTGACCTGGTTTTCTTTAGCTGTATATGTGTGGAGAGTCTCTCTAATGTATAGGTGCCTGTATCATGATCTATTATCAAGACACACTCTTTGGGACAGGGCCTTTTGTTGCCTTTATACACTGTATGTGTCGTGCCAGAACCCTGTAAAAAACAAAGCAAATAACGATCAATTTAACGGACTCCTCATTAATTTAGGAAATAATCAAATTATTAGTTTGATTTAGCAGGAAGGGATTATTTCCTCTTTTTAGTGTTTCTTTTTTTTGCTTGCTCATTTTTATTGTGATTTTGATAAAGGGTGCCTTCGTAACTGTTGATGGTTTTCTATTTCCCTAAAATCATTATTGGAGACGGCATTAGATTTAAAATTGTTCTTTCCCACAGACATTCATGAATCTTGTTAAAACAAAAATTGATCAAGTTTTGAAACTGTGTTAAGGTTATTTAGACTGATCAGTAAATGGCTGATCTAATGCCAAACATCATTTATTTGGTAAAGATCATCATGTATTTATGAACATAGAGGTTTTTGCAATTTACAATGTACTACGACCATAACTGTGGAAATAATTAAAATCTGTTTGCATATGAATTTTTAGATTCAGAAAAGCTAAATTCTAGTACTCTTTCAAAATTGAATTGTTTTACGCCGCACTCTAGATTATTTCACTTATATGGCGGCATTGCCAGTTTTATTGTCGGAGGAAATTGGGCTCTATGCCTATAGGAAACCCACGACCTTCAGGTGGTAACTGGCAACCAGCTTACATATGTCGTTCGAGTGAAAACCCAGTCCGAAAATCTGAACTGTGAGGCCTGTAGCATAAAATGCATAGCTGTACCTGGACATGTGGGAGGCCAACAGAAACTTGGTGATTTTCCCCGACTTCCACAATAGCATCTTCACTGGTATCAACTGAGGCAGGTTTGAAATCATCTGTCAGACAGAATGTCATTAATGGGTAATTAAGGTAAGACATTTAATTAATACTGCTATTCTTAGCTTACTTAATTATTAGTAGATCAGAGTTGGGACATCTCATTATTGTCTTAACCCAACATTTTTTTACAGCCACACGTGGATTAAGTGAGGATTACCTCCTAGTTTACAGCCACAGGTGGATTAAGTGAGGATTAACTCCTAGTTTACAACCACAGGTGGATTAAGTGAGGATTAGCTCCTAGTTAACAACCACAGGTGGATTAAATGAGGATTAGCTCCTAGTTTACAGCCACAGGTGGATTAAGTGAGGATTACCTCCTAGTTTACAGCCACAGGTGGATTAAGTGAGGATTACCTCCTAGTTTACAGCCACAGGTGGATTAAGTGAGGATTAGCTCCTAGTTTACAACCACAGGTGGATTAAATGAGGATTAGCTCCTAGTTTACAGCCACAGGTGGATTAATAGCATCTTCACTGGTATCAACTGAGGCAGGTTTGAAATCATCTGTCAGACAGAATGTCATTAATGGGTAATTAAGGTAAGACATTTAATTAATACTGCTATTCTTAGCTTACTTAATTATTAGTAGATCAGAGTTGGGACATCTCATTATTGTCTTAACCCAACATTTTTTTACAGCCACACGTGGATTAAGTGAGGATTACCTCCTAGTTTACAGCCACAGGTGGATTAAGTGAGGATTAACTCCTAGTTTACAACCACAGGTGGATTAAGTGAGGATTAGCTCCTAGTTAACAACCACAGGTGGATTAAATGAGGATTAGCTCCTAGTTTACAGCCACAGGTGGATTAAGTGAGGATTACCTCCTAGTTTACAGCCACAGGTGGATTAAGTGAGGATTACCTCCTAGTTTACAGCCACAGGTGGATTAAGTGAGGATTAGCTCCTAGTTTACAACCACAGGTGGATTAAATGAGGATTAGCTCCTAGTTTACAGCCACAGGTGGATTAAGTGAGGATTACCTCCTAGTTTACAGCCACAGGTGGATTAAGTGAGGATTACCTCCTAGTTTACAGCCACAGGTGGATTAAGTGAGGATTAACTCCTAGTTTACAACCACAGGTGGATTAAGTGAGGATTAGCTCCTAGTTTACAACCACAGGTGGATTAAATGAGGATTAGCTCCTAGTTTACAGCCACAGGTGGATTAAGTGAGGATTACCTCCTAGTTTACAGCCACAGGTGGATTAAGTGAGGATTACCTCCTAGTTTACAGCCACAGGTGGATTAAGTGAGGATTAGCTCCTAGTTTACAACCACAGGTGGATTAAGTGAGGATTAGCTCCTACTTTACAGCCACAGGTGGACTAAATGAGGATTAGCTCCTAGTTTACAGCCACAGGTGGATTAAGTGAGGATTAGCTCCTAGTTTGCAACCACAGGTGGATTAAATGAGGATTACCTCCTAGTTTACAGCCACAGGTGGATTAAGTGAGGATTACCTCCTAGTTTACAGCCACAGGAGGATTAAGTGAGGATTACCTCCTAGTTTACAGCCACAGGAGGATTAAATGAGGATTACCTCCTAGTTTACAGCCACAGGTGGATTAAGTGAGGATTAGCTTATAGTTTACAGCCACAGGTGGATTAAGTGAGGATTACCTCCTAGTTTACAGCCACAGGAGGATTAAGTGAGGATTACCTCCTAGTTTACAACCACAGGTGGATTAAGTGAGGATTAGCTCCTAGTTTACAGCCACAGGTGGATTAAGTGAGGATTAGCTCCTAGTTTACAACCACAGGTGGATTAAATGAGGATTAGTTTACAGCCACAGGTGGATTAAGTGAGGATTACCTCCTAGTTTACAACCACAGGTGGATTAAGTGAGGATTAGTTTACAGCCACAGGTGGATTAAGTGAGGATTAGCTCCTAGTTTACAGCCACAGGTGGATTAAGTGAGGATTAAGTGTGGATCTGCAATATTTTTATTTCAATCCCAATCAGTTCTATCTTTAAAACGCTTATTGGTCGGAAGATTGACTGAATTTCTTGATAGCTACCCTCCCCCTCAAGATCCAACTAATTGAACCTTCCCCTGTTAGCGTACATGATGTTCTGAAAATACTCACCACTGATATTATATATGGTTACAAAAATTGCAATAATATTCTAAAAAAATTCTTTACTGTCCGACAGATTAGAGGGCCATATGGTAGCAGGCGGGCCTTTTGACTTGCACTCGCAACACAGAGTTTTGCTCTAAATTGTAATGAGGCTGTATCTCACCTGAAAATGCTAAAGTGGCATGAGCTGCCACAATTCACACTTTTTTCATAATTTCTGATCGTCACGACAGAGGCTTTGAAATTGAAGGCCATCGAAAAACTAAATGATTGGCGTTGGAATGAGGAAAATCCATACAGACTCAGTATGTGGCCTGTACGAACCGATAACGTGTTCGAAAAGTAAACAAAATATAAATAACCGGGACGACCATTCATTATTTCTAAGCCAAAGTTAGTTCAAAACAAAACGTTATCGTACATTTTCGAGACCAAAAGCACTAAAAAGCTTCTGAATTATACTTCTTGAGAAAAATAGCCAATAATTTCCACATTCTGTTTTAACGTCAAAATATCAACATTTTGGCAGCTCATGCCACTCTATAATATCCATTAATCCAATTTACAGAAATGAAAAGAAAGTTTAAATTATGAAGTGAAAAAAATGAAAGACGTCTTACATCTGATTGAATGAAATCCGACTGAACTTCCTTTCTTGAAACTGTCACCTAAAATCAGATTGTGCACTTCATTGTCAACTCTCAGCGATTTGTCCGCCATTTTTACTCTTAGTTTTAGCTTCAAAAGGGATATCCTCTTCTTCAAAAGCACTGCGGTCCAATCTTCATACCTGACACACAAATTTATGATTTCTTTTCTTTTCCCAGCTGTTCGCGAAGCAAGGAAAGAAAACAACCAGACAACAGAATATCCCACAGCTGTTGACACCGTTGACTGCCAGTGGTCAGGTCTAGCGCTGGTGTGGTGGTAGTTACAGCTTTTAAATGAAATATGTCGAAAGTATTCGCGTTACAGATTGAAGCTAAGTCTTAACTATCCTTAATCTCACTTACCTTTCAGCTATTACCTCCTGTTATACCTTTGAAACATTCCTCTTTTCATTGAACCCGTTAATTTCTTCGAATTCCGTTGTTAAACTGTTAAATCCCTCAATTTAAAAACTAGCCGCACTCGTGTGTCTCTATCCTGGTTTACTTACTTTGCCGGTCAGGTAGAGCCACACATTAAACCGCCATTATATGGGTGAGATAACTCATGTAACCTCATTAGGCCAATTTTTATGCTATGCTTTACAAAGAGCGATTTAACAGTTTAACAATGGATTTCGAAGAAATCAACTGGTTCAGTGAAAAGAGGAATGTTTCAAAGATATAATAGGTGGTAATAGCTGAAAGGTAGTTGAGATTAAGGATAGTTAAGACTTAGCTTAAATCTGAAATCCGAAGTCCTTCCAAATAATTCATTTAAAAGCCGTAACTATTTAAAAACCGGTGTCAAAAATTTGTCCGTCAGATTTCAAACTCTCCTCGAACAACGACAACATATCACATGATTCGGGTTTTCCCGGTACTTTTCCAAGTAACGTGACCTTTTTTCGGCGGGCTTCCCAATGAATTGTATGCGTGGAATGGAGGTCACGTGGTATTTGATATGCATCGAATGCCGCCATTACTAGGAAATGATGCGACTTCTATACAGGTCTGTTATGCACGCGCGCTTCAGCTATCAATGGCGGCACATTTTACTAAGTCAGATCGAACCAGCCAATGAGACGTGTCCATTCCCCGCATATAGTTCATTGGGGCTTCCCCATCGAGATCTTAAAATAACTGGCCTTTGCACACGACACGAATCCTCGCATCCCGTGACTCCTTGCTTTTGAACAGCCTGTCGATCGAGCCAACGGATATAATGGTGGTCTAATGTGTGGCTCTACCTGACCGTCAAAGTAAGTAAACCAGGATAGAGACACATGTGTGCGGCTAGTGTGGTGGTTGTCTTCCGTCGGACGAATTTATTTTCACACGGCTAAGTACTTTATAGCACTTCTAATTTTGAATTGATATATCAACGAACACCTTAAAAACTCAGAATATGAACAGGTTTGATGTAAACCCGAAACAAAAACATTTTGAGTGATTAAAACTGTTAAAAAACGACTAGCAGCTTGAGGCAAAACAAACGTGTCAAAGAACTCGCGGCTAACAGCACCACAGCTTGCTTCACCAAACATACCTCCTTTCACAAAAGAACATGACCATGTGAAACTCGAAAATCTGGGAAAACTAACAGTGTAACACTACATGTACAGTAACAAGGTTTGGTTTGGTTGTTGGTGGAATATTCAACCTAACAATTTTCAACTTAGTGCTTTTGCTTATAAGGGGAGGCGGGGGGGGGGGGGGGGGGGGGGGGGGGGCTGTACAGTTTGTCACAAAACCTTAAAAGAGCACTACTATCAAAAAAAGTAGAGTCAACAAAAATAGGGATGTAGCTCTCAGAAGTCAACAATCAACTGTTTCATTAGCCGCACTCGTGTGTCTCTATCCTGGTTTACTTACTTTGCCGGTCAGGTAGAGCCACACATTAAACCGCCATTATAAGGGTGAGATAACTCATGTAAACTCATTAGGCCAATTTTTATGCTATGCTTTACAAAGAGTGATTTAACAGTTTAACAACCGATTTCGAAGAAATCAACTGGTTCAGTGAAAAGAGGAATGTTTCAAAGATATAAAAGGCGGTAATAGCTGAAAGGTAGTTGAGATTAAGGATAGTTAAGACTTAGCTTAAATCTGAAATCCGAAGTCCTTCCAAATAATTCATTTAAAAGCCGTAACTACTGTTTCATTTCTGTTTTCATTCTTCTAAAAATTTTCAACAAAATTGTATTTTTCTTTGTATTTTTATGGCATTTTATTATTCAATTTTAAAATTAAAAATTTAGAAATAGAAAAGACATTTATGATTTATTTTGGATGAGAAGTTTTTGAATCTAGGGAGAGCTTCTCACTTAAAGTGGCATGAGCTGTCAAAATTCACACTTTTTCATAATTCCTGATCGTCACGATAGTAAGAGGCTTTAAAGGCCATCGATAAACTAAATGATTGGCGTTGGAATAGGAAAATCCATACAGTACATGTATGTGGCCTGTATGAACCGAAAATGTGTTCGAAAAGTAAACAAAATTTAAAAAACAATACTATATCGTACATTTTCGAGACTAGAAGCACTAAAAAGCTTCTGAATCATACGTCTTGGTAAAAATAGTCGATAATTTCACATTCTGTTTTAAAGTCAAAATATCAACATTTTGGCAGCTCATGCCACTTTAAATAACCGGGACAACCATTCATTCATTCTAACACAAAGTTAGTTCACAACAATACTTTAACGCATATTTTTAACACTAGCTCACTAAAGAGCTTCTGAATTATACGTCTTGAGTAAAATAGCCAATAATTTCAACATTCCGTTTAAACGGCAAAATATCAACATTTTGGCAGCTCATGCCACTTTAACCAGTCTGTAATGCTAATGTTATATTCAATGGAACGAGTTAAAATTTCAGTGAGGTTTTTTTTCGGTGGTTTGTAAAGGGATTTTGACCAAATATGGTAAATGTCAAAATGACTACTGGGCTTATCCGGCGGTGTAAGATTGATGCGGCAACCACATTTCATTGTTGCACGCAAACCTGGCAAATGGTCTGTTTCTGATGATGAGAGTACATGTAGTTGCTCTCGGAAGCTCATTTTAAACATCACCATGTACAATGTAATCTTTCTATTTATTTTCAGGTCAGCTTGAGTGATGGAATGATATATCGCACATAATACATGTATGAAATGGCATCCTCTGTTTGTATCCAGGCCGATGATGAAATTAAAAAGGAGTGTCTCGTTCGAAAAATGATTTCCGAGCCAGGTTTACCCAGAATGTTAACAGAATCAGAAAAAGAACTTCTCGAGAAGGACAAAACAGTTGTTTCAGATTATAAACAAAATAAGTTAGAGATAGAAGCTCACAAAAACTGGGACAAATTTTACAAACGAAATACCACAAAATTTTTTAAAGATAGGCATTGGACGAAAAGAGAATTTCAAGAACTGTGTGGACATTCTAATCTGGTGAGTAAGTAAGGCTGTCAGGAAACAAATGCTCCATCCCATTTACACTACCTGTATTTCTAGCTCACTCAGATATACAGAGTGATTTAAGCAATAAAAATGCCTATAGCATCATACATGTAGTTTATTACGTACACATGGGTATTGAATAATAAAAAAAAATTATGAAGTTGGTTGAAATAAACCCCAAGTGAGCATTTATCATTGTGAAGTTTTAACCTGTTGACAAGTTTGCACTTCCATTCCCTGTAATTTTGTATCTTTTGTTGTTGTTTGCTATACTAAACATAGATAGTTTGACTGTTTAGCATCGGTTTTTGCGTACTCCCCCAATGCCCATGTAATGAGTCTCGCCACGCTGGTTCTATCGACACTGCTTCAACCCAGTTGAAAAAGTTTTTCTCGTTTAGCCTTGATTCCTTTATAAATCACTTCAACAGTTGTTTAAGTGACATTTAGAAGTTGAATTGTCAATAAACATGGGGTTGGTCAAAACATGTGTAAAACACGGAATGGGGACATGCAGATTTTATCTTGGCTAGAGAAGATGGGGGTTGGTATCATGGATAACAAACTTCTTCGTTTATTTTTCTGACGACGTTTCGGTGTAGATACTAACACCGTTTTCAAGTCAACAGACTCGCATCATTGGCAGTCCCACCGGTGAACATTTCAGAAATATTAACTAATTGTGTGGATAACAATAAAATTAGAATGAGAAAAACGTTTCTGCTGCAATATGTACATAACAATGTGTGACCTGCAAATAAACTTGATATGCAATTAAAGTGGCATGAGCTGCCAAAATATTTTAAGCAGAATGTTAAAATCATTGAGTATTTTTCTCAAGACATGCAAATTGCAATTCAGAAGCTTTTAGCGCACAATCTGACCCTGGTCTATTCTCATTCAGTAAACAAAGAACAAATCATTGTTAATCCAGAAAGAGTTTGTTTAATGTTATACTTTCAACTTCCATATGCCCCTCAAACAAGTTAAAGGACAAAGGATTCCCCAATTAAAACTTGCTATCCAGCGATCAGTGGGAGTTAAGAAAGTTACCAATGTCCATCTGAAAACCTCACCTTTATATAAACAACAGACAAGAAGATTTTACCTGTGCCAGTGTGTTTTAGTGTTCATAAATATTTATATAAACAACGGTCGAATGACACACATTTTAACAATATTTGTCCTTTTTAGAAAACATTCTAAAATTCAATTTCTCAGAAATGACAAGGGGAGATAATCACAGATAGTCTCCCTTGAATCATCTCCAAGCCTCAGGGGTTTGTTTAGTTGAAGTTCTTCAAACTTTTGTTGCCAAAAGATATTGATGATGGGTGGCAAACAGAGTTGAAGGACTGGCCATATTGGAAAACATAAAATTGAGAATCAAGACTTTGTGCTCAGATTTTCTCCTAATTCAAGCAACGCAACCGGTCCAAACTTAATACACATTCAGTTTCATCTTTTAGTTTGCCGTTCCACCACAAAAAAAACGTTCAAACACTCAAATGTATGTTGCATCGTCATCCTTTTTGGAGGGACAGCCCAAATCTCCCGCTGGCCTCCTCGATTCCGTCAAAATGAACTTAGGAAATGTACGCAACAGAAATGTGAGTGATTGAGCGCTTTTTTTTTTGGTGGAACGGAATGTGTGTAAAGTTTGGGCCGGTTGGGAGAAATTGAAAGAAAATCAGCGAACAATAGAATTACATGTTTTCCAATATGGCCAGTCCTTCAACTCTTATTTGCCACCCATCATCAATAACTTCAACTAGGGTTTGTTACAATGGGTAGTAAGTGAGTAACCCAATGAAGAAGCATTTACATGCTTAGTCTATTGTTTAAACATAGAAAAATAAATTTAAAACTTTATTTAATTTCAGAATCCAAATGAGAAGGTACGACTTGTAGAAGTAGGGTGTGGAGTGGGGAATTTTATCTTCCCTTTGCTGGAAGAAAATCCAAATCTGTTTATTTACGCCTGTGATTTCTCACCCAGAGCTGTGGATTTTGTTAAGGTGGGTTGAAAACAAACCTAATACTAGTTAGAACGTTAACTAGAACGAAAAATGTTCTTCATTTTAATCGACCCCCTTCCGTGAAGTTGCATTGTTTTTTTACTCTGCCATTTTTCAAAGAAATTTCAAGGACTAAGTTTTCTGCATTGATGTTTTGTTTTTACTGTAAAATATCTTATATAATTAGTTCCAAAACTTTTGTAAGTTTTCTACATTGATGTTTTTTTATTGGAAATAACTATAATTAGTTCACGGACATTTGTTAATTTTCTACTTTCTTATTATTTCGCAGGAGAATCCGTTGTATGACAGTTCCCGATGTAACGCCTTTGTCTGTGACGTTGTTAAGACAGATTTGACCTCTCATATACCCCCAAACTCACTGGATATGTCTACATTAATATTCGTCCTGTCTGCCATTCACCCAAACAAAATGATTGAATGTCTCAAAAATATATATCAGGTCTGTTCAAAGTTTTTTTTATTGCCACCTTTCAACAAAAGGGGTTTAATTTGGTGGTGTATTGTTGTTCAGAGACTGTGGACTTTATGACCATGCTATGTTTGTAGGTGTTAAAACCTGATGGTTTATTGTTGTTCAGAGACTATGGACTTTATGACCATGTCATGCTATGTTTGTAGGTGTTAAAACCTGATGGTGTATTGTTGTTCAGAGACTATGGACTTTATGACCATGCTATGTTTGTAGGTGCTAAAACCTGATGGTGTATTGTTGTTCAGAGACTATGGACTTTATGACCATGCTATGTTTGTAGGTGCTAAAACCTGATGGTGTATTGTTGTTCAGAGACTATGGACTTTATGACCATGCCATGTTTGTAGGTGTTAAAACCTGGTGGTGTATTGTTGTTCAGAGACTATGGACTTTATGACCATGCTATGTTTGTAGGTGCTAAAACCTGATGGTTTATTGTTGTTCAGAGACTATGGACTTTATGACCATGTCATGCTATGTTTGTAGGTGTTAAAACCTGATGGTGTATTGTTGTTCAGAGACTATGGACTTTATGACCATGCTATGTTTGTAGGTGCTAAAACCTGATGGTGTATTGTTGTTCAGAGACTATGGACTTTATGACCATGCCATGTTTGTAGGTGTTAAAACCTGGTGGTGTATTGTTGTTCAGAGACTATGGACTTTATGACCATGCCATGTTTGTAGGTGGTAAAACCTGGTGGTGTATTGTTGTTCAGAGACTATGGACTTTATGACCATGCTATGTTTGTAGGTGCTAAAACCTGGTGGTGTATTGTTGTTCAGAGACTATGGACTTTATGACCATGTCATGTTTGTAGGTGTTAAAACCTGGTGGTGTATTGTTGTTCAGAGACTATGGACTTTATGACCATGCTATGTTTGTAGGTGTTAAAACCTGATGGTGTATTGTTGTTCAGAGACTGGACTTTATGACCATGCTATGTTTGTAGGTGCTAAAACCTGGTGGTGTATTGTTGTTCAGAGACTATGGACTTTATGACCATGTCATGCTATGTTTGTAGGTGTTAAAACCTGATGGTGTATTGCTGTTCAGAGACTATGGACTTTATGACCATGTCATGCTATGTTTGTAGGTGTTAAAACCTGATGGTGTATTGTTGTTCAGAGATTATGGACTTTATGACCATGCCATGCTATGTTTGTAGGTGTTAAAACCTGATGGTGTATTGTTGTTCAGAGACTATGGACTTTATGACCATGCCATGCTATGTTTGTAGGTGTTAAAACCTGATGGTGTATTGTTGTTCAGAGACTATGGACTTTATGACCCTGCCATGCTATGTTTGTAGGTGCTAAAACCTGATGGTGTATTGTTGTTCAGAGACTATGGACTTTATGACCATGTCATGCTATGTTTGTAGGTGTTAAAACCTGATGGTGTATTGTTGTTCAGAGACTATGGACTTTATGACCATGCCATGCTATGTTTGTAGGTGTTAAAACCTGATGGTGTATTGTTGTTCAGAGATTATGGACTTTATGACCCTGCCATGCTATGTTTGTAGGTGTTAAAACCCGATGATGTATTGTTGTTCAGAGACTATGGACTTTATGACCATGCCATGTTTGTAGGTGTTAAAGCCTGGTGGTGTATTGTTGTTCAGAGACTATGGACTTTATGACCATGCCATGTTTGTAGGTGTTAAAACCTGGTGGTGTATTGTTGTTCAGAGACTATGGACTTTATGACCATGCCATGTTTGTAGGTGTTAAAACATGGTGGTGTATTGTTGTTCAGAGACTATGGACTTTATGACCATGCCATGCTATGTTTGTAGGTGTTAAAACATGATGGTGTATTGTTGTTCAGAGACTATGGACTTTATGACCGTGCCATGCCATGTTTGTAGGTGTTAAAACCTGATGGTGTATTGTTGTTCAGAGATTATGGACTTTATGACCCTGCCATGTTATGTTTGTAGGTGTTAAAACCTGGTGGTGTATTGTTGTTCAGAGACTATGGACTTTATGACCATGCCATGTTTGTAGGTGTTAAAACCTGGTGGTGTATTGTTGTTCAGAGACTATGGACTTTATGACCATGCCATGTTTGTAGGTGTTAAAACCTGGTGGTGTATTGTTGTTCAGAGACTATGGACTTTATGACCATGCTATGTTTGTAGGTGTTAAAACCTGATGGTTTATTGTTGTTCAGAGACTATGGACTTTATGACCATGCTATGTTTGTAGATGTTAAAACCTGATGGTGTATTGTTGTTCAGAGACTATGAACTTTATGACCATGCTATGTTTGTAGGTGTTAAAACCTGATGGTGTATTGTTGTTCAGAGACTATGGACTTTATGACCATGCTATGTTTGTAAGTGTTAAAACATGGTGGTGTATTGTTGTTCAGAGACTATGGACTTTATGACCATGCTATGTTTGTAGGTGTTAAAACCTGACCAGTGGTGTATTGTTGTTCAGAGACTATGGACTTTATGACCATTCTATGTTTGTAAGTGTTAAAACCTGGTTGTGTATTGTTGTTCAGAGACTATAGACTTTATGACCATGCTATGCTATGTTTGTAGGTGTTAAAACCTGATGTTATATTGTTGTTCAGAGACTATGGACTTTATGACCATGCTATGTTTGTAGGTGTTAAAACCTGATGGTGTATGTTGTTCAGAGACTATGGACTTTATGACCATGCTATGTTTGTAGGTGTTAAAACCTGATGGTGTATTGTTGTTCAGAGACTATGGACTTTATGACCATGCTATGTTTGTAAGTGTTAAAACCTGGTGGTGTATTGTTGTTCAGAAACTATGGACTTAATGGCCATGCTATGTTTGTAGGTGTTAAAACCTGATGGTGTATTGTTGTTCAGAGACTATGGACTTTATGACCATGCCATGTTTGTAGGTGTTAAAACCTGACGGTGTATTGTTGTTCAGAGACTATGGACTTTATGACCATGCCATGCTATGTTTGTAGGTGTTAAAACCTGGTGGTGTATTGTTGTTCAGAGACTATGGACTTTATGGCCATGCTATGTTTGTAGATGTTAAAACCTGATGGTGTATTGTTGTTCAGAGACTATGAACTTTATGACCATGCTATGTTTGTAGGTGTTAAAACCTGATGGTGTATTGTTGTTCAGAGACTATGGACTTTATGACCATGCTATGTTTGTAAGTGTTAAAACATGGTGGTGTATTGTTGTTCAGAGACTATGGACTTTATGACCATGCTATGTTTGTAGGTGTTAAAACCTGACCAGTGGTGTATTGTTGTTCAGAGACTATGGACTTTATGACCATTCTATGTTTGTAAGTGTTAAAACCTGGTTGTGTATTGTTGTTCAGAGACTATAGACTTTATGACCATGCTATGCTATGTTTGTAGGTGTTAAAACCTGATGTTATATTGTTGTTCAGAGACTATGGACTTTATGACCATGCTATGTTTGTAGGTGTTAAAACCTGATGGTGTATGTTGTTCAGAGACTATGGACTTTATGACCATGCTATGTTTGTAGGTGTTAAAACCTGATGGTGTATTGTTGTTCAGAGACTATGGACTTTATGACCATGCTATGTTTGTAAGTGTTAAAACATGGTGGTGTACTGTTGTTCAGAGACTATGGACTTTATGACCATGCTATGTTTGTAGGTGTTAAAACCTGGTGGTGTATTGTTGTTCAGAAACTATGGACTTAATGGCCATGCTATGTTTGTAGGTGTTAAAACCTGATGGTGTATTGTTGTTCAGAGACTATGGACTTTATGACCATGCCATGTTTGTAGGTGTTAAAACCTGACGGTGTATTGTTGTTCAGAGACTATGGACTTTATGACCATGCCATGCTATGTTTGTAGGTGTTAAAACCTGGTGGTGTATTGTTGTTCAGAGACTATGGACTTTATGGCCATGCTATGTTTGTAGGTGTTAAAACCTGATGGTGTATTGTTGTTCAGAGACTATGGACTTTATGACCATGCCATGTTTGTAGGTGTTAAAACCTGACGGTGTATTGTTGTTCAGAGACTATGGACTTGATGACCATGCTATGTTTGTAGGTGTTAAAACCTGGTGGTGTATTGTTGTTCAGAGACTATGGACTTTATGGCCATGCTATGTTTGTAGGTGTTAAAACCTGATGGTGTATTGTTGTTCAGAGACTATGGACTTTATGACCATGCTATGTTTGTAGGTGTTAAAACCTGGTGGTGTATTGTTGTTCAGAGACTATGGACTTTATGACCATGCCATGCTATGTTTGTAGGTGTTAAAACCTGGTGATGTATTGTTGTTCAGAGACTATGGACTTTATGACCATGCCATGCTATGTTTGTAGATGTTAAAACCTGATGGTGTATTGTTGTTCAGAGACTATGGACTTTATGACCATGCTATGTTATGTTTGTAGGTGTTAAAACCTGGTGGTGTATTGTTGTTCAGAGACTATGGACTTTATGGCCATGCTATGTTTGTAGGTGTTAAAACCTGATGGTGTATTGTTGTTCAGAGACTATGGACTTTATGACCATGCTATGTTTGTAGGTGTTAAAACCTGGTGGTGTATTGTTGTTCAGAGACTATGGACTTTATGACCATGCCATGCTATGTTTTTAGGTGTTAAAACCTGGTGGTGTATTGTTGTTCAGAGACTATGGACTTTATGGCCATGCCATGCTATGTTTTTAGGTGTTAAAACCTGGTTGTGTATTGTTGTTCAGAGACTATGGACTTTATGACCATGCCATGCTATGTTTGTAGGTGTTAAAACCTGATGGTGTATTGTTGTTCAGAGACTATGGACTTTATGACCATGCTATGTTTGTAGGTGTTAAAACCTGGTGGTGTATTGTTGTTCAGAGACTATGGACTTTATGACCATGCCATGCTATGTTTTTAGGTGTTAAAACCTGGTGGTGTATTGTTGTTCAGAGACTATGGACTTTATGACCATGCCATGCTATGTTTGTAGGTGTTATAACCTGATGGTGTATTGTTGTTCAGAGACTATGGACTTTATGACCATGTTATGTTTGTAGGTGTTAAAACCTGGTGGTGTATTGTTGTTCAGAGATTATGGACTTTATGACCATGCCATGCTATGTTTGTAGGTGTTAAAACCTGATGGTGTATTGTTGTTCAGAGACTATGGACTTTATGACCATGCTATGTTTGTAGGTGTTAAAACCTGGTGGTGTATTGTTGTTCAGAGATTATGGACTTTATGACCATGCTATGTTTGTAGGTGTTAAAACCTGGTGGTGTATTGTTGTTCAGAGACTATGGACTTTATGGCCATGCTATGTTTGTAGGTGTTAAAACCTGGTGGTGTATTGTTGTTCAGAGACTATGGACTTTATGGCCATGCTATGTTTGTAGGTGTTTAAACCTGGTGGTGTATTGTTGTTCAGAGACTATGGACTTTATGGTCATGCTATTTTTGTAGGTGTTAAAACCTGGTGGTGTATTGTTGTTCAGAGACTATGGACTTTATGACCATGCTATGCTATGTTTGTAGGTGTTAAAACCTGGTGGTGTATTGTTGTTCAGAGACTATGGACTTTATGACCATGCTATGTTTGTAGGTGTTAAAACCTGATGGTGTATTGTTGTTCAGAGACTATGGACTTTATGACCATTCTATGTTTGTAGGTGTTAAAACCTGATGGTGTATTGTTGTTCAGAGACTAAGGACTTTTTGACCATGCTATGTTTGTAGGTGTTAAAACCTGGTGGTGTATTGTTGTTCAGAGACTATGGACTTTATGACCATGTTATGTGTGTAGGTGTTAAAACCTGGTGGTGTATTGTTGTTCAGAGATTATGGACTTTATGACCATGCTATGTTTGTAGGTGTTAAAACCTGATGGTGTATTGTTGTTCAGAGACTATGGACTTTATGGCCATGCTATGTTTGTAGGTGTTAAAACATGGTGGTGTACTGTTGTTCAGAGACTATGGACTTTATGACCATGCTATGCTATGTTTGTAGGTGTTAAAACCTGATGGTGTATTGTTGTTCAGAGACTATGGACTTTATGACCATGCTATGCTATGTTTGTAGGTGTTAAAACCTGATGGTGTATTGTTGTTCAGAGACTATGGACTTTATGACCATGCTATGCTATGTTTGTAGGTGTTAAAACCTGATGGTGTATTGTTGTTCAGAGACTATGGACTTTATGACCATGCTATGCTATGTTTGTAGGTGTTAAAACCTGATGGCGTATTGTTGTTCGGAGACTATGGACTTTATGACCATGCCATGCTATGTTTGAAGGTGTTAAAACCTGATGGTGTATTGTTGTTCAGAGACTATGGACTTTATGACCATGCTATGTTTGTAGGTGTTAAAACCTGGTGGTGTATTGTTGTTCAGAGATTATGGACTTTATGACCATGCTATGTTTGTAGGTGTTAAAACCTGGTAGTGTATTGTTGTTCAGAGATTATGTAATTTATGACCATGCTATGTTTGTAGGTGTTAAAACCTGATGGTGTATTGTTGTTCAGAGATTATGGACTTTATGACCATGCTATGTTTGTAGGTGTTAAAACCTGGTGGTGTATTGTTGTTCAGAGATTATGGACTTTATGACCATGCTATGTTTGTAGGTGTTAAAACATGGTGGTGTATTGTTGTTCAGAGACTATGGACTTTATGACCATGCTATGCTATGTTTGTAGGTGTTAAAACCTGATGGTGTATTGTTGTTCAGAGACTATGGACTTTATGACCATGCTATGCTATGTTTGTAGGTGTTAAAACCTGATGGCGTATTGTTGTTCGGAGACTATGGACTTTATGACCATGCCATGCTATGTTTGAAGGTGTTAAAACCTGATGGTGTATTGTTGTTCAGAGACTATGGACTTTATGACCATGCTATGTTTGTAGGTGTTAAAACCTGGTGGTGTATTGTTGTTCAGAGATTATGGACTTTATGACCATGCTATGTTTGTAGGTGTTAAAACCTGGTAGTGTATTGTTGTTCAGAGATTATGTAATTTATGACCATGCTATGTTTGTAGGTGTTAAAACCTGATGGTGTATTGTTGTTCAGAGATTATGGACTTTATGACCATGCTATGTTTGTAGGTGTTAAAACCTGGTGGTGTATTGTTGTTCAGAGACTATGGACTTTATGACCATGCCATGTTACGCTTTGCACCTGGCCATAAATTATCAGATAATTTTTATGTTCGTCAAGATGGAACAAGGGCATATTATTTTTCAACAGGTATGTGTTAAACAAATGTTTTTTACGCTCTTTAAAGAAATCAGATTTACTCATTAAAACTTTGGTGAAATTTGTCGGTTTCTACTGAGATCAGTTGGCTTCCCAAAACAAAGTGTGGAATGGTTGCCAGTCTAATGCCGGTTCTTTACTTTTGGGTCAACCACTAAACTCATATAATCAAAAAATCCTGAATGCAGTTCCCTTGCTTGTCTTTGGAGCCAATGAGGCAATACATTGAACGGTAAATCGAAAAAGTCTTTCACCAGTGAGTCCCAGGAGCCTGTTTCACAAAGCGGCGTAGCGTAAGTTTTTACGTAAATGTCCTAGCAACCCATACTGTAGAGATACGTTAGTATGAAAGTTACACAAAAAATACATCTATGCCGCTTTGTGAAACAGGCTCCAGGTTTGAACCTGGCTAACATCCACCAAAATTACTTTTTGTTGACTTCTGGTTAGAAAGCAATGCCTGTATTAGTTTTTTACAATAATAATTTCCCTTACTAGTGGCATGAGCTGCCAAGATGTTGATATTTTGACGTTAAAACAGAATGTTGAAATTATTGGCTATTTTTCTCAAGACATAGAATTCAGAAGTTTTTTTAGTGATTCCAGTCTAGAAAATGTACGATAAAGTATTGTTTTGAGCTAACTTAGCTTAGAATGAATGCATGGCTATTTAAATTTTGTTTACATTTCGAACACTATTCCGGTTCGTACAGGCCATATACTGTATGTATTTTCCTCATTCCAACGCCAATCATTTAGTTTTTCGATGGCCTTCAAAGCCTCTTGCTGTCATGACGATCCGAAATTATGAAAAAAGTGTGAATTTTGGCATTTTAAACACTATTCCGGTTCGTATAGGCCACATACTGTATGGATTTTCCTCATTCCAACGCCAATCATTTAGTTTTTCGATAGCCTTCAAATCCTCTTACTGTCGTGACGATCAGAAATTATGAAAAACAGTGGCATGGGCCAGTAATGCAGAATCCCTTGTCGCCATTGTGTTAGCATTTGTCTGACTTCTCTTTTTTTTGCAGATTTTTTGGAAGGTTTGGCAAGAGACGCTGGTTTTGAAACGATTGATTTGCACTATGTTCAACGAGAAACTGTTAACAAAAAAGAGGATATTTGTGTGCCAAGGATATTCGTTCAAGCAAAGTTCAAAAAGAAAGCTGGATAATATTTTCATAGAATTTTCTTAAAATTTGTGCGGGCCTCTGTGGCTAAGACAACGAAAAGTTTGTTTCTCATTCCAACCCAAGCCTTCCAGCGATGGGTCGCTGGTTTCATAAAATTTTAGGGGACCTCTGTGGCTCAGTCGGCAGAGCGTTAGTCTGTCAGCGAAGAGAGTAGATTGACAAGAGTGGTCACTTCGACGTCCAATCAGCATTGCCGGCATGTTCTTCTGGTCCCCTAGCGGAAGGGTGTTCCGGCCGTACACGATTCGAGTAGGGCGCCCCCTAGAGGAAGGAGGTTCCTAATAATCGAATCGTGTCAGTTCAAATTCAACATGGCGCGAACGAAGTGACCACTCCTGTCAATCTACTCTCTTTGCCGTCAGCCTGACCCAAGCTGGTTCAAATCCCCACTGAGTGCGTTTTTCACGTGATCGCTCTGTGTGGAAAAGTTGCCAGGTACTCTGTCAAATGTTTAAGAGCGTTTTCTCCAGAGAGAAGGGCCTGGTAGGTGTATGGAGTAATCAATCAATCAATGATCAAATTTTACAAAATTAAAAAAGCAAATAAATCTCACAAAAAAACACTATCTTGTTTTATTGATATTCTGTTGTGTTAACTAAACAATAAACAACCTTACCAGCCATATTTGGTAAAATGGCCTCCTGGAGCCAGTTGTTCAAAAGAAAATTAGCTTAACGGCAGGTTAAATGACGTCACGTAACAAAGAAATTCCTTTGTGACGCGACGTCATCTAACCTGCCGTTAAAGGATATATGAACAAGATTTAAAGCTGGTTTGTGCTTGTTTATTGACTAAATATATATTTGAAAATTATCAGTTGAAACGAAACAACCTTCGCGTTAGTTCCCTGGTAGTCAAAAAACGAACGGGGAGGAAATATGCATATTTTTCGTAACTGCTCGGAAAAATGACGTCATACACGACCTTCGATGTGTACACACTGCCACGAACACGTACTGAGACAACATAAATCGTTTATTACGTCATCGCTGTGAGGGTACGTACACAAGGGAGGTCGTGTTTGACGTCATAAGTCTCTGAGATAATTAACTTTCGTAAGCATTGTAGATCGGTAAACGTAGCTTGAATTTTGTATGTGCTGCGACCGAAATTTAATTTTCTTTTTGGTCAGATTTTTAAAGTACATGTTCTACAACACACTTAACGCAAATTAGAGAATATTTCCAAAAGCTGTTCATAAATCCTTTAAGCTAATTTTCTTTTGAACAACTGGCCCCTGATGATTATACTGATAAGCCAGTATCAAACCAAGTCTAGAATGTGCTGGTCCCGAATACGTTTTCTTAGTTTGACAAATCATGGACAACGCTGTACAGTCTGTGGAGGTTTTAATGTTCAAATTTAGGTGGGTTGGGAGTGGGTAAGATCTTTTGGTCGGTTGGTACTTTTGTCGCCATATAACCTTAGCTGTTGAGTATGACGTTAAGCCCCAATCAATCAATCAACAGTTGCACATCTAGTTCAATAGCCGCACTCGTGTGTGTTTATCCTGGTTTACTTACTTAACCTACTCAAATGAAAGTAAAGTAACATCCAAAGGGGAGGCTACTCTAAAATTCGGCTCCTGAAGCTCACATAATCGTGATTATTTCCCTTGAATTAAGATCGAGGTGATATAAAAAAAATTCAATGTGTGTAGTGTATCTGGACTTTAATACAAAAGTAATTGTAAGATGCCCCCTATTATCAGTTTGACGTATCAGAATGTTCTAGAAGGTTCCCTGTGAACACATGGTCAGGCAAAGTTGGCTTGGCACCCAAATGAACTATATGCGTGGAATGGACACGTCTCATTGGCTAACTTTGATCTGACTTTGTAAAAATGTGCCGCCATTGATATATGAAGCGCGTGCGCATAATAGATCTGGATCGATGTGGCATCATCTTCTAGTAATGGTGGCATCCGATGCATATCAAATACCATGTGCCCTCCATTCCACGCATATAGTTCATTGTTGGCACCCGTACTATGTAGACGGTTTTTGTTGTAGTTCAAGTTTAGCAGTGTTTTGGGCAATCTCATTCTCGCGAGATCCCCTGCTACTACGTGAACGCGACGGACGCGTTCACGTAGTAGCAGGGGATCTCGCGAGAATGAGATTGTGTTTTGGGCTTAGTAGGACTACGTTACAATGTGAAATACCGAAAACCGTATAAATAAGAAAACAAGAACTGGTAACAGACATTCGTTCAAAAAAATTATATGGAAGGTTCCAAAAATTGAAGACTTTGTGTAATAATAGTTAGTAATTTGAAATACACTATAGGACTAAAAATGGTAGCGAAGTGTACTAGTAATTTTCTGTTATGGCTGAAATTATGTGCAGCTCTTACATAGGTTTGTTAGGCCTATATTCCAAAAAATAAATATTGAATTATTTTCGTTATATTTAACCGACCGACATCACTACAACAGGGTCGTCTCTCAAAAAATGTATCCCCGAAGTCTTAAAAGGAGAAACGGACTAAGTTTGTTGTGATTCTCCGTTGTCCTACAGATTAGTAGAAAATTAACAAGTGATCAACCCCGAGGGCTGTCAGTCCAACAAGCTTCTCATCTCATCCCAGTCAATTCAAGAAGATATTCTGTTTGAGATCTTTAATCGATCGCTCTACATGAGGGACGGTTGCTAGGTACTAGTCGGGGGTTTCCTCCGGCAAAAAGAGTCCGGTTCCTCCCTCACTAAACGCAGGCAAGGTAAACATGTCGCCGAAATATTTAAAGGTGACCAACATAAATTCAGTTCACCCAGCCGTTGGCCGACGTAAATGCGGACCATGCATGAGGTCGTCGAATTGAATGGTGCCGACGTAAATGTGGCAGCAAAAACGAGCCATTCAAGCCATACTAGTGTATGAAAATAAGTGACCAACATTTGGAAAGAAAAATGATTCAATCAAAGCAGCCAATTTTGTAAGGCTGATTGGTTGATTGGTGTTCTACGCCGCACTCAAGATTATTTCACTTACATGGCGGCGTTGCCAGGTTTAGTGGAGGGGGGGGGGGGATCATTCCCGGGAGGAAGCCCCCGACCTTCGGCATTCTTCTTCATACGGCGACCGAGTGAAAATCCCCTCAGAAACTTGTATTTGGTCGGAGTGTGATTCGAACGTGCGCCACATCGATGGAAGGTCTGTGTGGGGCTGAAGGACGATCACTCTAACCGACTGGACCACCGAGGCCTCGCATTTTCTAACGGTGGCTGACGTAAATGTGACGATTAAATGGCACCACCCAGTATATAGGCACCTCCACGTGTTTTTAACCAAAGTACGTTCCAAAAGATTAGACAATGGCAAAGTTTTGGCACTGCAGTGACGTTACAAAAACCATGACGTCATTGAGCTATTAGGTTGAATTTGTCGACTAACGTTTTGACTGGACACGTTGCGCTGGTGGGGTCATTTACCTACATTTTTCGGTCGCACCGCGAGATTGTCGGCCCACCAAATGATAAAATTGTCTAAAGGTGGCCAACGTGATAATTTTCCGAGAAAATTGACCCACACAAGTCCTCGAATTATCTAACAGTGACCGACCGAAAAATATAGGTAAATGACACCATCAAGCCGTCAAAATAATCACGATGATCAACGTAGGCTAATTGGAACGCGCGATTAGCGTGTTCTCTAGTTCTCGCGTGGCGTCTAAGTGTAAGCCTAAATGTCTAGACCGATCACTTGTTTGCGCTCAACCTGGGATGAATATGAAAGGGATATGAAACGCCTTTGTTTTTGCAGTCAGTCGACTGGCAGTTGTTTGACTCTCTATTTCTCGTCCGACGCCCCCAATCTCATTCTCGCGAGATCCCCTGCTACTACGTGATTGCGACGGACATCTCAGGCCGTTCCAAGCCATTTTACCCAAAATTTTGGTAATCAAACTTACTTCCAAAATTGATTTGTACGTGATCTTTACCTGATTCTACATATTTTTTTTTTATTTTTTTTTTTATTTTTTTTTTTTTTTTTTATTACATGATGGAACGTCATGAATTTACAGCTGCTTTAATAGCAATCCCTCTTTCCCACATGACCTAGGATTAGGGAATTAAACCTATATTGGTATACAACTTAAGCTAAGTAGGCCTTAAGTTAACATGATACAACAGCCTTGGGTCTTTTTTTTTTTTTTTTTGTAAACAAAGTATTGCCATAAACCATAAAAGCAAATAGAGGGAAACTTATATTACATAAAATAGATGATCTAGTTGTAAGCATCATCACAGACAACAACAAATTAAATAGATACATCACAGCTGAGAATCCAATGTGCTGAAAAGCTTTTCTAGGTCCTTGAGTGAATGTAAACCTTTAAACGCTCCTTTAGTCAAAACTTTAGCATTAAACCTAATCATAGTTTTGAAAGTAGACATATTAGGCTGCAAATTTAAATATCGGTTACAATATAAGTAGTATTTAGCAACAATAGTGGTGTAATATAAAAGCCATTTGTGATTTCCTATTGTTTTAATTATCTCACCACCTCCAACCACTGAGCCAACAGTATCAATATTAAAATTTGTCCCTAAAGATGTGTTAAACCAGTGAGTAAACAACAGCCAGAACTGATGAGAATGAGGGCAAGCAAACAAGGCGTGACCTACAGTATCGATATTCATACAAAACATACATTGCGGAGATGATTTGACTTTAATTCGATGTAAATACTTGTTGCATGGGTATATATTGTGAAATATTTTGAATTCAAGCTGCTTAACTTTATTCTCAAGAGGTAGATTGTCAAACACTGCTTTCATGTACTCTAGTAAATTTTCTGACTGATTTGGTAATTTCGCACATGCACGTCGTTTTAGTAAGTCATAAAAGAACCTAGCTTTAATTGGACAGGACGTTTGGTCTGTATCACCAACAATTACGGCTGATTGAAGGTCACGAGAAGGGGATGGAGAGTTGCTGTTGAATAAATTCGAGCCGATTCTACGTTTTACACATGTTGTAATTGCTCTGTACAAGTCCCGATTAATCTGAATACCCCATTTTCTACCTAAATCCTCCATAGACAATAACCATCCTCCATCCCTGACAAATATGATTCCGGCATCCAGCCATTCTTTATTATAAAAAGACTTTTTATTCTTTGTTAGTAGTTTGTTATTCCAGATGATGTCATTAAAAATGTCAGTAGTGTGCGTGTGTAATTCAGACCAGAATTTTAAAATATCAGCATAAAATAGGGGAAGCTCAGTTGGTAGTAGACGAATATCAAAATGACATTTCAAAAGAAATTTAAGACCACCAATATTATTTAAAAGCATATCAGGGACCCTAGTCCAACACTTATCTTGATTTGATGGCTTGAAATATCTAGCCAACCACACTAACTTTAAGGCCTTATTCATAAGACTAAAATCAAGGGCGTTGATACCACCTTTAGCATATTCTAATAACAGCTTATCTCTAGCAACTTTTTCTGATTTACCGTTCCAAACAAAACCATATAATTCCTTATTAATTTCAGAGATGACCTTAACAGGAATATGCAAACAGCTGGCTAAATAAATTAACCGTGACACACCTTCGCTTTTAGCCAATAAGGATCTTCCATATATTGTAAGCCCTCTCTGCTTCCAAAGTTTAAAACGAACTTTAACTTTATCAGTTTGAGAAGAAAGGTTTTCATCCAGAGTATTTTCTGCCCTACTAATAACAATGCCTAGAAAATTTATTTTCGTTACAAACTTAATACCATAATAGCCAGTCTCGGAGGGGCAAGTGTTTAACGGTAATATAGCACATTTGGTTTTGTTTAATTTTAACCCCGTACACAAACCTATTTTGGAATACAGTCCTAGGAGCTCAAGAATTGAGATTTTGTTTTTAAGTAGTGCAGTGGAGTCGTCTGCATAATGGATAGTTTTACATTCAGTCTTATTAATAAGAATTCCTTCGATGTTTGAGTTCTTCCGAAGTAAATGATTAACAATTTCTGCACAGAGAATAAAAATGTAGGGCGACAAGGGGCATCCTTGTTTTGTACCTCTGTCATTTTGGAACCAATCAGTTTGACTACCATTATTTAGAATACAGCTAGAGGTGTTGGTATAACAGAGACTAACCATATTTATAAAATGTTCATCAAAATTAAATACTTTTAGTGAGTGTTTAATAAACTTATGTTCTATTGAATCAAAAGCTTTTTCAAAATCTAAAAATAATAGGTATGCCTCCTGAGAGTAATTTTCAACCACATCTGATAAGAAGCGAATATTTTCACATATATTTCTGTTTTTCATGAATCCTGTTTGAGATACGTGTATAAGATTATCAAGGCACATTTTAAGGCGGTTAGCGAGGCATTTAGAATAAATTTTACAGTCTACATTAAGTAATGTTATGGGCCTGTAATTATTAAGGTCTAGAGGGTCATTTTTTTTAAATATTAGATTTATCACTCCCCTTCTCTGAGTACTGGAGAGATTACCAGTATTAATTGAACAGTCAATAGCTTTAAAATAGAAACCGCTTAACTTTTTCCAAAATAGTTTGTAGAATTCTACTGTTAAGCCATCTGATCCTGGGGATTTGTTTGGTTGCATACCTTTCAAAGCCTCACTTAATTCAGCCAGGGAAATTTTTTCATCTAAACAGGCTTTGTCTTGTTCACCTAGTTTTTCAATGGAATCTACATTATCAAATACATTGTTTTTTAATAATTCTTCGAAATCTTGATCTTTCAGTCTAGAGGTGTACAATGAACCGAAAAAAGTATGTAGATGTTTAAGAAGCTCCTTGTTACTGTTAATAATATCTCCATCTGAATTCTGGAGTTTTTCAATAGATTTGCGGCTTTGTTTACTTCGTTCAAGATCAAAAAAATATTTAGTGCTTTTTTCGCCCTTTTCGAACCAACGACATCTAAATCTTATCATAGCACCTTTGGCTTTATCTTCATAAATATGTTCCAACTCTGTTTTTATTTCTGTATATTCCTGTTGAATAGTTTCCGTGTAACTAGAAAGCAACTGACTTTCCAAGATTGACAGTTTTTTAATAAGTTCACGTTCCTTAATGTACTTTTCCTTAACTGCTTTTTTACTAAACTCAATTGCAATTAAACGTATTTTATACTTGATCCATTCCCACTTCAGAACGGGATTATCAAATTCTTCATTTTCTATGTCTGTTAAAAAGTCATTGACATTTTTTATAAAATCCTTTTGATATAGCAGAGAATTGTTGAATTTCCAAAACTGATAATTTTTTGGTGTTGACAACAAGCTTAAACTTAATGTAACAACCTTATGATCAGAACGTATACTCGGTTTAATACCCGCATACTCGACTCTATGTAACAGGGGGGTTGACACAAGCAACATATCAATACGAGACTGTATATCATTATTTTGTCTCCATGAAAATTTCTTACTGTGAGGGTTCTTAAACCTCCAAGAGTCAGATAAGTTTAACTCATTGAGTAAAGTATGGATAGCAACACTACCTCTATAGCTGGCAGAACCAATCCTGTCCAGTAAAGGGTTTATAACACAGTTCAAATCTCCACCAAAAACCAAATTGTTTTGTAAACTATTGGACGTGATAAAGAAACTCATATCTAACAGAAACGTTTCTCTTTGTGTGTGACTATCACTTGGGGCATAAACATTACACAAGTTAAATAAGGAGCCACCTATGTTTACCTGAGCAATAACAAAACGGCCATTATCATCCGTGTAACACTTCTCAATCTTGTCATTTGAAATATTGAATAATATAGCTGTACCTCTGCTATTTGTTTCCCCATGAGAAAACACAATTTGGTTGCCCCACTCAGAAGACCAATAAGCCTCATCAGATTCACAGCTGTGACTCTCTTGTATAAATACAATGCTAGGCTTTAAAGTTTTGATGTATAAAAATAATTGTCTACGTTTGTCTGCTCCTCTGAGACCTCTAACATTAAAACTATAAATGTTCAACATCTATGGCAATAAAAAAACAATACAAAATACACGAAACACTATACAACAACTAAATAAAAAGGGTTCGTCGGTCTGACGAGTGTCTAACACAGGAAATCATGGGGAAGGGGAAGGGGGAGGTAATAATTAAAGATCATGCTTTATATTCTACAGTGGGGAAGTTAAAAACGTAAAGTACACGAAAAACAAAAATAAAAATAAAAATTAATGGCGTAATCTCTCAGTGTACATATCATGAGGAAATCTGTTTTTTTTTTTTTTAAATAAAAAAAATAATAATACCTAAAAAAAAAACTATAATAAATATATCAAGAAAGAAGACCCAATAAGGGTGACATTTGTACTATCAATAATAGTAATATATGGTTTAGAACAACTTCTGACATATTATTACCACTTAATTATCAGACATACATGTTTACAAGAGAAATAACTCTAGTTTTAGAATCCAGTCTAAGTAAGTTTTATGGAATATTGGTATTGATAATACAGTATATGAATAGTTGACTACCTAATTGGATCTAATATATAGGATAATTATAAAGCTGATAGAAAATGTTTATTTATAAAGTGAGCATTTGTTAACACAGTAGTTCTCAAACCATGACTGGATGGTGTTTGAGGTCACATTCCAGATTAAATTATTACATTTTTACCGTCACTCCTTGATGACAACAAAAAAGAAAAAGAAAAGAAGAAAAAGAAAAAAAAGAAAAGAAAAAAAATTAGTAATAGTAATCAAAAGAAATAATTAAATAAACAAAAAAAAGAAGAAAAAAATTAATACTAACGATAAATAATTTAGTATAAGGCCACTGGACAACCGCTAAGGAATTTTCAGATTTAAAAAATGATCATTACAGTGCTAACAAATCCGTATAAGTTGTATAACTATTGTACTGGATAGACAAGAAGAAATTTCAAGGCTTTTAAAAAATGTGTTATTAAACTATAATATGAGAAATGACAACAATCAACCAAACATCATAGCTGTACTGCCACCAACAATAAAATGAAATATGACCAGACCAGTCATCAACATACAGGTAAAACAGTATAATAAATCTCCAAATAAAAACCACTATCTGCGATAACATACAACATACTTATACATCATACTAGTCTAGGTGTAAATAGAAAGCAGTGGGATAAAAACATAATGATGATAGGAATAACATTAAAATAAGTCAAATAGTGTTAATTTTGCGATAAAAAGGCAACGTTGACAAAATAAGTCTAATCTAAAAGGAAATGACAGACTACTAAATTGATATCACAAATTTAGATATTAAACTGAATTGCAAGAACACTTAACTATTTAAGAGGCGAAACAGATCGATTTATAATTACTAGTGAAATTGAATAACCGATAAAGAACACCTACATAGAAGTTGGTAGTGAAGAAGACCCAGAAAAGTTTTGAACAGATTCAATAAACTTGTGTGGAGCCAACCACAGCCTGTCAGACTCCCAGGAGGAGTAAACCAATGAATGGAATCAGAAGTCTATGAACAGGGAAGTGTGAAATGTCGCATTACCCCATGCTCAGGGCACTGGCGCTTTCAGCCTGCTTATACTACACTATGTGACGTTTATGCGCGGTAGATTTTGAAATTGTCAACGGTTGCGCAATTTCAAATCAGAAAATAAATTCATTCTCCACTTACTGCATCTATCGGCAATTCCAGTAACCGCAGTTCGGAGAATGCATTGGTTTTTATAAAAGCTTTACCGAACATGCGACTCTGATATCTCCATTTCTACTCAAATCGTTCCAAACAAGTCTTCTTGTCTCATTTTCAACTTTATGAAGTTCTTCGGAAACTTTAACTTTTGCTCCATCAAGTACTGTTGTCATATCTAAAACGTTCGCCATGTTTTTTCGTATGCATCCCATAATAGTTCATAGGAGAAAGTGAAGAAAAGCCACGCTTTCTGACTAACCGAGAGAGGGCTCTGTGTATGGTGACCTCTGGGTCAAAAGGCGCCAATGCCCTGAATACTATGTAATGGGACGCTTCACACTTCCACATTCATAGACTTCTGATGGAATGTAATGACTACACGATAGAAGTTAACTTTTAAAGCTAATTGATAATACACAGTTTAAACAAATTGTTTACAGAGTACGTAATTGTGGGATAAGACACCTAAGATTAAACAGTTAGTGGACGATTTTCACGACTTGGTTACACTCACTGCTTTACTATAAGGGAAAAAATGTGCAAAACAACCACTTAAGTCCATGTACTTCAAGCACCGCATGCCCAACTACTATCATATAATTTATTTACCCAAAAATGGGGGCAATTTCTTGCAAAACTAGTTAGAACCTTAGTAAGTTACGTGTGAACCCCCAATAGAATAAAGAGTTCAATCATAGGGGGATAGAAATAGACCCACGGTAATCAAAGCACACAGACCCAAACATCTTCCCCACACAATTGATACACTCAGATGTATGCTAACAAAGCATGTTGATCGTTGATCATTAACATTACAAGAAGATAAGAGCGCAGTTATAACAGGAGCCTAAGAAACATAATAATATCAACAAATGAATCATTAAAAAAGTAACTGTTTATAGGACATAAAGAGGCAAAGTCGAAAAAAAATAAAGTCTGATTAAGAAGGAAATGGGAGACAACTAAATTGATATCACAACTTTAGAAATTAAAACTGGATAGTGACAGCACTTAGCAGATGGAAAAGGTGAAGCAGATTACAAAACAATTAAGCTTGCAATTTCATGATATTAACAAATGAATTACTGAGTGTGACTGATCAATTTATCAATTATTTCCTATCAATAATGAAGTTGGATAACAGATAACAAAAACAAATTAAACACATTGAATAGATACTGATAAAAAAAAGAATGGAGTGTAGAGACTGCACAAATAAAACTTAATTTAAGCAAATTAATAATATAGTAATCATAATTTTTAAATTCAGTTTGAAACTGAGCCTGGAAAGTTAGTTAGAAATAAAATCTGACTAAGGTAATTGAGCAGTGATTCTATTAACTTTTAACAGCCCACACAAACAAACAAAAATGGAAGAAATTTTGTTTTCTTTTCTTTTTCTCTGGTTATATCTACTAAGAGTCAACTTCAAAGTGTTACGTTGAAAATGTCACTTGTTGCTTAGGAGATTAAATGTCTAAAAATAGAAAACACATCATTGGTATCAAAAAGAGAAGATTAGGGGGTGTCTTCATATAAACGGCCGTTAATATACAGATTCTACATATTGGCTTGTATTTCGTTTTTGGTACACGCCCTTAAGTTTTGAATTATCGTTGAGGAAATACAGGGACTATATTTCTACCCTCCGCGATTGTGAACAGGCCAGCGTACAACATGCAATTTTGTCTGAGACTGAGAAGAACAATAGAGAGTCAAACAACTGCCAGTCGACTGACTGCAAAAACAAAGGCGTTTCATATCCCTTTCATATTCATCCCAGGCTCAACTTACCCTCAAATTTCATATCAACGGTTCAAAGGTCAAACTTTCACTACCCACCTTGGAAAATCAGTAGCCGCATACATATGTCTCGTTCTGTTTTACAGACTTGCCTGTCAGGGAGATAGAAGATCAGATGTCCTTAAAATTAAAATATATTTTCTAATGATTCTGAAGCTATGAAATCCATTTTTTTTCTTTCGGATTCGATCTCATTCCGTGCATCATCCGGTTTTATATGAACATATATATATTATAAATTTTTCAACTGTATCGTTCGATCTACTCAAAACAGCTAATTGGTCACCTATAGCTAAACAAAATATGTTTTCTGGAGTATGATTTTGGTGTTTTTAACAGCGCAATCGATTTATTTTTCCTGTTGCTCTTTAATTGTCAGCTGGAATGTAGTGGTTTAATTATTGTGCTTTATTGCAAATATGTTGGTACCCAAAAGTGACTAATTTCAATACAGCTCCAGTCTAGAAAAAAAGGAAATAGGCCTATTGAAGAATTAGTATGTTTCTCCGTTTCTTTGCTGACGTAGATCTGTAGATTATGTAATTAGAAGTCTATAAACGTCTTGAGAAGTATACAAATTCAAAATTCTAATTTTCTAATCTAGAATTTAAAAATCGATAAAGGGAAATTAAATTTCAAAATTTTATTGAACATTTCAGTTTTTGGCTTTCGTATTTATTGATCAAAACCTTTATCGTGAATGTTTTTTTCATCTATCAAGAGATAGCCTATTTTTTAAATTTTTTAAAAAGTGTGATCGAGAAAATATGAAAACACGAGACAAAAACACAGATATTTGAAGAAACTAAAGGTGCCCTTTTGTACCATTTACATGACATTAAACGAAATGAGTTTTAAATTCACCCGTGAGTATTATTTTTTTCTTCTTTTTTTCACAGCAAAAATTGGCTTCCATACATTTTGTTGGTTTGAAAAAAGTTTTTCGAACAGTTAGTCTCGAGTATTCTCGTTTTCAACGTGACTGAGTTCTTTTTCTTCCGGTCGCCACATTGAATAGGCAAGTGATATGAAACCAAGTTAAAATCTTGTCCCATCCTCGCCATTTTGTACCTATTTTAAATATTTTTTGTACATCACAGAAATAAATAAAACTATTTCGGTTATTTCAATGCGTAATTTAGACCATTGTGCGAATGCGAGGGCGTTTTTGTGACATGTGAGACGATTATAACAACAACAACAACTTGTACTGTCAACATTACGATAACACATCGACAACTGCTCGACACTCGGATCGTGTAACCGAGGAACTGGTGGCTCATTAAAGTCTGCCAAGGTTAAACCCAAAGGTTAATTTTTTATTTTGCATTTTGACTTTCAAGCAAATTGTTCATTTGAGTGTGCTAAGCGTAAAACTTAAAACTGTTAGTGAATGACGCTTTAAATTTTGATCATTATTTCACGGTCTAAGTCTGTCGAATTGCGCCTTGGAAAGTGGGATCATTATCAGCTAATTTCCATGAATTACAGTTTAATTGCCCGATAACAAGAACGCCACAATTAAGCGCGTTGCGAAATGCTGTGGTTCGCAGTTAACGGTCTGAAAAACATGTGTCACATTTAAATTTGAAACATGGATTGGTCGAGCATGATGTTATAACTCGCGCATTCTAATCTGATAGTCGATACCAAGAATTTGTTTCATGCGAAGTTTTGGAACGGTCGACTGGGAAGCCATTCACAAGCAATCACACTGAATGCAGCGATGAGCTACACACAGTGAAAGTAAGCTGTAGACCAAAACTTTTATCCCACGGCACCTCTCTTTGCCAGCGTGTTCCTCACAGCTCTGAATAAATATTAGAATTTAACTTAGACAACAGACTTGATGTGTTTGACAACCGGTACCGTAGGTTTACATCCCAGTTCAAATTTAAACGTTTCCGATGTCTGTCGCTGATGTGAAGCTGGTGTTGAAAAATTATAAATATTTCTGTAGGCCAATAATATGCCTAACTCGGCTTACTTCAACTAAAATCTATATATTTGTTGAATTAAATAACCACCATAGTATTCTCGGATGCGTATATCTAAAAGTCAACAGATAATAAATGAATAGTTATTCCTTTCAAAAGACTGTTTTGAAGCAGCTTGGACGTGAAACAAACATCAATGAAGACTGAAAAGTGGGAATTTTTTAAAGATTTTGCTCTGCGCAGGGACTGATCCAGGAAAAATTTGGGGATACCGGTAGGCCGTCAATGACGTAATGTCCATAAGCGACTCCCATCTCAAACTTAAATAAAAACACATCGGCTGATCTGCATTTAGACTACATGTCGTACATGGGCAGCTGCTTTGAGAATTACCAAACTGAAGTCATTATATTGCTGTTTTGTTTTGTTATTTATTCAAAGGTGCCAATGGCACATGGTGTATGCTATGTCTGTCGGTTACGTCGAATCACCGCGTAACGGCGATGTCTGATCAGCACCACATGCGAAGCCAGCAACCATCTATTTGTGAGCTGAAGGTCTGGTGGCTGGAGCTACGCCAACACTGTGACCGGTGAAATTAATGAGTGTGTGAGGATTTCCTTGACAGCAACAGTGTCCCAAAAAATTAACTATTTTTTTTAAAAATAAGACACGATCCAACAAATCTCATTCAAAGGAAAACCATGGATATCTTTCATCTCGCATGCGCTGAATAACGTGCTTGTATCACGGTATAATTGATTGACGTTGTCAATCAACTATCACGTGTTTACTCTCTGATACCCAGTCAAGAGAGCCATACAACAACTTCCAAAATCGGGAAGTTATTCAACGCTTAAGCCCCGCCCACTATCTGTCCACTGGGTATCGGATTTGTCGAAGACTGCTCATCAAAAGAAAAACGCCGCAACCATGCTACAAGTGCGTGTAGTACTATATGAGCGATCTGGTTCCCAAAGCATAAATTGTCCTATTGGCGTAAAGATTACACCCCTTCGTTCACTAGTGAATAATAAGAAAACAAACAATCAAGCGACACAGGGAAACAGTAAAGCTCCTTTCGCATACGCTTGTTGTTACTGTTGGCAAATCTGACAATGGTAGAATGATGACATACAAAATATCTTGCAATAACATGGCTTGATGTACCATCCTGCAACAGTTCTCGTCCCTCTGATAATATTAATAATGTTGACATTGCAGAATAAATTTCACTTTGTAACTGAAAACGGTTTTGTGTCGGTCATTTGTAGGCTACCTCTTCATCACCATGTTTTTCGCGTGCAATTTGGGTGTCTTTTCATATTTACAGCATTATTTGTGGTCATCTGTTTTAAATCCATTATCATTCTTAAAGGAGGAGAAAACAAAATAAAATTGGCAAATACACTAAATGGACGGCGAATTTCCCTTTTCAATGGTTACCATAGACTTATTTTTACAATTTTTTCCCACCGTACAGTCCTAAGACACTTAAGAAGATCCATATTGTATTATTCGGAGTGTGAAAGGAAGGAATATTTCAAAATGAAGTGAAATACACGGCAACGTACAATCACTATTTTGCTGATCGAATTTGCATACATGCAGCTATGTACAGCAACTGACTTCGCAATTGTAAATGCTATTTACCAATAAAGTAACTGAAATGTTTTTATTCAATCATATATTTATGTCAAATCGTGCATGAAGATTTTTTTTATCAGAGTTTACTAATTTCTGAACGAATCGGGACATTTTTTGACATTAATTTTTAAACTGACTTTCGTCATGTGTAAATTTTTACTCATCAGACGAGTGATACGTCACCCATTCTTCACTTTTCACGGGCTAATTTTGACAGATATACATTATCTTTTGATTTGTAAACAAACACTAAATGCATCTTAGTAACATGTGTACAATCGTTTTGGATTTTGTAAATTTTAATTGCCTACAGGACTTAAACAAGCGATATCACTGACTGGCCTGTGTGCATGTACATGTAGGCTACTATGTAGCTCCGGTAAGTAGCGTTAATGTGCGGCCTCCTTGAAGAAAGATGGTTTTGAGTTTTCAGATAACGGCCACTATCTACCGAAGAAACGTTTTTCTTGTCCAGCCAGCCACCAATTGTAGAAATAAATTTCACATATCAAATTTGCGATCCGTTTACAAGCAGCCCCACTTTCTGATAGTGTTCTATGGTGGTCGCTATGAAAGCGTACATATAAGAGAAGTCAACGTTCGACTCCGAGTCGAGCCGTGGCTGAGTGACTCAAATCGTCCACGAAGACGTTTCCTAGAGGCTACAATAGTTCACTCTTCAATGTATATACAGGATAATAAGTTGATAGATATATAGAGATGTCGGTGACAAATGTGGATAAACGTCAATTAACTAATTAGTGGTCAAATATAGACTGTCTGCCAATGAGTTTTGTGAGGTCTAGCAGACGACTTTTAGTCAAGCCATGTGGTTCGCACAATGCAATAGAATTGAGCACAATACAGTTCCCCCTCTAGGAGGCAATGACGCATGACATGCGCCGTCAGTCTTAAACCCCCACGTGTCGTTGAACAGAGCGCTGGTTAGTTCTGTAGGGCAGGGTACCAAACACTGTTCAGTGGTAAACCCACTGACCTATCATTTATATAGGTCAGTGGGTAAACCAAAGAGAGTAGATTGAAGTATAGATGGTGTTCTTTCACGCGATTTCGTAGCGACGTACCTCATTGTGACGTAGGGCCTACACTGTGACGAGGTAAAACAAAAATCATTTGTCTAAAACGTAACGTTTTTCAATATATTATAAACTGAACATTTGTTTTAACTTCAGGAATTTTTTCCGCCCAAATAATTTGAGAAAAAAAAAGTTTTTTTCGCCCAAATAATTGAATTTTTTTTTTTTTTTCCTTGAGTTTGGGCGGATTTTTTTCCTCCGAGTTTGGGCGCCCAAACCGGTATACCGGTATCAAAATGGCCCTGGATCAGTCCCTGCTGCGCTTATCGTCGTGGGTAAGGGCAATTAATTCATTCGGTACCACAGCTCATTCCTAGGCTCTGCCTCACACATCGTTCTCGGCCTCAGCCCCACAGCCGTAGCAGCCCTGCCCTGCCAAATCTAAAAAGCCGCTTTTATTACATAAATTACTATGTTATTATTGTCGAATATCAGTTGCAAATGACACTAAAATAAAGTCTGATTTCTGGGCCAGCCAGTCATGTTTTTAGAAATACGGTACGCCAACCACCGAAAAATATAATGGGATTTCAATTTAGATTTTCACAAATATAGAAATTCACAGACTAGAAATATACATCACAGTGGAAAACGCATTTGATTAACGAAAATAATTTATAAGATGAAAATTGTAGTTGATATTTAATATTCTAGACTTAGCAGAACGAAATTCCGAAGAAATAAGCTCGTAAAATTCATTTAAGAGTAGCGATCAATGGCAATAAACTGAAGAGTTACCGGCCGCCATTTTATGTAACTTGTAAACAAGTTGCAGCACAAATCAATTTTCAATGGTAGGATCCTCATCCCTAAGGTGATCGAATTAAACATGGTTCAGACTACTGTAATCCAACAGTATTTACCACCAAGATGCCAGGTTGAATTTTTTGCAGTAAGATCATAAAAGTACAGAATTTTAACTAATTATCCATCGGACGGTTTGCTTTTGCACAACTTTCAAAGGAATATTTCATCGCGTACAAAAATGACTCCACTTTCAGTAAAATTTTATTTACAGTTCAAGTTCTGGCTCCGTCCTTTGGGTACATACAAATTTTGAAATTAAAAAAGCAAATTCAATTTCCTAAGTATAATTTTCTATGTATATTTATTTTTCATTGCAGCAATGGGCAAGTTTATGAAACCTGGGCGTGTGGTCCTTGTGTTGAGTGGGCGATATGCTGGCCGGAAGGCTCTCATTGTTAAGGTACAAAAACATATCCCATTTACTCTTGGGGCTTCGGTGGTTTAGTTAGTTAATGTTGATAGTCCCTCAGTCCCACACAGACCTTCCATCCATGCGGTGCAGGTTCAAATCTCACCCAGACCAAATAAAAATTGAAAGATTTCTGAGTGGATTTTTCACTTGGACATTGATTCCAAGACTGTGGTGGATATTTCACCAGCCAGCGTTACGTATACATTTAGTCAGTCTTCAAAACAAAGATGGACGCCTTCTGTTTTTACTTCGGGACTCTGTTTATTAAAGAACTTTAGATAGGTCCGACAGTAAATGGGCGTCCAGCAGGCCTGTGCTGTAAGATTTTCCGGGATAACCTGAAAAGAGGTCCTCTTAATTTACTTTAGATAACCTGAAAACGGGTTATGCTGTCGCGCAATTTAGATAACCTGTGTTCCTCCTAGGATAACCTGTAAACTTCTTGCCATTTTAAAAATAATTTTCACTTTTGTAAGTTGCTTAAAATGGTTACTCTGAATGAGAAATGCATAAAACCAAAGTAAGACTAAGAACCTAAAACGTCAAAGCAAAGACTTTTATTTTTCTTTAATGTGAATAGTGTGGTACAAGAAAAAATACTATGACTAGTTTAGTTCTACACTTTCCAAAAAATGGAGGAAAATTAAAAAAAAAAAAAACTTTTTCGAAAAAGTGTTACCTGAAACAAAGAATTTTTTGGTTATGCCTAAATACAAATGTTTTAGCTAGGGCTTTGGCTTACGGTTACCTTGTGAAAATATCAACACTTTTATCAATGATCACTCTGTCAATTCGTTTTTGGGTAGACCCAACAACTTATGAAGATTCAAATTTCATTTTCAATATCTGACTGGGAATTTGACACGCGCCGGACAAATGCCGTTTGCGATTTGACCGGTGTCGGTACCGTATACTGACGTAGTTAACTGCACCTCAACCTCCTGTTCCACAAATTCCCAGTTTTGACTAGGCTACACGCCATGCAAATTACGTTCTCGACTTTTCCATTGTCGTTTGTTTCGTGGGAAAACTAACCCCAGAACGGCCAACTCTTTAACGTTTTATTCCGTTACAGTTTCTGTCGGTTTGCGTGCGACAGACATGGAGTCGGGCGCCGTGTTCAGTCCGTCGAGATCTAAAAGTTATTTTTAGATCTCTATGGTTCAGTCTACGACGCACCACGTGGGAAAGCGAGACAATGTCCGAAAGCCTATTTCGAATCGGAACTATCAAGAAACTTTACAGTTGTCAGTGATATTAATTAAAAGGATTAATTCTTCTTCGCTGTAGGTTAAATTTTGATTTAAAAAAACTCAAATGGCCGGAAGTTGAATGCCGTGATAACGAAACGAAGTCATCCATTGGGCTACAGTCCAGCCACACTCGGGGCAACTGAGCCAAGGCGAAGCCTGAAGGCTGGAGGTATAGCAAGATTAAAGTTAACTTGTTTTCGATTCGCTTTTTTGATGCATTTTCGATTACTTTATTTATTTTCTTTTACTTTTTTGAGCTGATCATAAAAAATTCGGAAGGTAAAATTTTTAGACGAGCGGTCGCAGGATTTTGGATAACCGATAAACCGGTTGTCTTAAATTGTGTTCAGACGAGCGCGAGACGAACGCGTTCGGTCCGTTCGTCCCAACAGCACAGGCCTGGTCCAGGGGTAAAAAGTGAGCTTGTTGAGAATTCCTGGGCATCCGAGAATGGTTGTTACTGTTGTTCTAAAACTGCGGAAATGAAAATCTGATAAGAAGACCATGATATGTTATGATGTATAACGAAACTGGCATTGGTACTGGTTTGTTTTGTTTCCCAGCATGTCAATATATGGAATCCTCCCCCCCCCCCCCCCCCCCCCCACCCCCAACACCCTCTCTCAAATATCAATTCCATGTAGATCACTATATTACTTAAAGTTAATTTGTTAAAATCTTCATTACAGAATTATGATGAAGGATCGTCCGAGAAACCATATGGTCATGCTCTTGTTGCTGGTATTGAACGGTATCCACGAAAAGTCACCAAAAGTATGGGCAAGAAAAGAATCAAGGACCGGTCAAAGTTGAAATCGTTTGTTAGAGTTTACAATTTCAATCATCTTATGCCAACCAGGTAAGGGGTGCAAGATACATCCGACATTTTGTGATATCCAGTGACGAATGACGCTATCAAGAGCAGTTTTGTGACATTCTATTAACATTTTTTGTTCCCCAATGTCAGATATGAGCATTTTGTTAAAATAGAAAATAGCGACAGTACCAGAAAATTGTGTGATTTTTATGAGACTTGCACTTTTTTCAAAGACCACTTGAGGAAAAAAATAATATACCGCTGAAAAAGTAACAAATTAAATAAACACATCCACCTGGATTTTAAGAGTTACCTGAAACATAAGATGTATTCTCAGGCCTAAGTTTTATTTGTCGGCCCTCTCAATAGACAATACTGAGGTAAAATCTCCTGCAAAATTTTCTAGCAGACCATCTGTATGTTGCATTTCCGTTCTATGCATATTCAAAAATTACTCCCTTAAGAACCAAAGGTGTGTTCTAACAATGGACAAAATTATGAGTTAGTTAGTGTTGATAGTCCCTCAGTCCCACACAGACCTTCCATCGATGCGGTGCAGGTTCGAATCACATCCAGACCAAATAAAAATGGAAAGATTTCTGAGTGGATTTTCCTTAACATTTAGGTAGTCTTCAAAACAAAGATGGACGCCTTCTGTTCTTACTTTGGACAAAATATGAGTTAGTGTTGATAGTCCCTCAGTCCCACCCAGTTCTAACAATGGACAAAATATATGAGTTATGCCCCTTACATTACTGCTGCTATAAAAAGTCTTCAAAACCCATTATCTCAAAAAGTCTTCCTCTCGGCCCTGAAGGTTCCTACGGGTGTTTGGTTCAGCCATTGCCCCAATGGTGTTTGGTTCAGCCAATGCCCCAGAAATTCAATTTAGTCATATTAAAACTGAGTTAATTTAGTAGTGAAAAGATTCAATTTCTGGCATTCTAAAATACTCCATTTTACTCTGAAATAGCTAAATGCTTACGTGTAAGGCCTCCGAAATTGTGACTTCTGTGAAACCCTGGCCAGCATTTAAAGGAAATTATCTTTGGAGTTTGAAGTAAAACATTGATCTTAGCAAAATGACATTGTGCGATGGACGCTCACTCCAACGCAAGCATGGCATGCATCCTATTGAGATTTTTCTGCTTTGTGGAGCGATTACCTCAAACTAGATCAAAAAGATAACCTTTTGGCTTTGAGCCCAGCTCGGATCAAATAAAAAGTGAAAAATTTCTAAGTGGATTTTTCTCATGATTTCTGTATGCGGAAGAGTTGCCAGGTAATCTCCGTGGTTTCCTGTGGGCAAAAAGCTTGGTTTCCTCTCCCACTAAACCTGACAACACCGCCATAAAAATGAAAACTTCTAGAGTGTTGCATAAAACATCAATCAATCAGTGAAAGTTATTTCATCAGCCAAAGAATCAAATTTAAATTACAATGTGAGAAGTGAAAGTTGACTCAAGTTGTCATATTTGGTTTATGTTTTTATTTGTTTGAATCTTTCAGATACTCTGTTGACGTGAACCTGCAGAAAGAAGTTGTAAATAAGGATGCTTTCAGAGATCCCGCTAAAAAAAGGAAAGCCAGGCGAGAAGTCAAGGCTAAATTTGAAGAAAGGTAAGTTGAATTTTATTTTTTGTTATTCTGTTTTCCCGAAGTGTGCTCAAAATTTGTCATGGTTGCCAGTTACCAACGGAATGTCATGGGTTTCCTCCTACAATAAAACTGGCAACGCCACCATATAAGTGAAGTAATCTTGAGCACGGCGTAAAACACCAAACAATCAAAATTTGTCCTAATAACTTACTATTCTATAAGATTAGCTCTTCGGGGAGGGGGTGATCTGTTGGTCGCTTGGTACTTTTGAGGTACTGTTGAGTGCGACGTTAAGCCCCAATCAAGCAGTTTGTCATTCCCGATTCATTGCTCTCTCCCTTGTATTCTCAGTGGCCTTGTCGGTAGAGTGATAGTCTCAGTGGCCTTGTCGGTAGAGTGATAGTCTCTCAGTCTGATACAAACTTTGTATTCTCTGTGGCCTTGTCGGTAGAGTGATAGTCTCTGTGGCCTTGTCTGTAGAGTGATAGTCTCAGTGGCCTTGTCGGTAGAGTGATAGTCTCTGTGGCCTTGTCTGTAGAGTGATAGTCTCAGTGGCCTTGTCGGTAGAGTGATAGTCTCTCAGTCTGCTCTCTCCTTTGTATTCTCTGTGGCCTTGTCTGTAGAGTGATAGTCTCAGTGGCCTTGTCGGTAGAGTGATAGTCTCTCAGTCTGCTCTCTCCTTTGTATTCTCTGTGGCCTTGTCGGTAGAGTGATAGTCTCTGTGGCCTTGTCGGTAGAGTGATAGTCTCAGTGGCCTTGTCGGTAGAGTGATAGTCTCTGTGGCCTTGTCGGTAGAGTGATAGTCTCAGTGGCCTTGTCTGTAGAGTGATAGTCTCAGTGGCCTTGTCGGTAGAGTGATAGTCTCTCAGTCTGCTCTATCCTTTGTATTCTCAGTGCCCTTGTCGGTAGAGTGATAGTCTCTGTGGCCTTGTCGGTAGAGTGATAGTCTCAGTGGCCTTGTCGGTAGAGTGATAGTCTCTGTGGCCTTGTCGGTAGAGTGATAGTCTCTGTGGCCTTGTCGGTAGAGTGATAGTCTCAGTGGCCTTGTCGATAGAGTGATAGTCTCTCAGTCTGCTCTCTCCTTTGTATTCTCAGTGCCCTTGTCGGTAGAGTGATAGTCTCTGTGGCCTTGTCGGTAGAGTGATAGTCTCAGTGGCCTTGTCGGTAGAGTGATAGTCTCTGTGGCCTTGTCGGTAGAGTGATAGTCTCTGTGGCCTTGTCGGTAGAGTGATAGTCTCAGTGGCCTTGTCGATAGAGTGATAGTCTCTCAGTCTGCTCTCTCCTTTGTATTCTCAGTGCCCTTGTCGGTAGAGTGATAGTCTCTGTGGCCTTGTCGGTAGAGTGATAGTCTCTGTGGCCTTGTCGGTAGAGTGATAGTCTCTCAGTGGCCTTGTCGGTAGAGTGATAGTCTCAGTGGCCTTGTCGGTAGAGTGATAGTCTCTCAGTCTGCTCTCTCCTTTGTATTCTCAGTGCCCTTGTCGGTAGAGTGATAGTCTCTGTGGCCTTGTCGGTAGAGTGATAGTCTCTGTGGCCTTGTCGGTAGAGTGATAGTCTCTCAGTGGCCTTGTCGGTAGAGTGATAGTCTCTGTGGCCTTGTCGGTAGAGTGATAGTCTCTGTGGCCTTGTCGGTAGAGTGATAGTCTCTGTGGCCTTGTCGGTAGAGTGATAGTCTCTGTGGCCTTGTCGGTAGAGTGATAGTCTCTCAGTGGCCTTGTCGGTAGAGTGATAGTCTCTGTGGCCTTGTCGGTAGAGTGATAGTCTCTGTGGCCTTGTCGGTAGAGTGATAGTCTCTGTGGCCTTGTCGGTAGAGTGATAGTCTCAGTGGCCTTGTCGGTAGAGTGATAGTCTCTCACTCTGATACAAACCTTCCAATCAATGTGTAGACTAGCGGGTTTGAATAATCACTCAATTCAAAAAAGGTTTGATAATATCCATGTGGGTGTTTCAGTCGATTTCCCTATGTGGAAGAGTTGCCAGTTTCTCGCCGAAGGTGGTGTGTCTCCACCCGGCAAAGAGCCCCGTTTCCTCCCCCAACTGAACTTTGCATTAAATCTGTCAATTGCACCTAAGGTTTATGTTCTCGAGTGTGACATAAAATATCAATAAATTTTCAAAAAGTCATTTTACAGAGTGAAAATGGTTTGAAAAATCAGTTGGCCTACTCAAAGTGATAAAGATTGATTGATTGATGTTTAGCGCCGCAATCAAGATTATTTCACTTATCTGGCAACATTGCAGGTTTTAGTGGGGGAGGAAACTGGAGTCTTTGTCCAGAGGAAACCCATGACTTTTGGCGAGTTACTGTCAACTCTTGCACATACTCAGAGTTACCACGCAGTCAGGAAAGGTAGGGAGAAACAAAAAACACATCCAAGACCTTGACAAGTCCTTGAATTTCATAATTGGGTTGGAGAAAATTTTCCAAAAGAACAAAAAAACAGAATTAGCTAAGCTAAGTTTTTATAACAATACGGTAAATATGGCCAATCTTCGCCTGATCCGACCTATTGGTCGTGGATTAGACTGCATTCTGAAAGGGATTTCGTCTGATGGACTTGGTTGCCAGTTACCACCGAAAGGCTGTGGGTTTCCTTCGGGCCTAGTGCCCGGTTTCTTTCCACAATATAACTGACAACGCCACCTTACTATTAGTGAAATAAAATTGAGTGCGACGTGAACATCAATCACTCATTCACCTGTCCAGGACTCTACAAAGTCTGACATCCATTCAGTCATATGGTTTACAACATTGTCCATTGTAAGCTACCTTATGTGTCTACAGGCTTGTAGAAAAGTATTAACCAGAGTCTTGAAAATGTTTTATATGGTTTGTAAAGGTCTTGAAAAAGTCTTGAATTTTTATATGAAAAAATTGTGGGAACCGTGCATGGTGTGAAAAATTCACTCAGAATTTTTATTTGGTCGGTGTGGTTCAATGGAAGGCCTATGTCTGAGGGACTATCACTCTAACCGACTGAGCCACCAAGGCATATGTCTGACTGAGGGACTACCACTCTAACCGACTGAGCCAATGGGGCCTATGTCTGACTGAGGGACTACTACATTAACCGACTGAGCTACAGAGGCCTATGTCTGACTGAGGGACTATCACTCTAACCGACTGAGCCACCGAGGCCTTTGTCAGGCTGAGGGACTATCACTCTAACCGACTGAGCCACCAAGGCCTATGTCTGACTGAGGGACTATCACTCTAACCGACTGAGCCACCGAGGCCTATGCCTGACTGAGGGACTATCACTCTAACCGACTGAGCCACCATGGCCTATGTCTGACTGAGGGGACTATTACTCTAACCGACTGAGCCACCGAGGCCTATGCCTGACTGAGGGACTATCACTCTAACCGACTGAGCCACCGAGGCCTATGTCTGACTGAGGGACTATCACTCTAACCGACTGAGCAACCAAGGCCTATGTCTGACTGAGGGACTATCACTCTAACCGACTGAGCCACCAAGGCCTATGTCTGACTGAGGGACTATCACTCTAATCAACTGAGCCACCGAGGCTTATGCCTGACTGAGGGACTATCACTCTAACCGACTGAGCCACCGTGGCCTATGTCTGACTGAGGGACTATAACCGACTGATCCACCGAGGCCTTTGTCAGACTGAGGGACTATCACTCTAACCCACTGAGCCACCGAGGCCTTTGTCAGGCTGAGGGACTATCACTCTAACCGTCTGAGCCACCAAGGCCTATGTCTGACTGAGGGACTATCACTCTAACTGACTGAGCCCCCGAGGCATATGCCTGACTGAGGGACTATCACTCTAACCGACTGAGCCACCGTAGCCTATGCTTGACTGAGGGACTATCACTCTAACCGACTGAGCCACCGAGGCCTTTGTCAGACTGAGGGACTATCACTATAACCCACTGAGCCACCGAGGCCTTTGTCAGGCTGAGGGACTATCACTAACCGTCTGAGCCACCAAGGCCTATGTCTGACTGAGGGACTATCACTCTAACCGACTGAGGCACCAAGGCCTATGTCTGACTGAGGGACTATCACTCTAACCGACTGAGCCACCAAGGCCTATGTCTGAGGGACTATCACTCTAACCGACTGAGCCACCAAGGCCTATGTCTGACTGAGGGACTATCACTCTAACCGACTGAGCCACCAAGGCCTATGCCTGACTGAGGGACTATCACTCTAACCGACTGAGCCACCGAGGCCTTTGTCAGACTGAGGGACTATCACTATAACCGACTGAGCCACCGAGGCCTTTGTCAGACTGAGGGACTATCACTCTAACCCACTGAGCCACCGAGGCCTATGTCTGACTGAGGGACTATCACTCTAACCGACTGAGCCACCAAGGCCTATGTCTGACTGAGGGACTATCACTCTAACCGACTGAGCCACCAAGGCCTATGTCTGACTGAGGGACTATCACTCTAACCGACTGAGCCACCAAGGCCTATGTCTGACTGAGGGACTACTACATTAACCGACTGAGCCACAGAGGCCTATGTCTGACTGAGGGACTACTACATTAACCGACTGAGTCACCGAGGCCTTTGTCAGGCTGAGGGACTATCACTCTAACCGACTGAGCCACCGTGGCCTGTGTCTGACTGAGGGACTATCACTCTAACCCACTGAGCCACCGAGGCCTATGTCTGACTGAGGGACTATCACTCTAACCCACTGAGCCACCGAGGCCTATGTCTGACTGAGGGACTATCACTCTAATCAACTGAGCCACCGTGGCCTGTATCACTCTAACCGACTGAGCCACCGAGGCCTATGTCTGACTGAGGGACTATCACTCTAACCCACTGAGCCACCGAGGCCTATGTCTGACTGAGGGACTATCACTCTAATCAACTGAGCCACCGTGGCCTGTATCACTCTAACCGACTGAGCCACCGAGGCCTATGTCTGACTGAGGGACTATGACTCTAACCGACTGAGCCACCAAGGCCTATGTCTGACTGAGGGACTATCACTCTAACCGACTAAGCCACCAGGGCCTATGTCTGACTGAGGGACTATCACTCTAACCGACTGAGCCACCAAGGCCTATTTCTGACTGAGGGACTATCACTCTAACCGACTGAGCCACCAAGGCCTATGTCTGACTGAAGGACTATCACTCTAACCGACTGAGCCACCGAGGCCTATGTCTGACAGAGGGACTATCACTCTAACCGACTGAGCCACCGAGGCCTATGTCTGACAGAGGGACTATCACTCTAACCGACTGAGCCACCGTGGCCTATGTCTGACTGCGGGACTATCACTCTAACCGACTGAGCCACCGTGGCACTTCACTGGATGAAGTAGATCTACAATAAATCAACCAATAACTCAAATTAATTAATCTAAAAACAGTAACACTCTATCTTCTGTTTGTTCACAGGTACAAGACGGGCAAAAACAGATGGTTTTTCCAGAAACTTCGATTCTAACTTGTACAAATTCGGCAAATAAAAAAACAATCACCAAGAAAATTATTTTTTCTTTCCTTTGTCCCCTGCTTCGAACTGGAGAGTGGATGTGGTAATACCCCTTTTCCTTCCTTCCGTCAAGTTCCAACTTACAAAAAAGCTTCATGCTATGGAGAGGACAAATGGGATTGATTTTGGCCCATCCGGGAAATTCAAGGGCTTAATTAGCTAATTAATGCCATGCCTCTCGTACTTCGTGTACCTGGTGTACTGGGGACTGTTTCTCAACACCGACGTAACTTTGCGCCTGGTCGTAACGTCATGGCAACATATACCTTCAACATTATGTTACGACCAGGCGCAAAGTTACGACGGTGTCTGGAAACAGCCCCCTGGTTTCAGCTTGTCCCTATGTCCATCCGTAATACATTCTTCATTTCCAGAGGATAATTTGAAAACGCATTGTTCAATTTTCTCCAAATTTTCTATGTAGCTTCTATACCATGAGAACTTGCTTGTGATTGTTTTGGGGTCCTGTTTGACTACTGTTCTCACATGAATGTATTCCGTATTAGAGATACGTTGACAAGCAATTAACCAAAATCGTGACAATGAGCTCGGTTTCCTCCCCCACTAAACCATGCAACGCCACCATACACATGTAACTAATCTTGAGTGCTGTATCAAACATTATTCAATCAATCAATGCAGTAAGCAACAGGATTTTGAAGGTTATATAATTGGGTAAAATAGCAAATTTTGGACAGTGAGATAAAACTGTGATTGAAACTAGAAGTGAAGTCAAACATTTTTAAGCATTGGGGAATGCTATTTTTTTGTGTCCCCTGCAAAGGGGTACTTAGCAGTGGCCTTTTCTACCTGGTGGTCCCGATTAGTTTCCATGCCGTATATTGAAAACTACTCCATGGATTTTGACAAAGTTTATGCTTTATCATATACTTAACGCCATTAAAAAAGCACGGTTGAATTTTATGTTTCTACCCCAGTAAGGCTATTGGCCATTTCCGTTTTGTTGTTTATTGTTAGTTCGAGCTGAGTTGCAATAACTGGATAACCTGTGGTGTTTCCGACGCGCCTGTCGTGAACATTACGCAACATTTCCTAATAACGTCCATTGAGTGTTTCCCCGTCACTGAGAACAGCTTTCAAGGCTCATTTGTCGTGGGTTCAACATTTTATACGAAGCTCAGCATAAAGACGAAAAAAAAAATCAGAAAAAGTTATTATGCCCCGACTTCCGACACAACAAAGGGAACGTGCCATTGGCATGTTACAGGCGGGTCTCAGTTGTTCCGCCGTAGGACGTCACATGCAGTGTCATCCCTCCACAATTAGTCGCCTCAGAATCAGGGAACATGAAACTGGCAATGTTGCCGACCGACCACGCCCTGGTCAGCCAAGAGTCACTACAGCCCGCCAGGATCGGTACATCGGTTTGTTGCACAGACAGTGGGAATTGGAAGGCCCAGGGTAAGCCTCAGCCCCATCCGACGCCGTCTCCAACAGATACAGATGCATGCACGCATCCCCTACCGAGGGCCCATATTGACACCCGCCGCACGCCAAAACCGTTTACGATGGGCTTGAAATCATCAGAAATGGCTTGTCAATGATTGGAACTCTGTCCTTTTCTGGTATCTGCCTTGATCGTCCTGACCGACGACAAAGTGTGTGGCGCAGACGTGGTGAACGTTTCGCAAATGCATGTGTGAGGGAAGGAAATCGCTGGGGTGGATGTAGTGTTATGGTGTGGGGAGGCATCACTTCTCGCAGACGAACTCCCCTTGTCATTGTTGATGGCAACCTGAATGCTCAGGGTTACGTGGATAACATCCTTCGACCTGTGCTGCTTCCATTCCTCCAAGCCAATGCTGGCGTCACGACGTTTCAGCAAAACAATGCGCGCCCACACTCTGCAAGGTTGACACAAGACTTCTTGCAACAGAATAATGTAAACATCATTGAATGGCCAGCTTACTCCCCCGATCTATCGCCCATAGAGCACTTGTGGGATCAGCCGTTGCACAACGTCAACCCAGGCCACGCAACCGACGTGAATTGATGCAGGAAGAGCGGGACCGGATCCCACAGCACAGAATAGCCACACTCATCAGGTCCTTGCGTCGCAGATGTACTGCTTGCGTTGATGCCCGAGGTGGACATAACCATTATTGAATGATGACTCCTTCAATTTCTGTATCAACGATTTGTTTGCAAGGAATAAAAGTCACCAGGGTTTCACATATTGTCAATTCTTTGTCTCATTGTGACCAATGCCTTGTTCTTCAATTTAAGAGTACTTACAATATTTTACACTTTACATTTCTCAAAATATTTTACATTCTTTGGGTCGTGGGTTTTTAATGGCGCTAAGTATATTAATACTCAGCTTACGTTCGATTTTGAGTCCAAGTGTTATAAGTTTGTGGGGGCAGTTGCCTTTTAATCAACCAGATGACCCCATATTTCCTGCCGTGAAATATGAAATAAAGTAACTTTTTCATGCACGGCTATTTTGATCAGCGCAGATTTCCATTCAACATCTGTGTTAATATTTCCAAAATTGACATGAACATACGTTTCTCTGGTAACAGTCATCGAAGGTTGATTGTTTGGTGTTTTACGCCACGCTCAAGATTATTTCACTTATATGGCGGCGTTGACAGTTTTATTGTGGGAGGAAACCGGGCTCTATGCCCGGAGGAAGCCCACGACCTTCCGATGGTAACTGGCAACCATCCCACATAGGCAGGCATCGAAGAGAGTTCTTGCTCAAATGTCACTTTCCCTCAAACACGTATATATTTTATTTGGCGAAGAACATAATACTGCTAGGATCCAAACATGATATCTGTACCGTTAAATTTTTTTTTTTCTGAATCGCGACAAGAGATTCAGTTTGAAATATCTCTATGGCATTTCTTCTTTTGTAACATGATTTTTATACGCCCGGTTTGAAAAGCGGGCTGTATTATGGTATCATCTCCGGCTGTCCGCTTTCCCTTCCGCTCCAATACTTCTAAAGTTTTGATTCCATCTGCACAATTTTTTCTGAGTATATACCTTATGGGTAGAAGGTGTGTCGCAAACTATTTTCAACATCACTGGTTACATAATATGGCAGCTATATTGGATAATGTAATATTCCCTTCCGCCCCATAACTTTCAAAGTTTTGATTCCATCTGCACAATTTTTTCTGAGGATATAGCTTATGGGTAGAAGGTGTGTCGGCTTCCTTGGATAATTTAGTGATAGCTATGGTGGCCAAAACCTAAAAAGTTTATAATTATTTCTCTGTTTTAAAGGCTCTTCAATTCAGTTTTATTACCCATATGGTAAAGCAAATATAGCTGCTTAAAGATTTGTTTGACAATATTCATAAACCTTGTTGTAAGTATAAACAGATAAGACTTGTATATTTACACACCATTAATAATTGACCATCTCAGAGATTAGGCTCTGTTCAAATATACCTATATAAAATGTGGCAGTCACCCTGGTCAGTGATGTCTTCAGCAAGTGATTGAACCCACTGACCAGTCAGAATTAACTGGACTCCAAGCTGAAGACCTGGACATTTAACTCCAGATGAGATTTCATATTTGAAAGACCCATTGCATATATTCAAAAATATATATATAGAAGGATTTGTTTTGGTATGGCTGCAGTGACTGTGCCTTTCCGGGCGTATTAAGGTTTCCCGAAACTCTTGTTAACATTAAAACCTCCACAGACCATATGAACGTCAGAAAGGCTAATGTATTTGGCATACTTAATTTTCCTCCATGCTAGGTATAGGCGAAAATGGCTATGGCAAAAACCACACCGCCCGCAGCCCGAGAGTGGTATGGTGTTTTGGACACAACCACTCGAATAACCCCCGATGGAATGCAGGCCATTTTGCATTAAAGAAACCACGAAACAGACATTATATATCCCAATCAAAATTAGCTGGAGATATCCAAACTCTGTGGCCAAAGTATACACAAAGAAAAATGTTAGGCCTCCCCCGCCCCTGGAGTCTGCACCGACCGATAAAATCATTGGTGTATAGGAGATTGTTGGCAAACTGATGTTGCAGAAACGATTGTGATCATAAAGGGCAACATTCTGGCGATAAGAAATCACCATTAATGGCAATAAGTTATGCAATTTGTCCAGGATATCGTTAGCCAAAGTGTATTCTAACAAAATAAAAAGATGCTTGTAGTGTTTCGAAAGCAAGCTGAAAACATCATCAAGGAAATTACTGAATTAGTAAATAACCGACACTAATTGAGTGACCCTGGCCCGGAATTTTTTTCCGGGTCAATTATTTACTAATTCAGTAAGATGCTTATAAGTATGGAACTTCAGAGTCCATCTGGCTTCACAGGGCGAACATATTGAAGGAAAAATGTCACTTTGAGTGTGTAGAACACATCCCTAGAGCAGAAGGTCAATAGCTGAATTAGTAAATAACCGACACTAGGCTAATTGAGTGACCCTGGCCCGGATTTTTTTCCGGGTCAATTAGGGTCGATTATTTACTAATTCAGTAAGATGCTTGTAAGTATGGAACTTCAGAGCCCTAATAACGAGCTATCTTGTACGAGTTTAGGGGCAGGGTACCAGACTAGGCTATTGAAGGAAAAATGTCACTTGGAGTGTGTAAAACACATCCCTAGAGCAGAAGGTCAATAGCTGAATTAGTAAATAACCGACACTAGGCTAATTGAGTGACCCTGGCCCGGAATTTTTTCCGGGTCAATTAGGGTCGATTATTTACTAATTTAGTAAGATGCTTGTAAGTATGGAACTTCAGAGTCCATCTGGATTCACAGGGCGAGCATATTGAAGGAAAAATGTCACTTTGAGTGTGTAGAACACATCCCTAGAGCAGAAGGTCAATAGCGCGTAGAGCCTCCATTAGCTTCCAACCTGCGTTTTATCCTTCCAGTGAGACGTCGGATCTGTCGAAGGGGTAACTGCGCGGATTTGAATCCTTTAGAGCACATTTGGGATAGGATGGGCAGAAACGTTCAAGCCCTAGAGCCTCCTGTACAAAATCTGCAGGAATTGGAACCCGCATTACATCGGTATTGGCGGCAGTTACCACTTCAACAGAGCCGACGTCTCACTGTAGGGATGAAACGCAGACTGGAAGCTAATGGAGACTATACGCGCTATTGACCTTCTGCTCTAGGGATGTGTTCTACACACTCACAGTGACATTTTTACTTCAATATGTTCTCCCTATGAAGCCAGATGGACTCTGAAGTTTACACTTTTGATTTGGCTAACGATATCCTGAATAAATTGTTTAGCTTATTGCCATTAATGGTGATTTCTTAAGGCCAGAGTGTTGCCCTTATGATCACAATCGTTTCTGCAACAACAGTTTGCCAACAATCTCCCTACAGCAATGATTGTATCGGTCGGTGCAGACTTTCCAGGGGGGTGTTAAGTTTGGGCCGGTCGCGTTGCTTTAATTAGGAGAAAATCTGAGCAAAAAAGCGCTGATTCTAAAGAGTTACATGTGTTCTGAGACAATCTAAACAGAGAAATTGATCTTCGCATGCGAGACTCCACGAGAAGGTAAGCATGTGGACAGGATTGTGTTCTGAGACTGTGTCAGTTTTCACATGCTACAATATTTCACACAACCACTCGAATAACCCCCGATGGAATGCAGGCCATTTTGCATTAAAGAAACCACGAAACAGACATTATATATCCCAATCAAAATTAGCTGGAGATATCCAAACTCTGTGGCCAAAGTATACACAAAGAACAATGTTAGGCCTCCCCCGCCCCTGGAGTCTGCACCGACCGATAAAATCATTGGTGTATAGGAGATTGTTGGCAAACTGATGTTGCAGAAACGATTGTGATCATAAAGGGCAACATTCTGGCGATAAGAAATCACCATTAAATGGCAATAAGTTATGCAATTTGTCCAGGATATCGTTAGCCAAATCACAAGTGTATTCTAACAAAATAAAAATATGCTTGTAGTGTTTCGAAAGCAAGCTGCAAACATCATCAAGGAAATTACTGAATTAGTAAATAACCGACACTAATTGAGTGACCCTGGCCCGGAATTTTTTTCCGGGTCAATTATTTACTAATTCAGTAAGATGCTTGTAAGTATGGAACTTCAGAGTCCATCTGGCTTCACAGGGCGAACATATTGAAGGAAAAATGTCACTTTGAGTGTGTAGAACACATCCCTAGAGCAGAAGGTCAATAGCTGAATTAGTAAATAACCGACACTAGGCTAATTGAGTGACCCTGGCCCGGAATTTTTTCCGGGTCAATTAGGGTCGATTATTTACTAATTCAGTAAGATGCTTGTAAGTATGGAACTTCAGAGTCCATCTGGCTTCACAGGGCGAACATATTGAAGGAAAATGTCACTTTGAGTGTGTTAAACACATCCCTAGAGCAGAAGGTCAATAGCTGAATTAGTAAATAACCGACACTAGGCTAATTGTGATCATAAAGGGCAACACTCTGGCCTTAAGAAATCACCATTAATGGCAATAAGCTAAACAATTTATTCTTTAGAGCTCATTTGGGATAGGATGGGCAGAAACGTTCAAGCCCTAGAACCTCCTGTACAAAACCTGCAGGAATTGGAACCCGCATTACATCGGTATTGGCGGCAGTTACCACTTCAACAGAGCCGACGTCTCACTGTAGGGATGAAACGCAGACTGGAAGCTAATGGAGACTATACGCGCTATTGACCTTCTGCTCTAGGGATGTGTTCTACACACTCACAGTGACATTTTTACTTCAATATGTTCTCCCTATGAAGCCAGATGGACTCTGAAGTTTACACTTTTGATTTGGCTAACGATATCCTGAATAAATTGTTTAGCTTATTGCCATTAATGGTGATTTCTTAAGGCCAGAGTGTTGCCCTTTATGATCACAATCGTTTCTGCAACAACAGTTTGCCAACAATCTCCCTACAGCAATGATTGTATCGGTCGGTGCAGACTTCCCAGGGGGGTGTTAAGTTTGGGCCGGTCGCGTTGCTTTAATTAGGAGAAAATCTGAGCAAAAAAGCGCTGATTCTAAAGAGTTACATGTGTTCTGAGACAATCTAAACAGAGAAATTGATCTTCGCATGCGAGACTCCACGAGAAGGTACATGTAAGCATGTGGACAGGATTGTGTTCTGAGACTGTGTCAGTAAAGATTTAACAGGGTAACTTATGGTAAAGATTTAACAGGGTAACTTATGGTAAAGATTTAACAGGGTAACTTATGGTAAAGATTTAACAGGGTAACTTACAGTAAGGATTTAACAGGGTAACTTACAGTACAGATTTAACAGGGTAACTTACAGTAAGGATTTAACAGGGTAACTTACAGTACAGATTTAACAGGGTAACATATAGTAAAGATTTAACAGGGTAACTTACAGTAAAGATTTAACAGGGTAACTTACAGTGAGGATTAAACAGGGTAACTTACAATAAGGATTTAATAGGGTAACTTATAGTAAGGATTTAACAGGGTAACATATAGTAAGGATTTAACAGGGCAACTTATAGTAAAGATTTAACAGGGCAACTTATAGTAAGGATTTAACAGGGTAACATATAGTAAGGATTTAACAGGGTAACTTACAGTAAGGATTTAACAGGGTAACTTACAGTACAGATTTAACAGGGTAACATATAGTAAAGATTTAACAGGGTAACTTACAGTGAGGATTAAACAGGGTAACTTACAGTAAAGATTTAACAGGGTAACTTATAGTAAGGATTTAACAGGGTAACTTACAGTAAATATTTAACAGGGTAACTTACAGTGAGGATTTAACACGGTAACTTACAGTAAAGATTTAACAGGGTAACTTACAGTGAGGAATTAACACGGTAACTTACAGTAAAGATTTAACAGGGTAACTTACAGTGAGGATTTAACACGATAACTTACAGTAAAGATTTAACAGGGTAACTTACAGTAAGGATTTAACAGGGTAACTTACAGTAAAGATTTAACAGGGTAACTTACAGTGAGGATTTAACACGGTAACTTACAGTAAAGATTTAACAGGGTAACTTACAGTAAAGATTTAACAGGGTAACTTACAGTAAGGATTTAACAGGGTAACTTACAGTAAAGATTTAACAGGGTGACTTACAGTAAAGATTTAACAGGGTAACTTACCATAAGTTAACCTGGTAAATCTTTACCGTAAGTTATGTTAAATCTTTACCGTAAGTTATGTTAAATCTTTACCGTAAGCAACGCTATTAAATCTGTACTGTAAGTTAAGCTGTTAAATCTTTACCATTAGTTGGCTTATATAAGTTACTCTCCATTTCTATGTACAGCAAACACTTGGCCGCGGACCACACATTAAAATAACTTAAAACTTAGAGATATGGGAAGTTTTTTAGTCCAACTGCATCTAAACCCAAAGTCGCCCTACTTTAATGTACAACACACGTGTTTTCGGGTCGTGGACTATCAGTGTCTGCTAGTTTTTGATCTAATTTTAGTTTTCACGCCTGATATGGTCACGGTTATGAAGTTATAGTGTTATTTATAACTGTAAGTAGGTTGTATTTGAGGTCAGTCGTTCAAATCGCCACGACTCTTATTTTTACCTTTATTAATATTTGTTTGTTTTTTTCTTTCACCTTTTCGTTAACAACTGTCGACACCTTTACTCCTAAGTCGTTTCCAAGCCGCTGTAAAAACACACCCGTTCATGCGAGGCCTCGGAGGCGTTCAAGCAAATAATTGTTGATTTATATATCATATTATGACATTCTTAAAGGCTGAGCTATTGCTCTTCTTTCCCATTCCTCCTCCTTCCTTTTTGTCGATTTTCATTGGTTTGTTAAGGGACCAACCTCTGGACCACTCACTTTATCAGTGCAATTCACATCACCAGAATTTAAAGTTTAAATTCTAAATAAATGGTAGGTGCATGGTTGGGAGGGGGGGGGGATACAAACCTGTGTAATCTGTGATTGATTGATTGATTGATTGATGTTTTACGCCGCACTCAAGCTTATTTCACTTATATGACGGCGTTGCCAGGTTCAGCTGTGAAGGAAACCAGGCTCTTAAGTCTGAGGGGTTCCTTGCTATTCAGTGATTAGGGGCCTACTTAAACCAATCGTCCACATGCGGCGATCGACTGAAAAATCCACTCACAGATTTTTCAATTTTTATTTAGTCTGCTTGAGATTTGAACCCGAATGATATTTTACTCAAGATTATTTCACTTATATGACGGCGTTGCCAGGTTTAGCGGGGAAGAAGACCGGACTCATTGCCTGGTGATCGAGTCAGAAATTCTTCCATTTTTATTCAGCCGCGTCGATGGAAGGCCTGTGTCTGACCGAGGGACTATCACTCTAAACGAGCCGTCGAGATCCCAGGAACTTTTGTGAAATTTCAGGTTAAATTAAAATCTACATCTTCAATCAAGGCATATTTGTCCCTTGCAATTTGAAGTATATTTTTTATAATAAAACACACGGGCATAGGGGAAATGTTCTTGATCAAAATAACCATTGAGACAAGTTTCTAATTGTGTTAAAAAGGGTAAAAAAAGGATCGAATTTCGGACCCTTGGAAGTTGTGCTAAGATTGACGTTTCATATTCATTGCATTTTTTCTTTCATCAAACAGCTCTGATTAATACCAATCAATTTAGCTGAAGGACAAATCACTTCACTTCACGTGTTGTATTAAACTTTTGTGAAAAAATATTTGAAGCGAAGGGGAATAAATCAGTATACCTTTTTATCCCTCCGGCATATAATGCGGGGGGATATAGCGATCAGCTTGTCTGTCTGTCTGTCTGCCCGTAATCATTTCTTGTCATCGCATCTCCTACCACAGTTTTAATTAATTTTTTTGCGGAACTTGGTGGACATGTTGGATATCATGCGAGGATGTGCACCTTTCTATTCTGTTTGCTCTGGTTTCATTATTTTCAGAGTTATTGCCCTTTTCCTACAGTATACGAAATCATAGACAATTAGTGCTTGTCATCGCATCTACTCCCACGGTTTTCATCAATTTCTTTCGAAATTTGGTAGACATGTTGAATACCATGCGAGGATATGCATGCCCCTGCTATTCTGGTTACGCTGGTTTCATTATTCTCAGAGTTACTGCCCTTTTCCGACAGTAGGTCCTAGACAATAGGTGCTTGTCATCGCCTCTTCTCCCACGTTTTGTATCGAATTTTTTTAGGCTGAATATCATGCGATTTACGCTGGTTTTGCTATTTTCAGAGTTACTGCTCTTAAACAATAGGTGCTTGTTTCTGATGACAAATGTTTCAGGGCATCCTGTATGGAAATGCAATTTTTTTCTGTTCTTAGTATGTTTCGACAACGCTCGTCACCGCGCACAAAATTGGTAAAAAAAATCAAAAAACGGGCGTTGCCTTAGCGGTCCACCGCTGAAGTCGGCGTTGCTTTAGCGTTGGTTTATCGGTGACGCGATCGTTGATAGAGCGGGCTCCTGATTTCTCCCCGTATTTATAGGCCAAAATCTGGTCCCTCTCCGACACTTTCATACCGACGCGAAACCAAACTTCAAACATGCAATGGGTCGCTGCTTCAACGCCCAACCCAGTTTCAGCAATCTCGTGTCCGCTTGTAAAACGCTTACAACCGCTCCACCAAACTTTGTGCAACGTTTAATCACCGCCCGGGCAAATTAAGCTGGCGGAGCAGAGGTGATCCAGCGTCCGAGATATCTGCTTTGGCCCAACGGACCCAAGCGTCCACGAACTTGCGTCCAGCGATGCCAAACTTTGACTGGGCGTTGTTGGAGCGGTGGTGAACTGGGCCGGATCGGAAAATTGCTCGCTCCTCGCCGCTCACAATAGTCTGTGCAGCTCAAAACTTTCGAGAGATAGGAGGAACCATCAGCGCTGGCCGAGCAAATACGGCGTTGCCCTAACGGGGGCCAACTTCTGTTAAACGGTGGTGAACGGTAACGACCGGTGATGTTTTTTTTGTATCCCCCCGGCAGCTTGTCTGTCTGTCTGTCTGTCCGTAATCATTTCTTTTCATCGCATCTCTTCCCAGGGTTTTCATAATTTTTTTTCTAAAATTGGTGGACATGTTGGATATCCTCTTTGCTCTCTGCACTCCTACAGAAGGACTAGGTTGGCTAATGAATGAGTGATAAAAGTGAAAGTCAATAATGCTGAACATTTACGTTTGCGGCAAGTTGGAAATATCCAAACTCAACGGTCAAATTATATTGATACAACTGTACACTAAAACGCACGGTGTTAACAAGGGGAGCGAGGCAAGGGCGAAAAATAACACCAAAACAGGCATTAACTTTAAAGTGGCATGAGCTGCCAAAATTCACACTTTTTTCATAATTTCTGATCGTCACGACAGTAAGAGGCTTTGAAGGTCATAGAAAAACTAAATGATTGGCATTGGAATGAGGAAAAGCCATACAGTATGTGGCCTATACGAACCGGATTAATGTTCGAAAAATAAACAAAATTTAAATAACCAGGACGATCATTCATTCATTCTAAGCCAAAGTTAGTTCAAAACAATAATTTATCGTACATTGTCGAGACTAGAAGCACTAAAAAGCTTCTGAATAAAACGTCTTGAGAAAAATAGCTGATAATTTCAACATTCTGTTTTAACGTCTAAATATCAACATTTTGGCAGCTCATGCCACTTTAAGACCCTCGTTTCCAAAAGTAGCTGAAGCCTAATTAAATCAGTCGGTAAGAGTGATATTCTCTCAGTCCGACACAAGCGTTGCATCGATGTGGCGCGGGTTCGAATCTCACTCAGACCAAATCAAAATGTAAAAGTTTTTGATTGGATTTTTCACTCGATCGCCGTATGTGGAAGGGTTGTCAGGTACTCACCGGAAGTGGGGGGTTTTCTCTGGGCAGAGAGGTCCCCATGAGTGCAAATTAATTTCCGCATGGGTGCAAATTAATTTTCGCATGAGTGCAAATTAATTTCCGCATGGGTGGAAATTGTCAATTTCAAAAATAATTCCTTAATTCATAGAAGAAATACAGTAATCTGTACGCCAATTAATTATTTCCAAAGTTGACCAAAGCAGTTTGACCAGTCCATTAACTTGAGGCTACCAACAAGGAGGTAACGCCAACCTAGACCAGCGTTTCTCAAAGTGGGCGATATCGCCCCCCAGTGGGCGATGAGACCTCCTTGGGGGGCGATAAAAACAAAAAACGGGAAAGGGGGGCGATAAGGCCTTTCAAGGGGGCGATGAACAGTGACACACACAAAATTTTTAAATTTCACATTGGCAAACTTATTGAAACGCATTAAATCCACCCTTCTCATTAAATACTTGTAAGAGAATCTTGAAACTGTCGGCAAAACTGAATAAAGTACATCAATCTTTTTTAAAAACTTAAAAATCGATTTACGTGCAGAGCACATTGTAAGAGTGGCGATGTTATTAAGCCCTCAACTTCCGCGGGGTGTTCTTCATGAAGTAATATTTTCATTACGCCGAAAATGCAAGAAATTTTTTTCTCATAGAGAACAGAAATCAGATGACCATATGAGCGCGTAAAAAATGGATGTGTGATCTTTGGAGTGCATGTTGTGTAGTCCGGGTTTCTGACTCCAAAATTACTATTTTTTTATACTGACGGCCGTATTTTGGAGACAGGGCTCATTGCAATCAAAAAGTCGGAGTTGGCTGCCCGCTTCTGATCGGGCAGTTTGCGATCTGATTTAGATAGTAAATAACAACATAACTAACTCAAATAGTGTCAGTACGACATTCATTAATAATTTAGCATTTTTTAAAGTGAGTTTAACGTTTAAAAACTGAAAAAACGCTAAACAGTGTTACGTCATCAATGGCGGAGAGTTTGAGACTTGGGGAAGACAAAAGTAAATTCAGGGGAGGAATAATGTTTACTGACGGATGCTACTCGTCCATATCAGGCACTGGTAGGTAGCGAAATTATCCATGAACGTGATTATGACCGTTTAGACACGATCTGGTTAGGTTATATTGCTATTTCTTTGTCTAAATCAGACCACATACTGCCCGCTTCTGAGTGGGCAGCCAACTCCGGCTTTTTGATTGCAATGAACCCTGACTCCAAAATACGACCGTCAGTATAAAAAATAGTAATTTTGGAGTCAGAAACCCGGACTACATGTTGTGTAGCTGTAGTGACTAAGCGTATACAAATGTATTAATCAAAGGCTTGGAGTGTGTAAGGGGGGAGAGGGCAACGGCTATGAGCAAGCAGTCTCAAGGGGGCGATGAGCTTGACAAGTTTGAGAACCACTGACCTATCCAACCTAACTTATGCCAACCTGAGGGTCAAGAGGCTACTGCAGTTATAGCCACAAACTGATTAAAGTCTCAATAAACATCAACACAATTAATAACCCGTTAGAGTTTGTTAAAACTTCTAGTCTCGAATATCTTTACTGTATTGGTTTGGACTTACTAAGGTCTAGAATAAATGAGTGTTCGTCCCGGTTATTTAAAATTGGTTTATTTTTCGAACACTATTTCGGTTCGCACAAGCCTCAGACGGTATCGCCAGCACTAAATGCCGGCTGCCTTATCCATTTAGTTAACCGGCCTCCTCTGTTGGCTAATGCAGCCGGCATTTAGTGCTGGCGATAGGTGCCATATATCTCTGGGACCCATGTTCGATTCCCGTTTCGGGCCTCACCCAAAAATCGGTAGAGAAATTTCTTCCATATTTTCAAGAAAGTGTAATCCCAAAATAACGAGAATACTGCTATATAGGCTACTCACTTTCTAAAAAACACTAACTAATTAAACTCAAACTGAGATTAAACAAAATTCGGATAATGGAGAAAGAAAATGAAAATATGTAATTCGGTCGCCAGGTAGTTGATAAGACAAGGGAGTTTAGCCGTGGCTCGTCCCAGGTTGGGGTTTGCCTCAGAACAAAGAGCCCGGTTTCCTCTCTCACTAAACCTGGCAATGTTGGCGTATATAAGTGATATAATCTTGAGTGCGACGTAAAACTTCAATCAATGAATCAAACTCTTCATAGAAGTATACTCATTAACACATTTGTTTTGTTAGTCTTTGTAAATATATATATCACATTTATGGGTCATAGGTTTGATTTGTTACAACAATTTATGGGGTATAAAGGTCTAAATGATATACCTCTTTTTAATACAATTAGAAACTTGTCTCCATGGTTATTTTAGACAAGAAGATTTTCCTTGTGCCCGTGTGTTTTAGTGATCATAAATATATATATTTGCCTGTGCCAGGGGTTCAAAATAACCATTGTTTTTAAACAAAAATTATTCCAGAAAATTCTACTGACTAAGGCTTAGCTCCTGTCAGTCGTCAACCTTATGAAATATCATAGGTTTGATTTGTTACAACAATTTATGGGGTATAAAGGTCTAAATGATATACCTCTTTTTAATACAATTAGAAACTTGTCTCCATTGTTATTTTAGACAAGAATTTCCCTGTGCCCGTGTGTTTTAGTGATCATAAATATATATCACATTAGTATCAACACTGTAACTTAATCCCCACAAAAACAAATCAAAAATTAAAAAAATAAAATAATAAAATGGTAGTTAATTTGTCATTAATCGATTAAATATTTTACTGTAGCGTTTGGATTTATTGTATTTTTTTCCTTACGTCCTGCATCTTCATATACGATTTTAAAAATGGAAATATTTTTTTAAAGTATAATAGATTTACTGAATTTGTATCTTTTTAGCCTATATATATATGGCCAATTGAAGCATGTGACTCTTTTTTCCTGTATCCCACGGGTCAAGGAGGGGGTATTCTGGGTCACAGTTAGATGGGAGTCGACAATAGGCCAAGGAGGGGGACAGTAGGTCAAAGAAGTATATCGGGTCAGAGCTAGCGGGGAACTCTGAGCCGGTCGAGGAGGGGGTATCAGCACTACGTCTAGTTTTAGTTCAGTCCTGGGTACAGTTTCATTAATAGCTTGTATACCCGGAGGGGCAAAGAAATCCATTTCGCCTGACTTTTAGAGCCCTCGTTTATTTGAAAAGTCATACATCATCAAACTGACTGGGCGTAATTTTGCAATTGCATTGCTATCGTTGTGTTTGTTTTTTTTTTACATATATTTTGGACATGGTGGAATAAGTTATTTCACACCTGAACACATTTATGTTTATTTAATTATCATCATTTTTGCTAATGAGAAATATCACAAGCTTTCAACAAATATGCACTCGAAAGCTCGGGGTGTCAGTTCACAAAAAACATACCTCCTATCGCAATAATGCCTTAAAGTGGCATGAGCTGCCAAAATGTTTATATTTTGATGATAAAACAGAATGTTGAAATTATTGGCTATTTTTCTCAAGACGTATAATTCAGGAGCTTTTTAGTGCTTCTAGTCTCGAAAATGTACGATAAAGTACTACTGTGGCTTAGAATGAATGAATGGTCGTCCCTGTTATTTAAATTTTGTTTACATTTCGAACACGTTTTCGGTTCGTACAGGTCACATACTGTATGGAGCGTCCTCATTCCAACGCCAATCATTTAGTTTTGAGTTGGCCTTTAAAGCCTCTTACTATCGTGACGATCAGAAAATATGAGAAAAAAAATGTGAATTTTGGCAGCTCATGCCACTTTAAAGGAGGGGAAAACAAATAAACAACATGAAATTGTAACGAACAATCACCTCAAGAGTGTCAATTTTTAAGCTGTAAATCTTACCTGCGTTTTAGGGTGATGCAGAAAATTGCACATGTTTAAATTGGGTCACCAAAACGATGGGGGCCGCCATTTGTAAAACGAGAAATTGACCGGAAACAGAAGTGCCTAGAAATTAACCTAGGCTCAAATGGCAGACAAAGAAAGTTGACCAATTTCACTCACACGTGCGCTGGGTATGCGTCTACTGATTGGCCGAAGGAGACACACCCCTAAGCACTGTTGTGATGATGGCGGCCCAGTAGGCAAGTCGGTCTCAGTCGAAATCCGATGGTTTTATATAACTTCACTTTAAGACTGTGCGGTGGGAAAAAATCGTAAAAATATGTATATGGTACCATTGAAAAGGGAAATTCGCCGTCCGTTTTGTGCATTTGCCAGTTTTATTTGTTTTCTCCTCCTTTAAGTATTTCCGTCCATTAGTATAGAACCACGGTTCAAAGCGAGTTTTTTTTTGTTGCATATAGTTATAATGCTCATCTTCTGATTCCTTCTTGAAACATTTGAAATCATGTCCAAAATATACGGAGGCCTATTAGTGCCATGGGTGGAACGCCTGTAACTGTCAAATCAATAGGTGAAAAACTTTTCTCTGCTGTGTAAGCATTTTCACCACGGTGGGAACCTTTCCACCGAGGACAAAATGTTTATACCTCAGCGAAAAGGTTCCCACCACGGAGGTAAATTTTTCTGCACGAAGCAATGTTTTCACTTGAGTGGAAAAGGTCCCCACAGCAGTAGACATTCAAACGATTTCTAGACATCATGTGATTTATCACTGTGGTTAAAACATTTCCACCACTGTGGAAAGGTTTTCGTCGAGATGGGAACCTTTCCGCCGGGGCGAAAACGTTCCCACACAGGTGAAAACTTTTCCCACTGTGTAAAATTTCTATACCGCTGTAGTAGACCTCTATAAAAATGTGATACGATGAATAAAGTTACACTTGATAAGAATTACGTACACAATTTGCACTCAGTACTATGTTGAATTGAACATATTTTATTGCAAAAAGCAATGGGATTGCAAACATGTTCCTAAACTTTCTAAATCCCTCTCGCTATATATGGGCGAAGATCATTCATACGAATGAACGCGGCAATAAGCTAAAACAACCAACCAACCAACATCGCCCTATAGATTGATTGATGTCTTACGCCGCACTCTAAATTATTTCACTTATATGGCGGCGTTGCTAGGTCTAGTTGGGGAGGAAATTGAACTCTTTGCTCGGAGGAAACTCCCGACGATCGAGCGGGCCAAGCTCCTGTCTGTCATAGGAAATATCATAGGTTTTGTTTATGACGACAATTTATGATGGGGTATAAAGGTCTAAATGATATACCTCTTTTTAACACAATTAGAAAATTGTCTTCGTGGTTATTTTAGACTGTAAGAAGATTTTCCCTGTGCCCGTGTGTTTTAGTGTTCATAAATATATACTAGACAGCCTGCATTTTTATACTACCTATAATTGTAATCGAGTGTGATTGCGCCGCATTTGATTAATATTTTATGCCGCACTCTACATTCCCTTTAACCCCCGTCTCGCGCCACCCCCGTCAAACCAACCTTTAATCGGTAACTTCTAACCAAATTTCAGTTTGCTTGAGAAGAAGTATAGTAAATTAGAGATTTCTGATCACCAAATAACAATCTTGGAGATGTAAGTGGCATGAGCTGCCAAAATGTTGATATTTTGACGTAAAAACAGAATGTTGAAATTATCGGCTAATTTTCTCAAAAGCTTTTTAGTGCTTCTGGTCTGGAGAATTTACGATAAAGTATTGATGTTTTACGCCGCCTGCAAAATTATTTCACTTGTATGGTGGCGTTGCCAGGTTTAGTGGAGGAGGAAACCGGGATATTTGCTTAGAGGAAACACCCGACCTTCGGTGAGTATCTGCATTTCAACTCTTCTACATGCGGCGATTGAGTGAAAAAGAACTAAAAAAGCTCTTTATTTAGAAAAACAAAATCATCTAAATTGTTATACATACATTGCAATATTGATTACTAAAACAGTATTACGCTGGGTTATTTTTTCGACAAAAATACATGATGGTGACATTTTATTAAAGGCACTTTTTTAACTAAAAAGGGATATATAATGATTTATAATGCATGGCGTGTATTTTGTGACTGTTTTTCCAAAAGTATCCTTGTAACGTTTTCGTAAAGACATAAATCCGTATCTTGAATACAAAAAATTCACTATTTATTTTCGGGTGAAAAGAATCAACTATATAATTAACGTTCATAGTGTTATGCTTTAATGCATTACATTAGCCGTTTGATTGTGTTTTGTTGTCGTTTTTTATTTTATCAGTAAAAGCAAAAACAGCCAATCAACGATAGGTAGATAAAACGAAGCGATTTTATTGGCTGTTTTGCTAATCTTCAATTACCCCAGTCTCAGGTGACTGATTTCTGTGAATCAAAACAATATTCATTCAGACTTGGGTGAGTTGACGTTGATGATGCCGATTTTGTAAGAAGACGAAAGCTTTACTTGGGGGAGGGGGGAGGAGTCTAGCTTCGGGGCTAGATCAAAATCTCGCGGGAACACGTGCGAGTTTTTTGGTTTGATAACTTTGCACCAAATGACAAACGAAAGCATACGATTGGCTAACAAGATATTTTTCAAACAAAATACTACCTATAAATACAGACGTCCTAACAAACGACTTCAACAGTCTTCAGTGGTCAGTTTTCACAAAACAACTCACATGAATTGGACAAACGTCGGACGAAACCTAACAGTAAGTACAGAATTTTAATGAATATTTTTTTTTACTATTTACTATAGTTTCAACAATCTCTTATTATATTTCTGAATGATAATCAGCCGGAGTAAGTTTAATTACCATGGGAACACATATTTTGCATTATGAGCTGCATTTAGTGTGCACTATGCCGAGTGGTTTGATTGATTGATTGATTGATTGATGTTTCACGCCGCACTCAATATTATTTCCCTTATATGGCGGCGTTGTCAGGTTTAGTGGGGGAGGAAACCGGGCTCTTTATCCAGAGGAAACCTCGACATTCGGGGAGTACCTGACAACTCTTCCACTTACTGCGATCGAGTGAAAAATCCAATTTTTCATTTGGTCTGACGTATCGATGGAAGGCCAGTGTCGAACTGAGGGACCATCAATGTAACGGACTGAGCCACAGAGCCACCCCTCCCCCTCCCCTTTGAGTGGATTGAAGTGATTTGTTGCCCCGGCATGGACTTCTTAAGTTTTATTGAATAAGCCCATGTGGCAGCTTCAGATTAACTTTAAGCCACCTTACATATTGCGGACTACAAGCTACAATATATAGATATAGGGTTTCGTCAAATTGATTTTTCTTTGGCTGAATAGACAAAGTTAAAAAGTTGTTAAATAAATAAGCCAGAGAGTAGATAACTCGGAGTTATTGAACTGATTTATATTCAACCGGCTTCAGCGGCAATATTTCTGATTGTTTTTGTTAAAACGGAATTAGCACGGTTATCTCTATATGGAAGCGTCGTTCGCTGAAGGTCGGGAATTTTCTCCGGCAATGAGTCTAGTTTCCTTCACCACTAAACCTGGCAACGCCGCCATATTAGTAAAAGAATCTTGAGTGAGACGAAAAATATCAATCAATCAATCACTCTTTTTTCTCAAGCAGTAAAAAGTTATTTTGCCAGTTCATCTCATTTAAGCCTTTCCCTTTTCAGTTGTTTTATTTTATTTTAATTTATTTTAGAAAACGGAAAAATGAGGGTGGTATTACTTCTCCTTGCGGGACTCCTCGTGATAGCTGTCAATTACCATCGCGTGGAATCCCGAGCTTTCCCGAGTCTTATGGGTAAGTTGATAGTGACTTTATACTTAATTAATTCAAACAGCGTATCAATCTACGCCTGTTTGACATTTGTTAAGAAAACCAATTTGAAACGAGCTTACTACAGCTAAAACCACTAAAATTAAACATAGCACACATAAAGCATGTCCAATTAGGTTTAGAATGTGGATGAGGGTGAAAAACAAACGAAGAATCGAAGCTCGATTACAACAACAAGTGTTGGTGTTGGTTAACTTAGGTGTTGGATTACCTTCATCCAAGCGTTTTTGTCTGTGGTTTGCACTCGGCAGGCTTTGATAGCCCCTCTTACTCGTTTGTTAGTATGTATTTCTTAGTTAAAGTTCGCAAAATTATACTGTGTCTTTAGATCGCCCACACGACTCAAACCATTACGGCACTTTTGCACACGCTCAGGTTCGAAGTTTTTTTACATTGCGGGTACCTGAAAAATCTGTTTTTCAATTTCAAATTAAAAATACTTAATGATGTTAAAACTTTCAATTTCTGGTAAAAATAGAAAGTTCCTAACTTTTTTTGTCTGGGAAAAATACAGAAAACCGTCCACTGTTTTTAATGTAAACAGTCTTCTGGATTTTCGCAGCAAGTGTGCCTTTAAGTTTATTGACAGGATGTGTGGCGTGATGTTTAATGAGTTATTTTAGATTACCTTATATATATTTCCCGAAAATAGTGTGAATTTTGGCAAATTACTTTTTCTTTCGGTTATGTATTCGTATCTGTTAACTGTTATGACATGCCTCAGGGTCTACTATATATATATATTATGAAAAATAAAACTGAGATTGAACCCCCTAAACTTTGCCCCCCCCCCCCCCCCCCCCCCGGCGACGTAATATGGAATGTACACGGTCTCGACGTGACTGGTTTAAACCAATCAAAAGGAAGTATTCAGTGTGAGGTGGGATAAATAAATAAAAGATGGAGTTTATAACCTTGTTGTTTGTTAATTGTATAGGTTGTCAGATGGAGATTATAACCGATTTGTTTGTTGTTTGTTACATATGTTTTTCTGTGCCGGGGGGGGGGGGGCGGGTGCAAAATTTATGGGGTTCAATCTCAGTCTACCGATGTTCTTGCCATAGTTAAGACGCAATATACACGCAAATGTCACAACCCAGAAGGCAATCTCTTTTTATATGTATCTGGATTATTTAGTTGGGTTTAATATTTTTTAGATGATGGCGATGATGATGATGATGATGGCGATAGGCTTCATAGATTAATCAAGAGAAACGCAAATAACCATGCAGATGACGGCACCGACGGCCCCGACGGCCCCGACGGCACCGATGGCCCCGACGGCACCGATGGCCCCGACGGCACCGATGGCCCCGACGGCCCCGACGGCACCGGTACCGATAATGGAGACGGTCCAGATGGCAGCCCAACATTAAACAAAAGGAGTGCCGAGAGTCCCGAGAGTCAAGATGGCGATAGGCTTCATAAATTGAACAAGAGGGACGCTGAGAGTGCAGAGAGTCCCGAGAGTCAAGATGGCGATAGGCTTCATAAATTGAACAAGAGGGACGCTGAGAGTGCAGAGAGTCCCGAGAGTCAAGATGGCGATAGGCTTCATAAATTGAACAAGAGGGACGCTGAGAGTGCAGAGAGTCCCGAGAGTCAAGATGGCGATAGGCTTCATACATTAAACAAAAGGAGTGCCGAGAGTCCCGAGAGTCAAGATGGCGATAGGCTTCATAAATTGAACAAGAGGGACGCTGAGAGTGCAGAGAGTCAAGATGGTGATAGGCTTCATACATTGAACAAGAGGGACGCTGAGAGTGCCGAGAGTGCAGAGAGTCAAGATGGCGATAGGCTTCATAAATTGAACAAGAGGGACGCTGAGAGTGCAGAGAGTCAAGATGGCGATAGGCTTCATAAATTGAACAAGAGGGACGCTGAGAGTGCAGAGAGTCAAGATGGTGATAGGCTTCATACATTGAACAAGAGGGACGCTGAGAGTGCCGAGAGTGCAGAGAGTCAAGATGGCGATAGGCTTCATAAATTGAACAAGAGGGACGCTGAGAGTGCAGAGAGTCAAGATGGCGATAGGCTTCATAAATTGAACAAGAGGGACGCTGAGAGTGCAGAGAGTCAAGATGGCGATAGGCTTCATACATTGAACAAGAGAGACGCTGAGAGTGCAGAGAGTCAAGATGGTGATAGGCTTCATAAATTGAACAAGAGGGACGCTGAGAGTGCCGAGAGTCCCGAGAGTCAAGATGGCGATAGGCTTCATAAATTGAACAAGAGGGACGCTGAGAGTGCAGAGAGTCAAGATGGTGATAGGCTTCATAAATTGAACAAGAGGGACGCTGAGAGTGCAGAGAGTCCCGAGAGTCAAGATGGCGATAGGCTTCATAAATTGAACAAGAGGGACGCTGAGAGTGCAGAGAGTGCAGAGAGTCAAGATGGCGATAGGCTTCATAAATTGAACAAGAGGGACGCTGAGAGTGCAGAGAGTGCAGAGAGTCAAGATGGCGATAGGCTTCATAAATTGAACAAGAGAGACGCTGAGAGTGCAGAAAGTGCAGAGAGTCAAGATGGCGATAGGCTTTATAGATTAATCAAGAGAAACGCAAATAACGATGCAGATGACGGCACCGACAGCAACGACGGCACCGATGGCCCCGACGGCACCGACGGCAACGACGGCACCGATGGCCCCGACGGCCCCGACGGCCCCGACGGCACCGGTACCGATAATGGAGACGGTCCAGATGGCAGCCCAACATTAAACAAAAGGAGTGCCGAGAGTCCCGAGAGTGAAGATGGCGATAGGCTTCATACATTAAACAAAAGGAGTGCCGAGAGTCCCGAGAGTCAAGATGGCGATAGGCTTCATACATTGAACAAGAGGGACGCTGAGAGCGCAGAGAGTCAAGATGGCGATAGGCTTCATAAATTGAACAAGAGGGACGCTGAGAGCGCAGAGAGTCAAGATGGCGATAGGCTTCATACATTGAACAAGAGGGATGCTGAGAGCGCAGAGAGTCAAGATGGCGATAGGCTTCATACATTAAACAAAAGGAGTGCCGAGAGTCCCGAGAGTCAAGATGGCGATAGGCTTCATACATTGAACAAGAGGGACGCTGAGAGCGCAGAGAGTCAAGATGGCGATAGGCTTCATAAATTGAACAAGAGGGACGCTGAGAGCGCAGAGAGTCAAGATGGCGATAGGCTTCATACATTGAACAAGAGAGACGCTGAGAGTGCAGAGAGTGCAGAGAGTCAAGATGGCGATAGGCTTCATAAATTGAACAAGAGGGACGCTGAGAGTGCAGAGAGTGCAGAGAGTCAAGATGGCGATAGGCTTCATAAATTGAACAAGAGAGACGCTGAGAGTGCAGAAAGTGCAGAGAGTCAAGATGGCGATAGGCTTTATAGATTAATCAAGAGAAACGCAAATAACGATGCAGATGACGGCACCGATGGGCCCGACGGCACCGATGGCCCCGACGGCACCGATGGCCCCGACGGCACCGACGGCACCGATGGCACCGACGGCACCGGTACCGATAATGGAGACGGTCCAGATGGCAGCCCAACATTAAACAAAAGGAGTGCCGAGAGTCCCGAGAGTGAAGATGGAGATAGGCTTCATAAATTGAACAAGAGGGACGCTGAGAGCGCAGAAAGTCAAGATGGCGATAGGCTTCATACATTGGACAAGAGAGACGCTGAGAGTGCAGAGAGTGCAGAGAGTCAAGATAGCGATAGGCTTCATACATTGGACAAGAGAGACGCTGAGAGTGCAGAGAGTGCAGAGAGTCAAGATGGCGATAGGCTTCATACATTGAACAAGAGGGACGCTGAGAGTGCAGAGAGTCAAGATGGCGATAGGCTTCATAAATTGAACAAGAGGGACGCTGAGAGTGCAGAAAGTCAAGATGGTGATAGGCTTCATACATTGAACAAGAGGGACGCTGAGAGCGCAGAGAGTCAAGATGGCGATAGGCTTCATACATTGAACAGGAGGGACGCTGAGAGTGCAGAGAGTCAAGATGGCGATAGGCTTCATAAATTGAACAAGAGGGACGCTGAGAGCGCAGAGAGTCAAGATGGCGATAGGCTTCATTAATTAAACAAACAGGTCAGTTGAGAACTTATAGGCTGAGAAAATGCTGAATAATATAAATTACATCTCTTTATATTCAGTTTCAAAATTGTTTCTGTTATATTTTTATAAATAGGAAGATTAAGATGGTATTTTTTTCCGTTAAAATAACAGTTGAAATTATCGCCTACTATCGTGCTACTATAAGGTGAAGAATTAATTATGGATAACAACTTCTTGGTTTATTGGGTGACGACGTTTCGATGTAGTTCTTACATCGTTATCAAAGTCAATATCGTGCTACTATAGTCTTAAGATTGTATGTTTAGAAGTAAATTTGACCTTAACTTACTGATTGATTGTTTGGTGTTTTCCAAACTCTCTAGATTTAATTAATGATATAGCGTGGTTTATTGGAGGATGAAGTCCGGACCCGTTCCTCGATCGCCTCTATTAACTAAAATATCATTTTATATTTTACAGATAAATGAAATGCAATGGATATTTACCCGCAACATGGAACGACATCTCAGGAATGACTTATTTATAACCGCCAATGGTGAACAGTAACTGCCTTTTTACATGAGGCCATGTGGTCTTCCATTAACGGCTGAACTTTATTTTTGTGGAAATTCATGTCAGAAAAAAGGTGCTATATCAAAAATTGACAGTCACTTTCGATAGACTCTGAATACACTCAAAAAATGGAACTTGAACTTTGCAGATGCCGACTAAAGTTTGACTATTTCGTCGTTGGGATTGGATAAAAATATCTACATTTTTTGCGAAGATTTTGTATAAAGTTTCACGATGTTCTACTTCTCGTTTAGGAGCCAAGTTGGTGTTTGTCACCACGAATAGGCTAAATAACAATAAGCCAGTTTTGTACACTTCTATGTCAGTTTTGTAGTTACATTGAAACCTGCATAAATAGACACCTCTTGGGGAAATAAAAATGCCAGTAAAGATCCTGGGGGCGGTTTCTAAAAACATTTACGCCCGACGTAAGTCCAATGCAAGACCTTACTGTCATGGCAACATGCACTTTCAACATTACGTTACGACAAAGTTACGTCGGGCGTAAGTGTGTTGAGAAACAGCCTTCTGTTCTGGTTTATCAAGGTGCCCGTTGCGAACCTGAATATGGTCAATATAACGGTTACAATATTGGTAGCAAACCCATTCCCTCCGGTATCTTTTCCATTGATATTAACGTTTTGACCGCATGTAGGCATATCCATTCAATAAAAGGAAGCATAGCATAAACTTTTCAAATTATTTGGGTTGTATTTGTGTTAGCGCTATATGAAAATAAAATAATGATTTTCCTGATAATATTCGTTTCTTAACACATTTTTTCAACAGGGAAACCATACTTATCAGTTTAACCAGAAGTCTATGAACAGGGAAGTGTGAAATGTCGCATTACCCCATATTCAGGGCACTGGCGCTTTCAGCCTGCTTATACTACATTATGTGACGTTTATGCGCGGTAGATTTTGAAATTGTCAACGGTTGCGCAATTTCAAATCAGAAAATAAATTCATTCTCCACTTACTGCATCTATCGGCAATTCCAGTAACCGCAGTTCGGAGAATGCATTGGTTTTTATGAAAGCTTTACCGAACATGCTACTCTGATATCTCCATTTCGACTCAAATCGTTCCAAACTAGTCTTCTTGTCTCATTTTCAACTTTATGAAGTTCTTCGGAAACTTTAACTTTTGCTCCATCAAGTACTGTTATCATAAATAAAATGTTCGCCATGTTTTTTTTTATGCATCCCATAATAGTTCATATGAGAAAGTGAAGAAAAGCCACGCTTTCTGACTAACCGAGAGAGGGCTCTGTGTATGGTGACCTCTGGGTCAAACGGCGCCAATGCCCTGAATACTATGTAATGGAACGCTTCACACTTCCACATTCATAGACTTCTGGTTTAACTCAATTAAGATTAAGCAAATATCGCTTAGGATCCACTTGTAACAACCTTGATTGTTGCCTAAGCTGGTAATGGTTACGACGTTGTTAGTTGACTTGTAACAACCTTGATTGTTGCCTAAGCTGGTAATGGTTACGACGTTGTTAGTTGACTTGTAACAACCTTGATTGTTGTCTAAGTTTGTAATGGTTACGACGTTGTTAGTTGACTTGTAACAACCTTGATTGTTGTCTAAGTTTGTAATGGTTACGACGTTGTTAGTTGACTTGTAACAACCTTGATTGTTGTCTAAGTTTGTAATGGTTACGACGTTGTTAGTTGACTTGTAACAACCTTGATTGTAGCCTAAGCTGGTAATGGTTACGACGTTGTTAGTTGATTTGTAACAACCTTGATTGTTGTCTAAGTTTGTAATGGTTACGACGTTGTTAGTTGACTTGTAACAACCTTGATTGTTGTCTAAGTTTGTAATGGTTACGACGTTGTTAGTTGACTTGTAACAACCTTGATTGTTGTCTAAGTTTGTAATGGTTACGACGTTGTTAGTTGACTTGTAACAACCTTGATTGTAGCCTAAGCTGGTAATGGTTACGACGTTGTTAGTTGACTTGTAACAACCTTGATTGTTGTCTAAGTTTGTAATGGTTACGACGTTGTTAGTTGACTTGTAACAACCTTGATTGTTGTCTAAGTTTGTAATGGTTACGACGTTGTTAGTTGACTTGTAACAACCTTGATTGTTGTCTAAGTTTGTAATGGTTACGACGTTGTTAGTTGACTTGTAACAACCTTGATTGTAGCCTAAGCTGGTAATGGTTACGACGTTGTTAGTTGACTTGTAACAACCTTGATTGTTGTCTAAGTTTGTAATGGTTACGACGTTGTTAGTTGACTTGTAACAACCTTGATTGTTGTCTAAGTTTGTAATGGTTACGACGTTGTTAGTTGACGTGTAACAACCTCGACTGTAGCCTAATCTGTTAATGGTTACGACGTTGTTAGTTGACTTGTAACAACCTCGATTGTAGCCTAAGCTGGTAATGGTTACGAAGTTGTTAGTTGACGTGTAACAACCTTGATTGTAGCCTAAGCTGGTAATGGTTACGACGTTGTTAGTTGACTTGTAACAACCTTGATTGTTGTCTAAGTTTGTAATGGTTACGACGTTGTTAGTTGACTTGTAACAACCTTGATTGTTGCCTAAACCGGTAATGGTTACGACGTTGTTAGTTGACTTGTAACAACCTTGATTGTTGCCTAAACCGGTAATGGTTACGACGTTGTTAGTTGACTTGTAACAACCTTGATTGTAGCCTAAGCTGGTAATGATTACGACGTTGTTAGTTGACTTGTAAGAACCTTGATTGTTGCCTAAACCGGTAATGGTTACGACGTTGTTAGTTGACTTGTAACAACCTTGATTGTTGCCTAAACCGGTAATGTTTACGACGTTGTTAGTTGACTTGTAACAACCTTGATTGTTGTCTAAATCGGTAATGTTTACGACGTTGTTAGTTGACTTGTAACAACCTTGATTGTTGCCTAAACCGGTAATGATTACGACGTTGTTAGTTGACTTGTAACAACCTTGGTTGTAGCCTAAGCTGGTAATGGTTACGACGTTGTTAGTTGATGTATTTTGTAAAACTGTACATAGTACATTGAATAAATAAACATAATTTAACAGTTATCTTCTTTAACGAGCTTATTTGTGACTGAACAAATGCATCGTGTTAAATTCATCGATTGGTCTATTTGTTGATTGATTGATCTATTTGTTGATTGATTGGTCTATTTTGTGGATTGATTGGTCTATTTGTTGATTGATTGGTCTATTCGTTGATTGATTGATTGATCTATTTGTTGATTGAATGGTCTATTTGTTGATTGATTGGTTTATTTGTTGATTGATTGGTTTATTTGTTGATAGGTTGATTGATTGGTTTATCTATATGCTGATTGGTTGATCGGTTGATTGATTGATTAATTACCAGACTGGTTGTTGATCTGGTGTTTATGGTTACGCTTTGATTGATTGATTGTTAACTGAGTTGACTGGTACGTAGCTTGTTGCTTAATGGATCGTCTGACATTTTACGGAAATTAGTCTCTTTATCGATCAAATGTACAAAGCTATACCAGAAGTCTATGAATGGGGAAGTGTGAAACGTCCCATTACACCATATTAGGGCATTGGCGCCTTTTGACCCAGAGGTCACCATAAACAGCGCCCTCTCTCGGTTAGTCAGAAACCGTGGATTTTCTTCTCTTTCTCATATGAACTATTATGGGAAGCATACGAAAAAAGATGGCGAAAGTTTTAGATGTGACAACAGTACGTAGGCCTACTTGAATGGTGGTGGTGATGAGCTTCATTGGCGTGTGCCAGTCCAAACATAGGGCGGATTTAAGGCCTACTTGAATGTTTCCGAAGGATTTCATATAGTTGAAATTGAGACAAGAAGCCTTATTTGAGATATCGAAGTGAAGCTTTTATAAGACCCATTGCATTCTCCGAACTGCGGTTACTGGGATTGCTGATAGATATGCGACTCCAGTAAGTGGAGAATGAATTTATTTTCAGATTTGAAATTGGGCAACCGCTGACAATTTCAAAATCTACCGCGCATAAACGTCACATAATGTAGTATAAGCAGGCGTCAGTGGGGCAATGCGACCTTTCACACTTCCCCATTCGATCATAGACTTCTGGCTATACATATACATGTAGTCTTCAGTGTGGATCAGAAACTTTATTCAATTTTTCTATTTCAAAACTCCTGAATTAGTTAAAAAAGGTAACTGTTTTGGTCATTTTTCCAGAAGAAAGAAAGCAATGATAATTTATCAATTTAGCTTAATGTAGCACGCCCACGATATTCTGTCACCGCCAAAAAAAAAGATACTTACTTTTTGTTTGCCTTTAGGATGGGGGAAGATAAATGACCCGTGGTTAACCTGTACATTTGAAAACTATGGAGTAAAGAAAATGTAAAGCACTATATATGTGTCGGTAGGTCGACTTGGTGCGACAAGACCGGTTCAACAAATTTTCGCCTTCTTCTTTGAACCTTTACTTTGACGATTTACTAATTGATTTGCTGATAAATGGATTAATTGGCTGGTTGATTGATAAATTGGCTGGTTGATTGAGTTGATCAATTGATTGGTTGGTTGATTAATTGGTTGATTGATTGATCAATTGGCTGGTTGATTGAATAATTGGTTGATCAATTGATTGGTTGGTTGATTAATTGGTTGATTGATTGATCAATTGGCTGGTTGATTGATTAATTGGTTGATTGATTGATTAATTGGCTGGTTGATTGATTAATTGGCTGGTTGATTGATTAATTGGCTGGTTGATAGATTGATTGGTTGATAGATTGATTAATTGGTTGATTGATTGATTGATTGATTGGCTGGTTGATAGATTAATTGGTTGATTGATTGATTAATTGGCTGGTTGACTGATTAATTGGCTGGTTGACTGATTAATTGGCTGGTTGATTGATATGAATTGACTGGTTGATTGATTAATTGACTGGTTGATTAATTAATTGGCTGGTTGATTGATTGACTGGTTGATAAATTTTTTGATTGATTGATTAATTAATTGGCTGGTTGGTTAATTAATTGGTTAATTGATAGATTAAATTGCCGGTTGTCAACCCTATAATTTTTCCCAGCGACAGTCCTTTACTTCAAAACCCAAACCCAGGTATTGTCTTTACCATCAGAATGTATTTTTAAAAAGTGCGATTTTTGGCAGCTCATGTCAGTTAAAGCACAAATTCAAACACCTTCCAAACATGAGAAAATACCTGATCCAGTTGAGTGACATTGACCCTAACTATAAACAAAACAAAGTTAAGCACCCCCTGGAACGTCTGCACCGACCGATAAAATCATTGGTGCAAACTGGAAGCTAATTGAGGCTATACGCGCTATTGACCTTCTGCTCTAGGGATGTGTTTTACACACTCAAAGTGACATTTGTACTACAATATGTTCGCTCTGTGAAGTCAGATGGACTCTGAAGTTTCATACTTACAAGCATCTTTTTTATTTTGTTAAAATACACAGTTTTGATTTGGCTAACGATATCCTGAATAAATAGTATAACTTATTGCCAGTAATGGTCCTTTCTTATAGCCAGAATGTTGCCCTTTATGATCACAATCATTACTGCAATATCAGTCTCCCTACACCAATGATTTTATAGGTCGGTGCAGAGCATTGTGGTGGTGGTGGGGGGGGGGGTGCTTAACTTTTTTCTTTGTTTAATTTAAACCTGATAAAACAGACTTAATTCATTGTAAAGTGAAGATACGTACGGAAGCACTCTGAAACAGTTCCACTAGAAGCAGCTGTAGGCGCTGTGCAGTAAATATATTTATACTATTTAACGACCTACTTTTCATCAATTTGTTTTTCTTCAGAAACAATAATCATCTCCACATATCAGCTATTTCACGGTCCGGTAAACTCATTTAAGACGTATCTGACGAGATCGCCGATTAAAACAATAATTGAAGATATTTTATTGACTAATTTAGCAAACAAATATATAGAGCATTTTTTACTGCATCGCTTCACACTATATTTATAGATATGCAAAATTAATAGTCGCGATTTTAAAGGCCCACTTGTCGTCGTAGTCTGTTGAACATTTGTTTAGAAAACCAACTTACATGAGCTTACTACAACTGAAACCAATAAAATTAAACATAGCACACAAAAAACATGCCCAGTTAGATTTTAAAACAAACAAAGAATCGAAGCCTGATTATACAACAACAACGATTAACTTAAGGTTAATCGGTCAACTTAAGTGTTCGATTACCCTCATTTCAGGCCTTTTTATCTGAGCTTTACACTCAAAAACGTATCCGCAGGCTTTTCGAGTCTCTCTTACCCGATCGTCAGTCTGTATTTCTCAGATAAAGTACATAAAACTATACTGTATAGTTAGATCACTCACACGATTCAAAACATGAAGGCGCACGTTCATGCTCGGGATTTGTTTACATTGCGGGTACTTGATAAATCTAATTTTCACTTTCAAATTAAAAATAATGCCAAAACTTACAATTTTTGGTAAAAAAAGAAAGTTCTTAATTTCTTCTGTCTAAGAAAAATACAGAAAACCTGCCACTGTTTTTATGTTAACAGTATTTTGGATTTTCACGGAGAGTGTACTTTTAAAGGTATTCAGTAAATTTGTTTTAGACTAGAACGATATAATTTAACTAAAACAACAGTGTTAAATTATAACCCTGTTTAGGGTGGAGTGGGTATAATTAGGGGGAGGATATAATTTAAAGAGTAAATGTAATGGGGTTAAAACTGGGTTTATTGTTAAACAAATATTTAGAGGGTTCCTGTTAATAACTTAGGAGGAGAAAAACGAAGTTTTACGGATAATTTAATTTTTTATTGAACTCCAAAAAACATGGTATTTTGGGCTTCGCACAAACAATGTTAAAAGCCATACATGGCTTATCTTCCCTGAATTTGGCTCTGTTAGCAATCTTTGGTGACGTCAATAGAGTTGTTTACATTCAAGGAGTATATCGGTTTCATATCCACAAAAACGCGTAAATCAAGTAACTCGGTAGCCACGTGATATTTCAAGCTCTGATGACGAATACATCTTTCCAACATTCGATGTTAAAATCAATGGGACCTCAATGAATGTCATAGCAGACACTGGCGCTAGTGTTAACCTACTAGATGAAGTCGACTACAACAAAATAACGACGAAACCAAAACAGTCACAATCCTTTATCAAATTATATCCTTACAAGTCTTCAAAACCTATACCAATCCTAGGTAAATTCAATGCTCAAATCAGTTCTAAATCTAAGAGTGTTACAAGCCCTATGTATGTGGTTCCTGAACAAACCCAGGGATCCAGTGGTTCCTTACTTAGTTGGCATACAGCAGTTGACTTAAACTTGGTGAAAATCATACAAACCATTAACCCTCTAACTCCCAAGCCAGCTACTGAAAATCTTGTTCAGGAGTATTCAGGCCTACTCCCCGGTATCGGTTAACTCAAGGACTTTCAAGTAAAACTTCATATTGATAACACTGAACAGCCTGTAGCTCAACCGCATATGCGCATTGCATTTCATCTTCGCAAGAAAGTGGAGGAACAACTAGAACGAGACGAACAGCTTGGTATCATCGACAGCCCAACACCTTGGGTGGGTCCTGTGGTTATCGCCCCAAAACGAAAATGCCAAGACAAAGTTCGTGTGTGTGTTTATATGCGTTGTGCAAACAAGGCTTTACGACGTGAACGACACATCACACCAACAGTGGACGATATTATTAACGACCTAAACGGAGCTACAGTTTTCTCCAAGCTTGATTTAAACCAAGGATATTATCAACTTGAACTTGAGGATAACATTACGACGTTTTCGACCCACAAAGGATTGCGACGCTACAAACGTCTAAGCTTTGGTGTCTCGTCAGCAGCACAGATTTTTCAGAACGCTATCCGTGAGTCGTTAAACGGCCTTAAAAGGTGTAATCAACACCAGTGACGATATACGTATATATGGCAAAACACACAAAAATTACGTGACACTTTCCAGCATTTACGTGAGAAAAACCTAACCCTTAACAAGGACAAGTGTGTTTATAACAAGAAACAGCTTGAATTCTATGGATATGTGTTTTCCTCTGAAAGAATGTCTCCAGATCCAAATACAATTGAGACAATCATGAACCTTGAAACCCCTAAAACGCCACATAAATTAGAAGCTTACTGGGTATGACTAACTACAGTGCTTGATTCATTCCTAACTATGCCACCATAAGTGAACCTTTACGTTCATTGACTCACAAGGATACACCATGGGAGTGGTCAGACAAACAGGACAATGCATTATCACCACTTAAGCAATCCCTTGCATCTGCTCCAGTGATATCATACTTTGATTCCAGTAAATCCATCGGGATTATAGTCGATGCAAGTCCCGTCAGTCTTGGTGCGATTCTGTGTCAGAAAACTAACTCTGGTGATATTCATATTATTTCTTAGGCCAGCAGAGCTTTATCAGCAGTCGAGCAACGTTATTCAAAAACAGAAAGAGAAGCTCTCGCGATAGTGTGGGCATGTGAACATTACCATCGCTACATCTACGGTAACCCCGGAACTGTCATAACAGATCATAAACCATTGGAAGGAATCTATAACAATACACAGTTCAAAACATCAGCAAGGTTAGAAAGGTGGTCTCTCAGACTCCAACCATATTCTGTAACAGTAAAATACCAGCCTGGTTCCATCAACCCAGCAGTTTACATCTCAAGACACCCAAGCCAATCAACACCCAGATCCCGTTCTGAACGCATTGCTGAAATTCTGTATCAGAGTACGCCAAGCCAAAAGCCATATCAAGTCTTCAACAATCCAAGATCCAACTCTAAACCAAGTAAAAGAAATGTTAAAATCAGGTGAATTGAAATTAGCAAAGAAGTCTAAAAGCCCGTGCATCTGCTTAGCAAGAACTATCCGTTACCACAGATGGACCAATTTCGTGCAGCAACAGAATAGTAATTCCTAAAGTTCTTCAACAAAAAGTAGTAAACCAAGCTCATACCGGACATCAAGGTATTGTAAAAACTAAACGCCTACTTCGAACTAAAGTTTGGTTCCCAAGCATGGACTAAATGGTAGAATCCACTATTAACAGCTGTGTGCCCTGTCAAGCAACCAACCCTGATAATTCTTTACTACAGGAACCTCTCCAAATGTCAAATCGCTCCATGATTTCATCTAAGCGCAAATTTTTTGCAGACCTCTACCATGCGGTGATTCTCTCCTACTGGTATACGATGGTTACAGTCGATTTCCAGAAGTCGAAAGAGTAAGCTCAACATCATCAAAAGCTACTATACCTGCTTTGGAGAAAATCCTCGCAACACATGGCGTTCCAGAACGCTTGAAAACCGACAATGGACCCCCATTTAACAGCAGTGAATTTCGTGACTTCATGAACAGTCTAAATATTCATCACCCGAAAATAACTCCCTACTGGCCAAGAGCAAATGGTGAAGCCGAGCGTTTCATGAAAACACTGGAGAAAGCCATGAAAACTGCTAACGTTGAAGAAAAACGTTGGAAACAAGAGCTATACGCATTTCTTAAGAACTATCGTGCTACGCCCTATTGTACCACAAACAAGTCCCCAGCTGAACTTTTATTTAACCGGACCCTCCGAACTAACCTTCCTGAGATTCTCTCACAGCCTAAAACAGTGAACTTCGCCACACAGACACAAAATCCAAGCAGAAAATGAAGGGTTAAGCAGACAAGAAATCCTCTGCCAAACCTCGCCCTATTTTAATAGGTGGCACTGTGCTTATCCATACTGTGAAAAAGAACAAACCGTCAAACTCATTTTCTCCTTTGAAATACAAGGTTACCCATATCAACGGAACTATGATTACAGCTGAACGTGACAATCACTGCGTGACACGTAACCGTTCCTTTTTCAAAGTCATTCCTAATTCAGCAGATCAGCTCGATGATGACTTCAAATTGAATGTTTCAGCCCAGGAAAAAGAGAGAAGGTATCCTCAGAGATAGAGAAATGTTCCCACTCACGTTCAGGACTTTCCGTACCATTGGTAATACACAACATTCACAAGACACTAAAATATTTTCAACATTTTGTATTGAAAGACTTTAATTCATCGACAGTTTTTCGTTCGTTAGTTTTGCAAGTTAACAAACTACTTTACTTTTGAACTTTTAAATTTCATTTTACCCATACTACGCTCTCCGTCGCCTATTGGACGTAAGTTCGGAAGTTTGATTGCAACCATTATGTTTTCATCGCTGGTAGCTTTTAATATCCATAATGTTTGTTCTCTCTTCAGAAGCTGGTGTTCTCTAAAGACAATTGTCGATGCTTTTTAAACCTCACTCGTGAATCTAATGCAAAGTAAGGAGGGGTGTATTATCCTTAGTCCGCATGCGCATCTCCATTGAGGCAGCTGTTATATGTACCCATCGATAATAAAGGTCAGAGTTGAACCGGTAATCAAATCGGTAATCAACGCTCTCAACTAGGCACGAAGTTGAACCCCCAGAATGAAAAAAATAACACCGCCTTTTCTTACTTACTTTGTTCCTACACAATAACACATTTATCCTCCCAAAAAACTAAGGACATTTATTTCTTTTGGATTTTTCCGGGATCGGAAGTCCCGACATGATTTACTCAACGAATAAAGCGATAAGCGAATGTAATGGCGGGAAAAAGAGGAAATTACACCCGTGAGCCAATTCCAAATAACTTCCGATTTCATGACCAGAGCAACCTGCCCAGTCTGAGAGCAGACTGAACTGTCTGAGAGCAACCTGCCCAGTCTGAGAGCAACCTGCCCAGTCTGAGAGCAGCCTGCCCAGTCTGAGAGCAGCCTGCCCAGTCTGAGAGCAGGCTGAACTGAACGTGGTGAGCTTCCTTGTGGACTTAAAGTAGAATTAAACAGACCATAAAGATCCATGATTTCACGGACTAATCCCCATACGTAATAGTTGCCTGCATGATAAAAAACATGTTCCAACAAAACCGTCTTCCTGACGATAGCCGGGACTGAGTAATACTTCCGTCTGTGGCATCAACGTTTTCGTTTATAATATAGGTTCAGTAAAATCACTCCAATCTCAAGCCCAAAATTCTTTTCTTGAACCAATTTAAAATCTTTTTAGGCATTTTGAATAACTGTCTTGGAACTTTACGCTTAAGAACAGAAACATAAAAAAATTCTCATACATCCCGGCCATTTGAATTTTGTCCGTTATTAGTACGCATCATCTGTTCACACGGGCGATATATTTTAATTTCAATGTCAATCATTTCGTTTTTTAAAGCGACAGAAGCTGCCAAATATAGGGACGACTTTAAAACACAATTAGATCATTGTTTGTCATCTTTGTCAAGAAGTACGGAATAGCAGCTTTCTCCATTTATCAATCTTGGATGTGTACCTTAAGGCAGTTAATATAAACAACGAAGACTTTTGGCGTTTCAGGTCAATTTCATTATGTCACCAGACAAGCCTGTATATGTCTTGGGAAGAACGTGAATATTCATGAACCGTCTCGACCAATCAATGGGACTCTTGAGAGCCTATACTCTCCAGACATCACGAGCTGTGTAGAACAGACGGTTTTCCTTGTTTGTTCAAAACTAATTTCCGCACGAAGAAGACATGACAGATAACAATAGCTTTTACACCCTCGTTTTGTCTGATCATCATTAAGGGACTTCAATTGTCGATTTCTGAGACAAAGATCATTGTGTTTGTTGTAATGGTTTTATTTGCTCATCTTCTGCTAATTATTCAACCGTAGGCGTACACGCTTTTGATTCTTAAAGGCACACGCGTCTCAAAAATCCAAAATAATGTATACAATATAAACACCAGACTGTTTTCTGTATTTTTCCTTGACAGAAAAAGTGAGGAACTTTCTATTTTTGCTAAAATTTGAAAGTTCTCACATCATTCTGTGGTTTCGATGCGATTTGAATTGTTTCGTCCCCATATTATAAACAAACTCTGGACCTGGGGGGTATTTCATAAACCACATATAGCCGACTACGGTCAGATAGTCGACTAAGCAGTAATGTTAAAGCATTGCTATTCTAGTCGGCTAGGTCAGTTTAGCCTTCTAAACCTGTTTATGAAATACCCCCCTGGGCATTCGCAAAAGCGCCCTAAAGATTTGAACCGTGAAACCGATCTAACTCTAAATTTTTATTTTACCGACTTTATCTGGAGAAATACAGACGACGGGTCTGGTTAAGCAATGTAATTCTTGTGCTTTCAGTGAGAACTGTCAAACATGTGAGCGCTCCACTTAGCCCAAGACAACCTCCAAATGGTCCTTGGGAAGATTTATCGCTTGACATCCAGGGTTCATTCGCAGGGCCATATGGAATGAAGTATTTAATTAATTTAGTAGATTATTATTCGAAGTGGCCAGAGTCCTGTTTAACTGAAAATACATCTGCTAAAGTTATCGACTTTCTTCAGTCAAAATTTGAAATCTGGGGTATTCCAAAGTCGATTACTACAGATAACGGTCAGCAATTTGTTAGTCATGAATTTGTTGAATTTCTTAAACAGAATTGTATAGAACATATAAGAAAACCAAACTACCATCCAATGGCCAATGGGGCTGTTGAACGTCTAAACGGTACGATTACAAATTTAATACAGACTAATGTTATAGATGGTAAGAATTGGATAAAAGCTCATAGAGATTCTTCATATTATTCGATCTACGCCACATGCTTCAACTTCATGTTCGCCATTCTTTCTCATGGCCGGGAGAGAGATGTTGACCAAATTAAGTGCTTTAAAACCAAAACTGACAATGGAAAACTCGAACGTGAGTAGCAAAATGAGACAAAATTTTACACAAATGAAAAGCCGTTATGATAAACGTAATTACGTAAAAAAAACTACAAGTTTGAAATCGGAGATCTTGTCCGAATTCGTATGAATTTGAAGCATGGAAACAAACTGTCAAATAAATATTCTCAACCTACCAGAATTGTAAATATTAAGGGTAATTAGGCAGGTCGGTGACGTCATCAAATGTTGGTACAAGGTATTCGATCATAAAAGTTAAAAAGCAAATGTGAGTCTCAAAAGTTAAAAATAAAATAAAGTGTAGTCTGTATATTTTTTCAGGGCCCTTTCACTGGACCCTGTTTGCTCATTTTCGCTTGAACAGAAAAATAACTACCATTCATAAAAATGCTTGAAATAGGCCCATATTTAGAGACAAAAGTTGTCTCCCCTGATTTATTAAATATCCTTTTTCTAAGTAAATATGATTATACATGTCAAACGGAATTCTAATTACATCTTATAACTATGTGAAGAATAGTTTGGTATAAGTTTTAGAAACAAACTATGGATGATTAAAATTTACCCGACCTGCCTAGGGTAATATTGTTACCTTTCAGGATGGTAAACGATGTCACGTTAATCGGCTAGTTAAGTGGGTTAAAGATCTCCCATATATAAAGCCGCAATCAAATACTCATTTGTATGCTTCGTCTGATTTTTCTATTCCACAGCCTGAAATTTCCCAGCCAGTCTTGCGACGGTCTCAGCGGACATCCCGACCTCCTCGCTATTTGGCTGATTATGTTTTTAATGTTATATCTGTTCTTTAAAAACACCTCATTCTTGAATGCTCCATTAAGACTGAACGAATTATAAAAGTCCCGAGAGTCTGTGGTATCGGAACACATTAATGTTGTAATTACTTCCCTTGATTGTAACTCTTTGGTGTTGGGTATAAATGCTAGAGCGCACGCCTTTGATTCAGTTTTTTCTGTACACGTGGCTCCAAGTAAATTGTCTGATTTTCTACCAGTGTCTGCCTTCCTTCATTCAACTTCCAATACGTACCTGCGATACTATATATGTATTTATTTCTTTTTTTAGATTTTTAACCAGACTTGTTTTGTTTTTTACGGCTCTTCTCCCCAGGGGATCCCGTTAGGTTAATCGGAAGGACACATAAAGACAAATTAACTCCCTTTCTTCAGCTCCGGACCCGCTTGACAGGGGCATCATTTCCAGACAATGTTTCTTTCCGGTACACCAATGAAGTGCCGTAAGACGCGATGTAAACTCGATGTATATGTGATAGATCGTGGAACTTTTTCTGAGAACAACCACGCAACTAATTTCAAACGACTCATCCAACATTACGTATGTTATCACGTGCAAAAAATGCTGCGAGCAATACGTAGCAGAAAGTCAGAATTCTCTGTGACAAAGAGTCGCCAACAATTTATCTGGGTTGCACAACATGTCCACGGTACAGCATTTCAATATCCCATGCCTATTGAAAAGACCCCTCTTCTCACTTCCGCTGCGAGTACCAAACACAAACGTTTGGAAAGGGAAAGTTTTTAGATTCTAACGTTACACCTTTGGGTGTACCGGGAAGGTGTCGTGAAAAGTATTATATCACGTGTGTTGATATAGATGATGGCACAATTTCGATCCAGATGGGCCATGCGCGCGTTCATCAACTATCGATGGCGGCACTTCTTACAAAATCCGATCCGAACCAGCCCATTCTACGTATAGGCCTATAGTTCACTGCCTTCTACTCTGTGTTATATATGTAACTAGTCCATTGGAGAACGGCCTTCTGGGAAAAGGTGTCATCTACATATGCAATTCTCAATTGCTTATGAAACAGAGACCTTAATTTTTGGGACAACATCCGACCCACCTGCATTCATGCCTCCCATTAACAAAGCGACAGACGCAGTTTCGGTACATATCAGGAATCCTCCAATGCTTCAATTATATAACGGGGCCTCCGTGGCTCAGTAGGTAGGGCGTTGGACGCCCAATCCGAACAGCCTTCCACCAATGGGTCCCGGGTTCGAATCCCACTCAGTTATAACAAAGCGACAGGAAAACTTTATGTAACGGAACCTACCTTGTTTAATCTTTGTGAAACAATATTCTATGTAGACCAATAGAGTATCAACTTGTGAAAAATACTCAAATAGAAGTAAAAAAATCGCCTTCTTCAACACGTTGTTCAAATACCCACAGACATTTTTGTCTTTTTTATTTGAAATTCTCAACGGAATAAAATAAATAAATCATTCATGTCCATCATCGAATATATGTTGCGATCTTTGACCCAAAGGTCTGAAAAAACGCACCGTGTGTGTGATGAGTTCGTGAGATTCAATTATGCAAATATTTTTTACCTGGATTGCATATGTCAGGTTATGGATGCTTGTTTTAAGCACAATAAACAAATTGTTTAATGACGTCATTGTAGCGAGACGGTCACTTTAAGTGGGATACCTCTAATATAGCATAATTTTCCGAGTTACGTCATCAAACCTCCGGCATGTTTGCTCTATCTTTTGTTTCTACTGTTTGTGTAAACTGTGTAAACACACGTGTGTGTGTGCTTTCGTTAAAGGCCCACTCGCCGCCGTAGCCTGTTTAAATTTGCTAAGAAAACCAATTTACATGAGCTTACTACGACTAATACAACTAAACTTAAACATAGGACACATAAAACATGTCTAGTTAACTTTAGAATGTAGAAATGGGGTGAAAAACAAACGAAGAATCGAAGCCTGATTACAACAACAACGATCAGTGTCGGTCAACTTTCGTGTTGGATTACCCTCATTTCAGGCCTTTTTATCTGTGGTTTACACTCAAATAATTATCAGCAGGCTTTTCCAGTCGCTGTTAACCGATCGTCAGTCTGTATTTCTCAGATAAATAGGCCTACGTAAAATTACACTGTGCCGTTAGTTCACTTACTCGACTGAAACATAAAATCGCCAATAGGGGGCAGTCTGGTTTGTTTACGTTACGGGCACCTAACAATTCAAATTTTCAAATTCAAATTAAAAATACAAAGTGACGTCCAAACTTTTAAATTTTGGTAAAAATAGAAAGTTCCTAACTTATATTGTCTGGGAAAAATACAGAAAACGGACTTTCTTTTTTAATGTAAACAATATTCCTGATTTTCGCGGCAAGTGTACCTTTAAAGTGGCATGAGCTGCCAAAATTCACACTTTTTTCATAATTTCTGATCATTGCAACATTTAGAAGCTTTGAAGGCCATCAAAAAACTTGGAATGAGGAAAATCCATACAGTATGGGGCCTGTACGAACCGAAAAGGTGTTCGAAAAGTAAACATAATTTAAATAACCGGGACGACCATTCATTCATTCTAAGACAAAGTTAGTTCAAAACAATACTTAATCGTACATTTTCGAGACTAGAAGCACTAAAAAGCTTCTGAATTATACGTCTTGAAAAAAATAGCCAATAATTTCAACATTCTGTTTTAACGCCAAAATATCAACATTTTGGCAGCTGCTGCCACTTTAATGGTTACAACACATTCTCTAAATGACGTCATTTGTTTCCATAGTGATGCTAGTTGTGTAATTATACAATGTCCTGTCAATCAATCAATTTTTATTATACGTTATTTTTTTGCCGATGTGTGAATTTTCTTCTGAGCTTTAAATAATTACCTCATCTCCATATTAGTTCGTGGGTTCGTTGAAGATACATTATTCTTGAAATATGATTTTAATATTAAGTAACATTCGAAAATGAAATCGGTTGGTTTCTTTTACATTTAGTATTTCATTCTCATACGAATACTAAATGCTATTTATTATGCCAGTGAAATATCTGTAATTTTAGTAAAGTGAAATATTCTCGGGACTCATCGGGAGCTTCGTTCACACACCGAGCAATCAATCAATTAATAAAATAATCGTATAAAAAATAGCCAATCGCCACAAAGCAAAATTCGAATCTATAGTGGATTATTGAGACCTGCACCTCTTAACTGTTCTCCGCGTGTAAGAACAACCCCTGTATGGCAATCCGCCAATTTGGAGGTGCAATAGTTATGGTTATCTTCCGTGATATTTCCCCGTAAGGAGAAATGTCGGTTTCGATATACTGAATACCAAAGTGTGGTAAATGAAACGAGCAAATGTACTGATCACACGAGAGAATACAACATGAGTACGAGTCAATTAACATAAATTATATTTGCATAAACTGTAAGAAAAACATTCAGGGACTTACGAAGGGTGTTTCAATGATTGCTTTATTCGTTGATGGAAGAGTTTTTTTTTTAAATTGTCTGGGATTATCACAAAGACAAACTACTCGGACCCATCAACAATAAACAGTGCAGTTTCAGTTTCTTGCACATAACGTTATTGAACATAAAAAGTCGGGTGTAGGCGCATGTATAGACGAAAAACGTGTGATTACCTACATTTGAGCTTTGACCTAAGTTCTTAATAATCTCGAATAGCAATGGCGATTCAATCCTCGGCATGTGGACAACTCTTTCCCCATATTCTCGTTTAACTATGGGTTGCGTTTTATTTCCGACAATTGCTTTCTTTATAGGCTTATAAACAGCATTAGAAAAGTAGCCAGTCTCTCTGAATATGCCATGATTTAAACCATGCAAGACGCTTATATATGCACGTGTTCTGGTTGTAACACTTTGTGCAGTTTCCTACAACGCATTTCGCTTGTTTTTATTCGACAGTAAAGAATTGTTTATCCTAACGGACCAATGCGAGGCAAGAGTCATAATTATATAATGGGCTTGTTGGTGGCTATGTTATAGTTAATGAATTAGTTATTACTACAGCATCGCATGAAAGGAGCAGCTATATTGATGCCTCCTGGTACGGAAGGGTGTCTGTAGAATGATGGCCATATTTATTCTGTAACTATTCTCCCCAACCGGGGAGTCAGCTTCAACATCCGCACGTGAAAATTGAAGAACCCGGATGAAAAGACCACCTAATTTCCTTGGCTGTTTGTTGAGGGACTTTTATCTTGATACTCTAAAAGGTTATCATTAGAGTCGAGGGTGTCGTTAATTTATCAATTAACGTTCGCCCAGTTCAATATATTATCCTTTTAGTTAATTCACTACCCAAGTAATTTCATTAACAGGTACGGGTAACTGTGCGCATATCAAATACAGTCGCTAATTGGCCAAATACGATGTGACGTTATATATGTCCTTTGACAGCAGAATTGTCCATAAACGCGACCATCACGAAGCACAGTTTGGTATGCCTTTGTTAAAGTGGCATGAGCTGCCAAAATACACATTTGTTTCATAATTTCTGATCGTCACGACAGTAAGAGGCGTTGAAGGCCATCGAATGAATAAATGATTGGCGTTGGAATGAGTGAAATCCATGAAGTGTACGGCCTGTACGAACCGAAATGGTGTGCGAAAAGTAAACAAAATTTAAATAACCGGGACGACTATTCATTCATTCTAAGCCAAAGTTTGTTCAAATCAATACTTTATCGTACATTTTAGAGACTAGAAGCACTAAAAAGCTTCGGAATTATACGCCTTGAAAAAAAAATAGCCAATAATTTCAACATTTTGTTTTAACGTCAAAATATCAACATTTTGGCAGCTCATGCCACTTTAACAAATATTGGATATTTTCACCACCAAGTACAAATGGGGTAGTCTTTGATATAAGATTAACTAAGATAAGGCTGAAATTCGGTCCTTGAAAGATTATTTCACTTTTGTGGTTTAGTGTGGGAGGAGCCCAGGATCGTTGCCCGAGATGATCGCCCCTTCCACCGGTACCAGACAATCCTTTCAAATGGGACGTTCGAGTTAAAAATTATACGTCTAATAATAATTTCACACTCTTTTTTGGGGTGGGGGGGAGGGGGTATACTCCCATACACTTTAACGACAGACACGTGCCAAAGCCTTCCTCTTTTAGCTGCCAAATGTCACCAAAATAATTACATGTTGTAGTAAATAAATATAACATGATTGCGGGAATAAAACCACAAAAGGCTTGTTTTATCCCCCAAAAATGTAACAAATAATAATGAAAGCTGACTGGTGAAGTACAATCCTTCATTTCCTCGATTGCAAAAATATGTTTTCGCTCATGAACATCGAATATTCGAATTTCGTTTTTGTCGAATCGTTGTGAAGAAATTTAATTTGGTTTTAAGGAATATACCTAGAAGTTAGACTGACACTATTTAGATTTTTTTGGCAAACTAATCCAAAACCAGTACCCAGAAATAGTATATATGCCTACGTAGTATAGGTCTACATATGGTACTTCCTTACTTTAATCCTGTACAAGGTAATCTAATTTTGTATCAATATCCGAATTTAGTTGCGTATTTTGTGTATTCTACTAACATACATGTATAATTAAAACACCAACACCGTCAAAAATAAAAACTTTTATTTTGTAAAAACGGCCTTTTTTGTCCGATTTCTGTAATCTGACGTCAACGAAAGGAAAATGTGGGTGGATGTTATCAGTTTAAAGTACAACAGAGCCCAGCGTTAAGTGATAGAACCAAATCCTGTCTATGAAACCTACACTCATCTCAACTACCAACCATTTGACGTAAACATCTAGCTTTTTGTGACGGTGTACCTCGTCAAAATTCATCAATCAGCCCTATGTGATGATAGAAAGCGACTACAGGGGGCGCTTACATTATTCATGAGAAAGAGGCTATGTAATAGACTCGTCCATCTGACTTTTAACTGTTTTCAGGCTTGGCGACGTGACAGAGCAGGAGTCAACGAGCAGAGCCTTTAGTTCGGCTAAATCGAGAATCAATCAACTGCAAGTTTTCCATTTGTTTCGTCGACAACTTTCTACGACAGTTTCTCGATAGACCATTTCTGACGTCACACTTTCGTACCGTGTCGAATATATATAGGTAAGTCTTTTTTCCTCCTTTTGTATTTTCGAACACTAAACACACGAGCACAAAAACACTAAACACACGAGCACAGGGAAAATCTTCTTGTCTAATCATGAACAGTAATTGTGTTAAAAAGGGACATATCATTGAGACCGTTATACCCAATCATAAATTGCTATAATAAACCAAACCCATGATATTTCATTAGGTTGACGACTGACAGGAGCTTGGCATTAGTTCTGGAACACTTTGTAACATTGTGTGCTATTGTTTTTTTAGCTTACATAAGGGACATAAACTTGCAAAATGATCAGTTTTTACCATTGTATGGTTTCAGTTGTCTAGACAACGACAACGTGCAAAATTCATCGAAAATGTCATTGACTGTCAATGAGATCAGGAAAACGCTTACAGTCTGTGCCCTGTACAAACCAACATAGTTTTCGAAACTAACAGGGATACAACGTTTATTATTTCAGGCCTAAGTTGCCTCAATAATTTACCCCCAAACTACACTGTCAAAACCAGTAGCAATAAAAATTACATTTGTACTCCTTGGGCAAAAGAAGACATTTCGAAAATATGATTTAAAAATAAAATGTCTAACGTGGCCAAAATGTGGATATTTCTCCTATGAATAGAGTTTGATATTTTGCATAAAGAAGTACAAATTAAAAGTTTAGTTTGAATACCAACTTTCTAATTAGATTTTCATATTCATATTGACGAAGCCCTCCGAAATACGTCAAACAATAAAAGCTTGGTTGATTGATTGATTGACGTTTTACGCCGCACTCAAGATTATATTACTTATATGGTGGCGTTGCGAGGTTTAGTGGTGGAGGAAACTGTGCTCATTTCCCGGAGGAAACCCCCGACCTCGGCGAGTATCTACCAACTCTCCCACATACGGCGACCGAGTGAAAAATACACAGAAATTAGTCCATTTTTATTTGGTCTGAGTGTGATTCGAACCCGCGCCGCAGCGATGGAAGGTCTATGTGGGACGATCACTTTAACCCACTGTAGCACCAAGACCCCTAACTTAAATCCAAAAAATTGTTTGTTGTGACAGTTCATGTCTGGTCAGATAGGCTATTGAATTTCCTCCCAACAACTCCCCCCCCCCCCCCCCCCCCCATCCCGAAGACATCGTTTGAAACTTCAAATCCTAGGAAATTCTAGTATGTTTGAAAACGTCTTACCACTGACAGTATGTTCGTATATTCCGATCTTATGCATTGAAAAAATTCTTCATAGTTTGATTTTGTAATTTAAAATTCAGCCCCAGCGAAAATATCAGAATGGAAATAATAAAATAGATAGTCGACATGTTACTTTCTCAGAAAAGGGGATTTCCCTCAGGCGTAAAATCTAGTTTTAACTTTCCTCTTCGATCTTACAGGCCTATAGTTGGCCTATGGACAAGCGCTAGTGCAACTTTTAAAAATCAAGCCATCAAGATTATCAAAACGAAAAAAAAAGGTCTGTGGGTCAAAGGAAATGATATATAAAATGCAATCTAGCATTGGACAGTATCGGTTTAACATCCGATACCACTTCTGATCCTGTCCTTCAAGGGATGACCAAATACCCCCATCACATATAAGATCGGGCCATGCGCTTCAAAGAGAGGAAAAGTACAATCCGATCTGAGTTGTATCGGTTGGGTTTGAAGGGCAATGAATTGTCTATTCCCCCTGAATTAGCCCAGGAGCCTGTTTCACTAAACGGCGTAGATGTATTTCTTGGCGTAACTTTCATACCAACGTATCTCCACAGTATGAGTTACTATGGTAATTACGTAAAAACTTACGCTACGCCGCTTTGTGAAACAGGCTCCTGGGAACCGTTTCTCAACACCATCGTAACTTTGCGCCTGGTCGTAACGTAATGTTGAAGGTATATGTTGCCATGACAAGTGGGTCTTGCCTTGAGCTTGAGAAACAGTCATTAAACGTTAACTGGTACTAGTTATTCTGGTTCGTAAAACTAAAGGTTATCATAGTCGTTGTGTTTGAAACTCAACAATACACACCGTGTGTTTTTTTCCAAGTCGATCAATAAAATCAAATAAATTATGGTCTGTTTTAGACTTATCTGGCCGATGTTCGCTTAACCACATTTTTTTTTTCAGAAGATGATATCTCGAAAAATGTTGTTATGGAACTAAAAAAAATGTAAATATAGACTATGATGATGATCTCGTTAATTCCCAAAGTATACATGAAATATACATGTTTTTTATTGAAAAACGACCAAAGACATCAATTTCAAAGGGTAAGCCGCCCACAAAACTACGAATAGCAAAGAATTGCAAACAAAAATAAGACGTTATAATTTAATGATTCGAACATTTCAATGGCTGTTTTTGTCTTTTTTTAAGACCAGTCGCAGAGCTTTTGTCATCTAGGGGGTGAGATAATGGACATATTAACAGAAAATTTGGTTCAAAGCCTCACTCTGGAATTTTCAGATCTCAGATATTCTATTTCACCTGTAACCAGAGTTAAACATGAATCAATTAATTCTTCAAAAATCCATTGTTACTTTACGGTCGGAATTCATAAAAAAGTGTCCTGATTTCGGCAGCTCGTTCTACATTAAACACGATATTAAATCACGAATACCACAGGTTTCACGTTATTGAAGGCCTTAAAAGTTAGGTCAGTGGGTGCGACTCAAACCAGGGATAGATTACAAATAAGTGTTGAAACGCCAAGCTACTGCCTGTCCTCAAATTTGGTCAAAAACAGAAGTAGCTTGGCTTTGTATTACCGGCCTCCAATGTTCTCAGTAAAGTCCTTATCTTTGTCGATGCACTTGACCGTCTTGGTGTGTTTTCCAAAGACGCCTCCAGTAAGCCACTTGTAGCGGAAATTAAAATTGTCGATACCATTTTCCAATCGGTCGCATCTTCGCTAACACAATGTGAAGGCTGTGTACGTGCACGGTTCACGAAATTGACAAATAGGCAGAACTAAATGGCTATACCGGTGATTGATTTAAACTTGACGCCGTATTATTTTTGGTAGATTTACGTCGATATAGTTTTCCAAATGGTCGCATCTTTGCTAACGCATCGTGAACACTGTCTACGCGCAAGCTTCTTAAAATTGACAAATAAGTAGAACTAAATGACTACCGTTGGTTATTAAAAGCTCATGGTCGTATTACTTTTGGTAGATTGACTAAACCTGAAAACTTAAAGTTGCATGAGTTTTCAAAGAAATTTCCTTAAAACATAATAAGCTAACGGTTCGTCATTTTTATTTCTAAAGCTACCAAAATGTTGATGTTTTGAGGTTGAAACAGAATGTTGAAATTATTGGCTATTTTTCGCAAGACGTACAACTCAGAAGCTTTTTAGTGCTTCTGGTCTCGAAAATGTACGATAACGTATTGTTTTGAACTAATTGTGGCTTAGAATGAATGAATGGTCCATTATAATACATGTATGTCCATTATCTCATCCCCTAGATGACAAAAGCTCTGCGACTGGTCTTAATATAAGACAAAAACAGCAATTGAAATGTTCGTATCATTAAATTATAACGTCTTAATGAATGAATGGTTGTTTAAATTTTGTTAACTTTTCTAACACTATTCGATTCGTACAGGCCACATACTGTATGGATTTTCCTCATACCAACGCCAATCATTTAGTTTTTCGATGGCCTTCAAAGCCTCATACTGTCGTGACGATCGGAAATTATGATAAAAGTGTGAATTTTGGCAGCTCATGCCTCTTTAAAAAATTCGAAATAAGCGATGTACGTTAAGGTGTTTTTATAAGCAGCAATGACTGCCAAATGTATTCATACATCCCGGCTATTGACATTATTATCTGTTGTCTTCGGTTAGTGGCTTGATGGATATTTGTATTTCAACGTCAGTCATTTTGTAGCTTAATTAAGACGCGTTTTTAACAATTGGAATTCTTGAAAAACGTCCGAACTATGGGACAGCTCGTGTCACTTTCAAGAAAAAAACGCTATGTTAGTAGACGACTTTGAAATGTATTTCATGATTGGCTGGAAATACGTGCGTCTGGTTTAACGTTAGGCCTAGTTTTGGTTCGTGTTCCAAAATAGGCTGTCGAAGAAACGCGTGAGAAGTAGTGGTTGATAGAACTCAGTCATATAAATGTCCCATTCCGATTAGTTCTGACTTCTATATGACCATCAAGCCAATGACCCCGATAGGAGGCAATAAAACTGTCTCACTGACCATGTACAACTGGCCACTTGGTCCTAGTGCCAATTTTCTCGGAGACCAGTATTCATTTTCTCGAGGCATGTATCCCCGTATAGTATTGATTGACTGATTGTTGTTTTCTGCCGCTCTTATATGGAGGCGTTACCAGGTTTAGCGGGAGAGAAAACCGGGTTCATTGCCCGGAGGAAACCCTAGACCTTCGGCGAGTGCCTGACCACTCTTCCACATACGACCATAGAATGAAATTTTTTTTTGGTGTGAGTGGGATTTAAGCCCGTGCACATCGATCGGATGCCTGTGTGGGACTGAGGGACCCCGATACAGTATTGAGCTAACGTACATAATGTCTTGAGATAATATTTGTTTTACCCTTATCGCTTCTAGATGACATGGTTGCTAGTTACATTTTTGATTTGATTTGTCTACATACATTGCATCGCAGCATATTATTTAAGGATATGACCTTTCTCAAATATATCCCAAGCCTGTATAATCAATGTATTTGTTCATAGTCCACGTTCTTGAAAGAACCTTCAATTTTTCATTTGTGTTCTTGTCGGCTGAAACGAAAAACTTTTTCATATCACCTGTTGGCCTTACTAAATGATATACTCTGTCATTTTACCAATAAAAAATCTCGCGATATCTCGAGAGTCCCATTGCACGTTATTCTTCGAGTCCCGACTATCGAGATGCATTCTGGGTTTTTATTCGTTCTTCCGGCGAACCCCGAAAGGTGGTGGTGTGGGGGGGGGGCATATATAAGTGGTCTATGAAGTATCTTTTATTGCCTTTTACGCTGTACTTAATATTCAACCCGGGCAAACTTTTAATAATAATAATACTGAAATAACTTGTTATGTAACATGAGGAAACTTTCTCTCTCTGTTTTACTTTCGATTGGTCTCGGCGTTTGCCTTGTCTGTTGTAGACAAAATACAAAAACCATAAATCAAGAAATCATCTCTATTATTTCACATATGAACTTGTATAATTGACTTATTGACCTGATCATAAAATACGCAACTTGAGGACAACTTCAAATTGACTTTTTGACCGACCGTATCGGTGACAACACGTGTTGTGTTACATTAACACGATCGTTTTCACGTTTTCCAGCCCACACGATAAGTGACACTTTGTGATATGTGGGTTTCGAGATTAAATAAAGACGATAATTATTATTATGTTAGATTGATTGATTGGTGTTTTACGCCGCACTCAAGATTATTTCACTTATATGGCGGCGTTGCCAGGTTTAGTAAGGGAGGAAACCCCCGACCTTCGGTGTATACGAACGAGTGAAAATCCACCCAGAAGTTTTCAATTTGTATTTGGTTGGATTCGAACCCCCGTGGCATCGATGGAAGGCCATAGAGAAGGGACTATCACTCTCACCGAACAAACTCCATTGATCAGCTCTGGGCCTTTATTGACTCCAAGTACAGAAGAGTTACATAAGAGGTGACTAGTATATTTATGACCAGTACATTTATAACACACCGAGGCCCCGACAATTATGTTAGAATAATACAACATATTATCCTGAGCAGGGCATGCAGACAAATGTTTGCCTTCGTCTCATCTACCTCTGATGGAGGCCTCGATGACTCAGTTGGTTACAGTGATAGTCCGTCACAGGCCTCCCGTCGTTGCGGTGCGGGTTTGAATCCCATTTAATCCAAATAAAAATTGAAACATTTCTGATTGAATTTTCCTCCCGATCGCCGTAGTTAAAAGAGTTGCCAGCTACTTGCCTTCTGACAAAAAACTCGGTTTTCTCCTCCCCTAGAACTAGACAGGTGTCACTTTACATATACCAGACAGAAACACACCCAACTTTCATATCTCTATCCACCTAACCTGTTCTCATTATACACATCCAAATTCTTCTGAACTTCCAATGCAAAATTAGAAGCTACCTTAGTCCTAAAGTCCAGATTTAACCTCTAATGCCCTAGTTGCCATTTTTATCGGAAAATTACCGGTACTAAATCGCCGACATATATCTAAGCCATTTCTGGCATATAAAGATATATATTTTTCTCAGAAATTTTACTGAAACGGAGAATAGCAAACATTGCGATCAGACGATGGACTATCACAAAACAACCCAACATCAAGACAGATTGAGTGACGAGGCGAGGTTTTGTTCTTTTAACCCTCAGAAACTGTATATTTATTGTAGTACATGTATATTTATTCCGATTCTTTAGAAACCAGGCTCTTTATATTTATTAAAACCGGTTTTTATAACTCTTCCTTATATATTTTATTTTTTAATTTAAAACACACTGGCACCCCCGCCTCGCCCTAATTGAGTCCATTGAACATTTGATCACTGAAAAATAGCTTAAAGTAAACGCGGCCGCCCACCAGCGCCATTTTACATCTCAAGGGATACTTTAAAAGTTTTGGACGTGCGCGATGAACTGGATGGATTAGCTACCTATTGCTGACAAGCAGGCTCAATGAATCCACTTGAGCAAACGAGTAAAAAAACACATTTATTTTAACTGTTGGTTATGTTTCCGGCTATGTTTTATTTATTTATTTATTTATGATGAAAACAATTGGATACGAGTGTTACCTCTATGTTTAACCTATAGTTTATAGATACACACTCCTATCTACTATATGTATTTATGTAAACTGTAACACACGGGCACAGAGAAAATCTTCTTGGAGATAAGTTTCTAATTGTGTTTCAAAGGGGCATATCATTTAGACCTTTATATCCATCCAATCATAAGTTGTTGTAATAAACCACAACCCATGATATTTGATTGGGTTGAAGGCTGACGAGAGTTTGGCCTTCGTCAGTAGAATTACATAGATGGGTAAAAGTAATTACTTAATTTGGTGTCGAAATGATGGAGCACTTGATTCCAACGCGAAACAAAAGCGTGCTGCATGTCATTGGGGATAGGCTCAAAGACAATTCTGTACATTTGCATTGATTCTCCCGAGTTAACGAACCGTAGTGGATTGCATGTTGTCAGTCACGAATACGACATCGCTTACCCCCCAGGGTTAAAAATCGACGCCATTTTCCTCAGCTATATGCAACGGGCACGCGCAATGGGTGCTTTGAGTGCTCTTGCAGCTATATGTTGCTATAATTGTACCTGCATATTAGCAATTGTCTGAAATGCCGCTAATGAACAATCTCGCCCAGCGCATCAATGACGGTATTGCCCTTTAATCATAAATCTAGACCTATATTTAGACCTCGTCTACAGGCGTACAAAGCTAGCCGCTTTTGCGTGAGTAATAACATGAAGTTTGTACTAGAATCCATCTGCAAAATTATATATTTATCAACATTAAAACATACAGGCACAGGAAAAAAATTCTTCTTTAAAATTGTTGACCTTTATACCCAATCATAAGCTGTTGTAATAAACTAAAACCCATGATGCTTCATGAAGTTGATGACAGACAGGAGTTTGGCATTAGTCAGTAGAATTTTCTGGAACACTTTGTAATATATTGACAATGCTTACACATCTTCAGCTATGGCAAGAATATCGGCTGAGATTGAACCCCATAGGATCATGGGGTGAAACAGTGAACAATCAATACATTGGTCATTACAACAAACATGAGCAAATAACGAACCTATTGTGACGACTTTTTCTATAAACGAGACCGTGTCCGATACAGGTTACTCAATCCCAAATCAATCATTCTATCAATTGACATTTACCCACTAATCAACAAGTCAACATATCAGTCAGTCAATTAGTCTATCTTTCTGTGAATACTGCGGGTCCTCTAGATTTGACGTTCTTCCTTTAGCAATCTTGACCAACAAATAAACAAGCAATCAATCAATCAATCAACTAATAAATCAATAAGCAAATTGATCAGTCAATCAATCGATCGGCCTATTTGTCAAGAAACCGTAAAAGTAATCACCGATTAACTCGTCAGCTGTTCGATCAGTCAGTAAATAAATAAATCAATCAATCAATATCCAATCGAAGACTCATGCTTTAATAGTCGGAGAAAATGCAAGACTGTAACATTGAGGTCCAAGACAAATTATGCCACATTTATTTATATATATTGGCTAAAGGATTTTTCATGTTTCCAGTTTTCATTAATATGCTTTGAAATTCACCTGTCTAAGAAAAAAGAAACAAAGAATACCTTCGGTGTACAAAAGGTCATTCGTATTATTATTTCATGCTTTGTCAATTTGTAGCACAAAAGGACGGTATATAAGTGGCATTGTAAAAAGATACACGTGTGCCTGACTGTCTATTTATTATTCATTAAGTGACGTATCTAGTCGGGCGATCCGTAAAGTATATTTTCTGTATCCAATAGTTATTAAAGGGACATGAGCTGCCAAAATGTTGATATTTTGACGTTAAAACAGAACGTTGAAATTATTGGGTATTTTTCTCAAGACGTATAATTCAGAAGCTTTTAAGTGCTTCTAGCCTCGAGAATGTGCGATAAAGTGTTGTTTTGAACTAACTTTGCCTTAGAATGAATGAATGGTCGTCCCGGTTATTTAAATTTAGTTTACTTTTCGAACACGTTTTTGGTTCGTACAGGCCACATACTGTATGGATTTTCATCATTCCAACGCCAATCATTTAGTTTTGCGATGGCCTTTAAAGCCTCTTACTGTCGTGACGATCAGAAATTATGAAAAAAGTGTGAATTTTGGCAGCTCATACCACTTTAAACTAAAACAACCAACCAACCAACACTATAACTATAAAACACGAGCACAGGGGAATCTTCTTTCTAAAATAACCATGGAGACAAGTTTCTAATTGTGTTAAAAAGAGGTATATCATTTAGACCTTTGTACCCATTCATAAGTTGTTATAATAAACTAAAACCCATGATATATCATTTGGACCTTTATACCCAATAATAAGCAGTTGAAGATTGGGCTGGCCTTGAATGCTGCATCAAGTACATTTCATATTTATAAAAAAAAACTCGCTCCGTTAAATATTTTCTCCGAAGTAACCAAGGGTTAAGATGAATGAAGACGACGGGAGATATTTCAATAGCTAATCATTTTAACTTTGATGTCACCAAGGGTGTTTATTCGGCAGATCGACGTTTTTCAGAGATTCATTTTCCGGAAATCATCGTAGGAAGTCGAGACACCCTCGGCTCTCCTTGTTCCTAATGTCTTTGAAATATTTATCAGTTATCGCTCGCATCAAAAATTGAACTTGCAGATTCCATTTTTCTTCATTTTCTTTTATCTGCTTTCATAAATCTGTTTTTATCGCGAGTCGTCAAAATGGTAACATTTTTCATAAATCCCGATTGTCAAGAATAGAATTTGACCTTCACTGAAAAGCAAAACGATGGACGTTGAAATACAAAAATATGGATCGAGTATGAGACATGCGCAAAGCGACTTTTTAAGCAAAATGTAAGCGCAATTTTAAAAATTCGGACTTTTTTCATAAATCTGATTTTCAAGAGAAGTTGATCGTTTAAAGTGCCTTAAACAACTAAAAGATTGACGTTGAAATATATATCTGAAAAATATATTTATGAACACTAAAACACACGGGCACAGGGAAAATCTTCTTGTCTGAAAAATATATATTGGTTATAAAGCTAATGCTAATGCCGGACACACTTCAAATAGCCCGGATGTACACTATGCCTATATTTTTGAGGTTTTATATAAGAACTACTTTAACGTTTCTAGGAATAATGTATGTTTGATATATTCTTAAAAAAATTAAAATGGCAAACAATTAGCTAACTTTTATCCTCTCACTCGAAAAAAAAACTGTAATAAAATCGTATGTTCTACTCAAATTTGTTTGTGTTGTTTTTGTATGTAAAACATATTTAATGTTGTTTTGTGTCTCCTTAACATTGGAGTTTTTCCCATCTCCGGGTGTTTTGTAATGGAAGACTAGAACTGAATTTTGTCTATTTTAAGCCAAAATTCATATTCACGTACACTGTAACCGTTTACCGTCAATTCTAAAGTAGAATATTTTAAAATTAACGGTAAATTGCCGTTTTATACTTCAGTGGAAGCTTTACGGTCGTGTACCGTAAAATAACTTTGAGACAGAGTTGTCGTTTCCGAGCTAACGAGATCTGATCTCCTCGGTTGTTTCCGTGAAGGATTCGTCCAAAATACGTCATTGCGGATCAAAGGGAGCGAAAAAAACGGAAGTGCGCATGCGCACACCGATGCGCTAGTAATGCATGGAAATGTGGCCGTCATCCTTTCATATTCGAAGTTAGTGTAGTGGTTAAAGGATACGGTTATGGCTAGTGCGCATATAGGTCTGCGCAGCTCCTGTTTGGGAGGTTAGAGGTTCGAATCCCGCCGTAGGCGATTTAATATAAGAAAAATTTGTCATTATAGGCTAAGATAGTTAATTTAACATAGCTCTATTTGAAAGCGTAGATTGAGATACCTGCCCTAAGTGAGAATTTTCATCAGCATTTTTTCAAATTTTTTCAAATAAATATATGTTTGTCAACTTGCAGAAGTAGTCAGTTTTACTATTTCGTTGGGGGTACATAACATTTGAAAATCTACATTAACAGATCCATGCTGGGGTTGACGATTTAAAGTCCTGTATTTCTTAGCCTGCTGATTTCATAATGTTTTTTTCACATTCACTGATTAGGAATGTGGCTAGTTAATTTTACGGTCTACCCTTATTTTTACGGTAGGAAGTTGGCAGCCCAGCTGCCAGTATTCTACCGTAAAATTTACGGGTTACATTTTACAGTGTAGGCCTACCCCATTAAATAGGACCGGCTCGTTGATTTATTGATATCTGAAAAGTCAAATTACTAGCACTTCTCTGGCTAATAAGTAAGCCCATGTAAAGTTTGACAGCTCGTGTCATTTTAAAAGAGATCGTTTATTTTCATTTTTCAAACCGCTATCTTCTTCTCAATTATATATGCAACACGACAAGGGACATTCGGGTTCTGCCATTCTGTCTCTTTGGGGGGTTCACAGCAACATCCAAATCATTTTGTTTAACTTAACACGCGATCGGGAATCGCGGAGGCGCGAACTAAACATAGATTAACCGCGATCACAACCGCGTTAAGCCTCAAGAGACAAAGACCGCGGTAGATTTCTAACGCTATTGAATGCCGTGTTTATAATCATCTCTGTGAAATAGTTCTGCTATCTCATTCCAAAACTTGCTGCATTTCCCTGCCTTATTTTATTTTTAACTTGGATTAAAAAATGCAGAAACCATTCCACCCCCCCCCCCCCCCCCCCACCCTTAAAAATCAATGTCTATTTACATATATGTATTTTTTTTTTGCTTCTCTTTTTGTTGTTTTAGGCACTTTACGATTTCATAATTTAGAAGATTGAAATGTTTTGAGAAAACGTCTCTTCTTAAAGACCCACTTGCCGCCGTAGCCTGTTGGACATTTGTTAAGAAAATCAATTTACTCCAGCTTACTTCTCTTAATTATCACTTTGATTTCATTAGTTTTGTCTACAATAGTGTACAGTAACCTTTATGTTAAAGCTGGACGGGCCACGAGAGGGACTAAAAGTTAGTGTAAACGAATTTTGTCACACTTGGTATTATTTTTCTCGTAAAGACTAAACTAAGACGAAGCTGTTGTGCAAATTTCATGAAAATCCTAACATAGGTTTTCCAGAACGAACTAAATATTTGTCACGTTCACTAAAATTATACGATGGCCGAAGCACCGCCTCGAGTCCTCCATGTAGGGGAAGATTTCCGCATATGCGCACTGTCGTGTAAACATGTCGCGTGTGAGTTTGACATTTCGCTCAGTCGTCGGAGTTCTCATAAGTGTTGAGGATGTACCGTACACAATAATCCCTGTAGAAGCATGCAGAAATTATTTGGAAATACGAAGAAGTAAGAGGAGAAAGGATCATGTTGCCGATATTAAATGTATGTCTGGGAACAAAGAAAGTGACGGGAGCCTGAGTTGGCTATACGGGTCTGTACACTAATACTAAGTATAAGCGATGAACACAAGGTTAGGGACTACTACGGCGCGTACCGGTTAACTAAATTTCTACATGTCGCAGCCTATGCCTTCGCCAAGTAAATCAATTATACCTAAACAATGAGTATGTAGCGTAAGTCTGTCTTTTGGGTTTTTTTTATTGCTGTAGGTGACGTCTCAATACTGGCAGTAAACAAACCACAGAAAATAAACGTACCAAAATTTATGATGCAAGGACTTTGATATGGTGGAGTAGGTGATAATGTTTTAACATCAAGACTATGTGACTTCAGTATTTAATACACTGTAGCCTAATTAAGATTACTTTTTTTCAAAGGCTGGAAATTGAAATCGAAGCTGGAAATATATACTATAAGGCTTACTTAGATTTATTGAAGAAAGTATTAAGCTTAAAGAACAAAAGCAAACATTTGAAGCTGAGTGATATGATAAAGGATGTGGATCATGCAGAAAGGAACTTGAGTGAAGTCCGTGACATAAGGCCAAAACGTTTATACTGTGTAAAGGCCGACATATTTGTGTGTGTGTTTGGTTTAAATAAATAGCGAAAACATGCAAGATATACATTTATCTATTAGGTTGGTCAACTTGAGTAGACACTGATTGGTTCAAGAAGTTCAATGCTGTCTAAACTCAATTTGGTATCAGCTCTATTAAAGTGGCATGAGCTGCCAAAATTCACACTTCTTTCATAATGTCTGATCATCACCACAGTAAGAGGCTTTGAAGGCCATCGAAAAATTAAATGATTGGCGTTGGAATGTGGAAAGACCATACAGCATGTGGCCTATACAAACCGGAACAGTATTCGAAAAGTAAACAAATTTAAATAACCGGGACGACCATTCATTCATTTTAAGCCAAAGTTAGTTCAAAACAATACTTTATCATACATTTTCGAGACTAGAAGCACTAAAAAGCTTCTGAATTACACGTCTTGAGAAAAATAGCCGATAATTTCAAAATTCTGTAACAACTTCAAAATATCAACATTTTGGCAGCTCATGCCACTTAAAATAGTGAGTTAAACATAGAAGATGTATAACCAGATACTGTTGATTGATTGTTTGGTGTTTTACGCTGCGCTCAAGATTATTTCACTTATATGGCGGCGTTGCCAGTTTTATTGTGGGAGGAAACCAGGCTCTATGCCCGGAGGAAACCCACGACCTTCCGGTGGTAACTGGCAACCATCCCACATAGGTTGTTCCAGTGAAAACCCAGTCTGAAAATTTTCCAATTTGTTTGGACTGAGTGGGATTTGATCCCGCGAACCATTGGTGGAAGGCTGTTCAGATTGAGCGTCCAACGCTCTACCTACTGAGCCACGGAGGCCCCACCTATATACTGTTAACAAGTTTAATTAAAACTAAATTATTAAACCCTGAAATTACTGCTTTTCTAAATACTGTGGTGATTGTAAGGGGTTCCACCCCCACCCCTCCCTCCTCAAAAAAGAAAGAGAAATTTTATAGATTTTTTTGCACAGAGGATGGGGGGGGGGATCTAAATATTTATAGCATTGGATACACAAATCAAAACCACCACCTACCAATAAGTGGCATTTAATTTCATACATGTAATTTTGCAAGATTGATTGCAGCTTAATGTCACACTCAACAGCTAAGGTATTATGGCAACAAAGGTAGCAACTGACCAAAAAAATCACCCTACCCACCCCCATCTAAACTCCAATCAATCCAAACGGTTCGACAGTTTCAGGCACTGGCTGAAGGTTAGGGTAGGCTGGGGCATGGGACTCACAGTGTATATGAACTTACAGTTTAGAAGTATTAACTTTGGCCCACAATCAATGAATGTGGCAATTCATTAAACAGATCAAGAATAAACAAAACATGTATTATCAGTTTCTTAAATTAGTACATGTAAATGTAGGTCATTCTTGATATGTAATTGGACCCTTCCCTCTTAGCTTGTACTGATATTTTTACTACAGGAAATTGGAACACAAACTTTTGTATTTGTTTCATTCTTCCTGTAAATAAATGATGTTTTACTATTCATTTCCAACGTTTTTTGTTATTATTACTGATCATGCCAGTACTACTCACGGAAGCTCATATTAAATGCCAACATTTACAAAGTAGTATAAGTTGTCCAATGTGTTGTGATTTCAGTAAAGTCATTCCATCGAAAATGACTATTTCATTGATGAATCAAGATAAAATCAAATATAATCCTGGGGCAAAAAGGTTATCCATGCACAGTAAAAGTTGTTCACTTGTGTGTTTTGGAACCGTCTTCATAACAACAAATTGTCATTTTTACTTCGACAAATTCCAATATAATCCAGTAGCAAATGGTTACCCAGGTACAATAAATATTGTTCACTTGGTTATTTTAGAACCCTCTTAATAACAACAAATTGCTATTTGTTTTTCCTAACATAAATTCACTGATGCCAATAAATCACTGTTTTAAATAAATAAGAATTTACTTCTGGATAAAAACTGCTCAACTCGGACTGTTTGATGATATGGTTTCATTGTCTTTTAATATAGTTGTCACTGATCATCTGTTAATTAACTGGGTGTTATTTACTTTGTAACTTCAACGTTACTTTTGCTGTCAGCCAACAGTCTACAATCAAAGATGCTGAATAGGCTGAAAAACAAAATTAATAGAACAGTATAAAACCCCACAATTAAATAAGATAAAATAGTAAGATCATTTGTTTGTAGATGATAAATACCAGATCAGTAGCAATTGAATATGTTCAATTCTTATTAACAGTTACTGGCTTTTAAACGTCAAATATTTGCTTAATATTCATTTTACATCATCAAACAAGGCTTGACTGATTGATTGATGCTTTAGGAAGGGCTCAAGATTATTTTACTTGTATGGTGGTGTTGCCAGATTTAGGGAGGAGAAAACCTTTGCCGAGTACCTGGGAACTTTTCAAGATAGGGTGAAAGAGTAAAAACCCCACAGAATTTTGATTTGGTCTGAGTGGGATTGATCATTCAAACCTAGGTACTATCAATGGATTGATTGCTTGTTGTTTTATGCTGCACTCAATATTATTTCACTTATATGGCTGCGTTGCCAGGTTTAGTGGGGAGGAAACCTAGTTCTTTGTCGGAAGGAAACCCACCACCTTTGGTGAGTACGTTTTCCAAATACGGCGATCAAGTGGAAAATCCACTCAAAATTTTTGCAATGTTTATTTCGACCCCACCCGGCCGCGTCGATGGAAGGCCTGTGTGGGATTATCACTATAACCGACTGAGCCACGGAGGCCCGACTTTCAATGGAAAGCATGTGTCTGACTGAAACGCTATCGCCCTACTGCCTGTACCACAAACTACCGACTTTGCCACCTCCACCTACAAGACTTGAAAAGTATATGCTTGGAAGATTTTCCCTTTTTACAGTTGCAGAAATCGTGTAGTAACTGGAGGCCAGGACAAAATGTTTAACATTTAAAGAATGATATAATTGACAGGATAAATATTTACTCACCAAGAAATCTATGCCTTGAGTGCATGGCTTCTCAGTTCTGCCTGTTCCAATGACTGTCTTACAGTAACTTACAGTACAGGCAACGTCAGTGTCAAACCTGGCCGTAGTGTAGGCCTACGCTACAGTTGTATGCAAACTGAATGTGCTAGTCTAACCTAACCACTAAACGTTATGAGGTGTGCAGCCGTGGAAGCTTCTATATTCACCTTGAAATTAAACAGTTCTAACGATTAATCAAAAAGATCGAATATATAAAAGATTCGAATAACTGATCAGTGATCGTCTGATGTTGGTTGTTGTTGTGAGCTTTATACACCTCAATTCAGATTTCTGTATGATGATGACATTTAGTATAAACATTAGTAAATCAGTCGACATCAACTCTTCATTTAATTAATTAAACTAACAAGTCCAAAAATAAGCATGAAACAAGAATGTTTCAAGTAAAAATCAACTTACTTTTTATCTACTACGGCACATCGTTCCACACGCTCAAATGTTTTGACAGTTGTCCGGAAGTCATTTATGCGCATGTAACATCGCCAAAAAAGGAAAAGTGGTAGAGAGGTGATTGACAGGCGAGGAATACTGAAGAAGTTAGTTTTTAATGCAAATTACAATTTTCAACAAATGAAACATTGCGGCATTTGTTTAATTAGATCTAAATGGTCGTCTGGGGCCAGAAATTATCGCGATCTGAACATCAGATCTTCAAAATCAAAATTACAGACCCTCGTGGCCCGTCCAGCTTTAATTATTATCCATAGCTCAATTAGTTCAGAAAAGTTCAACTTTAGTTCAAGGACAAGCAATGCTTTCCACGACAATATATACCCTCCCCCCACCCCCTCCACTTAAAGGACAAGCAATGCTTTCCACGACAATATATACCCTCCCCCCACCCCCTCCACTTAAAGGACAAGCAATGCTTTCCACGACAATATATACCCCCCCACCCCCTCCACTTAAAGGACAAGCAATGATTTCCACGACAATATATACCCTCCCCCCACCCCCTCCACTTAAAGGACAAGCAATGATTTCCACGACAATATATACCATTTCCCCCACCCCCTCCACTTAAAGGATAAGCAATGATTTCCACGACAATATATACCCCCCCCACCCCCTCCACTTAAAGGACAAGCAATGATTTCCACGACAATATATACCCTCCCCCCACCCCCTCCACTTAAAGGACAAGCAATGATTTCCACGACAATATATACCATTTCCCCCACCCCCTCCACTTAAAGGATAAGCAATGATTTCCACGACAATATATACCCTCCCCCCACCCCCTCCACTTAAAGGACAAGCAATGATTTCCACGACAATATATACCCTCCCCCACCCCCTCCACTTAAAGGACAAGCAATGATTTCCACGACAATATATACCATTTCCCCCACCCCCTCCACTTAAAGGACAAGCAATGATTTCCACGACAATATATACCATTTCCCCCACCCCCTCCACTTAAAGGACAAGCAATGATTTCCACGACAATATATACCCTCCCCCCACCCCCTCCACTTAAAGGACAAGCAATGATTTCCACGACAATATATACCCTCCCCCCACCCCCTCCACTTAAAGGACAAGCAATGATTTCCACGACAATATATACCCTTCCCCCACCCCCTCCACTTAAAGGACAAGCAATGATTTCCACGACAATATATACCATTTCCCTCACCCCCTCCACTTAAAGGACAAGCAATGATTTCCACGACAATATATACCCTCCCCCCACCCCCTCCACTTAAAGGACAAGGAATGATTTCCACGACGATATATACCCTCCCCCCACCCCCTCCACTTAAAGGACAAGCAATGATTTCCACGACAATATATACCATTTCCCCCACCCCCTCCACTTAAAGGACAAGCAATGATTTCCACGACAATATATACCATTTCCCCCACCCCCTCCACTTAAAGGACAAGCAATGATTTCCACGACAATATATACCCTCCCCCCACCCCCTCCACTTAAAGGACAAGCAATGATTTCCACGACAATATATACCCTCCCCCCACCCCCTCCACTTAAAGGACAAGCAATGATTTCCACGACAATATATACCCTTTCCCCACCCCCTCCACTTAAAGAACAAGCAATGATTTCCACGACAATATATACCCTTTCCCCACCCCCTCCACTTAAAGGACAAGCAATGATTTCCACGACAATATATACCCTTTCCCCACCCCCTCCACTTAAAGGACAAGCAATGATTTCCACGACAATATATACCCTTCCCCCACCCCCTCCACTTAAAGGACAAGCAATGATTTCCACGACAATATATACCCTTCCCCCACCCCCTCCACTTAAAGGACAAGCAATGATTTCCACGACTCTATATACCCTTCCCCCACCCCCTCCACTTAAAGGACAAGCAATGATTTCCACGACTCTATATACCCTTCCCCCACCCCCTCCACTTAAAGGGCACGATATCATAATTTAGAAGATTGAACTGTTTCGGGAAAACGTCCCTTCTTAAAGTGACATGAGCTGCCAAAATGTTGATATTTTGACATTAAAACAGAATGTTGCCGTAGCCTGTTGGAATTTGTTAAGAAAACGAATTTGCACGAGCTTACTACAACTAAAACCACTAAAATTAAACACAAAAAACCTAAAACATGTCCAGCTAGGTTTAGAATATACAAATGAGGGTGAAAAACAAACTAATTTCAGGCCTTTTTATCTGTGGTTTACACTCAAAAAGCATCGGCAAGCTTTTCGAGAGCCTCTTACCCGATAGTCAGTCAGTCTGTATCTCTCAGATAAAATAGACCTATACGTAAAAGTATACTGTGCCGTTAGATTATTCAAAACATTAGGGCGTTTGTGCGCATGTTCTGGCTCGGCGTTTGTCTACATTGCGGGTACCTGATAAATTCAATTATCAATTTCAAATTAAAAATACTAAATTATGTCAAAGCTTTGAATTTTTGGTAAAATAGAAAGTTCCTAACTTCTTCTGTCTGCGAAAAATACACAAAAACGCACACTGTTTTTCATGTAAACAGTATTCTGGATTTTCGCGGCGAGTGTGCCTTAAAATGCCTGTGGGAAAGATCAGGCGATCTTATTTACTTTTGATTGCAAACCATTAAAAGTCAAGCGATTTTATTTACTTTTGATTGCAAAGCATCAAAGATGAGGCGATTTTATTTACTTTTGATTGCAAACCATCAAAGATCAAGCGGATATCATGGGTTTTAGTTTGTTATAACAACTTTATCATTGGTATAACGGTCTCAATGATTTACCTCTTTTTAACACAATTAGAAACTTGTATCCATGGTTATTGTAGACAAGAAGATTTTCCCTGTGCCTGTGAGTTTTAGTGTTCATAAATGATCAGGCGATCTTGGGCCTAAACGTTTTTGGCAAAGTGTCAATCCGTCCAATCCCATTCCGGACCATCGCTTTATGTTGTACCGAGCTATAGTTATCTAGAGGAATATGCGTTTGGCACGTGCTCAATATGAAACTGAATATAGAATTCAAGGACGAGGTAAAAAAAAACTGGAGACTGTCTTCGTGAACAACGTCAGATCAAAAGAGTTAATATATAATTCACGGAGTTACGCGGATTTCTTCTTGTCGCCGTAATAAATAGCATCAACTGCGGTTTTCAATTAGCGGCCAGTTTGAATTATTCAGCCGGCTCAAACCATCCGGCTTTCAGTGTGTTTTACGATACGGCTACAACTGTCCCATATAGTCTGACAACAACCAAATAATTACATGCTCTTTAAAATGTTCCCATGAAATATGCATAGATGGGAACACGCGAGTTTTGAAGTTGTTTTATAACGCCAAGTGGGTAACGTCACTCAGAATAATTGATATACGTTTGGTTGCCTGGTGATGCGGGGAAAATTGTCATGGATTCTTTATCATTTTAAATTCTGTACATGCACATGGCTAAAAATATAGTCTAACTGTAAAACGTTTTTTGTTATTATTTCCTTTGTAATGTTACATAAGTAAAACCTTGTTGTTCATATAGGAATAATTAACCGGTTTTACTATAATAAAGCTGGAAAAGCTGTCGAAATGCTGATAATATCTCGTTCCGCTTTTGGAATTCTAGGCTATTTTTTCCCAAGCAATGCAAATTAGTGGCCTTTTTTTAGTAATATGTACCACCGGAAGGTCGTGGGTTTCCTCCCGGCATATAGCCCGGTTTCCTCCCAAATTTAAACTGGCAACGCCGCCATATAAGTGAAATAATCTTGAGCTCAGTGTAAAACACCAAACAATCAATCAATCAATTTAGTAATGTGCATCGGAGTTCTCCGAATTTTACGTTCAAGGAATGAATCGTGTGTTATTGTTTACATTTTGCATAACATTTCTACAAATTTGAAAAATAAGTGTGATTTGACTTTGGATCAAAGGTGGTAGGTTGATTTTCAGTGAAAAAAGGAAAACAAATACATAGCGGCACTCATGTGTCTCTTTCCTGTGTTACTTACTTGCCGGTCAGGAAGTGACCATGCTAGCCGCACTCATGTGTCTCTTTCCTGTGTTACTTACTTGCCGGTCAGGAAGTGACCATGCTAGCCGCACTCATGTGTCTCTTTCCTGTGTTACTTACTTGCCGGTCAGGAAGTGACCATGCTAGCCGCACTCATGTGTCTCTTTCCTGTGTTACTTACTTGCCGGTCAGGAAGTGACCATGCTAGCCGCACTGATGTGTCTCTTTCCTGTGTTACTTACTTGCCGGTCAGGAAGCGGCCATGCTAGCCGCACTCATGTGTCTCTTTCCTGTGTTACTTACTTGCCGGTCAGGAAGCGGCCATGCTAGCCGCACTGATGTGTCTCTTTCCTGTGTTACTTACTTGCCGGTCAGGAAGCGGCCATGCTAGCCGCACTCATGTGTCTCTTTCCTGTGTTACTTACTTGCCGGTCAGGAAGTGACCATGCTAGCCGCACTCATGTGTCTCTTTCCTGTGTTACTTACTTGCCGGTCAGGAAGTGACCATGCTAGCCGCACTGATGTGTCTCTTTCCTGTGTTACTTACTTGCCGGTCAGGAAGCGGCCATGCTAGCCGCACTCATGTGTCTCTTTCCTGTGTTACTTACTTGCCGGTCAGGAAGTGACCATGCTAGCCGCACTCATGTGTCTCTTTCCTGTGTTACTTACTTGCCGGTCAGGAAGTGACCATGCTAGCCGCACTGATGTGTCTCTTTCCTGTGTTACTTACTTGCCGGTCAGGAAGCGGCCATGCTAGCCGCACTGATGTGTCTCTTTCCTGTGTTACTTACTTGCCGGTCAGGAAGTGACCATGCTAGCCGCACTGATGTGTCTCTTTCCTGTGTTACTTACTTGTCGGTCAGGAAGTGACCATGCTAGCCGCACTGATGTGTCTCTTTCCTGTGTTACTTACTTGTCGGTCAGGAAGTGACCATGCTAGCCGCACTGATGTGTCTCTTTCCTGTGTTACTTACTTGTCGGTCAGGAAGTGACCATGCTAGCCGCACTCATGTGTCTCTTTCCTGTGTTACTTACTTGCCGGTCAGGAAGTGACCATGCTAGCCGCACTCATGTGTCTCTTTCCTGTGTTACTTACTTGCCGGTCAGGAAGTGACCATGCTAGCCGCACTCATGTGTCTCTTTCCTGTGTTACTTACTTGCCGGTCAGGAAGTGACCATGCTAGCCGCACTCATGTGTCTCTTTCCTGTGTTACTTACTTGCCGGTCAGGAAGTGACCATGCTAGCCGCACTCATGTGTCTCTTTCCTGTGTTACTTACTTGCCGGTCAGGAAGTGACCATGCTAGCCGCACTCATGTGTCTCTTTCCTGTGTTACTTACTTGCCGGTCAGGAAGTGACCATGCTAGCCGCACTCATGTGTCTCTTTCCTGTGTTACTTACTTGCCGGTCAGGAAGTGACCATGCTAGCCGCACTCATGTGTCTCTTTCCTGTGTTACTTACTTGCCGGTCAGGAAGTGACCATGCTAGCCACACTCATGTGTCTCTTTCCTGTGTTACTTACTTGCCGGTCAGGAAGTGACCATGTTAGCCGCACTGATGTGTCTCTTTCCTGTGTTACTTACTTGCCGGTCAGGAAGTGACCATGTTAGCCGCACTGATGTGTCTCTTTCCTGTGTTACTTACTTGCCGGTCAGGAAGTGACCATGTTAGCCGCACTGATGTGTCTCTTTCCTGTGTTACTTACTTGCCGGTCAGGAAGTGACCATGTTAGCCGCACTGATGTGTCTCTTTCCTGTGTTACTTACTTGCCGGTCAGGAAGTGACCATGTTAGCCGCACTGATGTGTCTCTTTCCTGTGTTACTTACTTGCCGGTCAGGAAGTGACCATGTTAGCCGCACTGATGTGTCTCTTTCCTGTGTTACTTACTTGCCGGTCAGGAAGTGACCATGTTAGCCGCACTGATGTGTCTCTTTCCTGTGTTACTTACTTGCCGGTCAGGAAGTGACCATGCTAGCCGCACTCGTGTGTCTCTTTCCTGTGTTACTTACTTGCCGGTCAGGAAGTGACCATGCTAGCCGCCCTCATGCGTCTCTTTCCTGTGTTACTTACTTGACGGTCAGGAAGTGACCATGCTAGCCGCACTCGTGTGTCTCTTTCCTGTGTTACTTACTTGCCGGTCAGGAAGTGACCATGCTAGCCGCACTCATGTGTCTCTTTCCTGTGTTACTTACTTGCCGGTCAGGAAGTGACCATGCTAGTCGCACTCATATGTCTCTTTCCTGTGTTACTTACTTGCTGGTCAGGAAGTGACCATGCTAGCCGCACTCATGTGTCTCTTTCCTGTGTTACTTACTTGCCGGTCAGGAAGTGACCATGCTAGCCGCACTCATGTGTCTCTTTCCTGTGTTACTTACTTGCCGGTCAGGAAGTGACCATGCTAGCCGCACTCATGTGTCTCTTTCCTGTGTTACTAACTTGCCGGTCAGGAAGTGACCATGCTAGCCGCACTCATGTGTCTCTTTCCTGTGTTACTACCAGCCCCGATAGCTCAGTCGGTAGAGCGTCCGCTTCAGGCCTGGGAGATCCGGGTTCAAGCCCGGGTCGAGTCAGACCAAAGACTTTAACAGTGGTAGCTGTTACTGCTTCGCTTGGCGCTCAGCAATAGGAGTTAGAGCAGCGACTGGTTGGCCCGGTGTCAGTATACTGTGACTGGGTGAGGGGGCTTGCTGGTTGTCTTCGGCAAGTCGTCTCGGTGAGACAGCACCTAAAAGAGCGGTGGAAATCCGCCCTGTCACAAGGAGACAACGTCTTCATATAACCGAAATACTGTTGAGCAGGACGTTAAACCCCAATCACTCACTCACTCACTCCTGTGTTACTTACTTGCCGGTCAGGAAGCGGCCATGCTAGCCGCACTCATGTGTCTCTTTCCTGTGTTACGTACTTGCCGGTCAGGAAGCGGCCATGCTAGCGGCACTCATGTGTCTCTTTCCTGTGTTACTTACTTGCCGGTCAGGAAGTGATCATGCTAGCCGCACTCATGTGTCTCTTTCCTGTGTTACTTACTTGCCGGTCAGGAAGATAACAAATACCGAGCAATTCGTGGGAATTCCCTGTTACATTGTTTATTGTCTGAGGAAGGTTTTGGTGGATGTAAACAGAGGTCCTACCACTTGGGTGAACCCTACTGTAGTGAGTTGTGAAAGCGTAACTAATATCCATCTATATGATACTGTGAAGTGCCCAACTTCACAGTTTATTTCTACATTATAGTATCAGAACAAAATATTCCAAAAATTCAGAAGACGACGAAATAACCGACCAGGCTGTAAGCGTCTGTTAGGCTCGTCCAAAACTCATCATTAACGGACCGTCACTCTAACCGACTGAGCCATCGAGGCCCCAACACTGAAATAGAGCTGAATGGCCAGCATTATATCAAGTGAATCGGGGATTCTTACAAATTACTTTTGAAGAAGTATGGGCCGTTATTTAACTATCAAAGAGTGGCCAAGACTTGGTGTAGTATAGAACATAAATAACACCATAGCCACCAGTACACTAACGCTGATTTACGTTCTGAGATATATAAAGCATACAAAGTTATTTGTATTTATCACGCATGATTGGCTCAATTTCAACTCATAAACAAATAACTGATGTTTCAGTTGGTGGCTTTAAACAATTTGTTTTTTTTATTGCAGGTCAAAATCAAAAATGGAGTTTAAAACCACGATGCTGTTTCCAGCCGTTATGGTCACGTTACTTGTTGTTCAAATAATGGCCGAACCTTCATTACGAGACGAGGTGAGTTAAATTGATTGGTTAAAAATGGATGGCTGAAACTGCGCGGGTCCGTTAGGCCGTCACTGTTGAATTTGTCGCACCACAGTGCTTGTTCGATTTGTCCTCCTGTGTGTGGAAGAGTTGCCAGGTACTTGCCGAAGGTCTGGGGTTTCCTCTGGACAATGCACCCGGTTTCCTTCCCACTAAACCTGGCAACGCGGCCATATAAGAGAAATAATCTTGAGTGCGGCGTAAAACGATCAATCAATCAATATGTCCTCCCGGCCGAATTTGCCGCCCTGGTAGCAAAAAAGGCGCAGTAAGATTCACATAGAGAAGAAAAAGACACTTTCTGATTCGTGCGAAATGGGTTCCCCTCTTCGCAAATTTTCCATATTTAAAATATTTCCTTGTTCAATAGAGACTGGTTCTGGCGTTGCCATACAGGTTCAACCTACAGTCCTACAGGACTGTAAGCAGGGGCATTTTCAGTTCTTTGTATTCTCGGCTATGATTGGTTAATCTGTTTAATTGACCAACGTCAGAAAGTGGATAGAGGAGAAGCACCGTATGTTTTGAACGAAGGGGAAATGTCCGCTGCTTATAGAAGCGTAGGTTCAGCTATAATAAATCTGTCATGGACAAGTGATTTTATGCATATATATTATCATTTGGGGGCGAACAAAGCCAATTCATATATACGTGTTTCGATTTGCCTGAATGTAGACTCAAGCCAATGCAATCAAATGTAATCTGCCCTCTTCTCTTAGCATGCGGAAAAAGTGTATGTGATGTCATTTGTAATCAAACAGTTTATACATAGATGTTCGAATTGATTGATTGATGTTTTACGTCACACTCAAGATTATTTCACTTATATGGCGGCGTTGCCAGGTTTAGTGGGGGGGGGGGGGGGGAAACCGGGCTCATTGCCCGGAGGAAACCCCCGACCTTAGGCGAGTACCTGGCAACTCTTCCACATAAGGCGACCGAGTGAAAAACAGATGGCCGAAAGAATTACTGTTCTTGACGGGTACTTGATCGCCTGTTGTCATGAGCGACAGAAGCCCTTCTTAATTTTCAATAATTCCAATTCCTCGGAAATAAATTATACTAAGAAAAACTAGAACTTACATAATGAGAACTGATCCACAGAGTAGTTTGTTTATAAAGTGTAAAGGCACACGTATAGGCCTATGGCAACACTTACGGGTGTCGGAAGCTGGCGTAAATTCAGGAGCTTTTTAGAGCTTAGTCGCCAGAATGAACGATAAAGTGTTGTTTTGAACTAACTTTGGCTTAGAATGAATGAATGGTCGTCAAATTATCAATGGTCGTCAATGGTCGTTAAATTTTGTTTACTTTTCGAAAACTATTCGGTTCGTATAAGCCACAGACTGTATGGATTTTCCTCATTCCAACGCCAATCATTTAGTTTTTAGATGCCCTTCAAAGCCTCTTACTGTCGGAATGATCAAACATTTTGAAAAAAGTGTGAAGTTTGGCAGCTCAAGCGTTTTTCATTAGTATTAGCACGTTTAAATGGAGTTTCAAACCTTTCTTACTCATTCAAATTGTCAATGATTTGTTTTCAGTCTGAAGGTAGTGTTGATGTAGATAAGAGGCCCAAATACATGGACACAAGAGAGCTCCAGGACGCGTTCAAAAGTCTCATATTAACAGCTATTCAAGAAGTAAGTGTTTCAACCAACCAATGGTTATCACGTGACATTTGACGTACAGCGAGAGCCATCATTACTGTGAGATGAACCCACGAAGCCGTCGCACATCGCAGTTACCATGACATTGTTTCTCTCCAATATGGTATCCATTGGCAACTCGGCTTTGTTTGCGATGTAACTGCTTTGTGGAACGAGCCCCTGACGTTACCGATGGTGCGATAGGGAACGACGTCACTAGCCCTGACACGAGGACTACTTTATTAACGTCATAACTTCATTACAAAACACTTGTGACGTCAATTTTGCCCGTTCATTGGGGATGTCATAAAATTATAGAAAACGTCTACCTCTCACGTTTCCATCGATGCATCACGGATTCGAATCCCACTCAAACTTTTAATCTCGTGGATTTTGTTGACAGGTACTCGCCGAAAGTCAGGGATTTGCTCCCGGCAAATCCCCCCCCCCCCCTCCCCTATTAAAAGCTGGCAACGTCGCCATATAGGTGAATTAATCTTGAGTGTGGCGGAAAACACCAACCAATCAATCTGATAAACCCAAGAAAAGGAAGGTGGGGTGTCATCATTTAGTTAACAGCTAAATCGTGGATGGAAGAGCATTAATGAGTGTAGTGCAAACCTTGTTATACTTGGATTAGGCATTATTTGAGAACTCTTTGTTTGAAGGAACCCTAGTCTTCGCTATTTTTTACAGATGTATACATGTAATCATGAATTGTCATTTTACATTGCAGTTAGTTGTCGATGGCGAAATCAGTCCGGATATCCTGATGAACTCAGGTGAATCCGCCGAGCCTAAGACAGAAAAGAGAGGCAGACAAGGTTTATGTTGGAGGAGATCAAACGGCAAAGTCCGGCCCTTCTTCTGCTGGAGAAGAAGTAAGTCTAAGGAAATCTTCTTCAATATGTCTGGGTTCGGGGACCTATTAGTGCCATGGGTGGAATTTTGAGTGGTTTTTCTTCTTAGTGTTTAACAGAATTTTACGCAAGTTGAAACTTGGTTTTGACACGAGCGATTCAGTGTCTCGAAGAAAATCAAACGTGTATCACAAAAATCATACCTTTAATAAAATGATTTGATGAGAAATTTGAAAAACGCGTGAAATCTGTTAAATCTTGTGTTAAAATGCCCGAGGAGTGGAGAAGAGATTCTTACCGGGGTGGAAATGTTTTACACGTGATTTACCTTTTCTCCGCGTTGAGAACTTTCCTACCGCGGTGAGAACTTTCCTACCGCGGTGAGAACTTTCCTACCGCGGTGAGAACTTTCCTACCGCGGTGAGAACTTTCCTACCGCGGTGAGAACTTTCCTACCGCGGTGAGAACTTTCCTACCGCGGTGAATATGTTGTTAAGCGGTTGATAAATCACATGATGTCCAGAAATGCTTTGAATTTCCACCGCACTGAGAACCTTTTTCCTGGTGGTGTAAATATTTCAGCCGCGGTGGAAATGTTTTCCCTGTGATTAAACAGTTTACATGCGGGTTTTGAATCTCTCTCTGCAAATCGTTTTACTTAGACCTTTTTTTTCTATGACACACCCTTGATTTTCAACAACATAAGCTACGAGAACAACGCTTGGAAACAAAATTTCTACAGAGCTAAAATTTCGACAACCGTCCAAAAACGCCAGAAATTCCAGCCATAGCACTAACAGGCCTCGGTATCTGAGGGCCTCTTTAAGTCCTTATCTAGAGCCCAGTTGTGTGGCGACACTTTTTGTGAACTGTCACAGCATCCCGTAATATTATAGAAATGTGTCGCTATGGTAGCTATACGTAGAAAACCTTATGCAACGCCGCTTTGTATAAACAGTGACCTACTTGCACAAAGCGGTCTTACATTAGAGTAATCTCAGCGTATCTCTACCACGTGGGACTTAACAGGGCTCGTAAACTTTCCATATTGTAGAGATATACTCAGACTCCTCCTATATTGAATATAGGCCTGCTTCTGTTAATAAGTTGCGGCCAATAACTCCGGGGGCTCGTTCTACTAGCTAGCGCAAAGATGAGGCATAGGTTTACAGCATAGTGTTGCGCCGCCAGACCATGCGCCAGTTCCTATAATTTAACACGCATTTGCGACTGGCGCAACTTACGGCAGCTTAGTAGAACGAGTCCCTGACGTGACCAGTTTCAATATTATGGAAATGCCGATTAGACCAACAGAATGTTTAGACACTCTATCTGGAGCCTGTTTCACAAAGCGGCGTAGCGTAAGTTTTTAAAGTAACTGCCATGACAACCCATACTCTAGAGATACAGTCTATGAAAGTTAGGCCAAAAAATACATCTACGCCGTTTCGTGAAACAGGCTCCTGGGCGTAAGATTTCACCTAAATTCCATAGCAACGTATCTCTTCAGTATGGGCTGCTATGGCATTTACGTGAAAACTTACGCTACACCGTTTTGTGAAAAAAGGTTCCCGAAGTGTTGATATTATTAAGAAGAAGTTAACCAATCTAGTTTTCTTTTCTCGTCTAATATTTCAATCCACTTTTTACTCCATCTTTGCAGTACTAAGGATATAATCATTTTATGAACATTAATCAGGTAATTTCAAAGATCATATAAACCCGATTCGTTGACCCCACCCCCTCCTCATAACTTTTGTATATTTGTCTGTTTGTAAACGAACGTATTATAAATTTTGTAAATATTCCATTATGAATCCCTTTTATTGTTTGACCCTTGACCCTTGTCATCAAGAAAAATGATGTTATTTGTTAGAAACATAGAACTAAAACACTGGAATGCCAACTCCCGTTTCGCGTCCAAGACCTTGAGCCGCGCATGCGCGGGTAGGAGTTCGGGAGTTTTACTTCCGACTGTCACTTGTCGGTGTTTTAGTTTTACGCTAAGAACAACAATTACGTGCACACAAATATTCAGAGTATACAAGCGAACATTTGATATTAATCTTGTAACTATATATAATACCCCATATTGTTTTCCTCGTAAACGTGCCATTCTGTTTAAAGGGGCATGAGCTGCCAAAACCGATTTTTTTTCATAATTTTCAATCGTCAGGAAATCCTAGAAGTAGGTCTATGATGAAATGTTGAATGTTTGAGTACCTTGAAAAACTAATAGATTGACGTTTAGCCGAACAATCAGCATCTATGGTGCTGAGAATCTTACATACACTCCCTGACGTTTGCACCAAAAAAGAAAAAAACACAGACAAGCTCTCTTGGCTAATTGACAAAAAAATATCGGAAAAGCCAGTTCTGCGCAATAACCGAACATGTGTGCTAATAACGGTAAAAAATCCAATAGCTGGGATATACGAGTACTTTTGTTGCTTATGAAAATTACCATAGCTGCGTATCCAACGTCGATATAGAAGAAAGCTCTGATTTTATCCTTCTTAAAAAAGGACAATTCAGTTTCAACGAAATTGTCGCTATATTTGACAGCTCATGCCACTTAAAACATCAACTATTAACGTCGTTAGCTATTTGTTAAAGCATCACATACATATTATCCTAAAGCACAATCTTTCCCGTATACCTTCCATTATACCCGTATGAATAAAAGGAAATGGGGCAGAAATCTTGTAAATATAATATCATTTGATGAACTCTAAAACACACGGGCACAGGGAAAATCTGTTTGTCTAAAATAATCATGTAGCAAACTTTCTAAATGTGTTAAAAAGAGGTATATCATTTAGACCTTTATACCCCATCATAAATTGTTGTAATAAACTAAACCTATGATATTTCATTAGGTTGAAGACTGACAGGAGCTTGGCCTTAGTCAGTAGAATTTTCTGGAACACTTTGAAATACATTGACAATGCTTACGGATTTTGTAAATATATGATACCCTTAGTCTTGTTCTACCCAAAACTGAAACCCCTGCATCACAATGTATATTTGTTTTATATGTGTAAGAACGTCTATCACGTGTAAACAGATCTGATTCGTATGGTATATCTTGCAAATATATGTTACCTGTAGTGTTGTCCCCCCCCCCCCCAAAAAAAAAAAATAACCAGTACCCTTATAGGCCTAAGCACCATGTAGCCTATATTTATCACTTATTTGTAAGAACGCCAAAAAAAGTGTTAAGTATCCCCTCAAACCCAATCCATTCTTTAAAAATAACAGTCCAATCCTCTTCCTATATTTGCTAATCATGAATGTTTTTATAAATCCTTTAAAACATTATATTGATTGATTGTTGATTGTTTGGTGTTTTACGCCGCGCTCAAGATTATTTCACTTATATGGCGGCGTTGCCAGTTTTATTGTGGGAGGAAACCGGGCTCTATGCCCGGAGGAAACCCACGACCTTTTCGGTGGTAACTGGCAACCATCCCTCATAGGTCGTTAAGTGAAAACCCAGTCAGAAAATTTTCCAATTTTTTTAACTGAGTGGGATTCGAACCTGCGATCCATTGATGTAAAAACAGTATAGGCCTTTACCCTACTTATTATCGCCCTCAAAAACCAAAGTGTTAACCTTCTAAACAACCTCTAACTGTCTGTAACTTGCTTGAACATCTTGTCCGTATATATATTCTCTACATTGAACACCCCTATTGAAGTTTCTAGATAGCCATTGGTACCTTTCCTAGCTCCCACTGACCGCTGAATAGCGAGTTTTAATTCTGGATTCCTTTGTCTGCTTTGTTTACTGACTGAGAATGGACCTTAGCTAAGTGCGAAGTACAAGACCTTTGTCCGGGTGCGTGTGGTGCATTTTTGGCTGTTTGTTCAATGACTGCCAGGCAGAAAACAAAGCAACACGGAATTCCCTAAATAACTCTTTAAATGTATATTTTTGGTGGAAAGTCGACCAACAGTCTTTCATCCAAAATTGATCACTTCTAATTTTTCTACAAATCTGAAGATCAACGGAGAATCCACAATCACATCGGTTAGTCAACACGTTATGTAGTTGCCAACGACTCACGGTTGTTTCCACGATCACTGTGAATGGCTGGGATTTAGAGCACACCTCCCTACCAATATATCTCCCACCACCTGTTTTAACGATGGCCATTTATATTCTGGCTGTGAAGCCAAGTCCCTTTTCATTAGCGGTCGGTGATAATTCAGCAGAATGAGTATATCGGAGCGGAGAGTGTAATCACCACCTGCAGGCTAGCTTCTCAAGATCGCTTTACAGAGCTGTGAGAATCGGTTCTCTGAAACTGCTTCCTATTCTCTGTAATCTATATGTAGATTTCATATCAGTCGTCGAACTCATACAAAATAGCCCCCCCCCCCCCTTCCTCCCTCCCTCCCCCCCCCCCCCCTTCCTCCCTCCCTCCCTCCCCCAATATGGTCTACCGGAATTATCGTATTGCCTAAACAAATATTTCCTGCTTGCTGGCAAACAACAAAGGCGTATATCACAGTCGAAACATACTTCGGCTGTACTTTATATATAAACAAGCAGTTGGTAGAGCCATATTATCCCACTGTGACACAAACCTTCCATCAATGAGGCGCGGGTTCTAATCCCACTCAGTCTGAAGTTAAATTGAAAAAAATTCAGAGTGGATTTGTCACTTGATCACCGAATGTGGAAGAGTTGTCAGGTGCTCGTCGAAGATCGGGGGTTTCCGCCGGACAAAGAACCTAGTTTCCTCTCCCAATAAATACGGCAACATCGGCATATAAGTGTACAATATAGAGCACGGCGTCAAACATCAATCAACACAAAAATGCCTTGAACTTGTGCAACTATTTTAGCATTGTATTTGACCGTTGATGGAACAATGCAGGTTGTCTATTTAAAAACAAATTCTTGGAATAATGACATATTGTTCCACTGACTTTGGGTGGAGCTCCAACCGAACAAGAATTGAACCCACAGCTCTGAGCAAACCATGCTATTTCCATTGTGTAAAAGATACAAGGAAACTGATGTTATCAATGGTATATATATATGAACACTAAAACTTATAATTTGCCTTCAGCTCAGATGTAGAGAGACAAATGGAAAGACGGGCTATAATTTCTTCATAGATGACTCAGTTATGCCTAAGTGGCATGAGTTGCCAAATATAGAAGAAAGTTCACCGAAACAGATTAAAGTGGCATGAGCTGTCAAAATTCATCCTTTTTTCATAATTTCTGATCGTCACGACAGTAGGAGGCTTTGAAGGCCATCGAAAAACTAAATGATTGGCGTTGGAATGAGGAAAATCCATACAGCATGTGGCCTGTACGAACCTAAAACGTGTTCGAAAAGTAAACAAAATTTGAATAACCGGGACGACCATTCATTCATTCTAAGCCAATGTTAGTTCAAAGCAATACTTTATCATACATTTTCGAGACTAGAAGCACTAAAACGCTTCTGCATTATACGTCTTGAGAAAAATAGCCAATCATTTCAACATTCTGTTTTAACGGTAAAATATCAACATTTTGGCAGCTCATGCCACTTTAAAAGCTAATTGTTTACCATTTTTATCGAAAAGTACCAAAAAAGAATTTTCAGTTGAATGATACGGGTATCGATCTTGCAGATGTAGGTCTAGGCGTTTTGGTAGTGAAATAACCAAACCTCCAAAAAAGGAACACCTACATCCCGGCTATTTAAATTTTGTTCCGTATTTGCATTCATATTCGGTTCGCGCGGGTTATATCTATTTTTAATTTCAACGTCAATGCTTTAGTTTCTCAAGTCTTTTCAAACGCCGAATTAGACAATCAGAATTTATTTTAAAGGCCCACTTGCCGCCAAAGCCTGTTGAATATTTGTTAAGAAAACAAATGAGTTTACTACGACTAAAACCATTGAAATTAAACATAGGTTACATAAAATATGTCAACTTAGCCTTAAATGTAGAAATAGTGATGAAAAACCAACGAAGAACCGAAGCCTGTTTACAACAACAACGATCAGTGTTGGTTAACTTAGTGGTTAGATTACACTCATTTCAGGTCTTTTTATCTCTGGTTTACAGTCAAAAAATTAGACTTTTCAAGCCACATTTACCCGATCTTCAGTCTGTATTTCTCAGATAAAGTACGTAAAATTATACTGTGCCGTTAGATCACTCACACGACTGAAACATTAGGGTGTTTGTGCGCATGTTCAGGTTCCGGGTTTGTTTACATTGCGGGTACTTGATAAATCTAATTTTCAATTTGAAATTCAAAATACTAAATGATGTCAAAACTTTCTAATTTTGGTAAAAATTGAAAGTCCCTAATTTCTTCTGTCAGGGAAAAATACAGAAAACCGCTCACTGTTTTTTTTTATGTAAACCATATTCTGGATTTTCGCGGCAAGTGTGCGTTTTAAAAAGATATGAATTTTGGCAGCTCACGCTACTCTTATATGGTTCCTGGACATCGATGGGACAACGGTGTACGCTTGTTTTGACAGATGGATTAAATCCCCGCTCAGGTCGAGTTAAGATCCGATCCGATTTTCGGAGACTGAATCTTAAGACCGTTCATGTCGACTGAGACTGGTTCATTCTTCAGCCAATCGATTTCCGACTTGTAAGATGTGATTAAAATGGATGCATTTGATTGGTTGACAAATCTTATCGACAAATTAAAAGCATTCCTTTTAATCGCACAGTGAGAATGGGCCTTAACCGCTCAGCTCGACGCGATCAGTTAATCGGAATGGAACTTCGTCATCATATTAGGACTGACACGCTACTAGGAGTGACGTAACAAAACAACATCACCGAAACGCCGAGAAAAAATTATCACGTGATGAAATATAGGTCGCTGATTGGCTGCGACCTTAAAACTGATCTGGAGAAAATAGAACATGCTCTATCCCTGCGATCGTAAGACTGATCAGTCTGAGACCGATCTGAGGAGTCCTATGGCCGCTCATGCCGAAAAACGTTCTCCGATCGCAGATTCACTACAGACTGGAGCTTACGACGATCAGATCGGATCTGAACTCAACTTGAGCGGAGTTTTACACTCCCTCTGGTTGACCGACAGTCATCGACTCCAATCGGTCTTGGAGGCTATAGTGCCTCAGTCGGCCCCGCGCGGTAAGCCTCTATGTAGTTCATTAATAAAATGTTGACCATACCTCACTTAAAGGCACACTTGCCGCCGTAGCCTGTTTAAATTTGCTAAGAAAACCAATTTACATGAGCTTACTACGACTAATACCACTAAACTTAAACATAGGACACATAAAACATGTGTAGTTAGCTTTAGACTGTAAAAATGGGGTGAAAAACAAACGAAGAATCGAAGCCTGATTACAACAACAACGATCAGTGTCGGTCAACTTTCGTGTTGGATTACCCTCCTTCAGGCCTTTGTATCTGTGGTTTACACTCAAAAAATAATCAACAGGCTTTTCCAGTCACTGTTAACCGATCGTCAGTCTGTATTTCTCAGATAAATAGGCCTACGTAAAATTACACTGTGCCGTTAGTTCACTCACTCGACTGAAACATAAAATCGCCAATAGGGGGCAGATCGGTTTGTTTACGTTCCGGGTACGTAACAATTAAAATTTTCAAATTCAAATTAAAAATACAAAGTCACGTCCAAACTTTTAAATTTTGGTAAAAATAGAAAGTTCCTAACTTATATTGTCTGGGAAAAATACAGAATACGGTCTTTCTTTTTTAATGTAAACAATATTCCTGATTTTCGCGGCAAGTGTGCCTTTAAGCTTCACATAACCTTATTCACGGCAATAAACAGAAACATATTTTTCCCCTAAAGTAGAATACCCAAATACCAAGAGCCAATGCTTAATGCCAATGCTTAAACCCAAACAACAATTTCGCCTAACGCTACCCAAATACCGAAAACCAATACCAGAGAATGTCGATATTTTTGTGCACCAAATTTCAAATGTCCATCTGCTTAAAAACAAACAATAATTTCGCCTAGTGCTCATTCAATATAAATCTTTGACGACTTTTTCTTCTCATCTCTTCCTATCCTTCCTTGATCGTGTTCCGTGCAGACGAAATGGACAAACGCGGTCAGCAGGGTCTTTGTTACAGGAAACTGTCAAACAATCGGATCGTCCCCTACATTTGCTGGAAGAATAGTGAGTACTTCCGGTGACGTCATGAAAAGCCAATATACGGCCATTTTCTTTTCTCGATTCTTTCGACTTCTTTTCTTCCACCTTCCACCTATTTCATCGCATGTCACGCTTAAAACACATATTTTCTCTCGTTATTAGCCACCTACAAGTCATTTCCCCCAACATAAACACTCGTGTACCCGTCAAGACCGCTGCATTTCGCTTCTTCGCGACGGGTATCAAATGCAACACCATTTTTTTTTACTTTTACGCTTCTATATCAAAGCATAAGTTTTAAATCCTCTCGCGAGAACACGTTGCTGAGAATGTGGATTATTTCTCATTTTTCTTTTGTATGTTTGTGTTTTTTTATCAGAACAATGATTTTTAGACGCGGAAAAAATAACCGTTCTTTTCACGGCTAAACGACATAAATAATGCATTAGGCCTACTGCACTTCAATGTTGGCAAAAAGTGACGATATGGTCAGAGCTGTCCGAATTGGAAAAACAAACGTATTCTCAACAGTGTCAGTGGAATACATTTTTTATTTGTATAAAAAAATGTTTTCCTTGGATTATTTTTTTAAACACACGTTTGTTTCAACGTTGATAGATTTTATATCACTTCTTTAACTACATAATGCACATTGTTCAGTATTATATTTATGAACACTAATTTAATATTATGTATATCTATTTAAACTCTGGAATTGGCGAGATTGGATTGGTTGATGTTTTACGCCGCATTCAAGATTTTTTCACTTAAATGACGGCATTGTTAGGCTAAGAAGGGAAGGAAACCGGGCTCTTTATCTGGTGGATATACCCCGACCTTCGGCGAGTACCTGGTAACTCTACCAATACCCACTCAAAATTGTTCAATTTTTATTTGATCTGAATGGGATTCGAACCCGAGACCCGAAACCCTGGAAACAAAATGTGGGCAATTTGGTCTGTTTTGCATCACACTTTTAGCCGATCTGAAAGTCAGTTCTTTGAAAAAAATGTTTAAATGAACATCTCGACTTCATAGTCAGATTGACTCTTACCTCAAAATTTACTCATTAAAGGGGGAGAAAACAAAAAATCACTTTAGGGTTCTGAAGAAGCGCGCTAATGTTTCCTTTCCAACGGTACCAAACACATATTTTTGCGATTTTTTTACACCTGACTGTGAAGTTAATAAAAGATCACAATAAGCAAAACAAATTGGTCAACTTTCAAAATCTGCCAAAATAAGCCTAGGTTAAATTCATCCTCTTCAAGGCCTTCGTAACTCTCCGATATGCCACGCATACCATTTTTGTGCTAGCCACATATTCCCCAAAGCTTCCTTTATAATTTAATGTAAGTTTTGAGAAACTGAAAACAATTTTCTTTGAAGACAGTGAAATTAACCTGGGTTTAAATGGGAGATTTTGAAAGTTGACCAATTTCTTTTGTGTATGTAACATAATACGGTATTTTATAAACTGCATCATGTCCCATGAAAAAAATAGCAAAAATATGTGTTTAGTACCACTGGAAAGGAAAAATAAGCGCGCTTCTTCTGAAACATATTTTTTGTTTTCTTCTCCTTTAATGTTACTTTTATTTAGCAGACCGGTTTATAAAATAGCGTTGATAACATGGGATTTGACGAAAACATGTGTTAAAATCTTCACGTTATATTTTGTGTTTATTTATACAGCGACATATATCTTACAATACGAAACATACGATTTTGTGAAATACGTATATCGAGTTTCATTTTAAAATTGGCCCTGATAACTAAATAATATCAAAATCTAATGGTTCACTCTCCATTAAAGATTTGATTTAATCGGTCAAAGCGACTGCACATAGATACAGATTTTATTTCCATTCAGTTCCAAAAATATACTTTTGAAAAAAAATGTTTGGGCTCTTTACTGAACTAACTTTAATAGGATATGTACAAGTTTGGGTATTATCTCAGTTCATGTCACCCACAAGGGTTTTAATTGCCCTAATTTGGCCCCATCCGCGGCGTTTTTTCTGCCTGTATAACAAAGTCGTCTCGGGTGTGTTTTATGAACATTCCGTCATTTAATCAAGAAACTTAGGAAATTTCTGAATCCTCGCCTTGTCTTACATAGAATTACTTTTTTCTTTTAGATTAATCTCGCAGACCTTTCAACGGACGAGACGAGACGAGATTTCGAAAGTTTGAACAAGCTGGATATACAGAAGTTTTATTTATTGAAATTAGAATCGTAAAATTAAAATTTTGATTGAAATTTATTGTGTTTTTATGACCAGTATTTCTCATATGTTTAGACTCGCCAATTAAATTAATTGAGTGTTTATAGAAAAATTGACTACTGCCTGTTATAAATGCTGTTATCTTAAGGCCTGCGTTGACATTATATTTGTCATAGATTTCTAGTTTTAAACATAGACCGATATTGAGAGTTAGTCTTTAATATTTTAAACTTTGCTTTTTGTTTTACTAAACTAACCAAGTAGGTTAAGTAAACTGTGCATTTATTTCTAGATTCTCCGAAGTCAGACAAGATCGCACGAACCTAGCCAAGACATCTGGGCTACGGCGATTGTTTTTTTTTCTGTAGGCGACAAGACACATTACCGGCCATATAATACCAGTTGCCGTTAGACCGATAATCCGGCCCAATAGGAACGCAGAGTCCAATGCTATAGCGTTCGCTGGTCAACGCAATCGTGATGACGAGCCTATCTTTGTGTACCCAAGTACTGACAAGTACCAGATTGATATGCATAGATAGCCACGTCATCACAATTGTGGTCAACGGTCCGATTAGCCCGGAAGTCGGGGCTGTGCCGAGTTCTATATTTCCCCCCTTTGGTCGTTACAGATTGACTGTACCCTGTTGTTCTATCTTTGATTCTAAACTTAAAATCCACACTTTATCCAAATCTTGTTTCCGATACATGCATATCATATCAACACCATAAAACATGTTGCCTGCAGTTTTTTGTTCAGAATTATTTATTCGGGACTTTTTTCTGGACCAAAAAGGTCTGTCTACCAACAAACCCAACAAATTTATTGATATAACCTTAAGTGTGGCGATAAGTACCAGTCAACTGACCCCCAGCAATCAAGACAGCGTCACCATATGTTAATTGGAAAAAAAAGTTAAAAGTGGGTAAATTACTAAAATAAAAGGGACCAATTAGATTTACGCTCTAATCATTCGAAGAGTTCACCCCGAGTCCCGACTGACGTAAGCTACGTGCCGATTTGTGTGTTCCTGTTTGTGTATTTTTAAATAACCAGTTGGGTTGGGTTTGGGTTTTTTTTTTCTTCTGATCATCAAAATCATGTAAATTCTACTATGAAGTGGTTTTACTAAAGTCAAAACACATAGAACAACTCGTACTGTATTGTACATGATGGGGTATACTTTTATTTCTTTATAAATATGCACCATCATGTACATTATAGCATACGTTGTCCTATGTGTTTGGGCTTTAGTACAATCATGTATTTGCACATTATGTAGTATGTTTATATGTAGTAAACCTAACGAAGGAATACGTTTTGTTGTCTTGTTATTTTATCAAAGTATTACAGTTTACCTTTCGCGGCAACTCAGTGCCCACGCTTGTCAGCAGGTGGTATGAGTCTCTCCGTTAAACACAATTGCTCCTTGTTGATGGCCTTTTTAGGACATCAACGAATCACAGTAGGCCTACCGAATTTCTCAAGTCGTAAAACTCATAGCAGATTTCATTGGGTAAAAGTACCACGTGATTTGGCGGTATATAACAAAGAATGCTAGTACTCGGTCGTTGCTTTAGTACATACCACGACCAAAGGCGTTGATATTTATTCATCGCAAATCTTCCTGTCTTTTCAATGAGCATCCCGAATTCGGTCAGATTACAGGCTGATTTTGTGTTATCAACCGCAGAGCGACAGAAGCAGCTGTTTTGTTGAACATAGAGATGTGTACAATAGTGACCGGTCCTGGTCCATTGAAGGATCGAGAGAAAAAAAAAATTATTGATTAATATCTTTTTTATCGATCTATTGGTTGATTGACCGATAGATGGGTTGATTGATTTCATAAATCCAATGATTGATTGATTTAATGATCGCCGGTTGATTTCTTATGGGGTTAATCGATCGATGCTTGTTTGATTCTTATATCTATTGATCATCGATGCTTGTTTGATTCTTATATGTATTGATTAAATCACTTGTCGATCGATTGATCTGATCTATTGAACGATTTAGCGATTGGTTAATCACAAACTAGTTGGCTGTTTGACTGATTGATTGGACAGCGCGTTAAAAGTACACACGGAGAAAAAAAAATTATGGTAAATTAAGCAAATAAAAAATGTATAACAAAAACATGATTATATAATTACATGGAAAAAAATGATCCCCCTAATTGTGTTAGTCGCACTCGTGTGTCTCTTTTCTGTGTTACTTACTTGCCGGTCTGAAGAATATACCCGTAATTGTGTGTGTTAATTGGATTAGCCTGAAGGCAATCGGGAGCTTTAATTATAAATGAAAGTTTTCTTTTTGTGAACGATTGCTATGCACTAGTCGAACCAAGACCGTTGCTTGTGCTAGGGAATTTTACGAGTCAAAAAAAAAAACACTAATTATTTTGGTAATTGAGAATTTAAGAAAAACTCATTTTCGTGTGAGGTAATTTGGTATCGATCTTTATTTAGCGACGGCTACGGAAAGGTTTCTAATTGAAAAACCCTTTTAAAAAATGTAATTCACCCAAAATACGTGTAATTTAGAAACTACTACATGTAGAATGAACAATAAATTATGTTTTGAACTAACTTAGACTTATAATGAATGAATGTTCGTCCCGCTTATTTAAATATTCTTTACTTTTTGGACACCATTTCGGCTCGTACAGCACACAGACTGTGTTGATTTTCCTCATTTCAACGTCAATCAGTTAGTTTTGTGATGACTTTCAAAGCCCCTAAATTATAAATACTGTCGTAATAATCCGATAATAATAAAAATAATAAAAAAACACAAATATCTAGAACTGGAAGTCAGAAACTGTGACCTGTATCCTGTTGTGTATGATGTCCGTAGAGATGTCACCTGGAAACAGTTCAATTTGCCAAGGGCTTGCTAGACACAGATGGATCAAAACATTCAGGCAACTGGTAATGACCCTAATTGAGAGGTTGTCTTAAAACCCAATCAGTTGTGATGAGATGTATTAGCACACAAATTAGATCCTGGTGCTAATAAGCGAAATTCCCTCCTCACTAATTATTTTCGTGAACAATGCCAAGTTTGAAGGAGAGAGTCCGTTTTCCCTAATTGTTGTGCCAATTCAACGTTATCGATCTGTGAAATTCTAAAATTTATATATATCACATTTAGCCTCGTGGTGTTCCGAGTGACGGCTGAAATTTATATACATCACATTTAGCCTCGTGGTGTTCCTAGTGACGGCTGAAATTTATATATATCACATTTAGCCTCGTGGTATTCCGAGTGACGGCTGAAAGTTATATACATCACATTTAGCCTCGTGGTGTTCCTAGTGACGGCTGAAAGTTATATACATCACATTTAGCCTCGTGGTGTTCCTAGTGACGGCTGAAATTTATATATATCACATTTAGCCTCGTGGTATTCCGAGTGACGGCTGAAAGTTATATACATCACATTTAGCCTCGTGGTGTTCCTAGTGACGGCTGAAAGTTATATTCATCACATTTAGCCTCGTGGTGTTCCGAGTGACGGCTGAAAGTTATATTCATCACATTTAGCCTCGTGGTGTTCCGAGTAACGGCTGAAAGTTATATACATCACATTTAGCCTCGTGGTGTTCCTAGTGACGGCTGAAAGTTATATACATCACATTTAGCCTCGTGGTGTTCCGAGTGACGGCTGAAAGTTATATATATATATCACATTTAGCCTCGTGGTGTTCCGAGTGACGGCTGAAAGTTATATTCATCACATTTAGCCTCGTGGTGTTCCGAGTGACGGCTGAAATTTATATATATCACATTAAGCCTAGTGGTGTTCCTAGTGACGGCTGAAAGTTATATACATCACATTTAGCCTCGTGGTGTTCCGAGTGACGGCTGAAAGTTATATACATCACATTTAGCCTCGTGGTGTTCCGAGTGACGGCTGAAAGTTATATACATCACATTTAGCCTCGTGGTGTTCCGAGTGACGGCTGAAAGTTATATACATCACATTTAGCCTCGCGGTGTTCCAAGTGACGGCTGAAAGTTATATACATCACATTTAGCCTCGTGGTGTTCCGAGTGACGGCTGAAAGTTATATACATCACACTTAGCCTCGTGGTGTTCCGAGTGACGGCTGAAAGTTATATACATCACATTTAGCCTCGTGGTGTTCCGAGTGACCTCCTGAAAGTTATATACATCGCATTTAGCCTCGTGGTGTTCCGAGTGACGGCTGAAAGTTATATACATCACATTTAGCCTCGTGGTGTTCCGAGTGACGGCTGAAAGTTATATACATCACATTTAGCCTCGTGGTGTTCGAAGTGACGGCTGAAAGTTATATACATCACATTTAGCCTCGCGGTGTTCCGAGTGACGGCTGAAAGTTATATACATCACATTTAGCCTCGTGGTGTTCCGAGTGACGAGTGACGGCTGAAAGTTATATACATCACATTTAGCCTCGTGGTGTTCCGAGTGACGGCTGAAAGTTATATACATCACATTTAGCCTCGCGGTGTTCCGAGTGACGGCTGAAAGTTATATACATCACATTTAGCCTCGTGGTGTTCCGAGTGACGAGTGACGGCTGAAAGTTATATACATCACATTTAGCCTCGTGGTGTTCCGAGTGACGGCTGAAAGTTATATACATCACATTTAGCCTCGCGGTGTTCCGAGTGACGGCTGAAAGTTATATACATCACATATAGCCTCGTGGTGTTCAGAGTGACGGCTGAAAGTTATATACATCACATTTAGCCTCGTGGTGTTCCGAGTGACGGCTGAAAGTTATATATATCACATTTAGCCTCGTGGTGTTCCGAGTGACGGCTGAAAGTTATATACATCACATTTAGCCTCGCGGTGTTCCGAGTTACGGCTGAAAGTTATATACATCACATTTAGCCTCGCGGTGTTCCGAGTGACGGCTGAAAGTTATATACATCACATTTAGCCTCGTGGTGTTCCGAGTGACGGCTGAAAGTTATATACATCACATTTAGCCTCGTGGTGTTCCGAGTGACGGCTGAAAGTTATATATATCACATTTAGCCTCGTGGTGTTCCGAGTGACGGCTGAAAGTTATATACATCACATTTAGCCTCGTGGTGTTCCGAGTGACGGCTGAAAGTTATATACATCACATTAAGCCTCGCGGAGTTCTGATTGACGGCTGAAAGTTATATACATCACATTTAGCCTCGTGGTGTTCCGAGTGACGGCTGAAAGTTATATACATCACATTTAGCCTCGTGGTGTTCCGAGTGACGGCTGAAAGTTATATTTATCACATTTAGCCTCGTGGTGTTCCGAGTGACGGCTGAAAGTTATATTCACCACATTTAGCCTCGTAGTGCTCCTAGTGACGGCTGAAAGTTATATTCTTCACATTTAGCCTCGTGGTGCTCCTAGTGACGGCTGAAAGTTATATACATCACATTTAGCCTCGTGGTGTTCCTAGTGACGGCTGAAAGTTATATATATATCACATTTAGCCTCGTGGTGTTCCGAGTGACGGCTGAAAGTTATATACATCACATCTAGCCTCGCCGTGTTCCGAGTGACGGCTGATAGTTATATACATCACATTTAGCCTCGTGGTGTTCCGAGTGACGGCTGAAAGTTATATACATCACATTTAGCCTCGTGGTGTTCCGAGTGACGGCTGAAAGTTATATACATCACATTTAGCCTCGTGGTGTTCCGAGTGACGGCTGAAAGTTATATACATCACATTTAGCCTCGCGGTGTTCCAAGTGACGGCTGAAAGTTATATACATCACATTTAGCCTCGTGGTGTTCCGAGTGACGGCTGACAGTTATATACATCACACTTAGCCTCGTGGTGTTCCGAGTGACGGCTGAAAGTTATATACATCACATTTAGCCTCGTGGTGTTCCGAGTGACCTCCTGAAAGTTATATACATCGCATTTAGCCTCGTGGTGTTCCGAGTGACGGCTGAAAGTTATATACATCACATTTAGCCTCGTGGTGTTCCGAGTGACGGCTGAAAGTTATATACATCACATTTAGCCTCGTGGTGTTCCGAGTGACCTCCTGAAAGTTATATACATCGCATTTAGCCTCGTGGTGTTCCGAGTGACGGCTGAAAGTTATATACATCACATTTAGCCTCGTGGTGTTCCGAGTGACGAGTGACGGCTGAAAGTTATATACATCACATTTAGCCTCGTGGTGTTCGAAGTGACGGCTGAAAGTTATATACATCACATTTAGCCTCGCGGTGTTCCGAGTGACGGCTGAAAGTTATATACATCACATTTAGCCTCGTGGTGTTCCGAGTGACGAGTGACGGCTGAAAGTTATATACATCACATTTAGCCTCGTGGTGTTCCGAGTGACGGCTGAAAGTTATATACATCACATTTAGCCTCGCGGTGTTCTGAGTGACGGCTGAAAGTTATATACATCACATTTAGCCTCGTGGTGTTCCGAGTGACGAGTGACGGCTGAAAGTTATATACATCACATTTAGCCTCGTGGTGTTCCGAGTGACGGCTGAAAGTTATACCCATCACATTTAGCCTCGCGGTGTTCCGAGTGACGGCTGAAAGTTATATACATCACATTTAGCCTCGTGGTGTTCCGAGTGACGGCTGAAAGTTATATATATCACATTTAGCCTCGTGGTGTTCCGAGTGACGGCTGAAAGTTATATACATCACATTTAGCCTCGCGGTGTTCCGAGTTACGGCTGAAAGTTATATACATTACATTTAGCCTCGTGGTGTTCCGAGTGACGGCTGAAAGTTATATACATCAGATTTAGCCTCGTGGTGTTCCGAGTGACGGCTGAAAGTTATATACATCACATTTAGCCTCGTGGTGTTCCGAGTGACGGCTGAAAGTTATATATATCACATTTAGGCTCGTGGTGTTCCGAGTGACGGCTGAAAGTTATATACATCACATTTAGCCTCGTGGTGTTCCGAGTGACGGCTGAAAGTTATATACATCACATTTAGCCTCGCGGTGTTCCGAGTGACGGCTGAAAGTTATATACATCACATTTAGCCTCGTGGTGTTCCGAGTGACGGCTGAAAGTTATATACATCACATTTAGCCTCGTGGTGTTCCGAGTGACGGCTGAAAGTTATATATATCACATTTAGCCTCGTGGTGTTCCGAGCGACGGCTGAAAGTTATATACATCACATTTAGTCTCGTGGTGTTCCTAGTGACGGCTGAAAGTTATATACATCACATTTAGCCTCGTGGTGTTCCGAGTGACGGCTGAAAGTTATATACATCACATTTAGCCTCGTGGTGTTCCGAGTGACGGCTGAAAGTTATATATATATATCACATTTAGCCTCGTGGTGTTCCGAGTGACGGCTGAAAGTTATATACATCACATTTAGCCTCGTGGTGTTCCGAGTGACGGCTGAAAGTTATATATATACATCACATTTAGCCTCGTGGTGTTCCGAGTGACGGCTGAAGGTTAAATATATATATCACATTTAGCCTCGTGGTGTTCTGAGTGACGGCTGAAAGTTATATACATCACATTTAGCCTCGTGGTGTTCCGAGTGACGACTGAAAGTTATATACATCACATTTAGCGTCGTGGTGTTCCGAGTGACGGCTATTTTAGACGTCTAGTCTCTTATAATTGTATAAGTCGGTTTAAGAAGCTAAAACTTTTCCACTTTTTAGATCCCAAACGTGAAAAATCGAAACAAGACCATAAAACTCGAAACCCGAAATTAAAGTGGCATGAGCTGCCAAATATAGTGAAAATTTCGTTGAACGGAATAAGTGCAATGTGTTGTTTGTCAAAAGGTACAAAATAAGAGCATTCCGTTAAAACCAATCTTGTAGATTTACGTTTATGTTTTGAAAAATCGAAACAAAACCATAGATTTCTGCCCGGACATTAAGTTTTAAGATGTAGGTCGGTACATTCAAAGTTTCCACATAAAGGAAATGGGTAGGAATTCAATAAACTTTGAAAAATTTCAAAATTAAATGCGCAACCTGATGATCATTTCACTAACATTGCCTGTGTGTCACTAACATTGCCTGTGTGAGAACAAATATAGTCATTTGGCATGTTTAATTACCGCCGAGCCTGATGACGTCACATAGATTTGCGCAAAGCTTTCTGGGTAAAATGTACCTCAGTTCGCCATTTTGTTAATTGGTACTTAGCAAGATGTAACTTTTTTGGAAAACATTGATGACATAACCTGTTTTTATCCGCACATTTTTTTTCTGGTAACTTTATGCCTTTTATGTCTTCTTCTCGGTACCGTATTATTTCTTCCGCCATATTTTAAAATTATGTTAACATACCTCAATCCCCCGAAATGCTTTGCGCGTAAATTCAAAGTGACATCATCAAGCAATCGGTCAATTGCCTGGTGTTTCAGTCGGCAGAGCAATACGGTCTGATTGATTGTTTGGTGTTTAACGCCGCTCTCAAGATTATTTCACTAATATGGCGGCGTTGCCAGTTTTATTGTGTGGAGGGGGTGGGGGGCTCAGTGCCCAGAAGAATCCCACGACCTTCCGGTGGTAACTGGCTACCATCCCATATAGGTCGTTCGATTGAAAACCTGCTCAGAAAACTTTCCAATTGTTTCCGGACTGAGTGGGATTCGAACCCGCGACCCATTGGTGGAAGGCTGTTTGGATTGAGCGTCCAACGCTCTACCTACTGAGCCACGGAGGCCCCGAAGCATTTCTGAGTGGGTTTCTCTAGCATTAGCCCTATACATATGCCGGAGAGTTGGCATGTGCTCGCACAAGGTCAGGGGGAAAATATCAAACAGTCAACATATATCAGAAATCCTGGAGACTAAACATTAACCCATAAAATGATCGATTAATGTTTTACGCGGTGCTCAAAATAGCATTTCACCTAAATAGGGGCACTGTCAGGTATAGTTGTGTTTATTGGGCTCTTTGTTCAAAGAAAATCCGCGGCCTTCGGAAAGTACCTGGCAACATAGAGCTATCTTTGAAAACATGTGCCCGACCTTCGGAAAGTACCTGGCAACATAGAGCAATCTTTGAAAACACCCGACCTTCGGAAAGTAACTGGCAACATAGAGCGATCTTTGAAAACACCCGACCTTCGGAAAGTACCTGGCAACATAGAGCGATCTTTGAAAACACCCGACCTTCGGAAAGTAACTGGCAACATAGAGCGATCTTTGAAAACACCCGACCTTCGGGTGAGTGAGTGAGGGATTTGGGTTTGACGTCATGCTCAACAGTATTTCAGTCATATGAAGACGTTGTCTCCTTGTTGCAGGGCAGATTTCCACCGCTCTTTTAGGTGCTGCCTCACTTAGACGACTTGCCGAAGACAACCAGCAAGCCCCCTCACCCAGTCAGATTATACTGACACCTGACCAACCAGTCGCTGCTCTAACTCCTATTGCTGAGCGCCAAGCGAAGCAGCAGTAGCTACCGCTGTTAAAGTCTTTGGTCCGACTCGACCCGGATCTCCCAGCCCTGAAGCGGACGCCCGACCTTCGGAAAGTAGCAACATAGAGCAATCTTTGAAAACCGCCGACCTTAGGAAAGTACCTGGCAACATATAGAGCGATCTTTGAAAACACCCGACCTTACGAAAGTACCTGGCAACATAGAGCGATCTTTGAAAACACCCGACCTTACGAAAGTACCTGGCAACATACAGCGATCTTTGAAAACACCCGACCTTACGAAAGTACATGTACCTGGCAACATAGAGCGATCTTTGAAAACACCCGACCTTCGGAAAGTACCTGGCAACATACAGCGATCTTTGAAAACACCCGACCTTGCGAAAGTACCTGGCAACATAGAGCGATCTTTGAAAACACCCGACCTTTGGAAAGTACCTGGCAACATAGAGCGATCTTTGAAAACACCCGACCTTTGGAAAGTACCTGGCAACATAGAGCGATCTTTGAAAACACCCGACCTTGGGAAAGTACCTGGCAACATAGAGCGATCTTTGAAAACACCCGACCTTCGGAAAGTACCTGGCAACATACAGCGATCTTTGAAAACACCCGACCTTTGGAAAGTACCTGGCAACATAGAGCGATCTTTGAAAACACCCGACCTTTGGAAAGTACCTGGCAACATAGAGCGATCTTTGAAAACACCCGACCTTCGGAAAGTAACTGGCAACATAGAGCGATCTTTGAAAATACCCGACCTTCGGAAAGTACCTGGCAACATAGAGCGATCTTTGAAAACACCCGACCTTCGGAAAGTACCTGGCAACATAGAGCGATCTTTGAAAACACCCGACCTTCGGAAAGTAACTAGCAACATAGAGCCATCTTTGAAAACACCCAACCTTCGGAAAGTACCTGGCAACCTAGAGCGATCTTTGAAAACACCCGACCTTCGGAAAATACCTGGCAACATAGAGCGATCTTTGAAAACACCCGACCTTCGGAAAGTACCTGGCAACATAGAGCGATCTTTGAAAACACCCGACCTTGGGAAAGTACCTGGCAACATAGAGCGATCGATTGATAAACTTACTCAGAAATTGTTTTTTTTTGGCTTTTGAAGTGAGTGGGATTGTAACCTTTGACCCATCATGAAGCCATGCCCGTGAACATCGGAACATCCTTCGGCTATCTTCGCTCGCTACCGGTCGGCTTTGACACGCACGTAAATCCCCGGAGTTTCAGAGTGGCCCGTGTCGGACTATCGCTTTGCCGACTGAGGGATGCTTTCGTGATATACGTAGAGTTTGGCAGATTTTAGTTGTAAATGATCGACATAAATCGATTGAGTAAGAATGTAATTAAAAAAAGAACATTCAGAAATTTGATTGAATTAAAGATTTAGTGTTTTGCGCCTCACTACTCATCATTGCACTTGGACCAGGGGCCTCGGTGGCTCAGCCGGTTAGAATGACAGATCCTCAGTCGGACACAGGCCTTCCATCGATCGGGCACGGGATTGAATCTTAATCACACCAAATGAAAATTGAAAAATGTCTGGGTGGATTTTTCATTCAATCGCGGTATGTGGAAGAGTTGCCAGCTACTCACTGAATGTTGCGGGTTTCCTCTGGGCAATGTGTCCAATTTCCTACCCCCACTAAACCTTGCAACGACGACATATTAGTAAAATAATCTTGAATGCTGCGTAAAACAATAAACAGTAAGTATCTAAGGCCAAACTGGCGGCGATTTCAGGTCTTTCAGATGAGAAAACCTGGCTCCCTGTCGTAGGATTATTTCACGGATATGGCTGGGCTTTCAAGAACCTGGGGCATGCACATAGTCCGATCAAGTAAGACCCTGCTCAATGTTTTTTTTAATTTTTCGCTGTAGAGCCTTCTGAGAGGGATTCGAATCCGCGACTCAACGATGGACGGTCAGTGTTGGAGTGACTGACTGTTGCTTTGCGGACTGCATAAAAGCCCCCCCCCCCCCCCCCCCCCCCCACCCCCGACTCCAATGTCGAATGAGAATCGCAGTCTTCTGCCATGACAAGCAAAAAAAAAAATGATATTCGAACCCCAGGCGTATGGCTAGAAGACTATGATGGGTGTCAGCTATACGATGTAACATTACCCAGTCTTTAACTCTCCGTAGAAGTTCGTATACATGTGTAGACCATCGTATCTACCCCACGGACCGTTTAAGACAAATCGATAAAAGACCAATGAAAAAACATAAAATCCAACACTGCCCAGAATACTCGGTTACCAACGTTTTGGTCGAACAAACGAAACCGACGATAGTTTCGTATTCTGTCCGTAAACGTTGTGCAGTGATTGTTCTCTTTCCAATGCAATAAGCAAGCACAGACAGTAGGGATGCCAGAATCGGTTGTGTTAGTTCATACTCTCCCTAGGGTTAAACACTATATACCCAATAACCAATGCCATATTAGGGTACAGTGGATATGGAGGCTCGTGTAATTCTGTTTGAATTCACACGTCTGTTTTTATATTATTAAATAGACGAAATGCCCGCCAGCATATTTATGGTTTGGGGCGTTCCGCTACCCACAATGTGAAAATACCTTTGCAACCACAGATTTTAAACGAATGCGTTGGATGCTCAAAGAGCTATAAAGAATTAAGCTGGACCTCGGGATCAACAAGTTCAATTTTACCGAACTTATGGTGATATTATTTTGGTATATGTAATATCACCATAAGTTCGGTAAATTGAACTAGGGATCAACCAACTTGGGATCTAACGTAATTTTGAGTATATAAGCGTATCTGTGCTTTCAACTGCTGCTTTACGCACTACTCAAGATTATTACACTTACATAATGCCCTTGAAATTATCTGCCATGGGCAACCAATCCACTCAGAAATCAGAATTATTTCAATATACGGAGTATCGGATTCGAACTATGGCCCGTCGATGGAGGGCTGGGGAGCGAGACTAAATCGTTCTGATGACGGACTCCTTCAAGGACGAAGATGGCTACTGATGATTGTGATAGAGGTTATTAGCCCCTGGGAATAGGCATACATGGTTACCCCAGGGAGTTCCAGGAACTGTATGAAATTCCTCAATGCTTGGATAACTTGAATATTGGCTGAGGAGACCGTGTTCTTAGATGGATTGATGTTTTACGCCGCACACAAGCTTATTTCACGTATATGACGACGTAGCCATGTTTAGTGGGGGTGTCGGGAGGAAACTGTGTTCTTTGAATCCCACAGACTTAATCTAGGGGCTGTTTCTCACCACATTTACGTCCGACGTAATAAGTCGTCATGGCAACATATGCTTTCAACGTTACGTTACGATCAGGCTCAAAGTTACGTCGGTGTTGAGAAACAGCCCCCAGAAATCTGGCAACCCTTGAACATACGTTAGGTCCCTGGTGAATGAATTACCAGATGAAAGGAGAGCAAAGTGATGGTCCCTCAGTCTGACACAGGCCTAGTTAACATTGATATGTTGATGCGGCGCGAGTTCGAATCCCACTGAAGCCAAATAAAAGGCATCGTTGACTCAGCCGGCACAGTGACTGTCCCTCAGCCTGACACAGGCCTAGCTTACATTGCCGCGGTGCGAGTTCGAATCCCACTTCAGTCAAATAAAAATTGAAAAATGTGAGGATTTTTCACTTGATCACCGTAAGAGAGAGTTGCCAGGTACCCGCCAAAGTTCAAGGGTTTCCACCGGGCACAGACCCCGGTTTCCTCATACACTAAACCTGACAACCTCATCATAGAAGTGAAAGAATCCTGATTGTGGCGTTAAAAACAATCAATCCAGACGTACGTTAAGTCCATGCAGATAAAGTGGCAAACTATCAACCAATCAATCAAAATGGAAAGGAAATAGACACCCTCAAACGACATTAAAATAGCACGATCTGTTAATCATTTAATTATAAATTCAAGTGACAGGTTTGATTTGTACCATAGATAAACCATCGAGCGGCAATCGTCGTTAGGAAGAGGTTTGTGATTATATATCATAACATTAACGAGTAGTTTTTAAACAAATCAGTGGAAATCCAATATTGAATCTTACTCAGACCCCAAACAAACGTATCGGTTAAATGTAATCCTAATAACCATAAGCGTTTTATTTCTATGTTGAAGCCAACGGATGGATGACTGCTGGATTTTATTTAGACCAAACACAACATTATTTCCATGATAACATGTCAGAAACTCCGCTTTTTATCTGCACAAACCCTCCATGACCTTTGGGAATATCTGTAAACAATATCCCATAGGTTCATTAGAAAAAGATCAACAAATGGTTGATTGATTGATTGGGGCTTTACGTCGCACTCAACAGCTACGGTTATATGGCGACAAAAGTACCAACCGACCAAAAGATCTTATCCACCCCCAACCCACCTAAATTTTAACATTAAAACCTCCACAGACCATATGAACGTCAGGACGGCTAATGTATTTAGCATACATAGTTTTCCTCCATGCTAGGTAGGCGAAAATGGCAACAACAAAAAATCACAAATTTGATGTCATGTGACATGAAGGACACATTAATTTAATGATGTAAAATGATTTACTGGTTGTCTTCCTACAGTTGCAACAAATGCCTCTCTCTACTTGTGTATTGTCAGGATTATTTCACCAATTTGGTGTCATGTTACATGAAGGACACATGGATAAACTGATGTAAAATGATTCATTGGTTGTCTTCCTACAGTTGCAACAAATGCCTCTCTCTACTTGTATGTGTCTTGTCAGGATTATTTCACCAATTTGGTGTCATGTTACATGAAGGACACATGGATAAACTGATGTAAAATGATTCATTGGTTGTCTTCTAACTGCTGTAACAGATGCCTCCTCTTTTTCTCCAGCTCTCCTTCACTCAACTCACTCTCAGAGGAATCCCAGCCACCCTAAAAATAAAACAAGGAGTATTTCAAATCAAGTAAGAACGCAGGTTCAGCTGCAAATCATCACGTGAAGAACAGGGATATAAAAATTCTTTATCGGTATCTTTAAAAAGACCTTTCAACTTTCCACAATAGCTGGAAATTGTCCCTTATCGGTTGACAAATACATTTATTGAGGTTTATTACATTCATGAATATTTCACTAACATGACCGGGTTGCCCGGTAAATGTGGAGGAAACTGGGCCGGAGGTAACCTTACCTGGTGACAATGACCTGGTGACACTCCTACATTAGGTCATCAAGTGAAAAGCCACTTATATAAATTGATTGATTGATTGGGGCTTAACGTCCCACTCAACAGCTACAGTTATAGGACGACAGAAGTACTAAACGACCAAAAAGATCACCTTCCACACCCATTAGGTCAGGAAGGCTAATAAATTTGCCATACTTCCTCCTTATTGGATTGAACATTAGAACCTGCGACCCATTGATGAAAGGCTTGTGTGCATGTGATCCCTCCACATATCGAATAAAGCCACATTCAAAAACTGTTCACATACTTTTGGACAGCATGTGATTGGAACCAGACACCCATTGATGGAAGGGTTTTGTTGATGTGAGGAACAATCAATCAACAGAGACCAGTTGTCCATTGATGGGTTGCGGTTGGGATTGAACGTCCCAACACATGCTTCGTGAACCATGGATGTCCCAAGGTCCCTTGAGTCACAAGAGGAAGTACATAACCCTAACAAAGCAATCAGTAACAATTGCTATTTGAGAGAACCAGCACCCTAAGGGTAACTTATTGATTAATCTGTCATCAGTACATCTGGGTTAGAACATTGATACCAGCATCCCAGTCAGTTAGCCTAATTCATACGAAGCATATCAGTGTCAATAAAACACGGACATAACAAGATAACGGAGATAAAATCATACAGATAACATCAGCTTGTCCAGTACATGTAGTTAAAGTGGCATGAGCTGCCAAAATGTTGATATATTGACGTTAAAACAGAATGTTGAAATTATTGGCTATTTTTCTCAAGACGTATAATTCAGAAGTTTTTTTAGTGCTTCTAGTCTCAATAAATGTACGATAAAGTATTGTCTTGAACTAACTTAGGCTTAAAATGAATGGTCGTCCCGGTTATTTAAATTTTGTTTACTTTTCGAACTCGTTTCCAGTGCCAATCATTTAATTTTTTGATGGCCTTCAAAGCCTCTTACTGTCGTGACGATCAAAAATTATGAAAAAAAGTGTGAATTTTGGCAGCTCATGCCACTTAACTTCCACAATGAAAGGATATACAACTGGTTCTTTCTGAACAGTTAACAGTAAATTGACTGAATATGTATTTAAAAACATAATATTGAAACAAACAAGCTTCCAGTAATAAATCTGATCATCAAAGAAACAGCGCTCATATTATGCATATTTTCCTTTACCACTCAGAAATATCTTCGTATTTGCAAGCTTTTGTCATTTCGACCAATCATGTCTTGTACTATGTCATAACACACCGGATCTACATATCTGATGTCAACCATGACTTCACAGGACATAACTCATAAATTGTATATCCAAAAAGGTCTAGGAGAGTAAATAAAATGCCTTGAAACTAGTAATTTATACTTAAAGTGGCATCAGCTCTCAAAATTCACACTTTTTTCATAATTTCAATAAGAGGCTTTGAAGGCCCTCAACAAACTAAATGATTGGCGTTGGAATGGGGGAAATTTATGAAGTCTACAGTGTATACGAACCGAAATAGTGCCCAAAAAGTAAATAAAATTTAAATAACTGGGACAACCATTAATTCATTCTAAGCCATAGTTTAAAACAATACTACTTAAAACAATATCGTTCATTCTCGGCACTAGATGCACTAAAAAGCTTCTGAATTATACGACTTGAGAAAAATAGTGAATAATTTCATCATTCTGTTTTAACGTCAAAATATCAACATTTTCGCAGCTCATGCCACTTTAAAGTCTCTTCTGTTATATCTTTAGACCAGCCCAGCGCCCAGCTCTACTGATCTGACTTAAAGCTATGCATAGGCTTACAGCATAGAGCAGTGCCACCAGCCCAGCGCCCAGCTCTACTGATCTGACGTAAAGCTGACGTAGTGCCACCAGCCCAGCGCCCAGCTCTACTGATCTGACGTAAAGCTGACGTAGTGCCACCAGCCCAGCGCCCAGCTCTACTGATCTGACGTAAAGCTTAAGTAGTGCCACCAGCCCAGCGCCCAGCTCTACTAATCTGACGTAAAGCTGACGTAGTGCCACCAGCCCAGCGCCCAGCTCTACTGATCTGACGTAAAGCTACGCATAGGCTTACAGCATAGAGTAGTAGTGCCATTAGTCATGCGACCATGAGCAAGATTGGATAATTTAGCACTAGCTTAGATTGATTGATTGTTAGGTGTTTTACACAGCGCTCAAGATTATTTCACTTATATGGCGGCGTTGCCAGTTTTATTGTGGGAGGAAACCGGACTCTATGCCCGGAGGAAACCGACTACCTTCCGGTGGTAACTGGCAACCATCCCACATAGGTCGATCGAGTGAAAACCCAGTCAGAAAATTTGGGACTGAGTGGGATTCTAACCTGCGACCCATTCGTGGAAGGCTATTTGCTCAATGCTCAATCTACTGAGCCACGGAGGCCCCTATTAGAAGAACAAGCCTCACTATAGCATGAGAATATTTAGCTGTTCTATTTTTCTCAGGCTCAGTCAGCAGGGTGATAATCTGACACCTGCAAACATGGGTCGTACATTTGTATCTGACTGAATCCAAAGAAAATTCTTTTAAAAACCCTGCCATATATTAAAGTGAAACCATCTTGAATGCAGCATTTAATATCGGTAAAACAATCCAACCAGTAATCTAAACAGTGATTTGATTGATTGATGTTTTACGCCGCACTCAAGATTATTTCACTTATATGGCGGCATTGCCAGGTTTAGTGGGGGATGAAAGTGAGCTCCTTGCCCGGAAGAAAAACAATTTTGTTAAAAAAGGCATTATGTTAGGATGCTTAAATAACTTCTACAAGTTATAAAGCATCTCAGAGATTTCACGATTTCCGGTGACAGATGAGGCTATAGGGAGCGCAAGTCACGTGTGAATTCCACAAATATCCTGTCACCGGCACTGCATTCCGCATGTGACTGAGCGTTTTTCGTTCCAAAATGACGTTTTATTCTAACGTTATGGAACAAAATATGTCGAATGGAATTGCAACGTCATCAAAAACGTTCTTAATGGTGTCATCTGTCACCAGATATCACAAAATCTCGTAATAATTCTTACGAATTAAGACTTGCGCTCCCTATTAAGAAGCTTTTGATGACACTGACATTTTATTTGACGTACTTGACACATAGATGTTAAATCAAATCAGTTTTGGGGATGTCTTTAAAATGCGATATTACAAGTATTTTTTTAGTGTTCATTTAAATCTGTGTAACCACAAACCTTTTCTTTCTGTTTGGACTTGGTACTTTTCTGCTTGACTTCAGTTTCTGAATCACTGCTTCTGGAAGGCTGAAACAAAAACCCGGAGGATTAATCGGTGTTTTACGCCACACTCAAATTATTTCACTTTTAAGGATTGACTTATGTTTTTCGTGGTACTAAAAGTTTTTTTCACTTGTATGGTGGCGTTGGCCCGTAGGAAGCATCTGATCTAGTACAAGGTAACCATTAATGTAAAGAGATCTAGTACAAAACCACTTTAATTTCTTCAGATTTTTTTCTCTGAACTTAGGTGGATTAAAACTGCCGATGCGGTTGGTTTATTGTTGTTATATATTTATGATCACTAAAACACACGGGCACAGGGATTGTTGTTATACAAGTTTTTCAACATCATTACACTTATACATGTACGGAGATTCACTCAGAAATGTTTTCAATTTTTATTTGGTCTGAGGTGGGATTAGATCATTGGAATGCCTGTATGTAGGACTGAGGGGCTATCATTCTAATCGCCTAAGCCACAGAGGCCTGTGTCGGACTGAGGAGCTATCATTCTAATCGCCTAAGCCACCGAGGCCTGTGTAGGACTGAGGGACTATCATTCCAATTGCCTAAGCCACCGAGGCCTGTGTCGGACTGAGGGGCTATCATTCTAATTGCCTAAGCCACCGAGGCCTGTGTAGGACTGAGGGACTATCATTCCAATTGCCTAAGCCACCGAGGCCTGTGTAGGACTGAGGGACTATCATTCCAATTGCCTAAGCCACCGAGGCCTGTGTAGGACTGAGGGACTATCATTCCAATTGCCTAAGCCACCGAGGCCTGTGTCGGACTGAGGGGCTATCATTCGACCCAACTGAGCCACCGAGGCCTAATTCAAACTGAGGGACGATCACTCTAGCCGACTAATCCCAGAAGCTTGTGTCGGACTAAGGGACAATCACTCTAACCGACTAAGCCAACCAGGCCTGTGTCGGACCGAGGGACGATCACTCTAGCCGACTGAACCCAGAAGCTTGTGTCGGACAGAGGGACAATCACTCTAACCGACTGAGCCAACCAGGCCTGTGTCGGACCGAGGGACAATCACTCTAACCGACTGAGCCAACCAGGCCTGTGTCGGACCGAGGGACAATCACTCTAACCGATCGAGCCCTCATTCAACTGCCTTTTTAATGCGGTGTTAGTTTGACCGGGTTGATGTCTTTATGGTTTTAACCATTGAATTATATACGTTTGATGGTGGTCACATGACGCTTCAGTTCCAGCGAGCGGCGCTATAACAACAAGATGGTTAGGTAACTTCAATCCACAATGGCGGACTTTACGCGCTTGCGCATATCAAGGCAATAACACGCTTTGTAGAACGTCATATCCAAACCATCCAATGAGATGTGGTTGTTCCATGTCTATAGTTCAATATTTTTAACAGATAAGCGCAGGCGGGTACACCAACTTTGTCAAACTCACTGATCTGGAGATATGCTTCTTCTTTTTCTTTTTTTTATGTCTCTTTGAGGATTTCTCAGTTTCATGATCTTCACCTGGAAAACAAAAACACAAATTATGAACACAAATCTAAAACACAGACCAAAAACACAAATTCTAAACACAAATTCTAAAACAAGTTATAAACACAAGTCATAAATACAAATTATAAACACAAGTCATAAATACAAATTATAAACACAACTAAAACACACATTATAAACACATCTAAAGCACAAATTATAAACACTACATAAAGATTACAATTCAACAGTACAATTTTGTTGTTTTTCGCTGAAAACCTAGTTATGTGCATTCATAGATGGATTATCAAGATCTTGTTGAAATCTATTTTAATGTGTGGAGAATATTGAAATTTAATCTTTGATGATGATTAACTGCAAAGATCATTGGATTGATTGATTGATGTATGTTTTACAATGCAATCAAGGTTAAGTTGGCAAGTTAAGCTCCATCACAGTTACTGCCCGCTGTCGGATTCTGGTCATTTTGTAGGAAACCATACCCCAAAATAAACATCCAAAATGGAACTGACCTGATTCTGAGATGTTACTGGGTGACCTTGACTCTGACCTTGATCTTTTCTTCTTCTTGGTTTTGTGTCTTGAAGTTTCTTCTTCTGAATCAGACTGCCAATAAAAATTTGGATGATTAGAAAGTGCAAGATTAATGACTTGACTTGGTGTTTTATCCCACCCCAGGGCTTTCTCCAATTCACTGGGTTAACAGTATTCTGTCTTTGTAAACTAAATATGTTACACCAAGCAAGCGTCAGCCTTCCACCAATGGGTCGCAGGTTCGAATCCCACTCAGTCCAAAAAATTGGAAAATTTTCTGACTGGGTTTTCACTCGAACGACGGTTTCCAGCGGAAGGTCGTGGGTTTCCTCCGGGCACAGAGCCCGGTTTCCTCCCACAATAAAACTGGCAACGCCGCCATATAAGTGAAATAATCTTGAGCGCGGCGTAAAACACCAATCAATCAATCAACCAAACAAGCGTCAATTCAATCACTCACTGATTTGGATCTGGAACGTGATCGTTTTAATTTATGTTTCTTGGATTTTTTCTTTTTGCTGTGATGATGACTACAGCTTTCCTCTACGGCCATCAAATATTCCCGGAACAGACGAATTCTCTCAGATTCTAACGTGATCAGCTCAAAGGCAGGATCTCTCTCAAACTGCCCGCGTACCTTAAACAAATACAACATAACAATTATACATACAGCTTAGGAAACTAATAAAAAAAACTGAAATTTATCTCAACCGATATAATCAAAATGTTCCAACTAAATTGAAAAATAAGCGCCGCTAAGCGTGACTTCACTTTGGATGAAAAGTAGTAGGCTGATATTCAGCGAAAAATGTACAATTTACTAGCATTAAACGGGGAGTCATGAGACAACAAAATGATTAACTCTCGAGCCTCTGTAAGAAAATCCTGTCTCGCTAAAACAAGAAGTAAACAAAGGAGCTGCAAAGGAAGTGTATCAGACTCGCTATTAAACGATCAAAAGCGGAAAGAAGTTTACCAGTGATCATCCCCAACATGTGTACGACACAAAAATGTGGGAAATGTTTTGATATGCAATTGTCTCAGACACGCAGTGCCCTTTTTAAGCAGACAATGTAATGACAAACTACTCACATCCTCCCATTTAGATGTAACCTCTATAGGTGGATCGGACTGCCGTAACATGGATTTGAACGAACCCTCCAGTTTCCTCAACTGAAACAACAACAACAAGTCTATTAAAATAACACTTCCACCATAAAATTCCATGACACTTTCCATTATTGCATTGATTGCATGTTTGGTGCTATAAGCAACACAGACACAATTTCATGTATTATTGAAACGATTTCGTGTTTTTTATCTTAGGCAACCATACCACATTAATAGACCATTTGCCATGTTTTCGAGCAACAATGACATGACCTCGCGGCACCAATCAGAGATCGGACAAGCCCAGTGTCCAATCAAACTTCAGACATAATCAGTCGAGCTCCTGTTTCATTGCAAGATTTTTCTACATTACTTGATTATTTCAGAAATAAACTTTCACAATATGGGGTTTCTTTACTAACATACATGCTGACAATTTTGAGTTAAAAACAGGCGGATTTTTTGTCTGGTCTACAACTAAGGCCTGTGAATGTGACGTTGCTAAATTACATCATTTGTGAGTAACTGGCCAAAGGATACATAGGAGTCAGCTACATTGTATTGTTGGCTTGTACAAGCTTATTTCCCAATACATATTTTGACATCAATAATTTTTTATCTGGAAAAAAGTTGAAAGAAATATATTTAAAAAGGCACAGAATAATTTCAAAAAGTTGAACTTACTTTCCTGGCTTCTTCCTTTAATCTTTCTTTTTCTCTAGCCTCTGCCTTCTCTATTAACTAATGTAAAAAAAAAAAAAAAAAAAAAAAAAAAGTAAAAAAAAAAAGTAAAAAAAAAAGGAGAAAAGAACATGAATTTAGATAGCAGCATGCAAATGAGATTTTCTTATCGGTGGTTAAAGTGGCATGAGCTGCCAAAATGTTGATATTTTGACGTTAAAGCAGAATGTTTTCTCAAGACATATAATTCAGAAACTTTTTAGTGCTTCTAGTCTCGAAAATATATGATAAACAGTTTTTTCAAACTAATTTTGGCTTAGAATGAATGAATGGTCGTCCAGGTTATTTAAATTTTGTTTACTTTTCGAACACGTACAGGCCACATACTGTATGGATTTTCCTCATTACAATGGCAACCATTTAGTTTTTCGATGGCCTTCAAAGCCTCTTACTATTTTGCCGATCAGAAATTATAAAAAAAGTGTGAATTTTGGCAGCTTATGCCACTTTAACATTAGCTGGCAATCAGATTATTTGCTTAGTGTTTCATGTCACTTTCAGGATCGTTTCATTTCTATGGCGTTGTTTCCAGGTTTCCAAGAGGAGGAAAACAGAGTACTCAACTATAGGAAATGTAACCAATCGTAAATCTGGGTGGTTTATCACGTGACACTCTCATAACAACATGCACGATATGTGATACCAAGCCAACCAGTTTTAATTTGACAATTTGAATCTTTTACATGTTTTGGCATTTCTGGTCAGTGTGCATTAACACAAATGTAAAAGTTGCACGAGCTGCCAAAACATTATATTTTCTCGGTGAAACCAAATTTTAATTGATTGAGTGATGTATTACGCTGCACTCAAGATTCTTTCACTTATATGGCGACATTGCCAGGCTTAGTGGGGGAGGAAACTGAGCTCATTGCCTGGAGGAAACCACCAACCTTCGGCGAGTACCTGGCAACTCTTCCACATACATTGTACAGCAACCAAGTAAAAGAAACCAAATTTTGAAATTCTTGGCCATTTATCTACAGTAGTACAATTACAATGCTTTTAATGATAACAATTTTGAGATTGTTCGAAAACTATCTTGGCATGTCTATTTTTCATTTCGACGTCAAACATTCAGGGTTTTTTTATGGATTATTATCTTAACAACCAGAATCTGTAAAAAAAATGTGCTCATTTTGGCAGCTTTTGCAACTTTGACACATTTCTTCTTTTAAAGCCAGTAGATCCAAATTCTCATTTTATAAATGCCTTACAAGACTTACAGAGCATAATCTATGGCTAGAGTTTGGGCACCCATAGTTTGGCTTGACAATATCATCCCAGGGTCAATGAAGGCTTCATGAAGACAACTCTTGTATTTGTGTTATAAATACTTTGTAAAGCAGTTTTAACTTGTATTCAATATTTAAAGCAACAATTTTGTCTTCATACCTAGTTTGGCGCTCGGAACTGCAGACGCCCAAATCCCATATACGTATTTCTTCTAAAGATTCAGCCACTTTTTTCATCATAAGGATTCGATCATTAGAAAAAAATCTGCTGAATGAGGCCAGACAAATTTGCCCAATAGATGGAATTTAAGGCAATATGACCTGCTGAGCAGTGTGAAAAGGTTATCCTTAAAGACAACTCCTCGTCCCCATTTTTGTCCGACTCAATGGAAAATTTAGGCCATTAGAATGGCTGAATATTTAGAAGAAATACGATAAGGGGTTAAAAAACCTTACTTACACTATTATAGGTCAGCTTGATATTCCCAGCATCAAGGTTTGCCGCCCTCTTATCAGTGCTAATCAATGCAGCAAACTCCTCATAGGTTGTGTTTATTTCCACAGCAAACACGTGCTCCTGTAAGCAGATTCAGAAATAGAAACTTTTCAGTCCACAAGAGTTTTCTATACTATAGGGACCTCGGTGACTCTATCCGGCGAGTAATATCTCTTAGACATAGTCCATTGCAAGCCTTCCATCAGTTGGATGAGTGTTTGAATCCCACATAGTCCACCACAAATCTATTTTTCACAAAATTTCTGAGTGGGTTTTTCACAAGATCGTGGAAGAGTTATTGGCAGAAGAACTTTCATAAAGGTTGTGATCTTGAGTGAGGTGTACAAGGTTGAGGGGCAAGTTACCCTGCAGAGATAAGTCCTGCACAAAAATAAACAATACCTTTAATATCTCCTTAACAATTTTCTTTTCATCGTGGAATCTTGCCTTCAAATCTTCAACATAAAACTTGAACAAATCCAAAGGCGTTGAACCTGAAAGAAAAAAATAAGTCTGTATTTATTGAGTTATTCCCTCTTTCATATTCAAAGTTGTTAAACGTATTGTTCCTTCTATTACACAAACTTCAAGACCACTTCTTCCCTACAAACTCCCCACTCCCCTGGATAAGAACCCAGTCTTAAAATGTTAAAGGATTAACGAATTGGTCTTTTACTTCAAACTCAATATTGGTCAACTTTGCCAGGTTAAGTGGGGTAGGTAGCCAGGCTTTATACCAAGATGATTGATTGATTGTTTGGTGTTTTAAGCCGTGCTCAAGATTATTTCACTTATATGGCGGCGTTGCCAGTTTTATTGTGGGAGAAAACCTACCACCTTCCGGCGGTAACTGGCAACTTTCCCACATAGGTCGTCCGAGTGAAAAATTTTCCAATTTTTATTGGACTGAGTGGGATACGAACCCATGACCCATTGGTGGAAGGCTGTTCGGTCCAATGCTCTACCTACTGAGCCACGGAGGCCCCTATACCACTAGGAAGTCACTAAATTTAAAATTAGAATCCAGTCTAAACATTTTCACAATTCTTGATTGATTGACTGAGGTTTTACACCACACCGAAGTCTATTTTAGAATGTACCAATGATTATTAGGATAGGAAAGGGAACACAGAGGTAAGCGTAGGACAAAAACTCAATACGGCCAGAACTCTTATCCAAATGTATATATTATCCATCAGTGAATTGATTGTGGTTTTCCACAGCACTCCAGACAATTTCACTTATATAGGAAGAGTTGAAAGATTCAGCGGGGGAGGAAATCCACTGGCAGGTACCTGGCAACTGTATCCCATACTGTTATCAAGAAAAAAAAGTCAGTCCAACCCGAACGCCCCCCCCCCCCCCCCCTACCCATCCCATGGGAACTCAGTCCTCAACACTACCCCCCCCCCCCCCCCCCCTTCCAATCTCGTGGAAACTCAGTGTTGCACTACAAAAAATACATGAACAAATATTTCCTATTTGCCGAATGTTACCTGGCTGTCCTAACATGTTGTGGAAGCGAACATCCTGACTGATCACTGCGTATAAATCCATCCAAAGTGACATTGAGTTAAGACGACCAGTATCGTGTAACTCCTCCAATAACGCCTAATGTAAAGCAAACAAATCAATTAACTTTCAATAGTAAAGCTTTCAATAAATAAATAAATTTATATATGAATTAGATTTTAGATATTCTATTGAAATGATATACCTCTTTTTAACACAATTAGAAACTTGTCTCCGTGGTTATTTTAGACAAGATTTTCCTTGTGCCCGTTTGTTTTAGTATTCATAAAATATATACATTCTCGTATTTTCAGAGACACAAGGGGTCCATTTTGGATTGATTGATTGATTTATTGGTGTTTTTTACACCGCACTCAAAATTATTTCGCTTATATGGCAGTGTTGCCAGTTTTATTGTGGGAGGAAACCAGGCTTTATGCCCCGAGGAAACAGACGACCTACATTTTGGAAATTAAAGGATTAACCATCAAGGCATAAAAGCTGGTTGCAGGCCATATGATTGATCGGTAACGATCTGTTCCTGTTGTTACTGTCGTTCATAAACTACCGAAACGAAAATTTGTTACCCATTATGAAAGCCAGCATATCATATGATGTATAACGGAACTAGTATCGGTTCAGGTTGGTTACCAGCATTTCAATGTACGGAACCAACTAAATGTTTCTGACTGACACCGGAATTATCTGGCCTGTGGATTGTGTTTGTATATGAGGCAAGTGTATATTTAAAAACAAACATACGATGAAATGAAACAACCTTCGCATTAGTTTCCTGATAATCAAAAAACAATAAGGAAGAATATGCACATTTTCAGAACTTTTCTTTGCGTGGAAAAACTTTGACCCGCGATTTGTAAAAACTGCCATAAAGAAGCACTGATAAAGCAGATTATAGGGTACATATTTTGTGACCCAATATGCCAATTTATCCCAACTCACACTGAATACTTCCTCTCGATTGGTTCAAACCAGTCACATGTATATTCCATAATCCTTCTCCGTGCTGATCAATACAGAGGGATTACCATATATGGCTTCTGTCATGTCTACACAATTGTCAATCAAGTCTACTCGCACCTTACATGTTACTGTCGCAATTATATATTAAAGGGGCATGAGCTGCCAAAATTCACACTTTTTTCATAATTTCTGATCGTCACGACAGCAGGAGGCTTTGAAGGCCATCGAAAAACTAAATGATTGGCGTTGGAATGAGGAAAATTCATACTGTATGTGGCCTGTACGAACCGAAAGCGTGTTCGAAATGTAAACAAAATTTAAATAACCGAGACGGTCATTCATTCATTCTAAGCAAAAGTTAGTTCAAAACATTGCTTTAACGTACATTTTCGAGACTGGAAGCACTAAAAAGCTTCTGAATTATACAACTTGAGAAAAATAGCCAATAATTTCAACATTCTGTTTTAATGTCAAAATAACAAAATTTTGGCAGCTCATGCCACTTTAAACAATTTGAACTTGCGGGTGGTTGAAATCTGAGACAGAACTCCATGTTGTAAGCCTATGATGAACTTTACGCCAGCATAGTAGGACAGGATACAGAACAACTAATAAAGTATAATCATATCGAACAAAAATGAATAACTGTCGATATCTTACACAGAAAGCTTCACGGTGTTTACGCTGATGTCGTTTTAACATCCGTCTGTTTTGTTCTTTTTCTTCGTCGTATTCTGCTTCCAGCAATCGAATGTGTTCCTCAAAGCAAATCAGGGCATCCTCCTTGTCCATGTCTGAAATAATTAGGTTAGATTGATTGGTGTTTTACACCACACTCATTCAACTTTAACATGCAGTGGGTTTGTAAGGTTTGGTTGATTGTCGCAATAGACCCTTTCGGCTTTAGAATTGAAGTTTGCGCTGTAGGATTAGAGTATGGCAAAATTAAGCTATTTCGATTGATTGCTTGAAGTTTTACGCTGCACTCAAGATTATTTTACTTATATGGTGGCGTTGCCAGGTTTAGTGGGGGAGGAAATCGGGCTCATTGTTCCACGGAAGATCTTTGGCAATTACATGGAAACCCTTCCACACAGCGTGATTAAGCAAAAAATCCACAGAGAAATTCCAAAATTTATTACGATTTAGTGGGACTCAAGCCAGCGGCCCATTGACAGAAGGCCTGTGTCTATGTGAGAGACTCCCTACTGGTTGAGCCTCGAGGCCGCAGCAAATTTATCATGATGCTGACTTACTTTGTAAATCCTGGTCGTCAGTGAATCGTGGATTGTCCAGTAACATCTGCTGTGCCTCGGACCACGTTGTGTTATACATCAGGGTCAGTATACTGTCCAGAATCTCCTTAAATACCTCAATATTACGTTCTCTCAACTGCTTAGCCTCTTCCTGTGGGCAGTAAATTGCAGAATATACCACTATGTAAGCAGAATAGATACTTTCGACAAAATATGTGAATTCATAGAGTATAAAATTGTTACACTTGTTAAATATATACAATAGATTACTGGAAATAGATACTGTTGAGCTAATTATTATAGAAGGAAAAGCTGATTACAAAGCACAAACCCAAAGTTTTGAAAGTGGCATTAGTTGCCAAACTGTTGATATTTTGACGTAAAAACAGAATGTTGAAATTATCGGCTATTTTTCTGAAGATCTGTAATTCATAAGCTTTTTAGTGCTTCTGGTCTCGAGAATGTACGATAAACTATTGTTTTGAAATAACTTTGGCTTAGAATGAATGAATGGTCGTCCCGGTTATCTAAATTTTGTTTACTTTTCTAACACTATTTCAGCTCGTATTGGCCACATACTGTAGGGATTTTCCTTGTTCCAAAACCAATCATTTCAATTTTTGATGACCTTCAAAGCCTCTTACTGTCGTGACAATCAGAATTTATGAAAATAGTCAGAATTTTGGCAGCTCATGCCACTTTAAATACATACACTAGATTAATGGAAATTAGCTACTGTTGAGTTCATTATTATAGAGGGAAAAGCTGATCCCAAAGCACAAACCCAAAGCTAAAAACCCAGACGTACCTTCTCCCGTTTGGCGAGTAAATGTACGACATCATCAAAGAGGTCTCTTCTATCCCTGTCGCTAACACTCCGCCAAATTTCATTATCATTGAACAAATCATCAGCTTTCCTGTAATTAGAACAAAATGTATTACAATGGTATTGTTTGTCCCAGCCCAGAGGGTTTCGCCGTAGCGTCGGTAACGATCTGTTCTCGTAGCCCATTGTACCAACTGGTGCTAGTTCCCTTGTACATCGTAACATATACTGGCTTTCATGAGGTGTAACAGATTTTTTTCTTTAGCTTTAGAATATCATGAAAGCCACATAGACTGATCCAGAGACATTTTGATACCTGTATACAGGTATGGGCGCCCAAACTCCCAAGCAAAAAATGCGCCCAAATTCCTAAAACCAACAGATTTTAATGTCAAAATAGCATTTAATGTTTAATTTTGGGTCAGAAATGTTGTTTTTGTCTTATTGTTGGAACATTTTGAACCGAAATGGTATGCCCAAATTTTCCCTGGATCAGTCCCTGAGCCAGTATATTTTATGAAGTACAAGGGAACTAGAATCGGTATCAGTTGGTCCCCAGCATTTCAATATCAAAACCGAATCAATGTTTCTGATAAACACCGAAATTACTTGGCCTGTTATTCAGACCAACACCGAAATTACTTGGCCTGTTATTCAGACAAACACCGAAATTACTTGGCCTGTTATTCAGACAAACACCGAAATTACTTGGCCTGTTATTCAGACAAACACTAAAATTACTTGGCCTGTTATTCTGACAAACATCGTAATTACTTGGCCTGTTATTCAGACAAACACCGAAATTACTTGGCCTGTTATTCAGACAAACACCGAAATTACTTGGCCTGTTATTCAGACCAACACCGAAATTACTTGGCCAGTTATTCAGACAAACACCGAAATTACTTGGCCTGTTATTCAGACAAACACCGAAATTACTTGGCCTGTTATTCTGACAAACACCGAAATTACTTGGCCTGTTATTCAGACAAACACCGAAATTACTTGGCCTGTTATTCAGACAAACACTGAAATTACTTGGCCTGTTATTCAGACAAACACTGAAATTACTTGGCCTGTTATTCAGACAAACACCGAAATTACTTGGCCTGTTATTCTGACAAACACCGAAATTACTTGGCCTGTTATTCAGACAAACACCGAAATTACTTGGCCTGTTATTCAGACAAACACCGAAATTACTTGGCCTGTTATTCAGACAAACACTAAAATTACTTGGCCTGTTATTCTGACAAACACCGTAATTACTTGGCCTGTTATTCAGACAAACACCGAAATTACTTGGCCTGTTATTCAGACAAACACTGAAATTACTTCGCCGGTTATTCATTTGTTTTATAATCATTACATTCTAATTAGACAATAATTAAGGCATCACATAGAAGTTGTCTATTGTGAACAAAAAGCTATCAATATTAAAACTAAAATCTACATCACGTTTGTGTTTTCCACAACAAATCGCTCTGGGCTTATTTGCCATAAAAATATCTAATTAGAATGAAAACCACATTTAAACAAGAAAAGTATCAATAAAACTTGTCAATGCTTCTCTATCCCCCATTCAAGATTTATATTAAAACAAATTTGAAGACAAATGATTGATTGATTGCTTTGTGTTTTACGCCGCGCTCAAGATTATTTCACTTATATGGCGGCGTTGCCAGTTTTATTGTGGGAGGAAACCGGGCTCTATGCCCGGAGGAAACCTCGACCTTCCGTTGGTAACTGGCAACTGAAGACAAATGAAGAACTAATAGTCAACATCATGGAGAAAAATGACACAGCATAGCTACCCATTAGTGGGTATATACCAATCACGTTTCAAACAAATTCACTAAATATGAATTGACAGATTATATTAAGGGCAAAATTGGACGATCTGTAAAAACAGAGGACTATAGGTATAAAAAATATCAACATCCCGACATCACGTCACACAACACAACAACTTTGCATTCAGTATATGCCAGTCAAATTTCAAACCAATCATCAAAATCTTAACAAAGATATTGCTCGACTAAAAGATATGGGCAGAATTTAACGACTTGCATAAACTAAGGCCTAAACTCTTAAAAGCCTTAGATCACATAGGAAAAAAAATTACACTGCACAACTACTTGGTAGTGAGTATATACCAAATAAGTTTTAAACCTATACGATAAATATTAACCGAGATATTGCACGGATAAAACATATGGACAGAATTTGACGACTAGCATAAACCAAGGGCAATAACTCTTAAAATCACTAAAGAAAAAAAATGTTACATTGCACAACTACTCGAATGAGTATATACGAAATAAGTTTTAGACCTATCCAAAAAATGTTAACCAAGATATTTAACGGATAAAATATATGGGCAGAATTTTATGACTTCCATAAACCAAGAGCAATAACTCTTAAAATCAGTAAAGAAAAAAAATTTAGTGAGTATATACCAGCTAAGTTTTAAACCTATTCGATAACTGTTAACGGAGATATTGCACGGATAAAACATATGGACAGAATTTTACGACGTGCATAAATCAAGGGCAATAACTCTTAAAATCAAGGATGAACAAAATTCTACCACACAACTACTCGAATGAGTATATACCAAATAAGTTTTAAATCTATCTTAGAAATGTTAACCACTTACCAGTATTTTACTAGAGAGTTCATTTTCTCGCTGTGTAATAAAAACTGTTCCAGGTCCTCCTTGGCCTGTTTAGCCCGTTTTCTCTGATCCTCCTGTCAGTGAAAAATTCATTTTGACTTAAAATTCAACTTATCTTATAATTGTTGAATACAAAATTACCAAAATAAGTTACGATTTAAATTACTATGGATTCGATGATCAATGTATAACGGCGTACTCAATACTATTTCAGTTTACCCGGTTTAGTGGGGGAGGAAACCAGACCTGTTCTTTTACAAGCTTCGTAGAGTAGCTAGCACCGCTTCCATGAAATTTTTTTTTCAATTTTCGACTTTGGACCTTTTTCTTACTTCAGATGACTTCATTTATACGGCAATGTTGCCAACTTCAATTAAAATGAAAAAGGAAACCAGGCTCTTGGACTGGAGGAAACCAATATAATTTTATCGAAGGAAACCACTATAATTTTATCAGTCTATTAAAGAATAACCAGTTCAAGTTTCGCCCAATGTTGATTGATTGATGTTTTACTCCGCCCTCAAGATTAATTCCCTTATATGACAGCGTTGCCAGGTTTAGGCGGGAAGGAAACCAGGCTCATTGCCCGGAGGAAACCCCCGACCATCCACTCAGAAATTTGTTAAGTTTTATATTATAGGAGTGTGATTCGAACCCGCTGACTGAGGGATGATCACTTTAAGCCACTGGACCACCTACACACTGTAGGCCCCGAAAGTTTTGCTTTATGACAGATAAGAGGTCTGTATGGGACTAAGGGACGATCACTCTAACCCACTGGACCAGCGAGTCCCCTACCCCATTTATGGAAGGTCTCTGCGGGACTGAGGGACGATCACTCTAACCCACTGGACCAGCGAGGCCCCTACCCCATTTATGGAAGGTCTGTGCGGGACTGAGGGACGATCACTCTAACCCACTGGACCAGCGAGGCCCCTACCCCATTTATGGAAGGTCTGTGCGGGACTGAGGGACGATCACTCTAACCCACTGGACCAGCGAGGCCCCTACCCCATTTATGGAAGGTCTGTGCGAGACTGAGGGACGATCACTCTAACCCACTGGACCAGCGAGGCCCCTACCCAATTTATGGAAGGTCTGTGCGGGACTGAGGGACGATCACTCTAACCCACTGGACCAGCGAGGCCCCTACCCCATTTATGGAAGGTCTGTGAGGGATTGAGGGACAATCACTGTAACCCACTGGACCAGCGAGGCCCCTACCCCATTTATGGAAGGTCTGTGCGGGACTGAAGGACGATCACTCTAACCCACTGGACCAGCGAGGCCCCTACCCCATTTATGGAAGGTCTGTGCGGGATTGAGGGACAATCACTGTAACCCACTGGACCAGCGAGGCCCCTACCCCATTTATGGAAGGTCTCTGCGGAACTGAGGGACAATCACTCTAACCCACTGGACCAGCGAGGCCCCTACCCCATTTATGGAAGGTCTGTGCGTGACTGAGGAACGATCACTCTAACCCACTGGACCACCGAGGTCCCTACCCCATTTTTGGAAGGTCTGTGTGGGACTGAGGGACAATCACTCTAACCCACTGGACCACCAAGGCCCTTACCCCATTTATGGAAGGTCTGTGTGGGACTGAGGGACGATCACTCTAACCCACTGGACCAGTGAGGCCCCTACCCCATTTATGGAAGGTTTGTGTGGACTGAGGGACAATCACTCTAACCCACAGGACCACCAAGGCCCTTACCCCATTTATGGAAGGTCTGTGTGGGACTGAGGGGCGATCACTGTAACCCACTGGACCAGCGAGGCCCCTACCCCATTTATGGAAGGTATGTGTGGGACTGAGGGACGACAACTCTGGACCACATAGGCCCCTACCCCATTTATGGAAGGTCTGTGCGGGACTGAGGGGCGACAACTCTGGACCACAGAGGCCCCTACCCCATTTATGGAAGGTCTGTGTGGGACTGAGGGACGACAACTCTGGACCACATAGGCCCCTACCCCATTTATGGAAGGTCTGTGTGAGACTGAGGAACAATCACTCTAACCCACTGGACCACCGAGGCCCCTACCCCATTTATGGAAGGTCTGTGTGGGACTGAGGGGCTACAACTCCGGACCACTGAGGCCCCTACCCCATTTATGGAAGGTCTGTGCGGGACTGAGGGGCGAAAACTCTGGACCACCGAGGTCCCTACCCCATTTATGGAAGGTCTGTGTGGGACTGAGGGGCGACAACTCCGGACCACTGAGGCCCCTACCCCATTTATGGAAGGTCTGTGTGGGACTGAGGGGCGACAACTCTGGACCACCGAGGCCTCTACCCCATTTATGGAAGGTCTGTGTGGGACTGAGGGGCGACAACTCTGGACCACCGAGGCCCCTAACCCATTAATGGAAGGTCTGTGCGGGACTGAGGGACGACAACTCTGGACCACCGAGGCCCCTAACCCATTAATGGAAGGTCTGTGCGGGACTGAGGGACGACCACACTCACCTTTTCCTCCTTAGCTTTCTGAGTCTTATATTCATTAAAGGCTTGTTTCTTCTCATTAAGATGACGTAATGCTCCGTAACGAGGATCGTTAATAATTAACTTCATAGCTTGTTCCCACGACGAGATTGAAGGCACGTCCTGAAAAGTTGTGCATTATGGTATATAGTTTTAAATTTCAGACCAAAAGCAAAACATAAATTTGACTGATGGATTGACTGGGGTTTAATGCCACATTCAATCAAATACAGTAAAGATCGTTCAGAGCAAAGACAGTTTAAAGTCAGGAATGATTCTTACTCTTTAAAGTGGTATGAGCTGCCAAACTTCACACTTTTTTCATAACTTCTGATCGTCACGATAGTAAGAGGATTTGAAGGACATCGAAAAACTATATGATTGGCGTTGGAATGAGGAAACCCATACAGGATGTGGCCTGTACAAACCGAAAACGTGTTCGAAAAGTAAACAAAATTTAAATAACCGGGACGACCATTCATTCATTCTAAGCCAAAATTAGTTCAAAACAATACTTTATCGTACATTCTCGAGACTAGAAGCACTTAAAAGCTCTGAATTATACATCTTGAGAAAAATAGCCAATAATTTCAACATTCTGTTTTAAAGTCAATATATCAACATTTTGGCAGCTCATGCCACCTTCAACAGCGGCCTTGCAACCAGAGCACATACACTTTACATGTGGTGGCAAGTACATAGTAGACCTCTCTGCTAACGCCTCGTACCCACGCCAACCGTTTGAATGATTGAGTGATGTTTTACGCCGCACTCAAGATTATTTCACTTATATGGCGCCATTGCCAGGTTTAGAAGGGGAGACAACCAGACCTCTTCCACATACGGCGACAGTACTAAAAATAGGCTCAGAAATGTTTAAATTTTTGTCATGGTCTGAGTGTGATTTTTAACCCGCACCGCATCAATGGAAGGTCTGTGTATCACTAATGAGCTAGATTGAAAAACATGTTTAAATAACCTAGGATAAGAACTTCACAAAATTGTCTAGACAGATCAGAGTTATTTACCTTTTCTTTGAGCAGAGCCTTAAATGCCTCCATCGCCTCCTTCTTATTCTTGAATGTTAAAACCACTTCTTTCTTTGTCGGTGGTTCTTCCTCACTGTCACTAGAAAGATAATCGTAACGAAATATTATTTCAGTACAAAGCAAATCTTTCAATGGCATTTAGAAGTTGAAAGGTTACAACAATAAGGTGAAGAATTACTTATGGATAACAACTTCTTGGTTTATTGGGTGCAACGTTTCGATGTAATTCTTACATCGTATCAAAGTCAATTTGTATAGTACAAAGCAAGATGGCTGATTGGTTAAAAAAAAGTTAAATCTATCCTCCAGTAGCATACGGGGCGTAGCCGTTCTGTGTATATAGTCCCTTGATTTCACCCTTCCACCTTTGTCTTGCTTTAGAACTTGGGACAATTAATGGGTTAGTCCTATACATTTATCGTTTTACTCAGACAGGCGTGCCGCTAGCTTTTGACAGTTTAACGTGGAACCTTTAAAACAAATTGAGGTGTTACTGGCTCAGTTGTTTAGAGTGATAGTTCCTCAGTACGACACAGGAAAACCCTCAGATCAAATAAAAGTTTCAAAATTTCCTAGTGGATTTTTCCATGAGGTACTCAGTTGATAGGTACTCTCTGAAGGTGTGTGTGGGGGGGCGGGGGGTTCCTCCAAGCAAGGTCTCAAGTTTCCTCCGAAACCAAACCTGCCAACGCCGCCATATAAGTACAGCGTAAAACATCAATCAATAAATCAATCCATCTTAAAACATATTAAAATGGCAAGGATCCAAAAGTAGGCCATTGTTGATTGGTTGATATTTTAGGACACATTATTTCCTTTATATGCTGCTGCCAGGCTTAGTTGGAGAGGAAATCGAACTGCTTTCCAGGAGGAAACACCAGAATTTTTACGACTACCTGGCAACTCTTTTCAGCGCAAGTGATTGTCGATACTCTGTTCTCAAGGGATGCAGGTCCTGAAGGAAACGCCGCCATATAAGTGAAAGAATCGTGAGCGCGGCGTAAAACACCAAACAATCAATCATTAATTCAAAACAGTTGATATGATTGATTGTTGTTTTTCGCTTAGATGATACCGTTGGCAGGTTAAGAGAGAGACTGTGTCCAGAATAAACCCGGGGTTAAGAGAGAGACTGTGTGTCCAGAATAAACCCGGGGTTAAGAGAGAGACTGTGTGTCCAGAATAAACCTGGGGTTAAGAGAGAGAATGTGTGTCCAGAATAAACCCGGGGTTAAGAGAGAGATTGTGTGTCCAGAATAAAACCGGGGTTAAGAGAGAGACTGTGTGTCCAGAATAAACCCGGGGTTAAGAGAGAGAATGTGTGTCCAGAATAAACCCGGGGTTAAGAGAGAGAATGTGTGTCCAGAATAAACCCGGGGTTAAGAGAGAGAATGTGTGTCCAGAATAAACCCGGGGTTAAGAGAGGGACTGTGTGTCCAGAATAAACCCGGGGTTAAGAGAGAGAATGTGTGTCCAGAATAAACCCGGGGTTAAGAGAGAGACTGTGTCCAGAATAAACCCGGGGTTAAGAGAGAGACTGTGTGTCCAGAATAAACCGGGGGTTAAGAGAGAGACTGTGTGTCCAGAATAAACCCGGGGTTAAGAGAGAGACTGTGTGTCCAGAATAAACCCGGGGTTAAGAGAGAGACTATGTGTCCAAAATAAATCCGGGGTTAAGAGAGAGACTGTGTGTCCAGAATAAACCCGGGGTTAAGAGAGAGACTGTGTGTCCAGAATAAATCCGGGATTAAGAGAGAGACTGTGTGTCCAGAATAAACCCGGTGTTAAGAGAGAGACTGTGTGTCCAGAATAAACCCGGGGTTAAGAGAGAGAATGTGTGTCCAGAATAAACCCGGGTTAAGAGAGAGACTGTGTGTCCAGAATAAACCCGGGGTTAAGAGAGAGACTGTGTGTCCAGAATAAACCCGGGGTTAAGAGAGAGACTGTGTGTCCAGAATAAACCCGGGGTTAACAGAGAGACTGTGTGTCCAGAATAAACCCGGGGTTAAGAGAGAGACTGTGTGTCCAGAATAAACCCGGGGTTAAGAGAGGGACTGTGTGTCCAGAATAAACCCGGGGTTAAGAGAGAGACTGTGTGTCCAGAATAAACCCGGGGTTAAGAGAGAGACTGTGTGTCCAGAATAAACCCGGGGTTAAGAGAGAGACTGCGTGTCCAGAATAAACCAGGACTTTCTCGTGTTACCTGGCAAGCACAACCAGGAGACACACTAAAAAGCTTCGATGCTCCTGTTAAACATGAGTCATCAGAGAATGACGTATCCCCCCTGGTCCCACATAAAATTGTGGAAGTGGAAACATACTAAGAACAGACAAAAGTTGATTTCCATACAGGATATCCACATCCTCACTTGATAACAACCATCCTAACCAAGTTTCAACAATATTCAATGCAATATGTAGGAGGAAATGCATTTAGAAACTCATATGAGGTGGAATCAAGAAAAAACAACAGGCACAGCTTTCTGTAAGGTAGCAATGCCCTGAAACACTGTATGTCATCAGAAACAAGCACCTATTGTTTATGTCTTCCTGTACAGTAGGAAAAGAGCAGTAACTCTGAAAATAGCAAAACCTGCGTAACCAGCGTAGATTGCATGATATTCAGAATGTCCACCAAGATAAAAAAAATTGATACAAAACTTCGGAGCAGATGTGATGACAAGCACTAATTGTCTATGTTTTCGTATACTGTCGCAGCAACTCTAAAAATAACAATACCAACGTAACCAGAATAAGAGGTGCACATCCTCGCATGATATCCAACATGTCCACAAAGTTTCGAAAAAAATGATGAAAACCCTGGGAGGAGATGCGATGACAAGAAATGATTATGGACGGACAGACAGACAGACAAGCTGATCGCTATCTCCCCCCGCATTATATGCCGCGGGGGATAAAAATAGAATGTTTTTAAATAAAGCACTTCACATCGATTGATCGAGAGAAAATGTCAGAATTTTGTTCCTTTCTTCAGGTAGCTGAGACCAGGGCTCGAAATTAGCGGTTGTCCGCTTGTCCCGGACAAGTAATTTTTTATTGGGGCAACCAGTATCGACGGGAGTGGTTGTCCCGGGACAAGTGGTTCTACAGGCCACGTGTGTAAGCTTTAAACTAAGAAAATTTAAAAGACATTTGATAAATGACGCCCTCCGAAGTATTTGACTTTACAACCGCCATCTTAGACTTTTACTCGATAACGGCAAAGGGAGGTAATCTCGTCTGACCGTCCGTGTTATTTTAAGATCTCGATGGTTTATTATTCTCCCTTTATCCCAGAACACACGTGCGCTTGACAACGGCTTAGCTTCCGCCCAAAACGTACATGCGCAGACAGGTTTAATGTAAACATTCGCCACAACACGGCAAATTTGTTATTTGACAGCCAAAATGTCAATTTTAAAATTGGGATTTACGTGTGGAAAGCGGAACCAAAGCAACGATACAGATGCACCGGCACCGAAGCGATTAAATATACCAACATCAGTGGAAGTGGAAGGAGAAGCTCTTTCAGCCACAGTAGAACAGACGCATGTGGAGGGAAATTTGGCAAGCCCGTCATCAAGCTGCACGACACGTGTCCGAAAGTTCCAATCACAATGGGCAGACGGGCGACCCTGGTTAGTGTGCACTTACAACAAAATGTTTTGCACAATGTGTTCAAAATATAACCCGAAAGAACAAAAAAAGTTTGTTACAGGGTGCACAAGTCTACGAATTGATTCAATAAAAACCCACGAGAAAAGTAAATTATATAATAACGCAGAAGAGAAACATCGCATTACATTAGCACAGCCAGGCAATACACCAATTGAAAAAGGCCTTCAGAAAATGGAAAAAAACGCCTTGAGCAGGTAAACAGATTGTTTAACACAGCATTCCATATTGTATTGTCAGAACGCCCATTTTCGGATTTTCCTAACTTGATCAGATTGCAAAAAAAGAATGACCTTGTACTAGGTGATGCATACGGCAGTGATAAACAATGCAGATATTTTACTGAATTCATTTACAGAGTTATAGAAAGTAAAAAGTCTGAAAAAATAAAGTCGTCTGAATTTTTATCAGTGATAACAGACTGATAGTGCAACACTTGAAGAGGAAATAGGTTATGTTCGTATTCTCCACAATAATCGCCCACAAACAATGTTTCTTGCAATACAGCACGTTGAAAAAGCAGATGCAGCGGGGATACACCGCGCAATATTGAAGTCACTTGAGGAAACCGCAACATGCCCAGAATGGAAGGAATCCATCGTTGGTTTCAAAGCAGATGGAGCCCCAGTAAACATGGGCAAAAACAAGGGAGTAAAAGCCTTGTTAAAAGCCAAAATCCCATACCTAATCGACATAGCGTGCACTCAGTGCTCATAGGCTGGAATTGTGCAAACAGTTTTCAAATTTTATCATTATTCCCCTCTAAATAAACAGGGATTAAAGGATGCTGGACAAGTAAAAAACATCAAAGTAGAAATTCCAGTGAAAGCAACCGGTACTAGATGGGTAGAACATCGTCAAAAGGCACTCTCAATTGTAATAAAAGACTGGCCAGCACTTATCGAACATCTCTCACAGATGGCAGAGCGAGGTGACAAGGATCGACGAGGGGAACAGACGGACAAAGCAAAGGCCATTCTAGGTACACTGAACAACATCAAGTTCATTCTTTTCATGCACCTGTACCTGGAGTTCCTCACCATTATTACCTCTCTGAGCATGGTTTTTCAAACTAACGAATCTACAATCCACACAGTATTTGAAAAAGTAAGAGCAACACGGGTTAAACTGACAAAACTTTCAGATTCTATGCATAAGAAACTGGCACAAACAATGGTAGAAGTCAATGATAACACATACAAAGGTTACAAAATCAGTGGGAAAATCAGACAAACACGAGAGGCATCAGCTAGTGACAGATCCAACATTTCTACTGCAGGGCAAGTTGATGCTGTAATGCAGTCTTTAATTGTTAAAACAGGTGAACAAATAGAAGCAAGATATTCTTCATTTTATGATAATCCAGTCATGGAATCCACACAGGTGTTTGATGTGAACAATTTGCCACAAGGGGAAGGCCTTGGAGAATTACGGGGACAGGGAAATTGAAATATTGACAGAACACTTCTCCACCATACTTGAAAGAAAGGCAATAGACATATCAAAAGCAAAGGATGAGTGGCTCGAGCTAAAATGGCAGATCAGAAGATTTCAGCAGAATATTTCAAAACCACTACCCCATCTGGATCTATGGCAGAGAATATTAGAGGAGTCCGGGAATAGGTTTAAAAACATACTGGCTGTTGTTAAAATCATCCTTGTCCTTCCGATTCACTCGTCTGAGTGTGAGAGGGGATTTTCCATGACGAGAAGGGTGAAAAGCGACTGGCGATCTTCTTTGAAACCAACAACATTGACGCAACTGATGGCTGTGGCTCTTTCCAGCCAAACTATGGATGACTTTGACGCCAATCCAGCTATACAGCTCTGGTGGAAGAGTGGGAAGAGAGCCCGAAGACCAGCCACCCAGCCTTACGGAGAACATAACAACGTTAAATCAAAAACCACATCTGACAGCTTTTGGGACGATGAGGAATTCAGCGACACTGAAAGTGACACACTGACAGACAATTTATTGTGAATGAAGAACAGATTCACAAGGATATTTTTGGTGTATAAAACAACTGTGTGAAGTTTCAAAGTTGCGAGAGAGATATCAATTACTGTTTACAAATTTTTCTCGAGGGGTAAAATTAAAAAAGATAACCAGCAATGTGAGTAAATCCTTTATTTCTTTTTTCATTAAAATTTACAGAAAGCAAGAATAAAATATAAATAATACAGAAAATTTTTGGGGCAATTACTTTATTCCTTGGGCAAGAAGATCTGTTGCCCTGGTTGCCCCTGGGGCAACCAGTCAAGAATTTTAATTTCGAGCCCTGTGAGACATCGAAGGAAGGCTTACATGTTGAGCCAACAGAAACCTACTTTAAAACAAGCAAATTCATTAATTCGAAACTGTTTGGGGTACTAACCTGCTCTCAATGTTTATAGGGACTTTCTCCAGAGGTTTCTGAACGACTGTCTGAGGTGGCAGGGATATGGACGCAAGGGTTGCTTGCATCGCAGCCTCAATGGCTGATGACGGCTGGCTTGACTGTTTCGGAACAGGAAGAGGCATTTTCCCAGCAGGGAGCTGAGTAAAAGGATTTAGAACTTCAGGTTTCCTGAGGAAAATAAACAAAAAAGGGTCAGTCACACTGTAATTGGGTATTAAACAGAGAAAGGGGGCAATATATATATATATATAGAAATGGTCAGTCACACTGTAATTGGGTATTAAACAGAGAAAAAAGGCAATATATATATATAGAAATGGTCAGTCACACTGTAATTGGGTATTAAACAGAGAAAAAAGGCAATATATATAGAAATGGTCAGTCACACTGGGGGCAATATATATAGAAATGGTCAGTCACACTGGGGGCAATATATATAGAAATGGTCAGTCACACTGAGGGCAATATATATAGAAATGGTCAGTCACACTGAGGGCAATATATATAGAAATGGTCTGTCACACTGAGGGCAATATATATAGAAATGGTCTGTCACACTGAGGGCAATATATATAGAAATGGTCAGTCACACTGAGGGCAATATATATAGAAATGGTCAGTCACTCTGAGGGCAATATATATAGAAATGGTCAGTCACACTGAGGGCAATATATATAGAAATGGTCTGTCACACTGAGGGCAATATATATAGAAATGGTCAGTCACACTGAGGGCAATATATATAGAAATGGTCAGTCACACTGGGGGCAATATATATAGAAATGGTCAGTCACACTGAGGGCAATATATATAGAAATGGTCTGTCACACTGAGGGCAATATATATAGAAATGGTCTGTCACACTGAGGGCAATATATATAGAAATGGTCAGTCACACTGGGGGCAATATATATAGAAATGGTCTGTCACACTGAGGGCAATATATATAGAAATGGTCAGTCACACTGAGGGCAATATATATAGAAATGGTCAGTCACACTGAGGGCAATATATATAGAAATGGTCTGTCACACATTAGGCCAATAAACATAGATATGGTCACTGGCCAGTGGGGGCAATAAATATTGATTAATTGATTGTTTGATGTTTTACGACGCGCTCAAGATTATTTCACTTATGGCGGCGTTGACAGTTTTATTGTGGGAGGGAACCGGGCTTTATGCCCAGAGCAAACCCACAACCTTCCGGCGGTAACTGGCAACCATCCTACATAGGTTGTTCGAGTGAAAACCCAGTCGGAAAATTTTCCAATCTTTTTGGACTAAGTGGGATTCGAACCAGCGACCCACTGGTGGAAGGCTGTTCGGATTGAGCGTCCAACGCTCTACCCACTGAGCCATGGAGAAATGGTGGTTTAAAGTAGGAGTTCTCTCCATGCAGCCTTCATGGGCCCTGGAACGGTATTGTCAAGTCGTACTATGGGTGCCCAAACTTTTGCCCAAGATTATGCCTTCAGTTAATGAGATCACAAATATGCCTTTTGAAAAATTAAATTCCTTGAATTTTAAAACATGACACAGTTGAGTCTGAGTGATAGGTATTAAAGTTTACAGAAGGACATGTATTATCAGGCTTTCATAGAAGTCCAAATTTTTTAGGCCAGTAACTGGGAATTGAGTTTTTTTGAAGTTGAATTGAGTTTTTTAGCATTGTTTTTATTGTTCTTATTGAGTAAAATCGGTATTTGCAACCACTTATCTTTCAATTAATAATTTCATATGTGTATGCACTTGACCAACATATATGGATTTAGCTTTATGGCATTTTCTACAGACTGTATTCATGGCAAAGTTTTTGACTAATATAATATTTTTTGGTTATTAAAAACTGTATATAGGGTAGCAAACTTCATTTATATGTAATGACAGTGTTTGACAAAAAATTAAACTTAAAATTCGCGAACTGCTCAGTGTATTTATTTTCTAGAGAAAATATGTCTAGAATTGTTCATCCATTCTTTTATGTTGCAGTTGATCATATGTTTGCTAAATAAATCATTCCAACTAACCATTAATTAAACTTCAAAGCTTTGGATCAGCTGGTCAGTAAACATGCAATATCAGAGTTTTACTATTTACAGCTTCAAAATTACATGAGAAATGAAATATTAATAGAAAACCTACAATTCCCTCTGATAAATTTTGCAGCTTCTGTCCAATAGTGTCAAAAATCGACGTGCGGGAAACCCTGATTATACCATTAAAAAGTACAGGAAAATTTAGAATATACATTACTTACTTGATTTCTTCAGGTTTTTGTGTGACAGCCATTGCTGGAAGAAAATCAAAAGTTTCATTGAGCATTTTTTTTTAAAAAGCGTTACAGCAAGTTTATCAAGTATCTGAAAATGAGTCTCACTCCGCATAAGTTCAAAATCGGGTATTAAAAATGTACAAATTTCCTATCTTTTCGGCGATAAAAAAATGAGGAGGATGGGTGGTCAAAAGCCGAGTATTGCTGTTTGATTTGAGAGACAGCTCCCTTCCACACAAAACCAATAAAGTTAGCTGCAATCATCATCAGGGAAATTACTCAATTAGTAAATAACCGACACTAATTGACCAGGAAAAAAATTTCGGGCCAGGGTGAGAATTGATTTTTTTCTGGGTCAATTGGTGGTTTTTATTTACTAATTGACCAATTAAGTTAATCATATACATGTACTAAACAAGCTTAAATGCTTCTAATATATTTAAACCCACCCAAACTCGGCCCACCCCAGACTAGTTTGATTTTAACGAACGTATGGTGAGATTACATATACCAACGTTTAGTCTACGAATTTGAAATTACAAGCCATGTGAATATTATTGTAACTCCTCGGTATGGACAATTCCTACCTCAGAATTCTTCAAAACTCATAAAAGATTATTCTTGTCCGCTTTTATTACATGTAGCTATTCCTGCGTACATCTTGTCTCAAACAACAACAAACTGTCATTTCTTGGAGACTTTGTCGCCATTTTGCGTGACGTTCGAACTGGACAGCAAAGTCTCCAAGAAATTTAGTTAGTTGTGGTATAAGACCAGATATACGCCCTTTGGAATAGCTACATGTAATAAAAGAGGACAAGGATAATCTTTTATGAGTTCTAAAGAAGTCTGAGGTAGGAATCGTCCATACCGAGGAGTTACAATAATATTTTCATGTTTCACATTTGTCGGACTTTACCAACCAGCATTTCAAAATTCATAGACTGAATGTTGGTATATGTAATATCACCATAAGTTCGGTAAATTGATCTAACCCCAGACCTGCTGCCAGATATACCCAGGACTGTCTGGCTGCTGATCACCCACCTACCCTTTATACCTTCCAATTCTTTAGGTTTGGTCCACCGGGACTCCTTCGTCTCGCTGTTATGGTAATATACTTTGCCCGTGTCAGACTTGTACTCCTTCCATGGACACTTGGATAAGAGACGCTGATAAAAACAAGGGAGTTAACGATAAAAGTTGACGCCTCTTTCAACATTATTTCAGAGACAATTTTTTAATGATTGATGTTTTACGCTGCACTCAATTTTATTTCACTTAAATGGCGGCCTTGTCAGGTTTATTGAGGGTGGAAACTGGGGTCATTGCCTGGAGGAAACCCCCGACCTTCCACGAGTACCTGGCAACTCTTCCACATACGGCGACCTAGTGAAAAATCCACTCGGAAATTTATATTTGGTCTGAGTGTGATTCGAAAATGTTACTTTCAGCGTTATTCCAGAAAGCATTTAAAAAATGAAGCAGGACTTCAACATTACCTCAGACGGTGAAATGAAGAAAAAATATATTGGATAGATGAATACATAACTGTACATTGAACGAGGTTTAAAGTTCCACTTACAGGCCCCTAATTCTAACGAGCCAGCCTAGTGAGAGGAACCAATCACATAATTATCTAGTCTTTGAACTGGCGTAAGCATTAGTCAGTGCTGATAGTTCTACAAAAGCAAGCCGTAGGTCTTCCATGTAAGTTGGGGCCTCCGTGGCTCAGTAGGTAGAGCGTTGGACGTTCAATCCAAACAGCCTTCCACCAATGGGCCGCGGGTTCGAATCCCACTAAGTCAAAAAAAAATTGACTGGGTTTTCACTCGGACGACCTATGTGGGATGGTTGCCAGTTACCAATGGAAGGTCGTGGGTTTCCTCTGGGCACAGAGCTCGGTTTCCTCCCACAATAAAACTGGCAACGCCGCCATATAAGTGAAATAATCTTGAGCGCGGCGTAAAACACCAATCAATCAATCCATGTAAGTAATATTGGTCAAACTGCTTGCGAGATTTACTAGCCCATAATAGAGCCACAAGTTCAATTTCTCAATAGTTTCCCCTAAAAGTAACTTTGTATCCGGTCGTAAGCTAATGTAGAAGTATGAGATTTAAGCAATGCATTCCTACAGATTTGACTCTTTAAGTTTGCAAAATATTACATATTTATTTGTTAATAAAACCAAATAAATATTTACTGTTGGGTATTTTTTTGATTTTGGGAACATTTCATTTCGCTTAAATAGAAAAAGTTTCCCCCGTATAAAGGATGAGAAATAAATGATAACTCTGGTGAAAACACATGGGAATCCGACTAAGGCTTGTCTTGTTTTTAATATAAAAAGAAGACATCGCTTAGGTTTGTTGTGGTTCTCTGTTGACTATCAGATCATTAGAAAAATACAGAGTGATCAATCTCAGATAAAAGGCTGTAAGTCGACTTTCCGCAAAAAATATACATTGAATGAGTTATTTAGGGAATCTCTGTTTTCTGCCTGACAGTCAGTAAACAAATGTCCGAAAATAGACCACATCCGCAGCCACAAAGGGCTCTACTGCACACTCATTCCTTTTTACCACAACAAAGCAGACATTGGAATCCTCAAATTAAACTCGTTATCCAATGATCAGTGGGGAAGTTACCAATGGCCATCGGAAACCTCATCTTTTTATAAACAACGGTACAATAGCACACATTTTAACGATATTCGTTCCGCGCATATCCCTTTAACCTGATCGCACCGAAAAAAACATACCGGATACATTAGCAGCAAATTGCCGGCCCCAGTTCTATCAGCTCATATCTTTCCCTAACTTGTTTACTTACCTCGGCATTAGACTTGAGTCCCTCCGGCTTTTCCCAGACAGACGCTTTGGTGACATTGTTATAATAATATGTCCTCCCATCCGGGGCCTTGTGTTCAGACCACACTGATTTACCCTGTAATCAAACAACAATGTGTTTATTTACCCTGTAATCAAACAATGTGTTTATTTACCCTGTAATCAAACAATGTGTTTATTTACCCTGTAATCAAACAATAATGTATTTATTTACCCTATAATCAAACAATGTGTTTATTTACCCTATAATCAAACAATGTGTTTATTTACCCTGTAATCAAACAATGTGTTTATTTACCCTGTAATCAAACAATAATGTGTTTATTTACCCTGTAATCAAACAATGTGTTTATTTACCCTGTAATCAAACAATGTGTTTATTTACCCTGTAATCAAACAATGTGTTTATTTACCCTGTAATCAAACAATGTGTTTATTTACCCTGTAATCAAACAATGTGTTTATTTACCCTGTAATCAAACAATGTGTTTATTTACCCTGTAATCAAACAATAATGTGTTTATTTACCCTGTAATCAAACAATAACGTGTTTATTTACCCTGTAATCAAACAATAACGTGTTTATTTACCCTGTAATCAAACAATAACGTGTTTATTTACCCTGTAATCAAACAATAACGTGTTTATTTACCCTGTAATCAAACAATAATGTGTTTATTTACCCTGTAAGCAAACAACAATGTGTTTATTTACCCTGTAATCAAACAATAATGTGTTTATTTACCCTGTAATCAAACAATAATGTGTTTATTTACCCTGTAATCAAACAATAATGTGTTTATTTACCCTGTAATCAAACAATGTGTTTATTTACCCTGTAATCAAACAATAACGTGTTTTTAAACATTAAACGCAACTCTATGTCCCCTTTTTTGTCAGACTCAGTGGAAAATTTAGGCCATTAGAATGGCTGAATATTTAGAAGAAATATGGTACTTGTTTTTCTTGCCAGAAGGACACCCCGAACCACCAGAAGACAATCCCCCCCCCCCTCCCCTCACTCCTCATCCACAAAGGGCAATCTGACAGAGTGAAATTCTATTTTATTTTATTTGATTTTGCCTGAGCCATGCAGGCAGAGTGAAGGTCAACATGAGAGAATACAAACCTTGTCTAGTTTTTGGTCTGGTGAATTAGGTCGCGCTGCAGCTTGCTGTTGAAGTGCTGCCACTTGGGGAGGAACGGCAGGACCTAAAGAAAGAAACATACAGGTGTACTTCTATAAAAGCGGCTAGAGTGATCGTCCCTCAGTCCCACACAGACCTTCCACTGATACGCCCTGGGTTCGATTACACCGACTAAAAAACGTTAAAAAAAATTCCGAGTGGATTTACTTGCCGAAGGTCGGGGGGTTTCCTCCCTGGCATATACATATGTAAGTGAAATAATCTTGAGTGTAAAATATCAATCAATCAATCAATCTATTGTCTGAATACAAATGTATATAACTAATGACCAATTTGTTGAAGGGACAGGAGCTATCAAAATGTTGCCGTTAAGACAATGCTGAAATTAGCGCCTATTTTTCTCAAGATGTGCCATTCAGATGCTCTCTAGTGCTTCTTGTCTTGAGAATGTACGATAAGGTATTGTTTTAAACTAACTTTGGCTTAGAATGAATGTACATTTGTCCCAATTATTTAAATTTTGACACTTTTTCACACTATTTCAGTTTCGTAAAGGCCACAGGCTGTGGATTTTTATGATGGTTTTTATGATGAGTGTCAAAGCATTTTACTGACGTGACAATCAAAATTAAAGAAAAAAGTGTGAATGCCACTTAAATTTACAACATATTTAAAAAACCTAGTGACTGGTGTTTTACGTCGCATTCAAGACTATTTGGTTTTGTGGATGAGGAAACCGGATCTTTGCAAATGTTAAAAAAAACATTTGTATTCAGACAAGTCCCAGTGAAGGCCTGGTAACTTATATTTTTGGTTGTATTCAAGCAGGTTATTTAGTTTGTTTGATTCTATCCCTAGTCCCTGCACTAGTTTCTTATATATGGAATAATTTGATTGATTGATTGTTTGGTGTTTTACGCCGCACTCAAGATTATTTCACTTATATGGCGGCGTTGCCAGTTTTATTGTGGGAGGAAACCGGGCTCTATGCCCGGAGGAAACCCATGACCTTCCGTTGGTAACTGGCAACCATCCCACATAGTGGAATAATTTGAAAGACACCTGCTAAATGAAGATGTACTTACCACCTGGAGGAAAGTTTGGCGGTGGAAGGCCCATACCAGGGGGTGCCATACCTGGAGGAAACCTCGGCGGTGGCAGATTACCTGGAGGAAATCCTGAAAGAAATACAAAAAAAAGCTTGTCAGAAAAAAATGAGATATATTTATAGTCATGAAAAACCACATAATATTTACGAACACTAAAACACACGCTAAGGACAATATTAAGAAGATTTTGAGGGCTGTACCATTATAAAACGATTATATTCACATATAGAATCAGTCTATTTTTAGGTGGCATTGTCTGATTAAAAGACCACACTAAAATACTTACCCGGTGGGACCCCAGGGGGCATCATTGGGGGTTTACCCATATCCTGGGCTGTGACAGGTGTGGGGCCACCCATCGGCATGTAGCCCTGAGGTGGGGGACCTTGTCCTGGGGGTATCTAACAAAACACATCAACAAGGATTAAGAATTGGCCAAATACCGTTAGATTACAAGCATATATTAGAAATATAATTATATTTACATGGGACATATGAAATTATCTTCAGCCAATCAGACGAGAACAGATATTTAGTTTTAAGTAGAGTTTATATTAGATTTCCTAGACTAGAGTGAGTAACCAGTTCAAACAACACCTATGAGTTCCTATATTTATCACCCAATGTTTCTAAAGACAAACAGGAAACTAACAAAATATATATAGAAGAACAGGGAGCAGTCTGATTGTGAGAGCTGGCAAATTTAGATAACCTGTAGCATACTTCACAAAGCGTTACGTAACTGCCATGGGATGGTACATGTATGGCAGTTACGTAAAAACTTACGCTACGATGCTTTGTGAAACAGACCCCAGGGCTGAGTTGTTCAAAAGTGTATTAGGCTTAATACCGGTCTAAAGGACGTCGCGTAACAAAGATATTCAATTGTTACGTTACGACGCTATACCGGTATTAAGTCTAATACACTTTTGAAGAACCGGCCCCATGTTACCATTGTTGAAGACATTATACCCCATCACAATATTAGCTGGTAACCACTTTCAGTTTATCGTCTTTCTTCTAAAGATTCAGCCACTTTTTTCCTCATAAGGATTCGATCATTAGAAAAGAAATATGCTAAATAATGCCAGACAAATTTGCCCATTAGAGGGAATTTAAGGCAATATGACCTGCTGAGCAGTGTGTGAAAACGGTTATCCTTAAACACAACTCCATGTCCCATTTTTTGTCTGACTCAATGGAAAATTTAGGCCATTAGAATGGCTGAATATTTAGAAGAAATATGGATCAAGCAAGTGTCTGTACTATTGAATGGTCATTGCAGGATAAATTTCTCACACAGTCTGTCCTTAATACAATATGTAAATATATGGGGTAATTAAACATATATTGCCATTGGCTGGCATTTTTACCGACAAGCATATGTGGCTCTCTGAACCTATTTTGCAAAAAAAAACAAAAAACGTTCAACTATTAGAAAAAGATAAAATATGTATGCTCTCTGCACATATCTCCTACAATAATTGATTGTTTGGTGTTTTACGCCGCGCTCAAGATTATTTCACTTTTAATACCGTTATAGTGGTGTTGCCAGTTTTATTGTGGGAAGAAACACCCGGAAGATACCCACGACCTTTCTGTGGTAACTGGCACCAATCCCACATAGGTCGTTCGAGTGAAAACCCAGTCAGAAAATTCTCCAATTTTTTAGAACTGAGTGGGACTCGACTCGCGACCAGTTTGTAGAAGGCTGTTCGGATTGCGCGTCCAACGCTCAACAAACTGAGCCACGGAAGCCCCTCCTACAATAAGGGAAACTACATAGATGACAGTTCCCTATTAAAGCAGTCTTTCACACTTACAAAAGGAGGACGAGCCATGGCAGGTTGTGGACCAGGGGGACCGCTAGCATTCGGTGCCTACAAACACAAACAAATAGAAGTTTCTAATTGTGTTAAAAAGAGGTACAAATATAGTTACATATGGGAAAAAAATCATATATAACATAGCAAATGTCATTTTTTCACTGACTAAATTCACACAAGTTGAGCTGAGTTGGCTGGGGTTCTTTTTCAACTTATACAAGAATACTAGCGCTGACACATTTGGGAAAGAGTAATGAATAGCAGGTATCACATGGGTCGCTCAGTGATGTCTGATCTCTTTAACATTGCGACCTCCATGGAACTGTCAAAGGGCATTCAACTCGCATATAGCAGTTGACCTCACGGATTTTGTCACAGTTGACCTTTGACCTCTCGGATATGAATAAATTATGATATTTACATGGCTTGTAATTTAAGCATCATTTCCACCTTGCATTTCAAATTCGTAGACTGAACGTTGGTATATGTAATATCACCATAAGTTCGGTAAAATTGAACTAGCCTAAACCCATACTAGCTTTTTGCGTGTATAGGTATTTTTATTTGTCTTTTTACTGTCTTTTACAATAATTTTATAATAATCAATGTACTGTCGCTAAATAAATTCAGTTTCTCACTTGGTTGATTTAGTTTTTTAGTGAAAATTCTCTACTAATGCTATTATTATTACTTTTTTCATTTGGAAATAAAAAACACAGGACATGTTGCATAAAGGAGGCAATTCGTATTACTTCCGGGTTAAGATCGGCCACAAAAGTAACTACTGGAATCCTAAACTCATGGACTTCTTCTGTGTACTGTCCTATAACTTTTAACCATTGAATCTCTTTAAAAGAAATGGACATTCCTTTGTTTTACGGCTTTAACCTCGTCTAAGATCTCAAAAATTGTTGTGGACGAAATGACCTAAATCTATGGACGAAGTGTCTTGGACGAAGTGTCTTGGACGAAAAGGTTTATGGACGAAATGTCCTGTATTCCCTTAGTTCAATTTACCGAACTTATGGTGATATTACATATACCAACGTTCGGTATGCGAATTTGAAATACAAGGTGGAAATGATGCTTAAAGTACAAGCCATGAAAATATTATTGTAACTACTCGGTATGGACGATTCCTACCTCAGACTTCTTTAAAACTCATAAAAGATTATTCTTGTCCGCTTTTATTACATGTAGCTATGCCAAAGGGCGTACACCTGGTCTTAAACAACAACAAACTGTCATTTCTTGGAGACTTTGCTGCCATTTTGCATGACGTTCGAACTGGGTCAAACGGCATGCCAAATAAATAAAATAAATAAAAGAGGACAAGAATAATCTTTTAGGGGTTCTAAAGAAGTCTGGGGTAGGAATTGTCCATACAGAGCAGTTACAATATTATTTTCATGGCTTGCAATTTCCGACAAAAGTGCGTCGGACTTTACCGACCAGCATTTCAAAATTTGTAGACTGAACGTTGGTATATGTAATATCACCATAAGTTCGGTAAATTGAACTAGTATTCCCTTAGCCGCACTTGTGTGACTCTATCCTGGTTTTACTTACTTTGCCGGTCAGGTAGAGCCACACATTAGACCACCATTATATCCGTTGGCTCTATCGACAGGCTGTTCAAAAGCAAGGAGTCACGGGATGCGAGGATTCGTGTCGTGTGCAAAGGCCAGTTATTTTAAGATCTCGATGGGGAAGCCCCAATGAACTATATGCGGGGAATGGACACGTCTCATTGGCTGGTTTGATCTGACTTAGTAAAATGTGCCGCCATTGATAGTTGAAGCGCGCGTGCATAACAGACCTGTATAGAAGTCGCATCATTTCCTAGTAATGGCGGCATTCGATGCATATCAAATACCACGTGACCTCCATTCCACACATATAATTCATTGGGAAGCCCTCCGAAAAAAGGTCACGTTACTTGGAAAAGTACCGGGAAAACCCGAATCATGTGATATGTTGTCGTTGTTCGAGGAGAGTTGGAAATCTGACGGACAAATTTTTGACACCGGTTTTTAAATTGAGAGATTTAACAGTTTAACAACGGAATTCGAAGAAATTAACGGGTTCAGTGAAAAGAGGAATGTTTCAAAGGTATAACAGGAGGTAATAGCTGAAAGGTAAGTGAGATTAAGGATAGTTAAGACTTAGCTTCAATCTGTAACGCGAATACTTTCGACATGTTTCATTTAAAAGCTGTAACTAGTATTCTCTGTGTGGGCGTATCACTATCAGAATACCTTCAATCCACTCAACATATTGCGGACTATTCTTTACCATTCCAGCAACATTTTATTTATTTAAGTTCAGTTTACTTTCTCAGAGAAAATTGCCTATACTTAAAGTTTTAGCGATCTAGATGGTGTCAGATCGGCACGTGAATATTAACGTTATGTTGTTGTTGTATGAAACTGCTAAACTAAAACTGGGATTTAGATCGTTTGACCGAATTAATCAAATATTTCAATCCAAATAGTGAGGCTATAAAGCTTAAACCACAAAGACATCAACTAGCATATCACTTGAGATTATTTACGAATTATTAATATTTATAAGCACATGCTAAAAAAGATAATAAACATTATCACCCACCGCCATCTTTGTCTTCGACTAGAGATTGTTCAGTAGGGAAGATAACCGCTTTAGGTCAATCGAAGAAAATGGGGACACAATTTTTTAGCTTGAATGGGTGGGGAAGCTACGGAAGCCAGTTAGTGCCACTGTAAAAGAAATAAAAATTGAATTTAACGCGAAATTACGAAATAAGTAACGCGAAATTACGAAATAAGTAACGCGAAATTACGACATAATCATCTCGAAATTTCACGATGCGTAACTCGAAATTTCGCGATACGTACCGTAACTCGAAATTTCGCGATACGTAGGCCTAACTCGAAATTTCGCGATAATTGTCTCGTAATTTCGCCATAATTTACGAGATAAAATTGACAAGAGAAGAAGCAAAGACAATTCATGATCAAGGCCTTGAACATGGACAGAAATCAGTTATGTCGCTTTTACTTCGATCTAGGTTTACGCTATAAACATATTCTTTTCTGTTTATTCGTCCATCATCGGGTTTCTTTGTCCATGCGAACATTGAAGCGCATTTTATCTGTACTTTACTTTTACTTTACTCTCTAGTTTAACTTTCAAATCAGCGGTTAATCTTGCTCACGAACATCCAGCATTGATGTCACTTTTTTGTTGGAAATTGCCAAAGTGTGATATATTTCCTTTAACTTCTCCTTTTAACTTCTAACCTTTCTCCAACAATCACACACATACATGGGCATCTGGATGAGCTCCTTGTGTGCCATCTCTAATACAATGACTTTTAGGTTATCGGCCTTGACGGCTGTTCGGCAATCATGTGCTTCCAGAGAGTCATATAAATCTTCTATAGGGACATTTTCAAAGTTATCCATAGCTGCACAAAAAATGTCATTATCTGGCAAAGCAACAAATCCCAAAAAATCGTCGATCAACTGGCCAGGTTCTGGTACCGATGCAAACAGACAATGTTTAATAAAAGCTTGCGAAAGCTGCGTTGGCCAATAACCACTGTTTTCCCATCCGTAGGCCTATACAAATATTCTTGCTACGGCTGTCCAATCTTCAGAGCCAAAATCATGTCACAGACAAGGTACCTTTATGTCTCGACCAACTGTACAGCGTGCATAAAACTCTAACCAAAACTCTGTCAGGAGATCTCGTAACACGCCACCGGTGTCTTCTGCTTGTTCTCTATTCCCACTGGGTAGTACCAGTATTATGGTGAGCATTTTCTGTGAGATACCGGGATCTTTGAAATATGAGCACATTTCGCTTAATGCCAATGGTCCTCGATGGATGTTTAATTCTGCATGCTCAGGAGTTTCAGTAGTATTTATTGAAGAACCTCGTTCATTAAAGTTCAAAATCACCTCATCGTCTGATAAGCTTGCCCAAATGTTATCATCTGTAACAAATGTTTCTTGTTGAGAGGTGGAAGGTGTGATGAGTGGATCTTGTGATGAGGATGGGCCGACGACTTCAATATGTATCCAGGAAAATAGTTGTTGCGTGCAACATAATTTCTCTGTGGCATTCGAAAGTTGCTGCTGAGATAGGATGCAGCATGCCATCCACCCAAAGACTACGGATTTAGCAATTCATTCCATTCAAATTGAAGCTGGATAACATTAGGAATATTTAAATAATATCTAGCAAATTAACAAATTTGGTTTATCTGTGAGAACGCTACGTACCGCATTCTTTTGACATATAGACAATGGTTCATCGACTCGACAACACCGATCTGAGACAGGTATATTACCGCAAAATTTCGAGAAAAAAAATTATCGCGAAATTACGACATAAGTATGTCGAAGTTTCGCGATAGTTATGTCATAATTTCGCGATAAAGTTTTATCTCGAAATTTTGCAATAGTTATGTCGAAATTTTCCGAAGATTTTTTTTTTTTTTTTTTTTTTACCGTGGCACTAACTGGCTTCCGTAGGAAGTGGATGTGGATGGGATGGGCTGAATTGTATCTTTGCATTAGAAACCATATTGTTTGTACAAGTTACAAGTACCGTTCATTGCAATATTTTTGTTCGATAAATTTAAAATACCGTGCAGGCCTCCACCTTGTTCACATGGGAAGAGTCCATTATTATAATTGGTAAATTATGCTCGGAATAAAGTAAAATATCGGCCTAGTATGCAGGCCCAAATGGTTTTTTAATGTGCGTATAATAATGTATAATACTTCCTGTCACGTTTTCTCCAATTTGTTGAGGACATATGGCTATGCAATTCTGTTATAATCAACGTAACCTGTTAGTGGTATAAGATGCGGCTTACATCATATACACACCGTAACACGGCTGGTAATAATATGTTTCTATTAAAATCCACAAATGTTACACCTCCAGTCATAGAAAATGACAACAAAAATTTGTAAAATCGTGGTAATGAATGAATAAAAGCTTTGATTAAGTTATCAGCTAAATGGGAACCATGGTAACCTAATTCAATAATAGGCTACTAAATGCCTACAGGTAGCTAGTTAGGCATATTTGTGTTTGGATATTTATTGGTCGGGTACCTGTTCGACGACCGCTAAATGTCAGAAATTATTAAACAACGGAATAAGACCTTTACTTTTGTGATTGATTGATGTTTGGTGTTTTACGCCGCGCTCAAGATTATTTCACTTATATGGCGGCGTTGCCAGTTTTATTGTGGGAGGAAACCGGGCTCTGTGCCCGGAGGAAACCCACGACCTTCCGCTGGTAGATGGCAACCATCCCACATAGGTCGTTCCTTTACTTTTGTGAAGTAATGGTAACAATGCATATGAAATAGCCGAGAAATCTGGGCTCTGCCAAATTTTTTTTTCTCTCCGTGTTCGTCATAGGCGACAAGACGACATTAGCAGCCATATAATACCAGTCGCTGTCAGACCGATAATCCGAGATACATATGAAAAAGCTGAAGTCACGAGACATCTATATAGGCCTATCTAGCTATATTAGAACTATAATTTTAAAACCATTGGAGGTAGACCTGACCGGCAAAGTAAGTAATCCAGGATAGAGACATACGAGTGCGGCTAGGCCTATAGCCCGGGTAGGATTCTTCAAACTCCGTTGCCAATATCTGTTTGCCGCCCATCATCAATATCTTGGCAACAGAGTTTGAAGAACTTCAACTGGGGTAGGATGTACTTATTAAATGATTGGCCTTATAACCCTAGCTGTCACATGGATATTAACTGCATGGATGTCGACAAATAAGATTCATAACGCGTCGCCATCCCTATAGCTATGTTAACACCCAAAATCACAACAGTGCCGAATTTCAAATTAAATGTACAGCCCAGACACGAACTGGTGTCGGTACCTATAGCCCGGATTATCGGTCTTACGGAGAGAGAGAAAAATTCGGCAGAGCCCAGATTTCTCGGCTACGGTACCTAAAACAAGCTCTGAAAAGCTAATCGACTAATTTATAACCATGTATATTAGAAAACTGGAGTCATGACACATCGCAATCTTTTTTTCTGGCGATAAAAAAACTGGGACTTTAAAACCACTAGAGTTAGCCTATATCCCCGGGCACGAATACGGACTGGAACCAATACCATAAGATGCTTAGTCTGTAGGGAAACAGAGTAATAAAATTAGGTTTAGTTGTTTGTTTTTTCTGTTACTGAGTTGGTTTTTGAGATAACGGTATGTCAAACTTCCTGAAATAAGTTTGCCAATTTAAGATACAAAATTTTAGTTGCTGCGACATAGCTATGCGTTTTTAGAAGAATATTTGTATCTAGCTTATATATAATCGGCTATATTGACATTAATGAGAAATAATTAAAGCATCACCACGAAGTTAGTTGTTTAGAACAACAAGAGCTTTCGACACATATACTGGTGTCTTCGTCAAGTGTAACTGACACTTACGGAAGACACCCGCAAAAGACCGGCGGTGTGGAAAGCTCGTGTTGTTCACAAATAACTAATTTCGTGGTGATGCCTTAATTATTTCTCATTAGTATGGAACCCACTTTTCGAACATTTCTTACGTATTTGACGTCAGAGGTGACAAAATGATTTTCAGCCTGTACTGATCACGCACATAACACAAAAGAAAAATACAAGAAACTAACAAGAAATGTAGAAATTGAACGAAAAAAAAGAATTTGTTTTTCATAGGTTAACGAGAAATATGATCGAGTTAGTACAGTATACGCACCCGCCTGCTAGAAGATTCTATAAGGAGAGAGATATTAATTTTCACAGCGAACAAGCTTTTCATTGCCCGTAAAGACATCCAGGATAAAGTTGCGGAATAAGCCGAGATGCCGACCAAATGAGCACAGTAAAGACATTGGTATCTTGATTGGGGCTTAACGTTGCACTCAACAGCTAAGGTTATATGGCTACAAAAGTACTAAACAAACCTAACGATATATGGCAATCACAACAGAGGAAGGAAGCCGGACGTTAGCAACAGCTATTGATAACATGGCAGTCTGCTAGTCCAAAATATCTGCGATGATGATGTAAGACATTTTCTGACAGATAGGCATCATCATCATCTTTGGCCTATCTGTCAGAAAATGTCTTTCATCATCATCGCAGATATTTCCGACTAGCAGTCTGCTTGACATGAAGAGTATTTCAATACTATGTGGTAACACAACCCATTTGAGGAAAGTTTCTTTGAAATTAGGTCTCAAACACTCTATAACCCGCACACTCATTTAAAAAAAAAAGTGCTCAAAAATACCGAGATTTATCAGAATATTGTGAGACTTTATTTTTATTCCACGGGGCAAAAACAATATCTTTTTCAATTCTGGATGGGCAAAAAAAGTGGGAACAAGACGAATCAATATCTAAATAGAAAGGATTGATTACTGATTGATTGATTGACGTTTTACGCTGCACTCAAAATTATTTCACTTATATGGTGGCGTTGCCAGGTTTAGTGGGAGAGGAAACCGGGCTCATTGCCCGGAGGAAACACCCGACCTTCGGTGAATACCTGGCAACTCTTCCACATACGGCGACCAAGTGAAAAAATCCACTCAGAAATTTTTCAGGTCTTATTTGGTCTGGGTGTGATTCGAACCCGTGCCGCATCGATGGAAGGTCTGTGTGGGCTGTGGGAAAATCACTCTAGCCCACTGGACCACCAAGGCCTCCTAAATAGAAAAGAAAAAAGTAACAAATTTGAGTGAATTGAAAACCATTTTAATGAAGCTTTACACAATTTCTCAACAGCTATTTTCATAATTAACAATATAAGGATATCTGATAGAAAAATAAAAAAAATAGAACAGCCTGCCCTGTTATTGTTGATACAAGGCTTTTTGATATACACACAGTAAATTACTAAAAACATACAAGCACATTAAGTTATATTGATAAGAAATACTGGATTAATTCTCAGCATATACGACGTGAATACTGAAAAAAAAAGTGTCCATTGTTTTTGGACGAGGGCTGGTGGACACCTGTTTTCATGCTGTTAAGCAATCCATTACTTCTACTCTATCACATTTACATTGAAGTAATCATAAACTGAATTTTAGTGGTTTGTTTAATTTTCTACTTAAAACTTGCCTACCCTATGTTATGGCTTAATAGTTTCCTCCCAATTGACCCATGGAACAGGGGGTGGAGTGGGGGTAGCTTTGAAAAGCTGTTTTATGTTTTTCCATTATTTTGTCTATGTGCTAACCTGATCACATTTTTTTAGATATATTTATGCTTTTAGCTCAAGCAAATTCCTTTTCAAATTTTGCCATAGGTTACTCTTATTCTACATTCATGAGTAACTTTAAACTTTAAAAGGCAAAAAGCAAGGCATACACAACAGGCTGATATCCGCACTTGAAGTGAAGTCATCGAAATGTTCCCTCGCGTCACAAAATTTTAAATAGCATAAAATGAAAATTTGCTTGTATATTCTTCATATAGGAGTGATGGTTTTGTAACATTTACACAAAATAGTATCTTACTACATTTGTTAGGTTAATTTGATTAAATGCACAACATTTCGTCAGAATATCCACAATCAATTTCTGGTTCCCTAATTATTTACAGACTTATTCTCAGGCAGGGTTAATTCATTTAGTAGTAAATGGCAGACATTACTTAATTTTTTAAGGAAGGAGAACATAGAGCTGGTGGCACAGGGCTATCATTGCAACCTGTTATTTCCCTTATATGGTGGCATTGCCAGGTTTAGTGGTGGAGCAAACCGGGCTCAATGGCTGGAGAGAACGCCAACTTTTGCCGAGTACCTGGCAACTCTCCTACATACGGCCACCGACTGAAAAATCTACTCAGAAATTGTGTCCCAAAGAGGGGAGATGATTCAGATGAATATAACATATTTAAGATTATACCCAATAGTTATGTCCCATCTCTAACACCACGCCCCCATCCCTTCCATCTTACGACATCAGGTGTCAGAAATAAAATTGTGACACCAAGTGATGATATTGTGCATAACTTATCTATATATATCAGAAAACAAAATAATAAATATACAAAAGAAAAACAAATAAATGAACATATTATGGGTATTATTTGGGGTTTCCATGATTACGGAAATGATCTACTGCTTGCCGTTCAAATTAATAATGCCATAAAAATAATACATTGTATTGAGATGACCTAACACTGTGGTTGTTTTCTGGCACAATGTGCTATGGGCTTTAGTTACAACAGAAAATATAGTATTGGAGTGGCACAGTCACAGATGACCTAACACTGTGGTTGTTTTCTGGCACAATGTGCTATGGGCTTTAGTTACAACAGAAAATATAGTATTGGAGTGGCACAGTCACAGATGACCTAACACTGTGGTTGTTTTCTGGCACAATGTGCTATGGGCTTTAGTTACAACAGAAAATATAGTATTGGAGTGGCACAGTCAAAGACTTATCAGATTGATTGATGTTTAACGCCACACTCAAGATTATTTCATTAATATGGAGACGTTGCCAGGTTTAATGGGGAGAAAACCCACTTGGCGAGCACCTGATGATCAAGTGAAATCGTTCAGTTTTATTTTGAACCCCTGCCGCAATCGATGCAAGGTCTGTGTCTGACTGAGGGACAATCACTCTAACCGACTGAGCCGCTTCGATGCAAGGCCTGTGTCTGACTGAGGGACAATCACTCTAACCGACTGAGCCACATCGATGCAAGGCCTGTGTCTGACTGAGGGACAATCACTCTAACCGACTGAGCCGCTTCGATGCAAGGCCTGTGTCTGACTGAGGGACAATCACTCTAACCGACGGAGACAGCGATGCCCCATTGGATTTAGCGGGGAACAAAACCAACTGCATGCAGCAGAAACAGAGCCCAGGCAACCTAAGTTTCATTTTATAGTTGGTACATGGTGATTGCCTAAAATAAATTAAGTCAATCAGTTGGAAAAAAGGAAGCATTAAATTCAAATTCAATTAAATTGCATGATTTAGTTATTGAGCAACACCAGCTAAATGCAGAATATATTATGGAAATTTGTGCCCCCTTATTTCAGCATTCAGCAAATGTGCTGACACATTTCGTATAAGATGAAAATGTGCTGACACATTTAGAATAAAATGAAAATTTGCTTATACATTCAGCATAAAATGAAAATTTACATGTACATTCAGTAAAAGATGAAAATTTGCTGACATAGCATAAAATGAAAATTTGCTTGTATATTCTTCAGATAGGAGTTATGGTTTTGTAACATTTACACAAAATAGTATCTACATTTGTTAGGTTAATTTGATTAAATGCACAACATTTCGTCAGAATATCCACAATCAATTTCTGGTTCCCTAATTATTTACAGACTTATTCTCAGGCAGGGTTAATTCATTTAGTAGTAAACTACAGGCATGACTTAATTTTTTAAGGAAGGAGAACATAGAGCTGGTGGCACAGGGCTATCATTGCAACCTGCTTGTCGTACAACCACAGACAAAGAGCATTAGGAGCACCTTAATAGATACTAGATAGTAATCAGAGATGAGTTTGTTTTAAGGCTGCATGCAAACACTATTACCTATTTCACAACCTCTGTTTTTATTTCTATGTTATAGGTGTACCCAGGGTTCAGAACCTTTGTTGTTAGTTTGAGCCAGTCAGTATATTTTGAAGCACACAGATTTATATAGCATTTATCGTATTAGACAACCAATTCTCACCCTTCTGATGGGATATGGCAACCAATTCTGACACTTTTTGTGTGATAGGGCAACCAATTCTGACACTTTTTATGTGATAGGGCAACCAATTCTGACACTTTTTGTGTGATAGGGCAACCAATTCTGACACTTTTTGTGTGATATGGCAACCAATTCTCATGCATTTAATGTGATAGGGCAACCGATTCTGACCCTTTTTGTGAGATAGGGCAACCAATAATGACACTTTTTGTGAGATAGGGCAACCAATTCTGACACTTTTTATGTGATAGGGCAACCAATTCTGACACTTTTTGTGTGATATGGCAACCAATTATCATGCATTTAGTGTGATAGGGCAACCGATTCTGACCCTTTTTGTGAGATAGGGCAACAAATAGACACTTTTTGTGAGATAGGGCAACAAATAGACACTTTTTGTGAGATAGGGCAACCAATTATGACACTTTTTGTGTGATATGGCAACCAATTCTGACATTTTTTGTGAGATATGGAAACCAATTCTGACACTTTTTGTGAGATATGGAAACCAATTCTGACACTTTTTGTGAGATATAGAAACCAATTCTGACACATTTTGGGAGACATAGAAACCAATTTTGACACTTTTTGTGAGACATGGAAACCAATTCTGACACTTTTTGTGAGATATGGAAACCAATTCTGACACTTTTTGTGAGATATGGAAACCAATTCTGACACTATTTGTGAGATATGGAAACCAATTCTGACACATTTTGGGAGACATAGAAACCAATTTTGACACTTTTTGTGAGACATGGAAACCAATTCTGACACTTTTTGTGAGATAGGGCAACCAATTATGACACTTTTTGTGAGACATGGCAACCAATTCTGACACTTTTTGTGAGATAGGGCAACTAATTATGACTCTTTTTGTGGGACCTGATAAACAGTTGTTACTCTCACCCATTCAATGGTAAAGAATGCCTATAGGTTTATAAAGTAAAACATATTGTAGGGAAAATGACCCCATAATGTGACCTAAACATTTTGTCGGATCCTTCAGTGGGGTATACATGTACATGAACATCATATTTAACAAACCCTTCAGTATCATTTGTGGCCTAAAAAAACTAGGAGGATTTGATTGTAGTGAGACTGTCTTCTGTGAGGTACTTTTGATAGAATTTCATTTCTTGTGAGAATTTATCAATGTGTTATGTTCACTCTTTGATTTAGATGGATCCACTATTTTACATCAATGGAAAAGAATACGGGCATTCACATACTGAAATAGAAGCTTGGCATTTGAATAAGCCTTTCTTATCCTTGGTTAACAAAATGAATTGATGAAAAGATTCAAAGAATGATGTCCGAACATAAAAAAGTCCTTATTTTTTATAATATTTACAATAAAATCAGTTTTTTTTCTTCCCTGCTTTTGAGCAATTGTTCTGGTGGTTTACGCTGTCTCCATTTCCCTTCCCAGCAGTCTCTTGTTCACTGTCCGTTATACTATCACTGTCACTCCGCGTATCATGGGTGAGCTGAAAAAAAAAAACAAAAAAAAAAAGATAAATTTTGATTGATTGATTGTTTGTATGGTGCAAACCTCGCAATTCACCGCGGCAATCGGCAATGCCGCAGAGATTGCCGGCGTAAAACTGCTTTTCCACGGCAATCGAAAATGCAGCAGACAAAATAAAATATTCATCTTGGGAAAATAGAATACTTATACTAGAATACTTTATATGTATGGAGATTTTTACAAGTAATAGTTTTACCTTCGACCGTTGTTCAGAATCAAAGTGTATTTAATATAGAAACCACTCATTTGTTTATATTTGGTATGGCTACAATAAAGCCAAGGACTCTCTGCAATGCATATTATATGCAGCTCTATACATTGGCCTATGTGAAGTGAATTCCCACACAAAGTTCTTTGATTGAAACACTGTTCAACTCTGCAGGTGTCTGGCGTCAGAATGTCTCCAAGTGTCTGTCAGTTATCTCTCATTGGGTAATCCCCATTCAAGTTGATAGAGGTGTTACCCTCATGTACATGTTTATTGTTGTTCAAGAAATAAAATTTTAATTTTTATTACAAAAAAATTAACGATTTAATTGAGGTTCTAATTTTTATTTAAAACAAAACGATTCAAAGGGGTTTCTACAAAATAATAAATATATTTCTTGTTGATTATACTTGTAAATAAACACATTCAAAACTTTCACCCCACAGAAACTTCAGAGATGGACTCAACCAGGCTTTGTTGATCAGCTGTGCACGTGTCTGTATGGACAATGTATGTTAAACATTTTTTCTTTTGTCAACGCACCTATTAAATGTCAGTTTTTGCTATTTGTCGCTTTAAATACAGTTAACAGAGCAGTGAGAATTGTTTGGATAAAAATGCCGTGGTGAAATCACTTTTGCCGTGGAAAATTGACTTTTCCGCGGCAACTTTTTTTTTTTTGCCGTGGTAAAAATATGAATTGCGAGGGTTGATGGTGTATTACATCAGACGTTATACAATGTCATTCATTGTTGGATGGCTCAAGTTTATTGCAGTAGAAAACAATCAATCTGCTGACCATATCTGGCATAGAAAACCAACAATCTGCTGACCATATCTGGCATAGGAAACAATCAATCTGCTGACCATATCTGGCATAGGAAACAATCAATCTGCTGACCATATCTGGCATAGAAAACCAACAATCTGCTGACCATATCTGGCATAGGAAACAATCAATCTGCTGACCATATCTGGCATAGGAAACAATCAATCTGCTGACCATATCTGACATAGGAAACCCTCAATCTGCTGACCATATCTGGCATAGGAAACCCTCAATCTGCTGACCATATCTGTCATAGGAAACCCTCAACCTGCTGACTATATCTGTCAAAGGAAACCCTCAATATGCTGACCATATCTGTCATAGAAAACCCTCAATCTGCTGACCATATCTGGCATAGGAAACCCTCAATCTGCTGACCATATCTGGCATAGGAAACAATCAATCTGCTGACCATATCTGGCACAGGAAACCCTCAATCTGCTGACCATATCTGGCACAGGAAACCCTCAATCTGCTGACTATATCTGTCATAGAAACCATTAATCTGCTGACCATATCTGTCATAGGAAACCCTCAATCTGCTGACCATATCTGGCATAGAAAACCCTCAATCTGCTGACCATATCTGGAATAGGAAACCCTCAATCTGCTGACCATATCTGGCATAGAAAACCCTCAATCTGCTGACCATATCTGGCATAGGACACCCTCAATCTGCTGACCATATCTGGCATAGGAAACCCTCAATCTGCTGACTATATCTGTCATAGAAAACCCTCAATCTGCTGACCATATCTGTCATAGAAAACCCTCAATCTGCTGACCATATCTGGCATTGAAACCCTCAATCTGCTGACCATATCTGGCATAGGAAACCCTCATAATCTCCATACTATTGTCATAGTTTAGTTATTGAGAATAGAAAGATGGTGAATTATGAAAGCTCAAGGCCGCAATACTAGCCTAGCCATTGTCATCACTAAGATCCTGAATGTAAAATTCTATAGAGATCCGTCAGACATTTTCCAGAATTATTGATTCAGCCAGGAGCCATAATATTAATGATCACAAAAAAATAAAGCAGAAGTTTTTAAGAATAGGAAGATGGATATTTTTGAAAGATCAAGGCCGCAATCATAACCTAAACATTGTCATCAAAATTTCACACATTTTGTTTCATTTCCCCCATAGATATCTTATATTTACTAGATGGGCTAAGCCCTATGTGCTGCACAGTGGGAAAAAATGGCACAATAGTCCGCCATCTTGCCAGTTGACTGGTATTAATCATAATGCTACATTCCAGAAGAAGGCTAAGAAGGCCTGGAAAACATCTCTCCTTGTTGTTGTTGCAGGATAGTCAAGACATAGGCCCTACTAAAGCCACTTATAGACATTTGTCTTGATGAGCGAGGAATTTCATACAGTACCTACCGCTTGAAATTCATTCCAATCTCGATAAAATGGCAGAAAAGTTAACATTAGACTAGAAAACAACTTGCTGACGTATGTCAAAAATCAACTAGCAAGATGGCGGACTTACTTGCTGGGAGTCGCTTGTCATTAGCAATCTAGTTAATATATCGATGATTTCCCCCTAAATAATGAGGAGATAACTCTGCTTACCTCTCCCTGTGTGAACCTCTGCATGGCCACTCGTAGAATGTAGTAAGTCCAGATTATGTGCAAAATTTGTAACATGACAACAAACCCTTGGAGTACATTAATGCCATATGCACTGTTGATAATCTCGGGCAACTCGACTAAACATGTGTATATAATCCTGTTGGAATAAAAAGAGAATTTTAAAAACGTAAAAAAAAAAAATTGATTGATTGATTATTTCACTTATATGGCGGCGTTACCAGGTTTAGTGGGGGAGGAAATTGGGCTAAATTGCTTGGAGGAAAGCACCGACTTCCGGCGAGTATATGGCAAATCTTCCACATACCGTCACCGAGTGAAAAGTCCAATCAGAAATTTTAGCATTTATATTTATTCTGAGTCTGATTCGAACCCGCGACACATTGATAGAAGGTCTGTGTGATACTGGACCACCGAGGCCCCAGAAAACATTGAAGAACTTCAAAAAGACAACGGCTCCCTAATTTTTTCCTTTAATTAGTAAAGACTGATTGATTAATCCATTGATTGGTTGATGGAACGACTAATGCTTTAACATCACAGATCACACGTTGTGTGGGAAGAGTGATTTCCCTTAGATAACGATCTGGTAGTTGAATTAATTTGTATGTTCTGTACATGACAAAACAGCTTCCAGAATACTGTTTACATAAAAAAAACAGTGGGGGGGTTTATGTATTTTTCTCAGACAGAAGAAGTTCTATGCCCGGAGGAAACCCACGACTTTCCGGTGGTAACTGGCAACCATCCCACATAGGTCGTTTATGGCAACCCAAGTCACATAAGGTATGAACAGAATAAAATATAATGTGGAAACAATGGGCAATTTTTCTCAAAATTTGCAATTCAGAAGCTTTTTAGTGCTACTAGTCTCGAAAATCTATGTATTTTGTTTACTTTTCAATCACTCTTTCGGTACGAACAGGTCAGACAGTATGGATTTTCCTTATTCCAACTCCAATCACTTAAAATCGTTAAATTTTCAGTAAGGTTGGAGCAAGGTGAAAAATTATTTATGGATAACAACTTGTTGGTTTATTGGGTGACGACGTTTTTTGTAGTGCTGAAACGAATACTCGAATATTCGCGAACGAATACTAAATCGGTAATATTCGAATACTGATTTACTATTCGAATATTCGTCAACTCATTTGGATGCTTAAAAATTTTCAACAAATAATAATCCGAATCTCACGCAATTCAATTTTACTCACTAGTATTTTAGGAATAATGAAATTTCAGTGTAGTTCTTTAATATTCCATGTAAAGATCTTGGTTTTTTCAATTCCTTTTCGCCGCGCTAACTTAATTTTATCGACCGCCATGTTTGACATCGATGAGGATGAAATTCGGAAGTTTTGACTGCTTCATTTTCGAGATCTGTACGCCTTTAATGGATATCACCAGCTTAAAATAGTTAAAAGAACTAATTCCGTATTGAAATATTTGGCAGAGATGCGTATATTGCGTTGATCAACTGGGAATTTATCGGCAAATTTGAGACACGGTCTGTCAAACCGGACATGTGTTTAGAGTTCAGGGGGACGTAACTCTTATCTGACCTAGATACAGCGAATATTATCCAATCAGTAGCCTGCATTCCATTTTCTTTCGTTCTGCAAAGTGATCTCTCACAGTCAGAGCTCACGCATAGAATGTTATCAAAGGTTTTAAATGTTTTAAACCCATAGGTTATGAATTTTCGAGTTTTCTAATAAATTTGTGGATGGTTGGATTTGCAGTGTGAAGCAAATTTGTCAATAATGCGTGACAATTATTTTATTTCAACTTATTTTTTCGACCGGTAACTGAGGTAGGTGCAAGCCATGGTAGGCGGCTTCGATCGGATCTCACATCGTTTGGCTGTCAGGACTAATTATAAATATTAGCGAATACTCGAATACTATTCGAATAGCAGAACCGAATATTCGAATACCAAAATCAACCATTCGTTTCAGCACTAGTTTTTTGATGAACGTCCAACTCTCTGCTTGTCTGCACAATCAGAATTTATGAAAAAAGTGTGAATTCTGACTGCTCAGATGATACATTTACAACAACAAAAAATAAAAAGATAAATTCTTACCAAATAGGATAGTAAATTATTCGGCTTACAATCCAAAAAACAGCAAATATATAAAAGAGTACTTCACACACATTCTGCATGCCAGCATATTTTGTCATCTTAGCAATCTGAAATGTAAACAAAATTTGTCACTAATGATTACATATATTAACATTACATTGATAATTTTCTTAGGACCAGCCCGGTAGAGCGTCCGCTTCAGGCCTGGGTGATCCGGGTTCAAGCCTGGGTCGAGTCAGACCAAAGACTTCAACAGTGGTAGCTGCTGCTGCTTCGTTTAGCGCTCAGCAATAGGAGTTAGAGCAGCGACTGGTTGGCCCGGTGTCAGTATACTGTGAGTGGGTGAGGGGGCTTGCTGGTTGTCTTCGGCAAGCCGTCTTGGAGAGGCAGCACCTAACAGAGCGGTGGAAATCCGCCCTGCAACAAGGAGACAACTTCTTCATATAACTGAAATACTGTTGAGCAGGACGTAAAACCCAAATCACACACTCATTTTCTTAGGCTTTGACTGATCGGGGTTTTATGATTGATTGATTGATGTTTTACGCCACAGTCAAGATCAGCGCTACAGATAAGGCCCATGCACACGTAAATACGGGTGGAAAATTCCACAGTACGGACAAGAAAAAAAAACTAACCGTACCAAATACGGGCCTGAAAACGTTAATACAGGTATATTGCAAATATGGCCAGTACAACAGAAAAAAATAAATAGGAAAATCTGCTTCAAAAAGAGTATATTATTGTTTGTAGTTGTTGTCCATCACTAAGTGTCCAATATTCTTAAAACCTGAGGCTGAAGATAGTGAAATAGGTCACCTCCACAGAATATCTAGAATGGAGAGCATTCATTGGTTGACTTTTGATCTAATTGACCAAACTTTGAGAAAATGGAGATCAATGATTGGTTGAAATTTATTATTTAACAGAAGTTAACTCCCCTTTGCTATTTATAACTTTTTTTGTCCAGAGTTGTGAGTGTTAGATGATAAACACATTTCAGTTAAGTTTTCACATTATTGATTTACATTTTTACTTTTTGGTGTTGAAACTTCTAATAAAACAAGTCAAACAAGATCTAAAAGTATGAATGCTTCAAAACTGAACATGTGCCTTATCTGGGTACAATGTACTGTTACAAGTAGTGACTGTACACGTACAGTATAGTCAAAGTTGATGTGAAAGTTGTTTTGTGCAACACATGAACATTTTGGCACTATCTAACATTTTATCAGCTACATATATGAATGAAAATATAGCTTACTTTGCATATACATTTTTTGGGGGGGCCGGGGTGGGGGGGGGGGGGGGGGACTTTTTATAAAGGCCTATATTTCAGCTTAAATCAATACATACATGATACAAGGTGATATATTTTAACTTAATAAATATAATGTAAAAAATAAAAACAAGTTCATGTGTAGAAATTACAATATAAGTTTAATTTCTATAAATATTATTTTTCTTTTTTCTTTCAGTTACTTACATCCACATTTGATTTGATATTACAAATTCATCCGATAATTTTTCCTTGTTAACAATATATGCAGGTTTATATATGGTACTGGTTCAACTTCAAATCAGCCAGTACAGTACTGGCTGGAAAAATTAATTATCTGGAGCACTGGTCAAGATTATTTCCGGGTTCTTTGTCCAGATGATTCCCCTCTGGTGAGTATCTGGCAACTCTTCCACATTTTACCATCTTCTCTAGCCAAGGTAAAATATCCAGAGCCACCCTGTGTTTTACCTTGTCAGAGGATGAGGGTTGCACAGCGATGACTGGTGGGAATGTAAGATTTATCTATCCTACCCTTACAGCGTCGACCAATCAGCACAAGATGTACACATGCATTGACAGTCACAATATCGTTATTTCTCAACTAGTGCAAGGGCCTTAATTTTTGATAAGCTGCTAGAGGTTGAATCCTCATATTCTGCCATGGTAAACAAGAGTTTCGGGAAACCCAAAATACGCCCGGAAAGGCACAGTAACTGCAGCCATACCAAAACAAATCCTTCCATATTTATTTGAATTTAATTTTCAAAATTCAGAGGGAAGAGGTTGAAGCTTGGTAAATGATTGATTGATTGATTGTTTGGTGTTTTACGCCGCGCTCAAGATTATTTCACTTACATGTATATGGCGGCAATGCCAGTTTTATTAGGTGAAGCTTGGTAAAAAGGTGATGTTATGTCAGCAAAATGAAATATTACCACTAAAACCTTTAAAATCCATCTGTATCAAATTTAAAATGGGCTATTTGGATCAACAATTATTAACAAGATTTGTACACGGTACATGTACAAGTCATCAATTCTCGCTGCTGTTAAATGATGATGTTAAACATTGTTTGTTGTCAATATAGGTTGCACTAAAAGGTTTACATTTTTTAGAAAAGCAGTTTATAATTTACTAATCATACTTAAACAAATGTAATTAATTGGCAATTTCGCAGCTCACACCAATTCAAATAGATTTGACAATTTTTCTCATAATATTTTTTATCTACATTATTTGGCTACAAAAAATATATAACAGTTGGGCATGTTAAAAGCCTACATTTCATTTTATCAGTGTTTGACATTGGCATAATTTTCACCATAGACATCTTGACAATATTTTAAATCTCCCCAAATACCTACAGGTTATTACTTCTAATTTTATCATAGACCAAATGGATTTACAATAGATTTGTTTATGGGTCCATTGCTAATGTCACACACTGTTTTATGGAGGCCATAAATCTTTAGGCCATAAAAGCTCTAGAGACTGAACTGTAAGTTGACAAGGTAAATAGACCAAAGCTGGGATACTTATCTCTTGGTCTGTAGATAAAACTTTAATCCTTATATGTATTTTTCATTTGATTAAAACATTATATATTGATTTAAGAATAGTTTTAATCAATTTAGAAACATTATTGCAGTTTGAAAAAATCCTTTTTTGATGAGAATCGGAAAAGTAGAAGCCATTTTATAATTTAAAGGTTATTTTCATGAAAATGAAAGTAAGAATAAAAGGGAATGTACATAATCCAATAATTTGCAATAGTTGATATCATAAAAAAATTTTTTACACACTGTCTGTTAATATGGTATGTAACATGAAAGATTTGAAAACATCGGATCATATTTGTTAAAGTTATGGAGAGAAAAAGTAAATATTACATAACCCAATATGGCTGCCATATTACGCAATGCATGATGTCAAAAATAGTTCGCGACACACCTTCCACCCATAAGGTATATACTCAGAAAAAATTGTGCAGATGGAATCAAAACTTTGGAAGTTATGGAGCGGAAGGGAATATTACATAATCCAATATAACTCCCATATTATGTAACCAGTGATGTTAAAAATAGTTTGCGACACACCTTCTACCCATAAGGTATATAATTAGAAAAAATTGTGCAGATGGAATCAAAACTTTAGAAGTTATGCAGCGGAAGGGAAAGCGGACGCCCGGACTGCCGGACTTCCGGACTGCCGTCCTGCCGGACGGACGGAGATGATACCATAATACAGCCCGCTTTTCAAGCCGGGCGTATAAAAACTGAATGGTCATGAAGATTTTGTCATGGCTCGGGAAGATGGTGTTTTACATGCTTAAGATTTTTTTACTTTAAAGGTGGAAATACGATTATTTGGGGGTTTGTATGCATACTAAAATTTGTGATAGAGGTGGAAAGAAAATAAAAGTTTTTTGACAGTGATTTTCATTGCTGGCTCACATGCACCTGACAATGGAACTTTTGTATTATTTTAAATCAAACTTGGACAGAGATTGTTGGCAATAAAATTCACCCGCACACAAGGCATTTTTCAAGGTGTGACTTTAATGACACCGTTGATTGATTCATTGAATTACACTGAACTCAAACGTTGGCAGGTTTTACAAGGGGGGAAATTTGAAAACTTGAATTTGAAACACCATTTCCAATACTCCCCCCCCCTCCCCCCCAACGCCTTCCAGGGTTCAAGTTCAAACTTAGAGGGTAAACCGTTTGTTATCTACGATAGTACATGGTGTTATATAGAGGTTTGTCCAAACAAAATACATTAAGTGAATATTACCTGCATCCAAGGATCGGATATATCATGAAGTATAAGCATTAATGTGCCTATATGTGTGAAGTTAATGGACCATGAAAACCACATCAAAGCAAGCGTGAGAAGATGATGTAAGGTCATCTCATAAAAATCCTGCAATGACAAAAAAAGTTCGGTTTTTTATAATAAGGAGTGGAAGGGTAAGAAGGTTTCTACATAACATTACTACTCCTGTATTTATAAAACAAGACATTTCGCTGGATATGCCTCCAGCCTGACGAAGCCTGATGAAGCTGGAAGCATATCCAGCGAAATGTCTTGTTTTATAAATACAGGAGTAGTGATCCAAAAAAATTGTCCAGGTCTTATCCTTGCCCTACTTCTAAATGTCATTCAAAAGTTAAGGGGTGGAAGTTTTGTGAGAATTCCACAAATTTCATGTTACTGTCGCAGTCATTGCACATGTAGGGAGACTTTAGCATTCAAATGGGATGCTCAGTTCTGATATTGCAGAACGAAAAACGGACATCATCAAACAACGTCATCTGGGCCTGGTTGCACAAAGGTGTATTAAGCTTAAGTCTGACTTAACTATGCGACGTCACAATCAAATTCCTTTGTGATGCGACATATTTAAGTCTGACTTAAACTTAATACACCTTTGTGCAACCGGGCCCTGTCACTGTATATCGCGAATTCTTTTGGGAAAAAGGCCCTGTAGACAATTTAATGACTCAATCCCCATATGAACGAGTCAGTTTTTGCTGGACAGTAAAGAAACAACCAAAATTTGCCTTTTTCACTGGTTCACCATACAGACAGTGATGTCTTTGCTGGCATAGACTGATCCAGAGACATTTTGATACCTGTATACAGGTATGGGCGCCCAAACTCACTAGCAAAAAATCCGCCCAAATTCTTAAAACCAGCAGATTTTAATGTCAAAATAGCATTTAATGTTGAATTTTGGGCCAGAGATGTTGTTTTTGTCTTATTGTTGGAACATTTTGAACCGAAATGGTATGCCCAAATTTTCCCTGGATCAGTCCCTGGCTGGCTCAGGGCTTCCAAAACTGCCAGTTTTTATTGTCAGCCAGCCAGTCCAATCAGTGAAAAAGAAACAAATTTGCTGAATTATTGAATGGCATTATTAAAACAAGCCCCAATGTTGACAACATCACATGTAATTCATTTGTCTATAGTGAAGTACTGTACTAATTAAATCTCTGTACTGTTATAACCACTATTGCCTTCTTTCACATTCAGTGCTCACTTTTATACAATATACTCAACTCTGGATTGGCATCCTTATATCAAGAAGATGTTTTCGATATTCACATAAAATAAATAACTTTGCACAATTATCTTAGACCCAATAGTTAAGTTTTCAATTTCAAGACAGTCTATTTGGGCCGGAGATCGATTGCTTGATTGATGTCTGGGACTGCACTGCACCTCGATGTTGAGTGACTGAGTGGGACAGGAAACCTGGCTCTTTACCTGGAGGGAACCCCCAAACTTCTGCTAGTACCCAGTCAGAATTCTTTTACATTTTTTACAAGACTGAGTGAGATTCAAACCCCTGACCCATAGATGTAAGGCTGTTTATTGCGCATACAACCCACAGAGGCTATTGTTACAGCCAGAGTACCGTATTTCTTCTAAAGATTTCAGCCACTTTTTTCATCATTTGAAGGATTCGATAATTAGAAAAGAAATATGCTAAATAAGGCCAGACAAATTTGCCCATTAGAGGGAAATTAAGGCAATATGACCCGCTGAGCAGTGTGTGAAAATGGTTATCCTTAAACACAACTCCTCGTCTCCATTTTTGTCCGGCGCACTGGAAAATTTAGGCCATTAGAATGGCTGAATATTTAGAAGAAATGCGGTATATGGAGATCTTACCTTTCGTTTACTATCCAAAATAGAGGAGAATAACAAGGAAAAGTAGAATCCCATTTCCAGGACATAATACCAGTACGTGCTCTGTGTTATTGGCTGGAAATAAACAATATACATTATCTGTCAAAGAAAAAATGACTAATATGTCTGCACCGGCCATAGGATTTCACGGTAACGATCGGTTGACAAGTTATCCTTGTTCTAAAACTATGAAAACGAAAATCTGTTACCCATCACGGAAGCCAGTATATGGCATGATGTATAATGAAACTCGCATCGGTACCGGTTGAATCAGTTATCTTACAATTGTGTTGCTTTTTCAGTGTTAGAATTTACATTAGTATTTCATTGACAAGAAATTTCATAGAAGAAAAGCTGGGCTCAGCCGGCTTTAGTTAAGAGAATTCCATTTCTCCTATGAGGAAGTTTAGGAGCCGGCCATTCAACCGCTCGTCTGTCTGTTGTCAAGTGACCCAAGTTATCATACAACCAACGGTGAAGCTGTAATGCTGTCACATTATTTTTTGAAAATTCCCTAAGACAGACTATTCTTGGGTCGCCTGGTAAATTTAACTCAATAATAAGTTCAATTTCTATTTGGAGCCTGAGATTTTGCAGCAAGAGGTCTTGATAAGTAAGTCAGCTGTCTTTGTTGGAAAAGCGTGATCCATTGGCTGAAAAATGCATAAGAGTTGGGTGTAGATAATTGGTTGTGTACGATAACTGCTTGGATGCCCGTAGAAATGGTCGTATTCAGAGTTCATATGACATATCATCTAATCCTACTCACATGGTCAGGCCATCATATATCATCTAATCCTACTCACATGGTCAGGCCATCATATATCATCTAATCCTACTCACATGGTCAGGCCATCATATATCAACTAATCCTACTCACATGGTCAGGCCATCATATATCAACTAATCCTACTCACATGGTCAGGCCATCATATATCATCTAATCCTACTCACATGGTCAGGCCATCATATATCATCTAATCCTACTCACATGGTCAGGCCATCATATATCATCTAATCCTACTCACATGGTCAGGCCATCATATATCATCTAATCCTACTCACATGGACAGGCCATCATATATCATCTAATCCTACTCACATGGTCAGGCCATCATATATCATCTAATCCTACTCACATGGTCAGGCCATCATATATCATCTAATCCTACTCACATGGTCAGGCCATCATATATCATCTAATCCTACTCACATGGTCAGGCCATCATATATCAACTAATCCTACTCACATGGTCAGGCCATCATATATCAACTAATCCTACTCACATGGTCAGGCCATCATATATCATCTAATCCTACTCACATGGTCAGGCCATCATATATCATCTAATCCTACTCACATGGTCAGGCCATCATATATCATCTAATCCTACTCACATGGTCAGGCCATCATATATCATCTAATCCTACTCACATGGTCAGGCCATCATATATCATCTAATCCTACTCACATGGTCAGGCCATCATATATCATCTAATCCTACTCACATGGTCAGGCCATCATATATCATCTAATCCTACTCACATGGTCAGGCCATCATATATCATCTAATCCTACTCACATGGTCAGGCCATCATATATCATCTAATCCTACTCACATGGTCAGGCCATCATATATCATCTAATCCTACTCACATGGTCAGACCATCATATATCATCTAATCCTACTCACATGGTCAGGCCATCATATATCATCTAATCCTACTCACATGGTCAGGCCATCATATATCATCTAATCCTACTCACATGGTCAGGCCATCATATATCATCTAATCCTACTCACATGGTCAGGCCATCATATATCATCTAATCCTACTCACATGGTCAGGCCATCATATATCATTTAATCCTACTCACATGGTCAGGCCATCATATATCATCTAATCCTACTCACATGGTCAGGCCATCATATATCATCTAATCCTACTCACATGGTCAGGCCATCATATATCATCTAATCCTACTCACATGGGCAGGCCATCATATATCATCTAATCCTACTCACATGGTCAGGCCATCATATATCATCTAATCCTACTCACATGGTCAGGCCATCATATATCATCTAATCCTACTCACATGGTCAGGCCATCATATATCATCTAATCCTACTCACATGGTCAGGCCATCATATATCATCTAATGCTACTCACATGGTCAGGCCATCATATATCATCTAATGCTACTCACATGGTCAGGCCATCATATATCATCTAATCCTACTCACATGGTCAGGCCATCATATATCATCTAATCCTACTCACATGGTCAGGCCATCATATATCATCTAATGCTACTCACATGGTCAGGCCATCATATATCATCTAATGCTACTCACATGGTCAGGCCATCATATATCATCTAATGCTACTCACATGGTCAGGCCATCATATATCATCTAATCCTACTCACATGGTCAGGCCATCATATATCATCTAATCCTACTCACATGGTCAGGCCATCATATATCATCTAATCCTACTCACATGGTCAGGCCATCATATATCATCTAATCCTACTCACATGGTCAGGCCATCATATATCATCTAATCCTACTCACATGGTCAGGCCATCATATATCATCTAATCCTACTCACATGGTCAGGCCATCATATATCATCTAATGCTACTCACATGGTCAGGCCATCATATATCATCTAATCCTACTCACATGGTCAGGCCATCATATATCATCTAATGCTACTCACATGGTCAGGCCATCATATATCATCTAATCCTACTCACATGGTCAGGCCATCATATATCATCTAATCCTACTCACATGGTCAGGCCATCATATATCATCTAATCCTACTCACATGGTCAGGCCATCATATATCATCTAATCCTACTCACATGGTCAGGCCATCATATATCATCTAATGCTACTCACATGGTCAGGCCATCATATATCATCTAATCCTACTCACATGGTCAGGCCATCATATATCATCTAATGCTACTCACATGGTCAGGCCATCATACATCATCTAATCCTACTCACATGGTCAGGCCATCATATATCATCTAATCCTACTCACATGGTCAGGCCATCATATATCATCTAATCCTACTCACATGGTCAGGCCATCATATATCATCTAATGCTACTCACATGGTCAGGCCATCATATATCATCTAATGCTACTCACATGGTCAGGCCATCATATATCATCTAATCCTACTCACATGGTCAGGCCATCATATATCATCTAATCCTACTCACATGGTCAGGCCATCATATATCATCTAATCCTACTCACATGGTCAGGCCATCATATATCATCTAATCCTACTCACATGGTCAGGCCATCATATATCATCTAATCCTACTCACATGCTCAGGCCATCATATATCATCTAATCCTACTCACATGGTCAGGCCATCATATATCATCTAATGCTACTCACATGGTCAGGCCATCATATATCATCTAATCCTACTCACATGGTCAGGCCATCATATATCATCTAATCCTACTCACATGGTCAGGCCATCATATATCATCTAATCCTACTCACATGGTCAGGCCATCATATATCATCTAATCCTACTCACATGGTCAGGCCATCATATATCATCTAATGCTACTCACATGGTCAGGCCATCATATATAATCTAATCCTACTCACATGGTCAGGCCATCATATATCATCTAATGCTACTCACATGGTCAGGCCATCATATATCATCTAATCCTACTCACATGGTCAGGCCATCATATATCATCTAATCCTACTCACATGGTCAGGCCATCATATATCATCTAATCCTACTCACATGGTCAGGCCATCATATATCATCTAATCCTACTCACATGGTCAGGCCATCATATATCATCTAATCCTACTCACATGGTCAGGCCATCATATATCATCTAATCCTACTCACATGGTCAGGCCATCATATATCATCTAATCCTACTCACATGGTCAGGCCATCATATATCATCTAATGCTACTCACATGGTCAGGCCATCATATATCATCTAATGCTACTCACATGGTCAGGCCATCATATATCATCTAATCCTACTCACATGGTCAGGCCATCATATATCATCTAATCCTACTCACATGGTCAGGCCATCATATATCATCTAATCCTACTCACATGGTCAGGCCATCATATATCATCTAATCCTACTCACATGGTCAGGCCATCATATATCATCTAATCCTACTCACATGGTCAGGCCATCATATATCATCTAATCCTACTCACATGGTCAGGCCATCATATATCATCTAATCCTACTCACATGGTCAGGCCATCATATATCATCTAATCCTACTCACATGGTCAGGCCATCATATATCATCTAATCCTACTCACATGGTCAGGCCATCATATATCATCTAATGCTACTCACATGGTCAGGCCATCATATATCATCTAATCCTACTCACATGGTCAGGCCATCATATATCATCTAATCCTACTCACATGGTCAGGCCATCATATATCATCTAATCCTACTCACATGGTCAGGCCATCATATATCATCTAATGCTACTCACATGGTCAGGCCATCATATATCATCTAATGCTACTCACATGGTCAGGCCATCATATATCATCTAATCCTACTCACATGGTCAGGCCATCATATATCATCTAATCCTACTCACATGGTCAGGCCATCATATATCATCTAATCCTACTCACATGGTCAGGCCATCATATATCATCTAATCCTACTCACATGGTCAGGCCATCATATATCATCTAATCCTACTCACATGGTCAGGCCATCATATATCATCTAATCCTACTCACATGGTCAGGCCATCATATATCATCTAATCCTACTCACATGGTCAGGCCATCATATATCATCTAATCCTACTCACATGGTCAGGCCATCATATATCATCTAATCCTACTCACATGGTCAGGCCATCATATATCATCTAATCCTACTCACATGGTCAGGCCATCATATATCATCTAATGCTACTCACATGGTCAGGCCATCATATATCATCTAATCCTACTCACATGGTCAGGCCATCATATATCATCTAATCCTACTCACATGGTCAGGCCATCATATATCATCTAATCCTACTCACATGGTCAGGCCATCATATATCATCTAATCCTACTCACATGGTCAGGCCATCATATATCATCTAATCCTACTCACATGGTCAGGCCATCATATATCATCTAATGCTACTCACATGGTCAGGCCATCATATATCATCTAATGCTACTCACATGGTCAGGCCATCATATATCATCTAATCCTACTCACATGGTCAGGCCATCATATATCATCTAATCCTACTCACATGGTCAGGCCATCATATATCATCTAATCCTACTCACATGGTCAGGCCATCATATATCATCTAATCCTACTCACATGGTCAGGCCATCATATATCATCTAATGCTACTCACATGGTCAGGCCATCATATATCATCTAATCCTACTCACATGGTCAGGCCATCATATATCATCTAATCCTACTCACATGGTCAGGCCATCATATATCATCTAATCCTACTCACATGGTCAGGCCATCATATATCATCTAATGCTACTCACATGGTCAGGCCATCATATATCATCTAATCCTACTCACATGGTCAGGCCATCATATATCATCTAATCCTACTCACATGGTCAGGCCATCATATATCATCTAATCCTACTCACATGGTCAGGCCATCATATATCATCTAATCCTACTCACATGGTCAGGCCATCATATATCATCTAATGCTACTCACATGGTCAGGCCATCATATATCATCTAATCCTACTCACATGGTCAGGCCATCATATATCATCTAATCCTACTCACATGATCAGGCCATCATATATCATCTAATCCTACTCACATGGTCAGGCCATCATATATCATCTAATCCTACTCACATGGTCAGGCCATCATATATCATCTAATGCTACTCACATGGTCAGGCCATCATATATCATCTAATGCTACTCACATGGTCAGGCCATCATATATCATCTAATCCTACTCACATGGTCAGGCCATCATATATCATCTAATCCTACTCACATGGTCAGGCCATCATATATCATCTAATCCTACTCACATGGGCAGGCCATCATATATCATCTAATCCTACTCACATGGTCAGGCCATCATATATCATCTAATCCTACTCACATGGTCAGGCCATCATATATCATCTAATCCTACTCACATGGTCAGGCCATCATATATCATCTAATCCTACTCACATGGTCAGGCCATCATATATCATCTAATCCTACTCACATGGTCAGGCCATCATATATCATCTAATGCTACTCACATGGTCAGGCCATCATATATCATCTAATCCTACTCACATGGTCAGGCCATCATATATCCTCTAATCCTACTCACATGGTCAGGCCATCATATATCATCTAATCCTACTCACATGGTCAGGCCATCATATATCATCTAATGCTACTCACATGGTCAGGCCATCATATATCATCTAATGCTACTCACATGGTCAGGCCATCATATATCATCTAATCCTACTCACATGGTCAGGCCATCATATATCATCTAATGCTACTCACATGGTCAGGCCATCATATATCATCTAATCCTACTCACATGGTCAGGCCATCATATATCATCTAATCCTACTCACATGGTCAGGCCATCATATATCATCTAATGCTACTCACATGGTCAGGCCATCATATATCATCTAATCCTACTCACATGGTCAGGCCATCATATATCATCTAATGCTACTCACATGGTCAGGCCATCATATATCATCTAATCCTACTCACATGGTCAGGCCATCATATATCATCTAATCCTACTCACATGGTCAGGCCATCATATATCATCTAATGCTACTCACATGGTCAGGCCATCATATATCATCTAATCCTACTCACATGGTCAGGCCATCATATATCATCTAATCCTACTCACATGGTCAGGCCATCATATGACATCTAATCCTACTCACATGGTCAGGCCATCATATATCATCTAATCCTACTCACATGGTCAGGCCATCATATATCATCTAATCCTACTCACATGGTCAGGCCATCATATATCATCTAATGCTACTCACATGGTCAGGCCATCATATATCATCTAATCCTACTCACATGGTCAGGCCATCATATATCATCTAATGCTACTCACATGGTCAGGCCATCATATATCATCTAATGCTACTCACATGGTCAGGCCATCATATATCATCTAATGCTACTCACATGGTCAGGCCATCATATATCATCTAATGCTACTCACATGGTCAGGCCATCATATATCATCTAATCCTACTCACATGGTCAGGCCATCATATATCATCTAATGCTACTCACATGGTCAGGCCATCATATATCATCTAATCCTACTCACATGGTCAGGCCATCATATATCATCTAATCCTACTCACATGGTCAGGCCATCATATATCATCTAATGCTACTCACATGGTCAGGCCATCATATATCATCTAATGCTACTCACATGGTCAGGCCATCATATATCATCTAATCCTACTCACATGGTCAGGCCATCATATATCATCTAATCCTACTCACATGGTCAGGCCATCATATATCATCTAATCCTACTCACATGGTCAGGCCATCATATATCATCTAATCCTACTCACATGGTCAGGCCATCATATATCATCTAATCCTACTCACATGGTCAGGCCATCATATATCATCTAATCCTACTCACATGGTCAGGCCATCATATATCATCTAATCCTACTCACATGGTCAGGCCATCATATATCATCTAATGCTACTCACATGGTCAGGCCATCATATATCATCTAATCCTACTCACATGGTCAGGCCATCATATGACATCTAATCCTACTCACATGGTCAGGCCATCATATATCATCTAATCCTACTCACATGGTCAGGCCATCATATATCATCTAATCCTACTCACATGGTCAGGCCATCATATATCATCTAATGCTACTCACATGGTCAGGCCATCATATATCATCTAATCCTACTCACATGGTCAGGCCATCATATGACATCTAATCCTACTCACATGGTCAGGCCATCATATATCATCTAATCCTACTCACATGGTCAGGCCATCATATGACATCTAATGCTACTCACATGGTCAGGCCATCATATATCATCTAATGCTACTCACATGGTCAGGCCATCATATGACATCTAATGCTACTCACATGGTCAGGCCATCATATATCATCTAATGCTACTCACATGGTCAGGCCATCATATATCATCTAATCCTACTCACATGGTCAGGCCATCCTTCCCAACACTTCCTCGTATCCCACAACCATTCTTTCTACAAAAGTCAAAAACAAAACAATCATCTTCAACGTTTATACTTGGGTCAATAAACAATACAAGTAGATGAACATGTACCACTTTTTGTTTTTAAGGAGGAGGCGGGATCACACAGGGGGAGGAGGGGGAATGCGGGACGGGAGGGGATAGATGAGGCTCTATTTGATTGATTGGACATTGTAATATTAGCAATGTGACTGGTGAGACTTTCACTCTAGACACTGAGAAGAATGAAAAAGATTGATTGTTTGGTATTTTACGCCGCGCTCAAGATTATTTCACTTATATGACGCCGTTGCCAGTTTTATTGTGGGAGGAAACCGGGCTCTATGCCCGGAGGAAACCCACGACCTTCCGTTGGTAACTGGCAACCATCCCACATTCGAGTGAAAACCCAGTCAGAAAATTTTCAAATTTTTTTGGACTGATTGAAATTTGAACTCGCGACCCATTGGTGGAAGGCTGTTCGGATTGAGCGTCCAACGCTCTGCTCTACCTACTGCGCCACGGAGGCCCCAAGAATGAAAAAGAAAAATGTACTTACATTCCACATAAAAACACCTCCTAATACAGCACTTGTTGAGTAGAACACAAATTGATAACTGTAAAAACCAAAATACAAAGAATTACCGGTATTATCACAGATGTTAGGATGGAATATTAGTTAGATCCGTTGATGATATAAGCCAAACACAAGACTATATTGGAGGTAACACATACGGCAATCAAGTGAAAAATCCACTCAGAAATTTTTATTTGGTCCGAGTGAGATACATGTATGAGGCTGTGTGGCATCAATGGAAGGCCTGTGTCGGACTGAGAGACAATCACTCCCTGTGTCGGTCTGAGGGACAATCACTCCCTGTGTCGGACTGAGGGACAGTCACTCTAACAGACCAAGCCACCGAGAAACCCCCTAAATTGCTTTATGTACATGGACTATCATACTATTATTCAAAACTTTGTGATGAAAAACTTAAACAATGCTTACTGTAGAAAAGAACAACACCGAATATACATCAAGGGTTCCATTAATTTAACATATTTATGCAGGAAATAAGCACGGATTCCGGGTTTTCAATTTTTGTAGGAAAATCAATCTTGTGAGACAGGTGACAGAGAAGCTACATAACAAACCTGCATTCTCGAAATTTTTTCATGTTGCTTGGAGCATTTTGTAAGCGTCGTTTCCGAAGCCATCGATGAACCTTTATCTCCTGCCAGTCCAACTGTTTTGATATACCCTGAGTAGAAGACACATAAAATGCACAATAATGCAATTTTAACTGAGGTTTTATTTGTTTAATTAATGAACCTTTTTACGATTATTTCTCCTACATGAATTGTTCTGTTCCCTGTGCATTTTATATAAAACCATAATTTTTCAACATTTGGATGTGAGCATAAAACTACACGTCTCAGGGTGTGTTTCCATGGACCTGCGTTAACGGATGCAATTGTTTAACGGATGGGATGAAGTCTTTCCACGGACTTACGTTAATGCATGCCATTGATAGTGCAATCTGTCATAAAGCTACGGTCAAAAGTCAAGGTCATATCTTTGACAACAATGTTTGTTGGGGAAAAAATGTGAATAAGTGAACATCTACATAGCCTTTTCATACAAAATACATTTACAACACAAACCCAAATAACTAAAAATGAGTAAACAAACTCATTTGTTGTTTTCTGTGGATTTCGATCTGACAGCAAAAGGTCATTAGGATCGTAAAAAACCCTTCAATGATGTCATGATTAGTGAAATCCCTCGTCCGTTACCTTCTCCGATGCGTCATAAATGGGACAAGCTCCATCCTCCGTCCGTTAACCAAGCGTTAAAAACTATCGGATTGACCACGGAAACACTATAGCGTATTTCTGTAGTTCCCATTCTTTGGTGGAAAACGAATGTCCGTGGAAACACACCATTAATGGGAGTATTTTCAAGGAACACAGATTACTTTCCTTTCGGTAGGTATGGTAATTATTTTTTATTAAAATATTGTTTTTTAATTAATGTCCTAGTTGTCTAATTTCTATTTTGGCAATTTTTGAAAATAATTAATTAAACTTTACTTGTCCCTAACAACTTAAATGGGCTCGTAGAAATCTGTAATCTATATTATATATAGGAGCAGATGGCATAGTTATATATTCAAACCGTTACCAAACTTCTCAACGCCTGCAAAGGGTCAAAATGTTTTACAAAACTTTTAGATAAAGTTACGCAGTAAAAGGGGGAGACAGATGCCTGGAGCAATGATTATACCCTTTTCTGATAAAGTTTGGCAAAGAAGAAAAACAACAGTACCAGTATCAAGGAAAGTTTCTATATAGGACTTACAGTTATTTCTTTAGGTGGAATAGCCTTTTTCCCATATTTCCTATAGAGAGCTTCTAATATTGAGTTAGGCTGTGCTCTGTATGTGGTAGAACGAACACCAAGATGTCTCCCAATGGGTTCAGCAACATAACTGAAATATCAAATCAAATTGGTTACACGATAGAAAAAAAACAAAGAAACAAGAGTTTCGGGAAACCCAAAATACCCCCGGAAAGGCACAGTAACTGCAGCTATACCAAAACAAATCCTTCCATATATATATTTTTGAATATATGCAATGGGTCCTTCAAATAAAATATCTCATTTGGTGTTAAATGTCCAGGTCTTCAGCTTGGAGTCCCGCTAATTCTGACTGGTCAGTGGGTTCAATCACTTCCTGAAGACATCACTGACCAGGATGTTTGTCACATTTTATATATGTATATTTGAACAGAGCCTAATCTCTGATATGGTCAATGGTGTGTAAATATACAAGTCTTATCTGTTTACACTTACAACCAGGTTTATGAATATTGTCAAACATATCTTTAAGCAGCTATATTTGCTTTACCATATGGGTAATAAAACTGAATTGAAGAGCCTTTAAAACAGAGAAATAATTATAATTCTAAACTTTTTAGGTTTTGGCCACCATAGCTATCACTAAATTATCCAAAGAAGCTGACACACCTTCTACCCATAAGCTATATCCTCAGAAAAAAATGTCCAGATGGAATCAAAACTTTAGAAGTTATGGAGTGAAAGGGAATATAATACATAATCCCAGTCAGGAAGTCTCCTTTTTGAAACATGGCAACTCTCCGTAGCGTTCAGTCCTTCGTGCCTCACATTAACGCTACATGCCGGAGCTACAAAGAAGGCTGCTTTTTTTTAAAACCCATTTCCCCAGTTAGTCTGCAATCGGTTCTGTAGCATTACCGTTTGACTAATGGCGGATAGTGATTTCCTGACAACATAATGACTATCAGATTAATAAACAAGGAGGCAGGTAAGGAATTCACTTTTGGTGAATAGACCCTTTCGGCGTAGAACCACGTGTTTATGACGTTGTTCGAATTGTATGGCATTGACGTCATCTCTCTGTTGCGGTCACTGTGACACGCCTTTTTTATATTACGTCATAGACGAAATGAACACGATTCTGACGTCGGATTGATCCAAAAATTCAATTTAGCGTCATTTTGCCATACAAGGCTTCTGCGCAAGCGTCAATCCTTAACATAAGCCGAAAGAGTCTATTATATAACCCTTTCCCTAACCTGTACAGGGCACAAATCAATCCATTTACTTCCCAAACCTGTTTACGGCACTTTTTTTACTTTTTGTCTCCGAGTCATGGGACGCGTTGTTGTTGTAACAAGTTTGTATACTTACTTTTCAAATAGATATCGAAGAGCTAAAAGAAGGATGCCTATAAATGGCGTCACATACAAATCGCTGGGTTTGGGATAAAGAACTTTGGGATCATCACTTTCCAATTTCTTCCATGTGATCCCTTCTGGGAGCCAGATTGTTTCGTCCCAGAAGATTTCCCTTAACGACATCATCGCCATTTTCCGCCCTTGGTTATGACTAAAACTCAGACCGTGATGACGAGCCTATCTTTGTGTACCCACGTACTGACAAGTGCTAGTCCAATCGTGCCCACATGCTTACCTCCCCTTCGCTTCAGAACTAAGCATGCGAAGATTAACTTCTCTGTTTAGATTGGTGAGCAGTCTTGCTCATAGAGATCTAAAAACGTTATTTTTAGATCTCTATGGTCTTGCTATGCATAGATAGCCGCGTCATCACAATTGACCGGACATACATGTATGGTCGGTAAACGGACTAATATTGACTCTCACAAGACATGCCTCAGCATGCTTTTAGTTTTAAATCAAAACAATAGTGTCCCAAACATGTTTACATGTAAATAAAGCACAAGTTACGCCAAGCACACTGTGGGGTAAAACATAGGCCTACTTTACAAATTAAGATTCACTTGACGGTTTCCAATAATGTTTAAAGTGGCATTAATTAGTTGCCAAAAATTTTGTCATAAAACTTTGTCATAATTTCTGACGTTTAAAAATCACCGAAAAGTCCATTGGCCTACAGTCTGTTAGCTCCGGCATGTATCGTTTAGGTGAGTCCCAGCTCATTAGAGCTATATATTGAAAAAAGTTAAGAAGCTCAAAAGACTATTTTTTTTTACTCAGTATAACAAGAAAAATAATCATGAAGTCAGAATACTTTATCGTGTATTCTCTAGACTAGAAGACTACCCGGTAGCACTCAAATTAAAAAGCTTCTGGATAGCACGCCATCTTAATTCTGTACGTCATCTTCTGTAAAATAATGTCATCTTCTGAAAAATAACCGATAATTATATATTCTAGTAGGGAAGATACAAATATTTTGGCAGGCAAGGTTTCTGACTCAAATTCAAAAATTACTTCTTTTTTTTTATACTGAAGGCCACATTTATATTTTAAAAAGTAATTTTGGAGACAGAAATCCAATCCTGGACCATCAGATTTGTGGTGTGGCCTAGCCTATACATGATCAATGCGATTTTCAACAATTTGTAGTCGTTTTTTAAAATTAATTCATTTAAAAAACTGCCCCCCCCCCCCCCCCCCCCCCCCAAAAAAAAAAAAAAAAGACTGGGTTTTCACTCGAACGACCTAGATGGAATGGTTGCCAGAACTTCACCACCTGAAGGTCGTGGGTTTCCCCCGGAGAGCCCGGTTTCCCCCCACAATAAAACTGGCTACGCCGCCATAAGTGAAATAGCCTAATCTTGTGCGCGGAATAAAACATCAATCAATTGAATCGAAACTAGTTCAATGACGACCTAAACCGGAGATTTATATTCATCCCAATGTAATCCAATTTTAGTTTTAACTCGCCGGACTGTGGAAAATGATGTCTCACCAGGAGCATCTGGATTGACTAAAATAAGTGAGTTTCAACTTCTGTAACCAGGCTTTTACTCGCTAGGCTAAGGTTAAGATAAACGTAACTTGGATGTTTATAAACCAGGAATAAATGTCATGTCTGTCATCTTGATTGATTGATTGATTGATTGAATAATGTTTTACGCCACACTCAAGATTATTTTACTTATAAGGCGGCGTTGGCAGGTTTAGTGGGGAGGGGGGAGGGTCTTTGACCGGAGGAAACCCCCGACCTTCGGTGAGTGCCTAGCAACCGTTCCACGGATATATTATTTTAAGCTAAGATTATACAATACTACCTTAAATAGCAATGCCCAAATTATTAGAACGAAAAGGAACACAGTTCTTTGCTAACTTCCACAAATGAAAACTTTTGTTCCTTGTTGCAGTATTTAAAAAGGGTGGAATCATATTAATAGGGCCTGGGAGCTTCCCCGCGAGATTTTACGATATCCAGTGACAGATGACGTCACTTTGATTGACATCTTTTGCTCTAAAATGTCAGTACCATGCATGCATCACATTTTAACGACGAAGGCTTACCATATGCGCAATGGCAGAGCAGGTGACAGAAATTCCCGCAATACCCACGCTCCCTTATTGGAGTCAACAGCAACATAATGCTGTTTGGGACATTTCTCCCTTTATGTACACTGCACAATTACTTTTATTTGTAATGCAGGTGTCATCGAAAGAAAAGGTCGCCGAAGAAGAAATATCAAGTCTACCATTGTAACATTGCCAGCATCCTACCTGAGGAGTTCTCAACAGTTACAGAACCTAGGGCAGATTGACTGACATCAAAAGAAGAACTGGACATAATACAGTTCTGATGCTGTTGAATAACAGAAACTTGGTTCGACACTCTGAATGTTCCATAGCCGCACTCATGTGTCTCTTTCCTGTGTTACTTTACTTGCAGGTCACAGTGTTTCAAGGTGTATTAAGGGGCCTTTGTAGCTGTCGGCAGTCAAGGAGTCAATACATAATTGCATACATTCAACAGTGCTAAACAATAATTGTGTCTGGATTCCGATAGCTGTTGTACAACAAAAATTCGCAGTCCAGACAGTGTTCCTGATTAGCACTCACTCTGAAACTTCGGGGATTTACGTGCGTGTCAAAGCCGACCGGTAGCGAGCGAAGATAGCCGAAGGGAGTTCCGACTGATTAGCACACTCGGAACATCCTTCGGCTATCTTCGCTCGCTACCGGTCGGCTTTGACACGCCTCGGACAGTCTGCGCCTTTTATACGGCAAATCACCGTATTTTTGGGCTGAATAAAAATGGCGTCGAAAGTAAATATCAAAATGTTTTACTACAGACGAAAGAATAAAACAAAAATAATTATAAATTTATTAAATGCTAATATCATTTAGAAAGATATTTGTTTATATAATATATTTAGCCCGGTAAAGCACATGTTGTGTAACGCAAAGAAGAGACGCAGTTTCGGTACGTTCCAGGAATCCTCCAATACTTCAATTATAAAACTGATCGCGCCTGAAAGTTAACAAACAGAGTATTTCGACTCCTTACATTAGCACGAGGACACTTTCGATGGGCCCTGAAGAGGATATGGAAATTGTACGTTACACGGCTACCTTTTTGGTCGCCACATTCAAAATGACCTGCAGTCTATCAGAGGGTATTTCACGCACGTAAATCCCCGAAGTTATCAGAGTGATTAGCACTCAATCTCATTCTCGCGAGATCCCCTGCTACTACGTGAACGCGACGGACCTCTCAGGCCGTTCCAAGCCATTTTACCCAAAATTTGGGTAATCAAACTTACTTCCAAAATTGATTTGTACGTGATCTTTACCTGATTCTATATGTTGGCTTGTATTTCGTTTTTGGTACACGCCCTTAAGTTTTGAATTATCGTTGAGGAAATACAGGGACTATATTTCTACCCTCCGCGATTGTGAACAGGCAAGCCTACAACATGCTATTTTGTCAATCGTGCCCACATGCTTACCTCCCCTTCGCTTCAGAACTAAGCATGTGGCTAATGGCGGGACATCTTAGACATGGGAAAACCCACGAGAGATGGGAAATGGTTATAACCGAACAACTTGTAAAATTAACTGCCCCATACCTTCCAAAACCCACTCTTAAAAGAGAATACATCCAGAAAGCATGGTGTTTATGTCTGAAAGGGACAGAAGCCGTTGAAAGCTGTTCAAAATATAGTTCCTGACGTCATTTGTCAACACAAAACATGGCGACGGTTCCGAAGACTAGTCTGAGTGGTCGTTCACAGCTGTTTACTAGCTAAACATTCCTTAAAATCACGACCAGAAACGAGGGACTATACAGGCAAGTATATAATTTTTATCTGCTGAGATTTATAGCGTTTGCATCCAGCACTAAGGCATCCAGGTAAACTCATTTTACTTTCAATTGTATTTTGCGGTTAGGCGCAGACAGTACGGTCGGTAGTTGTAGCCAGCACTACTCTGCCTGTACAGGGCCATTCCAGCCAGCAGGTTCATGCTTCAGTCAGCCCCTGCGTCCAGTGCCTGAATGTTCGTAGTCATGCTGTTTGTTTGGTTTTATTTTATGTACCCCACATATGTCGCACAATATCTTTCTTTATATTTTGAACTAGTTCAACTACGCTGGTACATTTTTTTCTTTGGGAATTGTTTGTATGTAGGCCTACATGTAATATATGAATTATGATTTATTTTAACTAGCAATACAGTATTTAGAACAAGGGTAAACTAATTTGGCATGAGCTGCAAAATATTGATATTTCATGGATGATCATGAAACAATACTAGGAAATTACCAGTTATGCAAATCAGAAATGCAAATTAGATGATCTGCTAAAGTGGTGTAAATAAGTAACTTAGGCCTAGAATGAATGAAATTATATACATCCCTGTTATTTAAATTTTGTTTACAGTTTTCATATAAACATTGCTTCATACAGCTAAATGCATATTATTTGTTTTGATGTCTTTTATTATGGGTTTTCGATGTACTCTAAACTCCCAAAACTGTTAGCAAAAAAACAGCAACTTTGGATGCTCATGCCATTTTCAAAAAAAATAATTTAGGAAAATAATCTCTTCACGTAGGCCCTACATATATTGGCTGGGAGGTGAATATAATATAATAATAGCATATTATAACTATTCAATAAAGAGGGACAGTGAATAACAGTTAATACAGTGGAGAGCTAAATATATTATATCAATATTGAAAAAAAAAAATAGTTTCACTATTTTTTTTTTCAAATACATAAAGCTATGGTGAAAAAAAAAAAATATAGACTTGCATTTTGAAAGGAAATATCTAAAATATCTATAACTTTTATAGAATTTTGTGTTCAATAATTGTAGTTAATAATGATATTGTAATTAATTTGTTATTAAACAACATATTATATTTTTTGTTTCAGATTAAGCTGTTTTTCACTGCAGTAAAATCCTATCTGTCATGTCATTATGGTTCATGAAAAATAAAAAAAATGAGGATGTGCAGAAACACTAGAGGGTGTCAAGAACTATCTGAAAACATTGAATATAAAAGTTATAGGTTTATTACATTGAACTATGTTACCATGTGCTCAACATATCAGGCTGGGGAACATTACCAAGATTTCGACATGCAAGTTAACTTGCACTTGACTGATGCCGTGGATTTCTTCATTTCTTTTGTAAAAATTGGACAAAATATATACTGGTACGGAAACTTGGATTAATCAAAAATAGAAAAAGGGCGTCATTTACGTTTTCATTTATCAAAACGTGTTTTTCCCAGGTATCCTAGTAGATGAACATCATTTCATAATTGCATGTCCAAATTATAAAGATTTACGTACCCCTTTATTTTCCCAAATCATTGATATTTGTCCTATATTTAGTACTTTAAATGATCATGAAAAGTTCATTTTCACCTTACTTAACAATATACCTGCATTATGCAAGCCAATATGTCAGTCAATTCAACTGGCCACTAACATACGACATCCCACATTATAAACTTGCTATTGGGCACAGGCCCTCCTATTAATTCTATAATCTATATGTTTCTGTATTCTCTTAGTTAACTTAATGATATTGCTCTTTTTAAATTGATATACACTGTCCTTCACTTGGTGTTTTGTACAGTGAAATTGAATTGAATAAAAGCCAATTAGAAAATAAGATAGCTATTTGAATAACCTTTAAAGTTTCAAGAGACATTTCTTCTTTAACAGAATCTAATGTGTAATTTTCAGATTTGAGAACCCTTTGTAAATGAAATGCTGTTACCAAATTAGTTATGTCACATTGTCCTCTATAAATATATATATAATGTACGAGATAAAATGTTATAATCTATTACAATCAATGCATATCTGTTCAATTCTAGATCATTTTTGTTTTCTGTTGATGGTGGGAGAGAGGGGAGTGGGTTCCTTGGGGTAGTTGTGTAGAGAGATAAAGTGTCTCACTCTGACGTGTCCCAAGCCTTCCATCCATGGGCCTCCGGTTCGAATCCAACTCAGTTAAAATAATAAAATGGAGAAACAAAATGAGAGGGTTTTCAATATATATGATCATGCAAGCACCTAAAACGTCAGATGTTTCCATGAGGCAAAAAAGCCTGGCTTCCTCATCAAACACTGCACCTCGCAATAATGAAATTAAATAATTCAGACCGTCATAGAAGTCGAACATTAATCAACAAGTGGAAGGTCAGGATTTCACATTTCTAACCCCCTAATAATTGAAATAAATCTTGGATTATTGGGGAGGATGAAAAAATTCAATGGTCAATCCACTCAAAATTGTTTGGTAAAGATAACTTATTTTGCATCTACCTAACAAGAATTTCTTTCCATGTTACTTTTCTACTTCATTTATCCTTAAAACAAAGTTAGACCCAGTCAATGAAGTACATTTTTTTGTCAGTTCTTATTTATGGTGCCAGTTACACTGTAAGAGCTCAGATTACCAACTTTAAGGTCCTATTTGTCAGGCTTACTGTAATTATAAATTTATAAATTTAAATATCTACCCCGATCTTTGCATTCTGATTTTTTCTGGTTGTTCAACCAACAGCTGAATACCAGATTATTAAATAATAAGACAAGGCATTTACTGCAGTGAATTGTGGTAGGGTATAGGCCCTATACTCTACTGTCTACACACCTCACTGTCTGTCTCAGACACTTTACACGTGTTCAACTTCAAGAGATCTGTCGTAGTATATGTGTCTTTGTACAGTTGATTTCACTCTTGAAAAAGCAAAATCATAAATCTAAAGTCAGTTACAAACATTCTTAGAAATTTATTTTTTTCTAATGGCCTTCGCGTCCAGCGAAAATCTTTATTATAGTTATACAACCAAGCTACAATATCAACGTAATCGGCTGTGGGCCACGTGTTTATTTATAGGTCAAAGAAGTTCTCGCGGCGGTGTGGTGTGGCTGAGATCAATCCGCGTACATGGACTCTCTAATATGGCTTCCGTATGGCTGAGAGGTTAAGTCTCGCATGCGAAGATTAACTTCTGTGTTTAGATTGGCTATTTTGTATGTCTACGTCACATGATTGTAGTGAGAGTATTTCTCCGCAGCTCTGGCAAAAGGGGATTCCCCTTAGCAGACTAATGCAAATGGCTTGTAACGGCCTGAGAGGTCCGTCGCGTTCACGTAGTAGCAGGGGATCTCGCGAGAATGAGATTGATTAGCACTGTGAAACTTCGGGGATTTACGCGCGTGTCAAAGCCGACCGGTAGCGAGCGAAGATAGCCGAAGGATGTTCCGAGTGCTAGATTTGCTTATAGCGCTTCATAAAGGCCATTAGTGTATTACAGTCTTAATAGTTCCATTCAGTACCATTTGTTTGAGGAAATAGACAGTTCTGGAAAGTATGTAGGGCCCAGTGCATTGGTTTGATATCAAAGATCTAATATAGTTTTATTGAGGCCATCAATGGCAATAAAGCTGATTAGTGGAGAGTTAATTACACTAATTGACAACTAAACCATTAATTAGGGCGGGAATCCCGACACTAATTCAACTACTGTTGTCTTTTGTGCTAACAATAAATATAGGTGTTTAGTTTATTACAACAATTTATGATGGGGTATAAAGGTCTAAATGATATACCTCTTTTTAACACAATTAGAAACTTGTCTCCATGGTTATTTTAGACCAGAAGATATTCCCTGTGCCCGTGTGTTTTAGTGTTCATAAATATATGTAGCGCCGAAACAGCTGTATTCAGCTTGTTTTATTGAAAGTCATTTGGCCCATGGGCAATGAATCATACTCTCCAAACCTCATCATTCACATTTTTTACAAAATCAAAAACAATTGCTATGGACATCCACAAATTTCCTGTCACCATGTGCCGCCATTGTGTAAATGCGGAGAAGTTTTATCGCTCGATTGCGAAACGTAGTTCGGACAAAAGCGGCAATTGAACTGAAATCAGCATCAAAAAACGTAATCTGTCACCAGAAATGTGAAATTTAAATCTCTGAGGAAATTCCCAGGCCCTGGTGTTTTATTTCGACAACAAAAACGATTTTGTTATGTTTTGTACAGAATTACAATTGATTTCATTTATATGGCGGCGTGGCCAGGTTTAGTGAGGGACGAAACCGGGCTCATTGCCAGGAAGAAACCCCCGACCTCCGGCTAGTAGGCTACCTATAGCAACTCTTCCTCATACGGCGACAGAGTGAAAAATCGGAAGTTGGAAGTTTATTGCATCACATAGCCTATACCAAAATTTAATTGATTAATTCTTCAAAGGACCGTCCATTTTTTTTAAATTTGATACTTTTGCTTTAGCTGCCAAAGTTCAGGGTATGAATTTTCTTGAAAAAAACTAAAGGATTGACGATGAAATAAAAGTTATCAGTAAAACGAGAAACATATACGAACCAAATAGGAGTGCAAAAAAGGACAAAATTCTAATACATATTTCGCTGGGATTTATAAGTGCATTTTTGGGACTTCAATTGCTTATAAAACCACAAAAACGTACATCTCCAAGACCGGTATCATCGGAAAGATCTTAACATGTCATTTTCGATAAAAATGACCAAGAATTAGTTAATTCTGTTTCAACAGAATTTTACTCGTATTTGGCAGCTCGTGCAACTTTAATGTGCGTTTTGGGGCGAGAATGGTTTGATTTTTTCCATTTAATAGGATTTGATACTACATCGAAGAGCTGCCTTTACGCACTTCCCAGTTATATTTATAGACACTAAAATGCACTGGCACAGGGAAAGCTGCTTGACAAAATAACTAAGTTTCTAGTTGTGTTAAAAGGGGGTTTGATATTTAGGCCTTTATACCCAGTCAACACTGTAGGTTGTTGTAATAAACCAAAACCAATGATATTCCATAAGGTTGAAGAGAGACAGGAGTTTGGCTTAAGTCTATAGAATTTTCTGGAATACTTTGTAATATAATTTATATATTAAAGGCACACTTGCCGCCGTAGCCTGTTTAAAGAAAACCAATTTACACGAGTTTACTACGACTAATACCACTAAACTTAAACATAGGACACATAAAACATGTCTAGTTAGCTTTAGAATGTAAAAATGGGGTGAAAAACAAACGAATAATCGAAGCTTGATTACAACAACAACGATCAGTGTCGGTCAACTTTCGTGTTGGATTACCCTCCTTATAGGCCTTTGTATCTGTGGTTTACACTCAAACATTTATCAGCAGGCTTTTCCAGTCGCTGTTAACCAATCGTCAGCCTGTATTTCTCAGATAAATAGGCCTACCTAAAATTACACTGTGCCGTTAGTTCACTCACTCGACTGAAACATAAAATCGCCAATAGGGGGCAGCTTGGTTTGTTTACGTTCCGGGTACCTCACAATTCAAATTTTCAAATTCAAATTAAAAATACAAAGTGACGTCCAAACTTTTAAATTTTGGTAAAAATAGAAAGTTCCTAACTTATATTGTCTGGGAAAAATACAGAAAACGGTCTTTCTTTTTTAATGTAAACAATATTCCTGATTTTCGCGGCAAGTGTGCCTTTAAAGTGAACACTTTAGGTAAAATACAATATACTTCATCTTAAAGACAATATCTACCTGGTCCCAAAACATGGTTTATTTATTTTTTATGACTTTCCTACAAGAAGCTATGGTTAATTATTCTCAGATGTCTGGTGACTGGATGTCACTGAAACATGTGTACACCTGGTATGCTAACCTGCTATTGGTGTATTTAGGTCAAATAAACCAATCATATTGCCATTTGTAAGGTGTGCACATGTTTCAGTGACATCCAGTCACCAGACATCTGAGAATAATTAACCATAGCTTCTTATAGAATTGAATAGATTCCACAGAATAGCAGGACAGGTCACAAGTAAGCCCGGATTATCGGTCCTACGGCGACTGGTATTATATGGCTGCTAATGTGTCGAGTAAAAAAAAAATTCGGCAGAGCCCAGATTTCTCGGCTAGTCACAAGTGAAGAATAAAACCACTGAGCCATGACATTGTTACTGTTGTCACAGGATTTAACAAAATACACGTAACAATAGGTGAAGTATTCAATTAGGAAGGATAATCATTGAATGCATCAATGACAGAGGTTTGGAAAATCTGGACAAAACCCAGAGTGGGCAGAACATGGTATCCTTTGTCCAACGGGCGTGACAAGAAAATCAGGTTATATATATTTAGGATCACTAAACCTAGCGCACACGAGAGGCGCCGGCTGAGCTACAAGGTACGTGTGGCCAAGGGAGCAGCTACAGATTTCAGCACAGACGATGCGCTCTCACCCAATGTCACTACCCGTGTTACGTAATATTCTAAGTGGTCACATGATTTAATAGGCACACGGGATTGGACTATCCCTCCTCTCAGCTCAGCCGGCAGCTTACGTTGTGCGCACACGGTGGGATTCTTGCCACGAGAGGCAGAACAAATCAAACATGCTAAATACTTTCCTCACCGCCTCGAGAGGCGAAATACTCACCATAATTAACGCGCACACGGGGGAAACAGCTTAGCTCTCAGCCACGCGTAGTCGGCAGCTCAGCCGGCGCCTCTCGTGTGCGCTAGGCTTTAAGCACACGGACACAGGGAAAACCTTGTTTCTAACTGTGTTAAAAAGAAGTATATCATTTAGACCTTTAAACCCCATAAATTGTTGTAACAAACCAAACCTATGATATCTCATTAGGTTGACGACTGAGCAGCTGAGCCTTGGTCAGTAAAATTTTCTGGAAGCCTTTTGTAACACTTTGACATTGGTTACACATCTTAACTATGGCAAGAACATCGGTGGACTGAGATTAAACCCCATTATTTCAACGATAAAGTGTGACTTGCCATTCTTCTTGTTCGGTGGTTTCAAGAGCAGACGGAAGCAGAAACAGCTAAACAATAATAATTTGAACTGAATGGCAAGTTTGATTAGCAACCGTTACCCCCCACTCAGGAGCCTCGATCAACAGATTCAAACTTCAGGCGATTATGTAAACAAAGACCTATGGTACGAAAAATATCCAAATATTTATCGGCTGAAGGCCAAAGGTTGCTAATGGTTGTACGAAGACCTGGTCAACTTGATCATTATGTATATGGGTATAAAGGTCTAAATGATAAACTTTTTTTAACGCAATTGACTTGATGACGTCACTTGAAAATTACGTGCAAAGCATTTCGGGAGATTGAGGGAAATTCACATAATTTTACAAAATGGCCGAAGGAATATATCTGTATCGTAGAGGACGTAAAAGGTGGCAGATCTTTCGCCGGTGCGTATCTGTTGTGCTTCTGACTTGAAGACGTGCGGTTCGGTACACAACAAGTTGTTTTCATATATCAGCATCGACTTTTAAATACGTTATGTCATCAATGTGTTCCATCAATGGAAGTGACGTCTTACTTTTGAACCCGTTAACAAAATGGCGAACTGAGGTACATTTTACCCAGAAAGCTTTGCGTAAATCTGCGTGACGTCATCAGGCACGGCGGTAATTAGAAACTTGTCTCCATGGTTATTTTAGACAAGAAGATTTTCCCTGTGCCTGTGAGTTTAGTGTTCATAGATATATATAAGAAAAAAATAGATTCCATTTTATTTTCCTCCATGGGTATAAAAGGAATCAAACATTTCATGTGCGTTACAAGCTGTGTACATGAGTGGTAACATACGGGGACGCATGCATGCATGCTCACACATGAAGATCGATGAATATTGCACCTTAAGAAATGCATGAATGCATATGCACACCTGTGCACTAGTTAACACATTTTTCTAGGTTTATTAAAATAACTGAATTCTTGAAGGGTTATGGCCCACCTTAAAGCGACAGCTTGTTTATGATAATGCAGTATTTGAATTCATTGTATTTCTGAACAAGGTGGGCTATGGTGTCCGGGCTGTCTTGGTACACCCTTACAGTGACAGCAGGGAGCACATAAACACTAGGGTTAACCTTTAAAATAAATGTAATCGAGGCATCTATATCAATAAGTTAAAGTGGCATGAGCTGCCAAATTAACACTTTTTTCAAAATTTCTGATCGTCACGACAGTAAGAGACTTTGAAGGCCGTTGAAAAACTAAATGATTGGCGTTGGAATGAGGACAATTCATACAGTATGTGGCCTATACAAACCGAAAATGTCAGTGTTCGAAAAGTAAACAAAATTTAAATAACCAGGACGACCATTCATTCATTCTAAGCCAAAGTTAGTTCAAAACAATACTTTATCGTACATTCTCAAGACTGGAAGCACTGAAAAGCTTCTGAATTTTACGTCTTGAGAAAAATAGCCAATAATTTCAACATTCTTTTTTAACGTCAAAATATCAACATTTTGACAGCTCATGCCACAACAGTTCAAATGTAAGCATTGACTTGGTTTATATATGATTTGTGTCATACAGACCATATTAGGGCCTAATTTGTTTTTGTCTGTTTTCTACTGGCTATTGCTAAAACTAGGAGGAAGGTCCCGGTAAAGACTCCTATGGTTGGCCATCCCTGTCATAAATCGGTATTTTGTACCATACTACAAAATAGTATGTACCATACTACAAATCAAAATTTATAAGTAGTTGATAAATGACCCAGAAAACAAATCAGGTCCGGAAAATAATCGAGTTCGGTTTTCAGTCCAGCGGAATTTTCCTCCAGGCCTTTCAAAGCCATTCTAAAATAGGGAATGGTCCATGCGCGGAGATATCATGTCTCGTGTAGATGTATCTCGTAGTACTTATCGCTAGCACAAGATCTCGATTGTATTGGTATAACCAGAAGTCTATGAACAGGGAAGTGTGAAATGTCGCATTACCCCATATTCAGGGCACTGGCGCTTTCAGCCTGCTTATACTACATTATGTGACGTTTATGCGCGGTAGATTTTGAAATTGTCAACGGTTGCGCAATTTCAAATCAGAAAATAAATTCATTCTCCACTGACTGCATCTATCGGAAATTCCAGTAACCGCAGTTCGGAGAATGCATTGGTTTTTATAAAAGCTTTACCGAACATGCGACTCTGATATCTCCATTTGGACTCAAATCGTTCCAAACAAGTCTTCTTGTCTCATTTTCAACTTTATGAAGTTCTTCGGAAACTTTAACTTTTGCTCCATCAAGTACTGTTATCATAAATAAAATGTTCGCCATGTTTTTTCTTATGCATCCCATAATAGTTCATATGAGAAAGTGAAGAAAAGCCACGCTTTCTGACTAACCGAGAGAGGGCTCTGTGTATGGTGACCTCTGGGTCAAACGGCGCCAATGCCCTCAACACTATGTAATGGAACGCTTCACACTTCCACATTTATAGACTTCTGGTATAACCAATGAACTATACATGTGGAACGGACACGTCTCGTTGGCTGGTTTGGATCTGACATGTAAAACACGTCGCCATTGCTGAGTGATGAGCGCGTGCATGACCGACCAGGATCACTATAGCTCCATCTCTTAGTAATGGCGGCGTTTGATGCAAATCAAATACCACGCGACCTCCATTCCACGCATTGGGTACTGGTATAACATCGGAATTGGGTGCTTCATCTATTAACATTTTCATCATATGGTAGCCTCTCGCTCTGTGGTTTATACAATGATAATTAAATGCTTGTTTGATTGTTGGCCAACGCAGTGAGCAATGATCACTGTTGAAGTGTGAAGGTCCAGATCAAATTCCAATGAAATTACTCCTATCATGTCACTCGACTGGTTTATCAACAAACCTATATTTGACACTATACTATATAGCATACATAATATCACAGTATAGTAACCACGGCCTTATGGCAAGTCTCTCTTTTTTTATTCGGGAAGTCTTGATGTCATTAAATAATTTAGGATATTAGAAATTGATTTTATGGTATCAAGAATTTAATTTATGGTATCAAGGATTCAATTTATGATATCTTGAAATCATTTTAAGAAATATTCAAATGATTTTAAGAAATCTTTAAATGATTTTAAGAAATCTTTAAATGATTCTAAGAAATCTTTAAATGATTCTAAGAAATCTTTAAATGATTCTAAGAAATCTTCAAATGATTTTAAGAAATCTTTAAATGATTTTAAGAAATCTTTAAATGATTTCAAGAAATCTCTTAATGATTTTAAGATAGGCCACACCCTTACCATGCATGCAGGCTCATTGGGGTGGGCACGAGGCTTCAAATAGAGGCTCCAGAGTGAGCTGTTGCACGCATCGGTGGTTTCGTTCTCTTCTGGCTTCATGTGTTTTCGTCCGGATTACATAATGCAGTTATAAACTAAAGAATGTTGACCCTTTACAGTTTACCCTGTAGAGTTCACCCATGTAGAACCTCTGTCAGACAGTAGACAATGTAGCTCAGAATTCGCACTAATTGCTCGTTCAATGTACATTTATTTGCTGAAAATCGACCAATCACCTTTCATCCAAAGTCAATAAAATCTTATTTATCTATTTAACAGAAGTTGTAGCAAAAATGTAAACAATTCTACACAGCTAGTCCCTTTAAACATGTGGATTTTTTTTTTTAAGAAACAATAATCCTTGGGGTTCTTAATCCTCAGTAAAATAATTTTCATTGGCGCCCATTCGCGGATCCAAACAGATGGACGGACAGTATCATTCGGCATGTCAGGCCCACACGCCCACGCTTGAGGCTTCCCCGCCCCTAAATTGCAACAGGTGCACACTGGAGGCAATTCGCGGACCTGTACTGTGTAGAACAGAAATGATAACAAAATTATGGGAATTGGTAGAGGTCGTTTGAAGTTCGAAACCCGGGCTACACGTACGGTTTATGATATGCGGATGAAGATACTGGCATTCGATGTGTATGTAATTATTGGTAGCAATAAATATCACTATTCGTAGATTTTAATTTACACTCCAATTATAAAACCGCCTGTTTATTTAAAACAGGCTCGATAACAGCTGTCGGTTGATACGTATTTTCAAGCTGGTCGAATAAACATAATGAAACTGAAAATAGGTCTCACACATAAACAAACAGTAAAAAACTCCTTAAATAAATTATTGAAATTTAACATTATCGTTTAAATCTTATTAGAAGTAAATGAATAACCGTTTACTTCTGATCTCACCAACCCCCCGAGGCGTTTCACTTATTCGGGTATTATATTCTTTTTGATGAACAGGTACCGGGTAACTCAGATTGAATTGCCGCCATCTCAGTCAGTTCTGCAATAGAACAATCTATTTTTAGATGTGGACGCGAGCACCTGTATACCCATAAATTACAACGTCATCATATTTGGTGCTGGTCAACAGCAGCTGTTGTGACGCGTAAATCTCTGTGTGAGATGGTACATAAATACAGTGATCAGTTCAATGGATAGAGACAGTGTACTCAGTGTGTTCTTGATTGTTTCAACTCTAAGACTCAGATAAAACGAGTCATCGTAAAGGTCAGAGGTTAATTGTTGTTTGTGGTGGTGTTTATCTGTCAATCGCTCATATTCTCAGAAAGAATTTGGATAAATCAGCATGTTGTGGTGGGACGAATTCTGCAACTTCCTCTGGCGTGATAGAGCTTTTGAGAGCTTTTGGTTCCCACCGGACTACACATGGAAAGATTTTGAAAACACAGACAATGGAATTTACCATCCCCAATTGTTTGACTTGCTATACGTTATTCCTCTTTCCATAGTCATTGCTGTACTGAGGATACTGTTTGAACGGTAAGTGTTTATACTGTAACTTGTGTAAGTAGGGATGTGCAGCATAAAATTTAAATACACTTTTTGTATTAAATAATGGGTGGAAATGAACAAGCATATCCCAAAATACCTTACAATTGACCATTTATACCAAACCTTGACAGTCAAACTCTAGGAAAGATCAACAAAGTGTCCAACCTAAGTCTAAGCTTGCTAATGTAGAACTGGTTAAACACACAAGAGTTCCAAATATGCCCATAATTCAGTTCTCCACACAATATTCTTGGACAAAAAAACTATATGTAGGAGAGCACAATTTTCATTGGCCTAAAGTTCACTAGGAAGTGTGAGGGTTCAAACGAAGGACCACATTTACTGTTCAGGAATGTCATATCACAAATCAAAGTTGTCCCCTCATTTGGACCCTCTCCTGTTCTACTCTAGCTTAAAATGGAATCACTGTAGAAAGACACAGGTAAAAGATGCCAATTACACCAGCCATTAGATGTTTTGTTGTTTATTGGAGTTATCAGTTTTGTATTTTTTGTTTGAATTGCTACTTTGACTTTCAAAATATTTTTTTTTGCTTGGCCTAGACACTGTATTTCAGATCCAAATACTGAATGTTTATGCTGTTGTTGTTGTTAGATTTCATGTGTACATTGACTGTTAACAAATCCTAACAGTTCCCATGTAATCAAGAAAATAATTTCAGTTAAAGGCTATTTTTGTATGCAAATGAACCCATGTGACCTTGGAAGCCTCATTTTGAATTTCACATTTTCCCCATTCACCTCAGTATCAACTAAAAGCTGGCAGATCCATCCAGGGTGAGCATCCCTACTGTAAGTGTAATAGTTTAAAGGAACGGTAACCGTTTCCGTTGGTCAACATTGGCTTGCATTAATCTGTTAATGATTAATAGGCACACTCATGTCTTACTTACCTGCTTACTTTACTTGCTGGTCAGATATGCACCCATTAGTTGGAAATATCTAACCTCTACACGTATTCTATAGCCAGGGTATTGGTGTTGTGCTAGTTGAAGTTCTTCAAACGCTGTTGCCAAGATATTGATGATGGGCGGCAAACAGAGTTGAAGGACCCTCCATGTTGGAAAATGTATACAACTGTGCATAAACTCTTTGTGCGCAAATTTTCTCCTAATTTAAGCAACGCAACAGGCCCAAACCTAATACGCATTCAGTTCGATCTATAAGTTCCCGTTCCCCCCCCCCCCCCCCCCAAAAAGCGTTCAAACACTCACATCTGTGTTGCATCCTCGTCGTTTTTCGATTGACAGCCCGAATCTCCCGCTGGCCTCCTCGTTTCCGTTAGACTGAACTGGTGAAATGTACGAGCACAAGTTGACCTTTTGAGCCTCGTTTACGGATTTTCTTGATACACATACATGTAAGCGAGGCTCAAAGGGGTTATCTTGTGCTTGTACATTTCCCAAGTTCGGTTTAACGGAAACGAGGAGGCCAGGAGCTGAAGTTTGGGCCGGTTGCGTTGCTTAAATTAGGAGAAAATCTGTGAACAATAGAATTACATGCTTTCCAACATGGCGGGTCCTTCAACTCTGTTTGCGCCCATCATCAATATCTTGGCAACAGAGTTTGAAGAACTTCTGTTGTGCTGAAAATGCAACGGGTTGAAAAATCTAACTTACGAAAATCACCTCTCATAAGCCCATTTCAAGTTTGACGGAAGATCATTCTCACAAGGTCAGTGGTTTGGGCAAAGAATCGTAGGTAACGTAAAACTTGCCGTGCGGTTAGTCATTCATCCCCTAACCATACTGTGAGTGAGGGGTGGCTGCGGCCGATGACTTTTGGCACTTTGCCAGCCAGCTCTTCTCCAGAGAGGGAGGTTCACTACCGTGTGTCCCAATTCTCAACAAATTCGGTGAGGTTTATGCATGTTTTATTGACAAAACGTTAAAGAAAGACTTAGGGTTAGGGACGGAGTTTATTGACAGAATAAGGTTAGGTTTAGCCATGTTTATTCATAAAACCGAAGGACCCCCTTGGATTCGTCCAAATAAGTCATCGCTGGTCAAAGGGTATATAAATCTCAAGTGCGCATACGTGTATCGCAGTTCAGGTAACATATAGAAATCTAATACCTCTAATGCTGTGTTGATAGTCTAGTGGTATGATGCTCCGGGGCGATTCCACCGTTACGTGTGTGACTTTCAGACAGTTTTTTGGTGAAGTTTTGTTCATCAGGAATTTTCTTAACAAAAAATATGAACATCTAATATAGAATCCTGTTTCACTTGTTGGTGGTTGTCATTTACAGATGGCAAGTTGGTTCTTATCACTTAACATTATCACTGACACAGCAATAGAAAGTGGTGTTACGTGTGTGACTCACACGGAATTGAATTTGAGGGGTAGGGAGATAAATCTTCAAAAACGTGTGAATTGAGAGGGTTTTTTTTTCAATGATTTTAGACACATAAAACTACAGTGAACACCACATACAATATGCTCCTTTAAGTTGTTAAACACATTTTTGTTTTTACTATACCTTCGAAACAACTGTTGTTACGTGTGTGACATTTGTGTTACGTGTGTGACATCGTGTGAATTGGAAAACATTAAAATCATTAAATTGTGATCATATAATGAGAATTAAAGTTTCTTTTGGGATGTTGTTACTTGACATCATCATGGCTGTCAATCAACTTTATGGATTTAAAAAAATATATAAAATTACAAACAAAACTAAAAATTGAAAATATGAACTTGAAATTCTAACCAACACATTGTTGATTCTACTGTACCCAGGATAACTTGTTATATACAGTCAAATCTAAACTGACCACAAGAAACTTAAAGACACAGTCTCCATCATAGCCTTTCTGACATTTGTTAAGAAACCCAATTTACACTAGCTTATTGCAAGCCAACCACTAAGATTAAACATATACGTTGGACACATCATACTGTACATGTCCAGTTACATTTAGGTTTAGGAAGTATACGCTGTACATGAGGGAGAAAAGCATACGAAGAATCAAAGCCCAATTCCAACAACAACCATCAGAAACATTTTAACATTGGACACATTATGAATTTCAGTTATCTTTAAAATGTATAAAGTGCAGTGTGAAAGCATACGTTGAAGCCAAAATACAATTACGATCAAGGTTTCGTTACCCTCATTTCAGGCCTTTTTGTCTGTATACAGTAAAATTTATCGGTAGGCTTTTTGTGTCCTTCAAACCGCTCCTCAGTCTGTATTTCTCAGATAAAGTTCATACTTTATACTGTGCCGTTAGATCGCTCACACTGTTCAAATCATAAGGGCACATCCTCAGGCTTGGATCTTGTTTACATTGTGAGCACCTCATTAATCAAATTTTCTCTTTCAAATTAAAAATACAAAAGGAAAAAATAGACATTTCCTGTCTGGGAAAAATACAGAAAACCGTCCATTGTTTTTTATGTAAACAGTGTTCTGGGAAAATAAAATATGGCATCTGTCTGAGATGGACACTTCTAAAAATTACCAGATTTTACCATACATGTAGTTGAAACCTTGTACTCTACATTAACAATTTCAGTCACCTCACCCAGGTATATTTCATGATCATATTTGACAATACACCAGGATCCAACCTGTATCTAATTCAGAGGTAGCTTGCATCTGACCAACGTTTAAATCAAAACAATATCAGGTTCTTTTTGACCAGCAACATACCAATATCCTCTTGGACATACAGTGTAGCAATGGATTATATGCATTTTTTGAATTCGCGGAACCATATCCACATCTACCCATGGGTTAAGAGCCCTGATGTTTTCATCTATCTGATCCTGTGATGCATAGCTAACAGTTGTGGCAACCATTAATTAAGAGCCCAGTGAAGGTCTGAAAAATCACTGACCTAGCCTAATGATAGTTCAGTCTTAAAGTCTTCAGCTTAAATCCTTATAAACCTGACTAAAACTTCCCTCCTGTTGCACTTGTGTGATGGTAATTCAGTTTTGGAGGACACATGCTGCCTGTTGGCAATCAAGGGGAGTAAGTCTCTTTGCAAAATGGAGAAAACATTTGAACATGAGTACATGTAAAAGTATGTGTCACACACGTAACAGTCACACACGTAACGCTAGGTTACGTGTGTGACAGTTGTTTATATAGAATGCTGAGGTTTCTCTGCTGCATGAAAATAAAAAAATAGGAAATAAAACAGTTCAGATATAGGAGCTAACTTATAACACTGAACAATTTTTATATGGATTGTAAATATTTCTCTGAAACCTAATTTAATGTTTCCAACGTTACGTGTGTGACACCCAGGGAGATATAGTCGGAAATATACTTTTTTATGAAATCGATTCTTTCCAGGATGCCATTCTATTGGGTTTGTTGATTATTTTAATGCCTAGAGATATACTTTATGAGATATAATATTCTATACTACTAGAAATCTTCACTGCTACCTTGCTCTGAATTTAAGAGAAAAAATCAGCATCAGCACGCAAAAAATACGGACATTCCTATGCCAGACAATTTTCGGTGCTAATTGAAGATATATATTTATTTTTTTTCTCTTTTCTAACACTAGGAGTACTAATTTCTTGAATAAAAGCAAAAAAAATCTAATCTAATGGATTTGAAAGTTTAGCTTGTTAGGCTCACTTTCGGTGGAATCGCCCACCAGAGGGTCTTGGGGGCCTCCGTGGCTCAGTAGGTAGAGCGTTGGACGCTCAATCCGAACAGCCTTCCACCAATGGGTCGCAGGTTCGAATCCCACTCAGTCCAAAAATTGGAAAATTTTCTGACTGGGTTTTCACTCGAACGACCTATGTGGGATGGTTGCCAGTAACCATCGGAAGGTCGTGGGTTTCCTCCGGGCACAGAGCCCGGTTTCCTCCCAAAATAAAACTGGCAACGCCGCCATATAATTGAAATAATCTTGAGCGCGGCGTAAAACACCAAACAATCAATCAATCAACCAGAGGGTCTTATTGTTCTGCGCAGCTTCTGATTGGTAAGATAGGGGTTGAGTGTGGATCTGAATAGAAAAACAAAAGTATTCTGTTAACTTAGGTGTGTTGCAATGAAGGGAGTTCTCTATTGTAAGAGGTCAGGTGGCGCTGTTGTCTACAGCAAGAAAGTGCGCTCAAAGAAGCACTGACTGACAGTTCCAGACATCTTCATTTACTACATGTATGTTTGAATACTCCTAAAATATCAAGGCCCGTATAATTATAGAGCGTTTAGTCAAGAACCAATGAATGCAAGCCAGTTAAAAACTTTCCCACGATTTCTCTACCCACAATGGTTCACCTGGCTGTTACACTGTGGCTCTTACAATCTATACTTTTTACCGAAGTCTTTTTCTATAACGTATCAAGAAATATTTAAAGTCATAAGATACCTGCTTTGACCGACAAGAAGAATGATATTATTTCTGGCTCAAAAATAACACAGTTAAGTTTTTTTTTATTCTGTTTTTTAAAGAGCGCAGCGTATGCACCGCACGTGATATAAATACTTTTGTTGACTGTTAGCGGACAAAAAATGTCAACTGATAGCTTCAGATATATATTTTGGCGTGTATCAGAAAAAAAAATTGGACGAAAGAAATGATTTTGAAATAAAGCATAACGTACAAAATGAGTGGGTAACCACAGATCTCCATAACCGCTACATGTAATATTAAATGAACTGCTGGTCAGTGAAAGTTATACACCTAAACTCTGGTCTCTGGTCTTCATAGCTGTATGTGAAATACTTGCTCACTACTCACTGAAGGTTGGGTGTCCCCCTGGGCAAAGAGAGCCTGCTTGTTGATCAGTGTAAGTTTAAAGTAATTCTTCCAGCTTTTTTACTCTATCAGCTATCGTGAATTTGATACATGCAGTTAGCCTGTCCAAGTGTTGATTAAGTGTTACATACTACATGTCAATCATTAACAAATATAACTGTCATTTATCCTTGTGTTTCTTTCTTTTTTTTCCAGCTATATAGGTTATCCCCTGGGGTTGAAGTTGGGTTTAAAAGCAAAGTCGAACAAGCGGCCAATCACCCAGCCTATATTAGAAGAAGCCTATCAGGTTACACGATTTCCTGATCATGATGTCATCGTGGTAAGAATGAAAGCTGTCAGATCCATTTTAAGCCTCGTCCACACTATCAAACATCATCCAACATTTGCTGAGTCAACATCGGTCGACTTAAGTTGAGAGCTGTTGAGGACCCGTCCACACTGTTAAAAACATTTCTCAACAACGGTCAACTTTGTTGGACGATGTTCGCTCATGTTGAGAGTATTTTGGGGATAGTATCAGTTTTATTGGAAAGGAAACCCGGGTCTACTCGACTTTGATGCCTGGCAACAAGCTCACTTGCGTTTATCAAATATTTTTTTCTCCCAGCCATTAATATTGATTGATTGTTTGAAATTTGTGTTTTACGCCGAACTCAGATTGTTTCACTTAAATTTCGGCGTTGCCAAGTTTATTGTGGGAGGAAATTGGTCTCTATGCCCGAAAAAAAAAACAGTCAGAAAATTTTAAATTTTTTTTGGGACTGATTGAGATTTAAACCTACGATCCACTGGTGGTAAGTTGTTCGAATTGAGCGTCCAACGCTCTACCTACTGAGCCATGGAGGGATGGAGGCCCCCGTCCTAGCCATGCGATTTTTATGTCTTTTTGGAGCTCAGTGTGACCCGTGTTTGAAAGGTTTAAGGGTTTGTCGTTCTATCAGGTGAGCCTTGCACAGATCCTATGATCTACTGCCTTATTCCCATCCTGTTATTTGCAGATTACCAGATGATCAAATGTGATTGTCAGGTTTTAAATCTAGATGGTTAGAAAATTACTTTGAAAAGTTTGGTGAATTACAGAGATCCTAGATATAAATTAAAGCTGCATAGTTTCATAGAACAGTTAGGATTTTCGAGCTTTTTCAAAATACACCCAAGTGATTTTTGACAAACAAACTTGGAAATTTATCAGCTTGTTTTAATTTTTCTACCGAAACAAAATTTTTAGATCAGAAAAATTTCACCAAATTATAACAACGGTTGGCACAACAATTCAGAAATTTTAAATAAGTTAGGATGGCCCTGATAAAGACGCGAAAAGTAAGCTTGGATAGGTTTTTGTTAAATCGCCGAGGTACGGGTATTTGGAAATTACAATGTAAACTTTATTAAAGTTTTTAATCTTCATGTTTGATCCACATAGTGGCTCAGTGCTTCAATCTTGGATGACCGAGCTTACGACGTCTCAATCTAAGTCACCTACCTGTTACATCTGGCCCCAGCACCATCGATATAGCTTCTAATGCGGCCTTCTTTCGGTCTCCTTTAGACACATATTGTATAAGCAAGGGTATTTTTCATATTCTTCTATAAGGGAAACTATCTCCCCGTGTACCCAAACCCTTTCTTTTGCTGTGTACGTCGCCATGTTGTTGCAGTCGTGTTTGAAGACAATCACATGATTACTATATACTCTTTGATTGGCTGAATTTGGTCAACTTCATCAAACAAGTTGAAAAAGAATTGACATGCGAATTCTTCCTCAACAATGTTCGACGAATGTTTGATGATGTTGGATAGTGTGGACGGCGCTTTAACAACTTCCGTATTCTCGTTACTTTTTTGGATTACACTTTCTTGAAAAATGGCAGAAATTCTTCTACAGATTTTTGGTGAAACCCAAAACGGGAATCGAACCCGGGTCCTAGAGTATGGCACATATCGCCAGCTGCCTTATCCATTCAGCTAACCGGCCACCCAGACCATTTACAGACCATAAGATTTCACGGGAACGATGGGTCCCGGTAGCCTGTTCTAAAACTACGGAAACCAAACTATGTTACCCATTATTAAAGCCAGTATGGTATCATTTATAATTGATGTCCAGAAACAAATGATAACTGTAACTTTAAAAGACAATATACACCATGGGGGCCGTTTCACGAAGCCATCATAAAGTGCGATCAATCACAGTTGCCATGACATCTTCTCTCTTAACTATGGTATCCATTAGCAACTATGCGTCGTTTGCGATGCGACTGCTTTGTGAACCAAGGCCCTGACTACACATTGAACACATGTGATGTATCCTTGTTAGAAATATTAGATTAGTTCTATACCACTTTTCCTTGTCGATGTATGGCCCCTGATTTTCCACCCCTTGATTGTCCCTGGCTCATTTGTGACAACAGTCAAATGTCATTTGTTATAATAGGCTAGCATAGGACCTTAATGGCTGAAATGGTCCCTCAGTCCGATTCATGCCTCCTGTTGATGGTGGGCGAGTTTGAATCCCACTCAGACCAAATAAGAATTGAGAATTGGATTTTTCACTGGATCCCTGTATGTGGGAGAGTTGCTAGCCGAAGGCCGGATTTCCTCCGGGCAAAGAGCCTGGTTTCCTCAGCCACTTAAACTGACACTCTACACTAGAATGACGTAACAAAACGTCACCAAAACTCCGAGAAAAAATGATCACGTGATGAAGTATAGATCGCTGATTGGCTGTGACCTTAGGATTGATTGGGAGAAAATAGAACATACTCAGCTCTATCCTTACGTTTGCAAGACTGATCAGTCTGAGACGGATCTGAAGAGTCTTATGGCCGCTCATTTAAAAACACGTTCACCAACTGATTGATCGCAGATTCACTACAAACTGGAGCCTAAGACGATCGGATCAGATCTTAACTTGAGCAGGGCTTTAGAATTTCAGCTTGAAAGCTCTTGGCAACAACGATCTTGAACCTTCTGAATTCATAAATGGGTGGACTAAAAATGTCCGTGTTCTAAGTGGATTGCTCTATGTTTAATGGTGACCAGTTACACTGGCCTGTTTCAGTAGGTAGAGCGTTGGAGGCTCAATATGAACAACCTTCCACCAATGGGTCGCGGGTTTGAATCCCACTCAGTCCCAAAAAAATTTGAAAATTTTCTGAATGGGTTTTCACTTGAACGACCTATGTGGGATCGTTGCCAGTTACCAACGCAAGGTCCTGGGTTTCCTCTGGGCATAGAGCCCGGTTTCCTCCCACAATAAAACTGGCAACGCCGCCATATAAGTGAAATAATCTTGAGCGCGGCGTAAAACACCAAACAATCAATCAATCCCCTCTATAAATGTCAAACGCGTCCATTTACATGTATGTGAAATAATCTTGAGTTTGCTGTTCTATATAGATCAATCAATCAGGGAAACTTCAAATATTGTATTTAATCAATTTTGCATAACTTTTTTTCAAAGGGTCTTTCCAAGAAAACTGGGTTAGCAGAGAGACAAGTTCAAAGATGGCTACGGATGAGAAGAAATCAAAACCGAGCAAGTGTCATTATAAAGTTCACAGAATCTAGGTCAGTTTAAATGTTTTTATGATTTATATCATGTTATACAAACTCGCCATCAGTTGATTTAATATTGAAATATATGTTTACTGTAGTCCTGTTAAGCCAAAAAAATTTAGTAGAGATGAACTCCATGTTGGAGACATGATTGTCAGCTAAATTAGAGATCATTAAAATTTTAAAAAAAAGACACCCAGATTTTAACAGACGATTTCAACGGTTGTCTAAAGTTACCTAAGCTGCCAAAATTCAGACTTCTTTCATAATTTCTGATTGTCAAGTTCCGTATTTCTTCTAAATATTCAGCCATTCTAATGGCCTAAATTTTCCATTGAGTCGGACAAAAATAGGGACGAGGAGTTGTCTTAAAGGATAACCATTTTCACACACTGCTCAGCGGGTCATATTGCCTTAAATTCCATCTATTGGGCAAATTTGTCTGGCCTCATTCAGCAGATTTCTTTTCTAATGATCAAATCCTTATGAGGAAAAAAGTGGCTGAATCTTTAGAAGAAATATGGTATATGTAAAGATGTAAACATTTGATGCTCAAATAAAAAATATAGGTATGAGTACATTTTAGATGGGACCAGATTGGGTCGTTAACTTAAGTGTTGGATTTCCCTCATTTCAGGCCTTTTTTATGTGGTTTATATTATTAAATTTATTGGCAGCCGTTTAGAGTCCCTCTTACCCAATTGTCAGTCTCTTAAAGTAAGTAAAATTATACTACATGTATGCTGTTAGATCGCTCATACGACTCCAGACATTAGGGAGAGAATCATAAGAAATAAGGTGTCTCCTTTTAAAGCATGTCTTGAATATTGAATAGTAAGATAGTGTGCTATAATGAATTTACCCTTGCAGGCGTATTATGAGTTTCTTGTTTGGGATAATAGACCCTTTCGGCTTAGAATGGCGTTTTATGGCGTTCGAATTGTATGGCATTGGCGTCATTTCTCTGTTGCAAGTGCTGTGACACGCCTCTTTTGCATTGCGCCATAGACAAAATGAACACCATTCCAACGTCAGGTTGATCAAAAAACTCAATTTAGCGCCATTTTCCCAGACAGCGTCAATCCTAAAGCCTAGCGCACACAAGATGCGCCGGCTGAGCTGCTGGCCACGCATGGCTGAGAGCTAAGCTGTTTCCCCTGTGTGCGCGTAAATTTTGGTGAGATTTTCGCCTCTCGAGGCGGTGAGGAAAGTATTTAGCATGTTTGATATTGTCTGCCTCTCGTGGCAAGAATCTCACCTTGTGGGCACAACGTGAGCTGCCAGCTGAGCTGAGAGGAGGGATAGTCCAATCGCGTGTGCCTATTAAATCATGTGACCAATTGGAATATTACGTAACACAGGTAGTGACATTTATGTAGCTTAGTGAACTTGGGTGAACAGGAACTTACCTCAGACGAGAGCTCAGCGTCTGCCCTGAAATCTGTAGCCACTCCTTGGACCACGCGTGCCGTGTAGCTCAGCCGGCGCCTCTCGTGTGCGCTAGGCTTTAAGCCGAAAGGGTCTATTGAATGGCCAACTCAAACGAAGTTGTCAAGATAACTGTTTGTAAAAGCATCCACTAAATATCTTGTTATTAATGACTTTGTTTCAGCTGGAGACTTGTGTATTACTTCTGCATACTGGTGACCGGAATCTCTATATTATGGGATGTAAGTTATATCATATTTATCTTATAATAACTAGATTGGCCAATGACAATCAATCAATCAATCTTACCCAATAAATTCTCCCACTTCTGTGGTTGCCAGTTACCAGCGGAAGGTCGTGGGTTTCCTCCGTGCATAGAGCCCGGTTTCCTCCCACAATAAACTGGCAACGCCGCCATATAAGTGAAAAAATCTTGAGCGCGGCGTAAAACACCAAACAATCAATCAATCAATCCCACTTCTGCTGCCATTACTCAGGTTAGTTCACCCCCGTCTTCCCATACCCATCAGTCTGTCAGTCCATCGACATCTGTAAACTCGTCCCCACCCCCCGCAGTCATGGATTCCGAGGCTTGTAACTCGATCTTCTGTTTCTCCTTTGCCGTTTCCTACTGGCCCCTTCCCCTAGACCGAATACCTCTGCCCCTTCTTTTCTTCTCCCTCAGAACCGACAGTTCTTAATTCATCAGTAACTACCAAACTTCAACCAGAGTAAAAGATTGATTGATTGTTTGGTGTTTAACGCCGCGCTCAAGATTATTTCACTTATATGGCGGCGTTGCCAGTTTTATTGTGGGAGGAAACCGGGCTCTCTGCCCGCAGAAAACTCACGACCTTCCGGTGGTAACCAGAGAACAAGAAAACAAATTGTTGAAAATAATAAATATGTAAGTTCTATGGGAAATTCATTCAGCATCTTTTGTCTTTTTTGAAAAGAAAGGCTTTAATATATTTGTGACTTTTTATGATTATGTTCAATAATGACTTCTTAAACTTTGATCTTTTTTTCCCCTGTAGAAATCTTATGTATGGGACTTGAGCGAGTGTTGGAAAAAGTTATCAGAACAGGTATATATAAGTATTTTATTTTGCCAGGGCTTAGTTAGCACTTCAATTCTTCCATAAATCAATCAATCAAAAACCTATTTTGTTCCCCTCCCCCCAAATGGGTAGGTAAGTAGTTATGCTTTTTGAGGGGTTACCTTTGATATATATGTCATTATTCAAGTGCAAATTTTACAGTAAATAAACTTTTGTCTAAAATAGCCCTTTTATTCGTTCTATGGATCAAACAAGTGAATCTTTGAAAAACGTTTCTAATACATAACTGTTTGACTCTGAGATATTGTTACATACATGGTAAGCTAAATCGTAACCCATTCAATGTTTTTGCGGTGTGTTTAAAAAACTAGACCTAACACTCTTTTCTTTTTTTTTTTGCTTTTTGTCCTATATAACTGACAAATATTATATCACGTGCCAAACTCCACAAAATATTATATCATGTGCCAAACTAAACAAAATAATATATAACTAGGGATAGAACAAACCCCATGGGGTTTTAATCCCGCCACACCATATTGTCAACAAACTTTGTATTACTTGTGTGGTGTAATAAATATGAATGAATCAATCAAATCAATCCGGCAAAATTTGAGAAATGCCGTTTGGATTCGTCCAGTTCTGTGTGACGCAACAACCAGAACATCATTTGTCATAATAGCATGCTCCGTTCTAACAGCGTTATCACAAATGCAGTTCGTCAGGATGTGACATCATAACCCATCCCCCTATCAACATACTGTAGAAAAGTTGGTGATTTGTGCGTAGGTGTAATAAAATACCGGGTATACTTAAATTTCTTAATAATATATTAACAATTTTCTAGTTTTGCGCCAAACCTTTTTTTAAGTAAAACGAGATGTATTTGTGTGGATTTTGTGTATATTAGAATCTACGCTCTACATTCACTTTAAAATGATAAACCTTTGATACTTAAGCCTGTAGTATTTGATATGTTACAGCACATGACGACGGACGTTTTCTGTTACTATTTGATTGAAATGGCATTTTATGTGTCCCTCCTGGTCTCACAGTTTTTTGATGTTCAAAGAAAGGTAAGTTGTTTTTCTCTGTTACCGTATTTCTTCTAAAGATTCAGCCACTTTTTTCCTCATTAGGATTCAACCCTTAGAAAAGAAATCTGCTAAATGAGGCCAGACAAATTTGCCCAATAGAGGGTATTTAAGGCAGTATGACCCGCTGTGCAGTGTGTGAAAATGGTTATCCTGAAACACAACTCCACGTCTCCATTTTTGTCTGACTCGATGGAAAATTTAGGCCATTAGAATGGCTGAATATTTAGCAGAAATACGGTAATGTAATTTTCTGACTGAGTTATTTTCCCTCTGATTACTACCATGGAATAAATCCTCAGGAATAGTATGTGCAGTTAATAAAGAAAATCCAAATCCTGGCCTTGGATTTTTGATGATCTTAAAGGCAGATTGGGGCCTGAGGCCTCCATGACAGTTGTGGACACTAAATCAACACCTTAAATTTATGCCAGAGGATTTTACGATAGTTATCAGTTTCTTTATACTGTTTGTTCTAAAACTTTGAAAAACCCAAAAAAAAATGGAAAACTTTTCTGACTGGGTTTTCACTCGAACGACCTATGAGGGATGGTTTCCAGTTACCACCGGAAGGTCGTGGGTTTCCTCTGGGCATAGAGCCCGGTTTTCTCAATAACCTGTTGTTCTAAAACGAAAATATGTTAGCCAGTATATGGTAATGAAACAAGCATTGCTACTTGTTGGTTGCATTTCAATATATGGAAACGATTCAATGTTTCTGACCAGCACCTAAATTATCTTGCTTGTAGTACCATATTTAAAATGACATCAGCTTCCAAAATGTTAGCTGAAATTGAATTAGTTATAAATTGTTTGTCATTATTATCATGAAGTACTCAATAGGAGCTTTTTGCGCACTCCAATCTTACGAGCAGCAAAAACCCTAAGCTGTACTCAAAGATATGGATTTCGTTTGTGGGGGTTTCCGCTGTTCAAAGAGCCTGGTTTCCTCCCCCGACTCAAACCTGACAATGCCACCATTCTATTTAAAGTGAAATAGTAGGCCTATTGAGTGAGGCGTAAAACATCAATCAATCTGAGACAAACACCTGTTTGGAGGGGGGGGGGGGGGGGAATCCATACCACCGGACGTTAGCAGATGTATTAGTAATATGCTGTTCAATATTTTTGTAGGATTTTTGGTTGATGTTAACCCATCATTTGGCGACCTTGACCCTGATGTCGTGGTCGTGGTTTAACCAGTTCTGGAGGATAGGGATTATCATTTTGTGTCTTCACGATATCTGTGATGTGTTCCTCGAGGTAAGACAAAAGCAGTGCCCTCAAAATAATTTTGTGTATCTTTTGAGAAAGTTAATTTTTTTCTGACATTCTGATTCTCATGCAGTAAATCCTCAATCTGACAATCAAATTCCATGTAGTTTAAAGTGGCATGAGCTGCCAGAATTCACACTTTTTTCATAATTTCTGATCGTTACGACAGTAACAGGCTTTGAAGGCCATCGAAAAACTAAATGATTGGCGTTGAGGAAAATCCATACAGTATGGGGCCTGTACGATCAGAAAACGTGTTCGAAAAGTAAACAAAATTTAAATAACCGGGACGACCATTCATTCATTCTAAGCCAAAGTTAGTTCAAAACAATACTTTATCGTACATTTTCGAGACTAGAAGCACTAAAAAGCTTCTGAATTATACGTCTTTAGAAAAATAGCCAATAATTTCAACTTTCTGTTTTAACGTCAAAATATCAACATTTTGACAGGTCATGCCACTTTAAATACACCCGTTACTTGAGTTAGTAAACTAATGTTTGTGTTTATATCAGTTATCCTAATTGTTTACCTATTTGTAGTACACAGTGGTTTGTAATTTGTGTTTATTTCAGGTATCAAAGATGTCCATCTAACCTGATGTTTGTGTTTATTTCAGTTTTCAAAGCTCTTCACCTATTTGAAGTACACAGTGATCTGTAACCTGATGTTTGTGTTTATTTCAGTTTTCAAAGCTCTTCACCTATTTGAAGTACACAGTGATCTGTAACCTGATGTTTGTGTTTATTTCAGTTTTCAAAGCTCTTCACCTATTTGAAGTACACAGTGATCTGTAACTTGATGTTTGTATCCTTCTTCCTATCTTGGATTGTAACTCGACTCATTATATTTCCTTTCTGGTAAGAATTTGTTCCGTCTTCATTAAAACGTGTGTTTTTTGTCAGTGAATATACCTTATGTATTCTAGAGAAATACGAATTGTTTTAATAAACTAGTAAATTCTAATACATGCAGTTTATTATTCAATTAGCTTTAGGTGTTTAAGGAAACTGTTTTTCTTTCCAGTAATGGGTACCACACTTCTCAGTTTCATACAAATATATAAAATATAGAGTTTAATTAGTTTCTTTTAGAAAGTGGGTATAACAGTATTCTCGTTATTTTGGGATTACACTATCTTGAAAATATGGCCGATAATCCTCTACCGATTTTGGGTGACGCTCGAAACGGGAATTGAACCCGGGTCCCACAGTATGGCACCTATCGCCAGCACTAAATGCCGGCTGCTTTATCCATTCAGCCAACCGGCCTCTGGTTGGCTGAATGGATAAAGCAGCCGGCATTTAGTGCTGGCGATAGGTGCCATACTGTGGGACCCGGGTTCAATTCCCGTTTCGAGCGTCACCCAAAATCGGTAGAGGATTATCGGCCATATTTTCAAAAAGTGTAATCCCAAAATAACGAGAATAATATCAAATATTGTTCAAGAACATATTGTTAAATAGGTTTTGCAAGATATGCTATATTAACGTGTAAAAACAACGCAGTGTGTAGTTAGTAAGTCTGATCAGGGTTTCATAGAAGGCCAAATTGTTTAGGCCATAACCTTAAACTTTTTTTACATTGAGTATTTTAGTTGCCAGAAATTGAATATTTCCCTATTAAATTATGTGCAATACAGTTTTTATGGGGCTAAATTAAATTAGAAACTTGTTTGAAGTTACCAAGTCCTTTATAGTGACATCTGGGATGAATATAAAATGCCTTTGTATTATAGTCAGTCTACGGGCAGCGGTTTGGCTCGCTATTGTCTGTCCCAGACTCCCCGTGAAGGCATTCCGATTCATTCGCAGTCTATATTATATTCACGACATTGGTAAGGTTCGGAATGAATCGGAATACACAACACGGGTTTCGGTACTCTAAAACTTCGGGGATTTACGTATGTGCGTGTCAAAACCGACCGGTAGCAAGCGAAGATAGCCGAAGTGTGTTCCGAATGGGGTTTTGTCTATTCTCGAGGCTGATCGGAATGCCGTCACGGGGTGTCTGAAACAAACAATAGCGAGCCAAACGTTTTGCCAGTAGACTGACTACAATACAAAGGCGTTTCATATCCCTTTCATATTCATCCCAGGTGACATGCATAAGTGCATTTCAGGGCAGATTATTTGCCATGGCACACTACCCCTCCTTTGACGTCATTAAATAGGACTGAAATAATGTCAAAATCTTCTCTCACTTTTAACTGTAACGAGACTCTTTATTTGAGATACCACCACAAATCACTTTTTTGATTTTGGGTGGTCCCTCAAAAAAGTATAAAAATAAGATTCAATTTCGCAGGATAGTCAAATGTCTTTGAAAAAATAAAGGAGGAATTTGAGGAAATCAGTGACGTACATATTCAAACCCTGGTCTTTGTGGTCCAGTGGGTAAGAGTGATCGTCCCTCAGTCTCAATTAGTGAGTCGTAAAACATCAATCAATCCCCAGGCTGTTGTGTAAATAAAGTTATTGTAGTTTGGTATGTAGGTCAAAAATAGTTACTTTAGGTCATCTGAAGACATGTTTTTGACCAAGAAAAAATTGACTCTTGTCTATTTTGGTCTTTAACTAATCATTTTGTTCATGTTTTTTTCACAGGATAATTAATGAGACGATGTTTTCAGCCGTCAAAGAATTTGGTTTCTGTACAGTGTACTACCTTTATAACTTCTGCTTGGTGACCTTACAAATCCTCCATATTGTATGGTTCTTCTTCATCATGCGGGTTTTATATCAAGTTTTCACCAAAGGGAGGGTAAGTAATCTACTAACCATCTCACTTGATTGACCAATCAGACTTCAGCCTTACTGTGAATTGCATTGTGGGTAAAATGGGGGTTTAGTCTGTTTGAATGGTGCTCCAGCCAGTAGTCTGGCATGCTCTCAAAGAGATCTCAGTTAGTTCGATCGATAGTTATACCCCCCGCAACGAAGTTAGGGGGGGGGTATACTGGAATCGGCTTGTCTGTCCGTCCGTCTGTCTGTAGACACAATTTTGTCCGGACTACTCCTCCTAAGATTTTGCTTTGATTTCAATGAAATTTCACAAATATGTTACCAATGGTATGTAGATGTGCATGCCCAACTTACAGGATGATATTTCCTTTTTTCACATTTTTATGACGTTTTTGACTTATAGGACTTTGCCATTTTTGGGGTCTCATTCCATATGAAGACAGGGTTATCGTGTTATCGCCCCTCCCTCCTCCCTACCTTCCCCCCTCCCCCCCCCCCCCCCTTCTACTGCCATGAAGTGTGTATGTACGCTCATACATCCGTCCAATCGTTGTTCCGTCTGTCCGTCCATAGACACAGTTTTGTCCAAAATACTCCTCCAATGGGTCTCATTCCATATGAAGACAGGGTTATCATGTTATCGCCCCTCCCTCCTCCCTAACCCCCCCCCCCCCCCCCCCCCCTTCTGCTGGCATAAAGTTTGTATGTACACACATACATCTGTCTGATCGTTGTGCCCTCCGTCCGTCCGTCCGTCCGTCCGTAGACACAATTTTGTCCAAAATACTCCTCCCAGATGTTGGTTCTTTTTGAATGAAACTTGACAAATGTTACCAATGATATGAAGTTGTCCATGTCCTACTTGCTAGGAGATATTTTTACATATTTATGACATTTTGGACTCCTTTTGACATTTCTCTGTTCTGCCATTTGTCTGTTCATACATTTGTTTGTAGACACAATTTTGTCCCATTGTACAGTTGTACGGTAGTTGCTGTGCTTGTCATATAAGCCTGCATGTTTCATTATTGTGCTTGTGGCACTCTTGATAGCCTACTTCCTCGTAGTGAGTGCTGGTAACATGATCAGCAAGCAGCCTCATAGTCTACTTTCTTGTTGTCGATGCTAACTAAACATGACCAGCAAGGAGTATTTTGCATGATACTCCATCATTTGTCACAGACGTAGCATTAAATCATGCCCAATTCATGTGTCTCCTCCTCTTGGCTGTAAAAATCCTTGTAAACATATTATCTAAAAAAGTCTTTTAATCACATTTTCAAAACTTTCTACATTTGTTCAACACAGCAAGTACAAGAAGCCTATTTAAAATTGACGCGCTTGGACCTGTTTTTCAAGAGTTATGCCCCTTACATGACTCAGCCAAAAACCTCCTTGTTAATGTGATGCATGTATGTGGAGTAGTTTTTCACTCGCAACAAATTGTCTGGAAAATAAATATATCTTCGGTTTCTTTGGCCCAGACCCGAGGGTTCCTGATGGCGATAGCCACTTATTAAATGTCTACGATTTTTTTAAGGTGGAGAAAGACGCCCGCAGTGAATCTGAGGAGTCGGTCAGTGAGGACGAGAAAGTCTGCGAGCCACAGGAAAATGGAGGAAACAAAATGAACAAAACCAACGGAAAACCACATGAAAACCGGCATAAAAAGCATCAATTGATTCAAGGAAAAACGGAAAATGGTTATGCACATAACTAAAACCTGCTTTGATATTCCAAGCACAACTAAATTAATGCATGTTATCATTACGCAACCTTTCAATATTTATTTATTGAGAAAGAAATAACTCAGGGCTTGAAATTTGAACTTCTTGGAAAACAATGCCTTGGTTTAATTTGCTTCAGGTTTTACTTTTAGATATATATGACTCAAGCGGTCAGATATTTATGTATGCATGTAAAATAGTTTTAAAGTGAGATGAGTTGCTAAAAAAACTACAGCAAATGGTTTTTGTTTTTCTTTAGGTATTTTATTTCATTCTTAAATTTTAAGTAAAATTGAAATTAAAAAAGAGAAAAAAACATTTTACCAGTTTTAAGCCCTGAATTATTTTATACTTTAAGTATTAATTTCATGGAGATCATCTTATCATGAAGACATCCTATTCATGCAAATTTAATTTTTGCACTGGCCTCATATATATATACATGTATATATATACATTTTATATCTATTTAAATATTGCTTTTATACTGTTTGTCTATCACATATAAGTTTTTACTAAACAAATGTATCAAGCCGATATCGTTAAGGTTTTCTTACTTGATTGATCTTCATTGACGAACACTGAAAGGTTTAGAGCTTGGAATTAAGTTAATTAATTAAACTTTCTGTTCTGGTTTACAATTGGAAGCAAGTCTTCAAACTTAGCACATTTATACACAAGTGGTATGTATGTTTTTGTTGTCTGTTTTTTTTTCTTTCTTAAAATTAGTCAGTTATGTTGAATGAAGAGTTCCAGTGAACTCTATACTCGCACCGAAACACCTTTGAGTGACGGACATTTCGGTGTAAATGCATTTGAAACAGCCTATTGCACAATCTGTTCTATATAAATCCAAAATTAAAAACCGTACCTCTAAAACAATTTGAGTTGCAGCCGGGGAAAAAGGTTGACAAATAGACAGCATTAATATTGGGTGTTTAGTAACCACGGTAACCAGAAACGTTTCCAAATTAAATTCTTGACACTGCCATCTCTTATTACTATGTTCACTGAAAATTAAACCTATGCCAAAATATAAATTACAGCCGAGCACAAACTGGCACTTCAGAACAAGTTGTGATATGATTATCCGCTAATTGGTAACCATGCCAATGTTCATTTGACCAAACTATAGTCATAAACTAAAAATAAACTTTGAAAGTTATAGGCTAGACTTCAAGAGCTGTCACATGAATATTGGCGGTTTAGTTGCCTTGGTAACCATGAATGTTGTCCAATTCATGTCAAAGGCTCATTTGTGGTTCTGCTTTAGCCATGTTTGCTGACCTAGCAAGGAGGAACATTAAGTATGCCAAGTATGTTGTTAGGCTTTTTTGATGTTCCATTAAGCCCCAATCAATCAGTCGCACTAAAAATCAACTGTTCTGAACTTCAAATTAAAATTACAAGACCAGCGGGTAGCCTACATGTACATAAAACTAGCTTGGATAAGGTAATTGGCTAATTGATAACCATGGAAACCATGTCGATGAGAAAACGGAGAGTACTGACACGTCGTCTTCTATGTAGCCTACATGTACCTAGTCATAAACTTAAGCTGATATCTGATGAAATTTGCAACAATAAGAAATGATGTAAATACAGTTTTGTACATGTTTTATAATTCAAATATGAAACCCTTTATAATATACTACTGTTTATATGGTGTTAAACCACAATCTATTTAAATTATAAATGATCAAAAATAAATTGAAACATGAAACGTGTTAGAATAAATTGTTTATATAGCGTTTAACCACAATATATTGCCAACTGATAATTAATCACAACTTCTTATGTTCTTCCAGGAGGTTTTTTTCCCCATTAAAGTGAAAGATATCGGTTTATATACATATTTGGTATGAAATGTATAATATTGTCGTCTTGTTGTTGTTGTTTATATCTGAACTTTAGCCAGTATAGTTCAATATTTAGTATTGATATATATGATAATATATATAAATGTTTCTATGGACTAATATTCTGTATAGCCAGTTGTTGCCGTTTAAGTTAGAGTTATTAGTAGTTCTTAGAGCTGCCAAAATTCACCCTTTTTTCATAATTTCTGATCGGCACGATAGTAAGAGGCTTTGAAGGCCATCGGAAAACTCAATGATAGCGGTGGCCTATACGAACAGAAAACGTGTTCGAAAGGTAAACAAAATATAAATAACCGGGACGACCATTCATTCATTCTAAGCCAAAGCTAGTTCAAAACAATACTTTATTGTGTTTTCTCGAGACTAGAAGCACTAAAAAGCTTCTGAATTAAATGTCTTGAGAAAAATAGCCAATTATTTCAACATTCTGTTTTTACGTCAAAATATCAACATTTTGGCAGCTCATGCCACTTTAATGGCTTCCCTAGAATATGAAAGATATTTTGAAAGGTAAGGTGAGTGCTTTAGCCAATCAAGGACATCCTTGTATCACGGTACAAGAAACTGGCGCAATCGTGATGACGAGCCTATCTTTGTGTACCCAAGTACTGGGCCTGTTTCACAAAGCTGCGTAGATGTATATTTGGCGTAACTTTCATACTAACGTATCTCTGCAGTATAGGTTGTTATGGCAGTTACGTAAAAACTTACGCTACGCCGCTTTGTGAAACAGGCTCCTGACAAGTAGAATTTGCAATCTAAAATAGAGATTGATCATACTGCCATTCGTGGAGATACCATGTCTCGTAGAATGGCACGAGATCTCCATTGGTAGAATTTGATGAGCTCGTCTGTCTTGCCTTATAACTTAGCCAATTTTGCTTGATAAACTGTCAGAAAATCTGAATCTTATATATTTATCAAAGTTAGTTAACTTTTGTCTTTTTTACATATATATATAGTAAAAGATTTTCTCTTTGTAAATAATCTGCAGTGAAAATTAGTTTTCAACATTTAACAAGCCATTGGTAATTGTTGTGTTGTAGTGTTTAAAATGACTAGGATGCTTTAATGTACATTACATGATTTTGAGATATTATTCTGCAATCTATTGTCTTGTGGGCTGTGTCACGCTACCGGGTCACACTGGAATATATACATGTGGCCCAACGGAAACAGCCCAGGTTTTCCTATATACCCCCCCCCCCCCCCCCCCCCAAATCGCCACCTTCGATTTCAGGCACTGCAATCCGTAGGTGTGTTGCTCTGTTAACTTTATACGGTTTTATGTTGTTCTGTGATACCATTGATTTATAGCAATCGTTTGTTTTTTTATATTTTGGTTATAACTTAAAATTCATTTTAGCATCGTAACATTTTTTCTCTTTACTAGACCCTTTCGGCTTAAGAATTGACGTTTGTGCATTTTGTCTGACGCAATGCGATAGATGCGTGTTACGTCGCCTGTAACAGGAAAATTACACCAATACTATACAATTCAAACAACGTCATTTAAAACATCTTCTAAACTGAAAGGGTCTATTCTTGGCATTCTATCATTCGAATAATAATGTATTTGTAGACCTACTACAGTAGACTTGCAGTGAAGTTTGTTTACGAGTAATGTTACTAGGTAGACTTGTTGCGAATGATATTTCTGTCTGTACATGCAGGAATATTAAGCTTATACTCACTTGTGCAAAATATCGATAACTTGCAATTGAATATCAATCACATTTTACAATAAATATTGTGGAATGATTTTAAACTTGTGTTTACTTTTTCCATAGTGGGCTTTTTTCCTTCTAATTTTGTCTCTTTTGAAGCCCTGGGCATTTGGAAATGGGCAGCGTCCTTTGACTACTATATACAGGGACTGTCAGTAGGGAAAGTGGGCGCCCAGACAGCTGCGCAACAAAGGTGTGAACTTTATGCAAGCCTTTTTATGATATTTAATAAACAAACCTTCAAAAGTAATGGGTGCATTAGAAATACCAAATGGCATTGACCCCCCCCCCCCCCAAAAAAAAAAAAGAAGCAAACATCAAAAAACAAAACTATTTTAGTACAATGCAATGCATCATAATCATTTCAAAAACGTATTTTGAATTTTTAACCAACCTTTTATCACTGAGTTGGAATATGATCAGTGCTTTTATTATATACATGTGAATTAAGTGTAGAGAACTATCCTTATAATATACGGCCGCTTAACGCCCGCTGGGCGTCTGTTAGTGGTATAGTACCAAGGACCAAAATTTATACACATAATCAGTTACGGTCGCTAGACGGCAGGGTAGTTACCGGGTTATATCATTTATTATGTACGTCTGTTAGTTTAAGTAAGGTTACACGAACATTTCACAGGTCATTTATTATCCGAGCAACGAATAGACACTGACAGTTTTCATCTCAGATGTTTCATTTCCTTACTTTCTAAATCTGGAATAATTATTCCCCTGTGTGACTATGTTTCTATATGTTTTTCTGTTTGGCTCATGTATATTTTAACCTACACAATTTTCCCTATTCGTTAGTGAGAGCATTTCTAAAATTCTGTTCTTTGTTAATAGTATATAAAGCTTAAGCGCGATGTTTAATTTTCTACATTCTAAACAATTATGCCGGCTGTAATAACTGTAATCACCCTCCCAGACTTGTCGGGGTGCCAGGCAATTAGAACGATAAACATGCTGGTTACATTTAATGTAATATCATTCTTTGTATTTATTTAGTGTTACTAGTTGCTCGCTAATCAATGCTTAATAGATTATAGCTTTACACCATCTCTCTATTGACGCATGTAGAGTATATATTTATAGATTTAATAATAGAAACACTATCAACCCTCATAATTATCACTCACAGTCCTAAAACGACGGCCGAAACTGTTCTCCTGACGTCATAGGAAATCCACATTTCATAGCGGTGGTGCAATAAGACCTGTCTGGGTTTTACGTGGGGAATCCCCGTTTAAAGACGAATCGCCGCGTTATTCAGTACCCAAGAGAGGTAACTCTTCCAATACCTCAAAGTATTCTAGCCTCGGATTACCTCCCTTTGACCGATTCTATACTTCTCAACAGATATATTATTTCTTATCTGTAGATTTATACAGACTGTTATTTTTATAAAACCTATCCATACTGCCCTAAAGTGACGGCCGAAAGTGACCTAAAGTGACGGCCGAAAGTGGCCGGCGAAATTGTCCTAAAGTGACGGCCGAAACTGTCCTAAAGTGACCGTCGAAATGGTGCCTCATGATGCCTCTGCGCTTCAACCCCCAAATTACTATCTACTTCTGATATCATGAATTCTATTTCTGATATCATTATATCTGGCGACCGGAAGTAGCTGGCTGAAGACCTGTCAGTGCTGTAGGACTTCGGTCTGGGGTCCTCTGATCTACTGCATGTGTTTTCTATCATCTAAACCTAATCGGTAGGAAAAAATATGTATATACCAAGGGCTTCTGCTAAAAATGTCATACACACTTTTTAGGCCGATGCAACCTGAGGTGGGAAAATAAAGTGTCTAAGAACTTCCCAGGAACGTTTTGGGAAGTTCATCGGCAGGGCGCCGCCATCTTGAATCATACAAAGAATTGAATTTATGAAGAATTCAATTCTTAATATCAGTAAATCAATTCTTGATCAGAAATAACGAGCTTTTTAAGAAATCTTAAAAGGATTTCATGATATCATTAATTGAATTCTTGATATCTTTAAATCAATTTCTGATATTAATTATTTTTATTTTTTAAAATTTTCGAAGAACAAGTAAAACGGCTGGCCTTTGGCTCAGAGGTTGAGTCATTTTACTCTGAAGTAGTTTGTATTATCCCGTTATTATATCAACGATATTGATAACACAAATGCTATAATACTTTTTTCTTGACACCCCTTCATGTCCAAGCTCAAACGGGGCCTAGAAGGTCCAGTGCGTTAGAGTGATCGCCCCTCAGTAACTCACAGACCTTCCATCGATGCGGCGCACGTTCCAATCACACTCAGACCAAATTTTTCGCTTGGTCGCCTGTCTTCCTGGCCGGCAAGTAGGCTTAAGTAAAACAGGACGAGACACGCGTGTGCGGCTATTGGTCGCTGGCAACGTCGCCATATAAGTGAAACAATCTTGAGTGCGGAATAAAACATCAACCAATCAATAAAGTTCAAACCCATAAGATAAACAATTTGCATCTTTAAACTTTTGCTTTAGTCTATAAGCGGATGTATGTGGTTTGTGCCAGCACGGACACAGCATGTCTAAGTCTAACAGGCCTAATATATTTATAAGTGTATTAGATTGTTGTATACGATTTTCTAGTTATTAATATGACACAGTTTAACTGCGTGTCTATATAATTTTGTTCTATCGAGTCAATCTTTATTATTATTGCAGTTATCTGTGTTCTATTAAATGATTTATATTATGATAAGAAGTTTCCGGTTTATTTTGAGCAAGCTGTTGGCAAAACTCTTATATCTTAGGCAATATCAATTAATGGCTCTTGAAGAGGGAAAATATGTTAGCTTGATACTCATCTCTATCGGCAAGCATTGAGTTTTTGTTCGTTTCATTTCTACAATACTTCAGGAATACTACAATACTTGGTGAACTTCAGGAAAACATGAAATGAGGATTTAAAGAGCAGATTGAACGGCTAATATTTCACTACTTTCCAGCTTACAATTTCACAAATGTATGCTGATAAATAAGTGTTAACCTCAGATGCCCTTGTTGTCATTTTTATCCGGAAAAGGGTTGTTAAAGGCCTCTCATTTCACAAAGAGAAGACGAATCACAGTGCTGGCCCTTTCAAAGTAGTGCTGTGTATTCGCCTGAAGTTCGGCTATCGTAGCATTGCAAAACGCTGTGCTCTGTGATAAGGAAAACGTGTGCGTGTTTTTTCTCCAGAAGAGACACTTTTACCGAAGCATAATATAACGCTGTGTTCTGTGATAAGGAAAACGTGTGCGTGTTTTTTCTCCAGAAGAGACACTTTTACCGAAGCATAATATAACGCTGTGCTCTGTGATAAGGAAAAAGTGTGCGTGTTTTTTCTCCAGAAGAGACACTTTTACCGAAGCATAATATAACGCTGTGCCCTGTGATAAGGAAAACGCTGTGCGGGGTTTTTCCTCTCCGCAAGAGACACTTTAAACGCCATTGCTGCTTATCGAGACGTTATATAGCTTGCGGTAATGTTGCTTGTGAAGAAATGGATCGGCATGGCATTTGGGTTCTTTCTACTGACATTGGTGTCCTTTTTCTTATGTTTCAACATATATGCTGTGCCATTCAAGAAAGCATTTGATTTAACTCAAACCCAAGGTAATGTATAAATGTATAAAGGTGTCCGTGTGTTTTAGTGTTATTCCCGTGCCCGTGTGTTTTAGTGTTTTTTCTCGTGCCCGTGTGTTTTATTGTTTTTGCCGTGCCCATGTGTTTTAGTGTTTTTTCCCCATGCCCGTGTGTTTTAGTGTTTTTTCCCGTACTCGTGTGTTTTAATGTTCATAAATATAAAGGTTTAAATGCCATAGCCCATTTTAACTCAACTAGAAACTTGTCTCCATGTTTTTTTTAGTCAAGAAGTGTCCGCATCTTTTAGTGTCTATAAATATAAATTGGTGACCATCCCAATGACGATCTTCTCTATCTGCATTCGGCTGTAGCTTCGGTTTGGTGGTGTCTTCCGGACCTACCCGACTTTTGGGTTACTGAACTTCAACGTGACTTTACCCTTATTATTTCACGTCATTAGGCTACATTCCATTTAGCCTCAGTCTAGTCCGGAGTATCCGTCTAATGGCGACTGGTATTATATGGGCGGAATACGAATAAAAAAAACCCGGTAAAGCCCAGATTTCTCGGCTAACCTTCAGCCATACACTGTCGAACTGCCTTTTTCATTCGAACAAAAACTGACAAAATTCCCTTTTTAAAGTGGCATGAGCTGCCAAAATGTTGATATTTTGACGTTAAAACAGAATGTTGAAATTATTGGCTATTTTTCTCAAGACGTATAATTCAGAAGCTTTTTAGTGCTTCTAGTCTCGAAAATGTATGATAAAGTATTGTTTTGAACTAAACATTTTGAACGATCATTTAGTTTAGCCTCTAAAAGCCTCTTACTGTCGTGACGATCAGAAATTATGAAAAAAAGTGTGAATTTTGGCAGCTCATGCATCTTTAATAGCTATTGTAAATACGCCGAACATAAGTACTTATGACGTCACTAAATGACGTCATTTTAAAAATATGTTTCGGCAAATATAATTCGCGAAGCCCGATTTGCTGTTGACAACAGTTAGACCAGGTTTGTCCGAGCTGATCGGAGTCTGGATAGCCGTTATCCATCTTTTTAATGTTACGTGTTGACTACTTGTGGACTAATGTTGAATAGTTAGATAAAAGAACTCAACAATTTCCAATAGAATGGAACCGCCATAGAACCGAATTTTGTATGTATGCATTGGTCCCTTATCTCAGCCACTCACGGCCAGTGTCGAGTTTTACTTAATACTGATAGCAAACATTTCTTAAGAAGTCTGATGAAAATTGTCTTGATGTTTTATTTTCTTTCTTTATTTCACAGTTGAACTTGTAGCTGGCTTTACAATGACGGGGATGGGGGCTTCTTTCATTGGCGGATGGATCTTTGTAAAATTCGGCTATCGAACCATTTATATCTCCGGGGCAATGGTCGCTTTCCTAACATTTCTTCTCATGACGATATTCACAAAGTATGCAACCTACTTCCGTGATTGGTTTCCCTTGATATGTATGGCCATGTTTATGAACAGTAAGTTGTTAGTCTAAACGCGGAGGTTTTCGGGTTTATTGGGAGAGCAAAACAGCTTCCATTCCTAACTTTTGTTATCGGTGATTCTGGGATCCTGGTTACATAGTGCCTTGTTTTATCCGAGTACATCCGTAATGATCTATTTGTTGATTGATGTGTTATTCTACACTCAAGATTATTTCATTTATATGGCGGCGTTCCTAGATTAAGTGTGTGTGTGTTTGGAGGGGGGGGGGGGGGGGGGGGGCGAAACCGGGCTCTTTGCCCGCAGGAAATACCTGGCAACCTTTTTAACACACGGCGATCGAGTGAAGTTCCATTCAGAATTTTTTACAGTTTTATTTCGTCTGAAAGGGATTCGAACGGTAATGACAAAAGACACTTCGACCCTACAAGGTTTGGCAAAAACTTGCTTTTGACGCCTTCAGGACTCTAAATTCTTTTGATGGCATTTTTAAGTTGAACGGGTACCTTAAAGTGACATGAGGTGCCAACATTCAAACTTTTTTCATAATTTCTGTTCGTCACGACAGTAACAGGAAATAGCCGATAATTTCAACATTCTGTTTTTACGTCAAAATATCAACATTTTGGCAGCTCATGCCACTTTAACAACTTCTTGGTTTATTGGGTGACGACGTTTCAATGCAGCTCTTAAATCGTTGTCACCGAATTTGATAACGATATAAGAACTACATTGAAACGTCGTCACCCAATAAACCAATAAATTGTTATCTTATATTGGTATATTGATGCCACTTTATCTTGTCGTGTATGTGGGCAAATAAAATGATACAATGATAGAAAATGCTCTCAGTCACTCATGGCATATAATTTTGCGATTGTCTCTCTCTGTCGCTGCACTTGCTCGAAAGATAATCAGAACTTTTAAGTCGACGATTATACCTTCGCACAGGTCATCTGTTCTTAATTTCAATATTTATATAATATCTAGTCGGGTCTATCTCGAGTAGTTAACACAAAACTTTATGTGTTTTGTGTTTCAGGTATGGCGTTGGTTTCTCTGCGAACTGCTGTCATCGCAATTGGTGTCTTACACTTCACAAAGCGGAGAGGTCTCTTTATAGGCGTTTGTATGACCTGCTCTGGTTTAGGTAAAATTTACTACACAGCAGTCTATCAAATTTTCTTTCACACGGAAGGTGGCGTCACTGGCATTTTCTTATCCACTGGAATTTCGGTCACTGCTATTACTTTATTCTGTTTCGCATTTCATTCCCCACCAAATCCAGCTGAAATGTCAGAAGAAAGTCATCTGCCATCGAGCTCTGAGGAAACAACAGAAAACGGACCTCTAGTCAAAGCAGTTCAGAAATCAGAGCCAACTTATTCGCCAAGTGACATCGTCAAAGCTAAATCGTATCATTTAATCATCTGGCCAAACTCGGTTATTATCGGAGCTTGCACTGGTTTCATGACAAACATAGCAGTCATTGCAAAAGCAGTTAACATCAACCCAAGTGAATCGCCAATTTACCTTTTAGGAGTCTGTATTGTCCTATCACGACTTAGTTTTAGTTATATTTTTGATTATTTCAAGTCAACTAAAATTGGTTTGATTTTGTTAGTTATTTCTTACGGAAGCTTCAGCGCGTCCATGTTGCTGGGAATACTGCAGTTAGACGAGGTAACATTGTACATCATGGTGGCAATTGCTTCCATGGGTATCGCCCAAGTTATTTCTTTACCACTGGCAATTTTAACTACCATTTTCGGTTCCGATAATTACACCTTTTTGGATGTGACGTCCTCTTTAGGGGGAAGTTTCTTTACTATTTTCATACAGCTCTTTATTGGAATTTCTTACGACCATACTTGTGACAAACTTTCGATTCCTCGTGAAATGGTGAGTAAAGAATGTTTCTTTTGGCCCTTGGTACTACTTTTTGCCGTTCCCATTTTCTCAATGATACCAGCATGTATCTGCCTACTGCTATGGGAAAAGAACTTGCTTAAAATGACGTGATTGACTGATTGGTGTCTTACGCCGTATTCAAGATTATTTCACTTATATGGCGGTGGCAAAAATCCGAACCTTTGCCTTGACAAAACTCTCAACCTTCGGCCAGTACCTGATAACCCTTCCCTCAAAGGGCAATAGAGCAAAATTACTTAAAATGGCTGCCAAAATGTTGATATTTTGACGTTAAAACAGAATGTTGAAATTATTGGCTATTTTCCTCAAGAAGTATAATTCAGAGGTTTTTCAGTGCTTCTAGTCTCGAGAATGAACAATAAAGTATTGTTTTGAACTAACTTTTACTAAGAATGAATGAATGGTCGTCCCGGTTATTAAAATTTTGTTTACTTTTCGGACACTATTTCGGTTCGTATAGGCCGTAGACGTTATGGATTTTCCTCATTCTAACGCCAATCGTTTAGTTTTTCGATGACCTTCATAGCCTCTTACTGTCATAACGATTAGAAATTATGAAAAAAGTGTGAATTTCGGCAACTCATGCCACTTTCAACTGTTCAGATGGGGGAAGTATGGCTTCGTTTTTCGTCACTTTATCATAATGGACGGAGCAATATCTGTCCGTTGTAAGTTTTGAGTGTTTTACTGACACCCGGGATCAATCTTAATCCCAGTTTACCCAAAATCAATTACGGTTGGCCGTTAAACTATGGGATATTTGCTCTATTTGCCCTAAGCATAATTAAACATTTACTTTTTATTATAATAACGAATGAGTTATTTCTGTACAAAATTGTAAACCATGAGACTCCAATTTAACAAAAAGCCTGGGGTTTGTATAGGCTTACAATAAATCACCGTATTTTTTTTAGCAATATTCAAATGGCGAAAGGAAGTCAAAATACAAAACCAGTCCTATGATTCTACAGCCCATTTAATTCTCTTGATAATTTATCTTCAGTTGTTCTGTGTAGAATGAGAATGGGACTGAGCACTCTTCAAGTTGATTTATTTTAACATGATATTATCAGTCTTGTTCAAAATGCCGTTCAAAAATTGAAAGTGTCTTTCATTTCTTTCTTGATTGTCCCTTCTATGCCACTCAAAGGAAGCACCTCCTTTATAGTCTCATGGATATCATTTCACCCGGAGTTCATCATTCTATTTTCCTTCCATCTTTTCGCCATAATATAATCAATGTTATGTTATACGGTTCAATTGATTTAACCGATTAATTTTATGTTGCGTTCACAGATTCATCCATGAGACTAAGAGATTCACCGAACAGGCACCAAGAGAATAATTGTGTTAGTTCTTGTTGTGTTAACTTTATGATAATCTGTTGTTAAATTGATGCAATTTGTTTATAAAATGAAAATAATAAGTAAACTTATAATTTATGTATTATATTATGTGTATTGTTAATTGTTGTTGAGGAGATCCCCTAGTGGACATCTGGCTGTGGGCTATCCTCGTTAAAGAAATAAAAAAATACAATTACAATTAGAAAAAAATGAGATTTTATTTTAGCCCAGTAAACCACTTGCCGTGTAACACCAGAATATATCAGGATTCCTCCAATGATTCATTTATAACTGATCGAGACTGGAAGTTAAGTTTCGGCCCCTTACATAATTACAGGGACATTTGTGATGGGCCCTCAGGTTGATTGATTGATTGTTTGGTGTTTTTGCACCGCGCTTAAGATTATTTCCCTTATATGCATGGCGGCGTTGCCAGGTTTATTGTGAGAGAAAATCGGGCTCTATGCCAGGAGGAAACCCACGACCTTCCGGTGGTAACTGGCAACCATCCCACATAGGTCGTTCAAGTAAATACCCAGTCAGAAAATTTTCCAATTTTTTTTTTTGGACTGAGTGGGATTGGAACCCGCAACCCATTGGTGGAAGACTGTTCGGATTCAGCGTGCTACGCTCTAACTATATTGAGCCACGGAGGCCCTATACGGTTGAAGAGGATATGGATAGTTCGTTTCACGGCTACCTTTTGGTTGCTACATTAAAAATGACCAAAGTCCAAATTAGCGGCTAATTCGGAGAACTTTACCGAGTCACATTGAAGCTATTTTTTTTTCACTTGACCCTTATACGCTTCCGTAAATATGGACGTCCTGTCATCGGCTGAATACTTTATTTAAAAAAATGAACAAATGTAGGCCTATTTTCATAAAGTATTCATGCCGTTGACAGAACGTCCATATCCTCAAGGCCCCAGTAGGCCTACTTGTTTTGTTTGCTCAATCACCGCTGCTCTGGACCTAGTTTCACAAAGCGATCTTAGCTAAGTGTGATATCTTAACTACCATGGCAACCAATGCTAAAGGTATACGTTGCCATTGGTAATTAAGATCACCTTGAACTTTAGGTTGACTTCCATCTGGTGGAACAGCGCGCCCCCTGGCGGTGTTTGAAGCATCCAGTTCGTGTAAAGTTTAGAGATTGAAAAATGTTTGGCGCGCGATTCGAAAAGATTTACAGAGTGCAAAATGTTTGGCGCGCGATTCGAAAAGATTTACAGAGTGCAAAATGTTAGAGATTGCACGAATTCTTATGTGTTTTGAATTAAAGAGTAAAGTAATAACTTTGTGTTGAGTGTTTAATGTTTAATTTTGACACAAACGGCAGTAAATTTGTGGAGAATGAATTTATTTTCTGATTTGAAATTGCGCAACCGTTGACAATTTCAAAATCTTCCGCGCATAAACGTCACATAGTGTAGTATAAGCAGGCTGAAAGCGCCAGTGCCCTGAATATGGGGTAATGCGACATTTCACACCTCCCTGTTCATAGACTTGTGGTACCAGTATAGGGGTTATACTGCCTACCTATAGGCCTAATGGCTATATATTCACTTTTAGTGATTGGCGATGATGTGAATACAAACTCGAGAACGTACATTAAATTAATAATAATGGGTTGATGTAGGTACCGGTAACGGTCACAAACTCAGGGTTAAATTTGGGGCTGTTATAGGCCATATATCTGTTGTAAATTTTTGCAATTTTGTTTAACGAATCCGATCATTTGATTCAGGCAAATTCCGTGTCATGCAAGGGTACGTTTTGATGCCATATTTTTCCTAAAACATTTCTACAAGCAAAAAGTCCCAAAATATCCAGTCTTCGAAAGCCGTCAATTTCAAATCACATGGTAGCCGCACTCGTGTGTCTCTATCTTGTTTTACTTACTTGCCTGTCACATGGCAGAAAGGACAGGTTCGTTTGTCTACATATTCCCACCCCCTTATTAGAAATAGAATGTGAGTGACACTGCAGATCACTGCACGACACACCACGCCCCTGACATACATCATAATATTAAAAAAATATATAAGGTACGGCCATATAAGTCTTTATTGTTTTAATAACACAAGCAATTGTTCATTGAAAAACGATCTTTTTAACTGTTTGTGTTTCTTGCATACTGTTTGTATAAAACATGTAAGATGGACTATATTAACAGTCCGCTAAGGGTTATCTTTTAGTTTCGAGCGGTTTTATTCAATGTGAGACTAGAGTAGAACGTAAATTGCAACATGTATCAATAACGTGATTTTAAATGATGTAGGCCTGTCAGACAGTGAACAGACGAATGTCAAACAGGCGGTTAAAGTATAACCGTACTCAATTTACATGTATTCCAAGCCTTGCAAGTTGCATGTGTGATAAAAGATGTGACTTTTGCAATGTTTTATGATGAAGACAAAGAGGAAATGTCAAATGGATTCGTACAAATACAAGTTAACATTCAATTTTAAGTTTAACAAAGCCGACAAAGACTGAACCAGAGAAAAATGACCTTGGAATACATTCAATTTCATGGAGATGGATTCAAGTATTATGGATAAAGCTTACAAGTTACATCACTGATGTGTGTCGCGAGTGGCAAAGTTAATATTCAAACTTAAACTCAAAGTGCATACCGCATTACCGGCAGTTGTGTTACTGTTAGAAGCCATAGCCCTATAGTGCCCCAAGATGGTGATAAAGCAGGAATGTTCACATTCAATCACTGGATCGAATTTATATAATCAATGTTGCCGGACCAACAGCACCCAGTGCCGCAGCCCTCTGTCGACCTAGTGCCGTGATTGTTTTTTCTACCACAGGCCTGTTCAGCCATTGTTTTCACGATATTCTCAGTTGAAGGTATTTTTGTCCCCCACCATGTAAGTGGAAGGGGGACTTGGAAATGCTGCCCGTTCGTCCTTCTGTCCGTCCGTCCGTCCAATTTTCTAGTGAACACGATAGCTTAAAGGGGCATGAGCTGCCAAAATGTTGATATTTTGACTTAAAAACAGAACGTTGAAATTATTGGCTATTTTTCTCAAGATGTATAATTCAGAAGCTTTTTATTGCTTCTAGTCTCAAAAATGTACGATAAAGTATTGTTTTGAACTAACTTTGCCGTAAAATGAATGAATGGTAGTCCCGGTTATTTAAATTTTGTTTACTTTTCGAACCCGTTTTCCGTTCGTACAGGCCACATACTGTATGGGGTTTCCTCATTCCAACGCCAATCATTTAGTTTTTCGATGGCCTTCAAAGCTTTTACTGTGGTGACGATCAGTAATTATGAAAAAAAGTGTGAATTTTGGCAGCTCATGCCACTTTAAGATCTTTCATAGACTAGAGAGACCTAATTGACCAAGTTCGATTTTCGGATATGTCGACCTATAATAATGGCTATATTTGTAGATCATTGTGGTCAAAGTCTGGAATTTCCTTGTGAATAGGCCTACGATAGTTTAGGAACCGCTAGATGCAGATCTTTCATTTTTGGTAGGCCTATATAGAGACACATTAGAGACTGGTCAAGATCGATTCCCGGGGATGTCGACCTATATTTGTAGGTCACAGAGGCCATTGAAATATTGATATCAAAGCCTGGAATTTTCTTGTGAACATGATAGCTTAAGAACCGCTAGATGCAGATGTTACATTTCTGGTATATATGTACACATTAGAGAGACCTTGGTCAAGTTCGATTTTCCGGGATGTCAACCTATATTTGTAGGTCACAGGTCATCAGGTCAAATTCTAGGGTTTGCCTGTGAACGGGATATTTTAGGAACTGTTACACTCAGGTCCTTCATTTTTGGTAGGCCTATATGGAGACACATTAGAGAGACCTTGGTCAAGTTCGATTTTCTGGGATGTCGACCTATATTTTTAGTTCACATATAGGTCATTGAGGTAAAAGTCGGGAATTTGCTTGGGAACACGATATTTCAAGAACTGTCACCCTCAGATTCTTCCTTTTTTTTCAAAAGTTATCTATCCCCTTTTTTCTGTGAACAACTTCTTTCCCATAAATAAGACCACAATCTTTCATTGATGCACGACTAAATGCCTAGGGATATGTTCTATAATGTAGAGTAATCAGTCATAGCGGAGGCTGTATGTTGAGCTTACTAAAACTCTTGTTATATAATTCCATTGGACAGTCATCTGATTTGTCCCTCAACGCAAATTGTTTGGCATGAAAGGCCGTTCATGGCCGATTGGATTTTCACCGGTTCGCATTTTTGTGTCTCTTTCTTTAAATTGCATGTATTCGGCTCCCGGCTCATCGGTATTAAATGTTATGTCCCTCCCATTTCAACTTTCTGTTTTCTTCACTTCCGTCCACAATTAGGATTAGCCTGTACGAATGAAGTTCCTAGATTTCGGTCGATATCTTTGGGCATTGTTTAGTGGGACTTCCAGTAAGCCAGGACTACTTTTTTGAGTATTCATTGACTCAATGAAGTAGTAGTTTGCCTAAAAAAATATATGAAAGGTGAAGATTGAATAAAAGTGGCGGATTGAGCTGTCTGACGTGGGGGTGATTGACAACAATGCGACTTTTGTCGTCTGCACCCCTGTCCCCTTCGGAAGTGAAAATCTTGAGATTTCTCCCTTATTGGTCTGTCAACATTTTAACTGCAGACTTCTCTAGGGTGGTTCTGAGTTTCCACCAGGGCTTTTAGCTGGGCGAATCTTTCTAACCGAGTGACAGAGCCAAACGTTAACATTACAGCAAATGGAAAATTAATTGTGTACTGATGCCTGTTATGCCAGGGAACCCCTAGTATAAACCTCTGCCAAAGTGAAACGCTTCAATGTAAAAAAACTATTGATACCAGCTATTTATTTTTTTTCCTACTAGCCAAGCAGGTATTTTCCTAGTGAACCAGTTGGTGAAATTTGGGATTCCGAAGGTTTTAGGTTTAAAAAAATAGAAATTTAAATCATGTGATTTAGATTTTTAAAAAATCCAGTAATAGCAGAGGCCTGTCTGTGCAGTGCTACTGTTTGGAGTTTACTCGCGTAAGGACACTAGTTTCACGTTCTGTCAGTTTGAAAATATGATTTGATATTGAAAAAGATGAATAGCAACAGCCAGTTGGCTGTGGTGAGAGGGAAAGGGAGGCTGCGATCAGGGCTCGGTGAGAATGGTGTCTGTTTGCTGTGGACAGGACCTTTCACCAAGAATGGGAGATATGGTGTTTTTTTTGTTAAAGGTCCTGTCACAGGCAAGTGGACTAAAAAACCAGCTCATCGAGTAGCTCACATTGTTCATGTGGGTAATTTTAATATCAGTCGCCACATGGATTGCTCTCATCTCTGTCATAACTCCCTTTGTGTGAAACCGTCGCATCTAAATTTGGAAGAACACTGGGTTAATAACAACAGAGATGTAGCAACCAAGGTAGATGCCTTGGGCATGAGGGATTGAGGGGCACCCCGATTGTCTCCTCGGCTTGCGCATTAACTGATTTAGGTAGGTAAACAACATAAATTATTAAAGGAATTTCTTTCTTTATTTGATACCGGTATTTTCTTCATTTGTAAAATCTGTATTGAAATGAAAAGGAAGCAAAGTCTATTTTCTTTTTGACGGGTAGCTGTGTTTAACTTGTATGTCATCGAGTTTGCCTTAATTTTATAGTCTGTTTCTTGGTCTTTGTTTTGATTTTAACACCCTGTGTAGTCAAATCCAGCCCAATATCTTGACCCATCTTTCTTTCTGACCAGGGGGCATTTGTGTCGGCTGTGCAGTCTGGATGACCACTCGGACAGCTTATATCAAACCCTCTTCCTTTCAGCCAAGCACCTTTCCAGCAAAGTTTATTTTTGAATGTCGCTGAAACAAGGGGCCTCCGTGGCTGCCGCTCGGTAGGTAGAGCGTTGGACGCCCAATCCAAACAGCCTTCCACCAATGGGTTCGCGGGTTCGAATCCCACTCAGTCCAAAAATTGGAAAATTTTCTGACTGGGTTTTCACTCGAACGACTTTAATATGTGGGATGGTTGCCAGTTACCAGCGGAAGGTTGTGGATTTCCTCCGGGCACAGAGCCAGGTTTCCTCCCACAATAAAACTGGCAACGCCGCCATATAAGTGAAATAATCTTGAGCGCGGCGTAAAACACCAAACAATCAATCGCTGAAACAATATGTTTCTTCTCTGTCATGGTTTTACATGCCATTCCAATGGCCTGAGATGCATTCTGACCAGGCTTTTTAGCACTGCTGATTGTGACACTATTATATCTGCCATCCATTGCTACATCAAACTCGTCCTTGTTCTTTCCTTTTAGAGTTTGTATATCTTTTACCAAACTGACCTTTTTTCATAACATCTGTATTTAATTTCTTTATTTCATCTCCCACAGTGCAAGCTGTTCTGTGCATACCTGATGTCGCTGGAGCTGGGACATCCATTGATATGAAGAGAAGTCTAGCCCTTGTGTTTCCCATGGGGGTGTCTTGTAGTCCAACTTGCAGAGCAAGGTTGACGACAGCAGGATTTTTTCCAGGTTTGGGACTTTTTATTTCTTTAAAAAGCTTGTATGGCTCTGAGAAATAATTGCAAGTTCAACATTTTAAAGTATATGACCAAGCAAGACCTTGTTTCTTTTCGGTGGCTATTTCAAACACTGGCTTGCACACAGGGTCATTTTCTTAATGTTTGGATATTGTGTCATTCCACATAAATACCATGCTTTCAATGTTGATTAACCTCATCCCTGAAGCAATATCTGTCTTTTTTTCTTTCTGCAGAGGCCGAGTTATCCTATTTTGTCTGAGTGATCGTCTCGGAGGCGGATTACAGCTCTTGTTCCGTCGCGTTTGTTGGGAAATCTCTGTCTGTGTTTTGCACTGTAGCGGCTGTGTTCAAGTCCATCCAAAAACAACTGGCCATGGGCAGGATACTGGGACTACATGTACATGTAGCTTGTGTTTTTCTTGGCCGTCCAACATTACCAGCTCTAAAGAGATTTTGCTGCCTTTTTCGTTTCCCCTTCATGTTCAGCAGCAGGTAAGCTATGCTTGATGGGAGACTGGACCTTATTTTTATAGCCGTGTTTTGATTGTTATTTTAAAGGGGCATGAGCTGCCAAAATGTTGATATTTTGACGTTACAACATAATGTTGAAATTATTGGCTATTTTTCTCAAGACATGTAATTCAGAAGCTTATAAGTGTTTCTAGTCTCAAAAATGTACGATGAAGTATTGTTTTGAACTAACTTTGGCTTAGAATGAATGAATGGTCGTCCCGGTTATTTAAATGTTGTTTACTTTTCGAACACGTTTTCGGTTCGTACAGGCCACATACTGTATGAATTTTCCTCATTCCAACGCCAATCATTAAGTTTTTTGATGGCCTTCAAAGCCTTTTACTGTTGTGACGATCAGAAATTACGAAAGAAGTGGGAATTTTGGCAGCTCAGGCCACTTTAACTTATGTGAGGGGACTGAGTTTCATGTTATTTCCATTAAACAACAAAAATGGTAGGTTTACCTTCACTACCAATCTGCATGCAGCTTGTTTAGCCTCTGCCAAACAACATCAAAAAGTGTTTGAATGTGTGTACCTGGGGGGGGGGGGGGGTGTAAGTTTATTTATATTCTTTTATAATCTTGGGTGTCTCATGTGAGGGGGGCTTCATTTTTTATTTTGAATTTGATATTTCACCTTGGTTGAGTAAAGCCGGCGCATATCCGTCTAGACGGAATGTGATTAAGCCCTACCTAACACAACTAACGGCAGGATTATCTCCCCTTGTCCGCTGGTAGTGGCCTGGGAGGGCATTTTGGGATTATACCTATGGTCACTTTCTTTTGCACAGCTTGAGAACGCTTCAAAGAGACACTTACAATTTAATATGTTGAAAGAGGAGTCACATAACTTTAAAAATATATATAATTTGACAGATTGGCTTATTTATTTTTTTCACAGATTTCATTTCGGCAGTTAAATTTGGCACACAAATACCCCCATTTAGTTGAAAATTTAAAAAAAATAACAAGATTGTCCAATTAAAGTTTGCTTATCATTTTTCATAGGTCTGAATGATGGTGATTAACCATAAGAAGCCCCATGGGTACAGCCCAAGAGAACATCGATACATACTCTGTCGGAAATTGAATTTCTCCCATTACATGTTGGACGGATTTCATAAGATTTCATCAATGGGGGTGAGCTATTCATATAAGCCTAACTCTACAAATCTTTGAGATATAAGTATAATTTTTTACATGCATCCTTCGAACAGATCTGGGGTTACTGTGGTGAAATATTTCTTAAAATAATTGGACTAAGCTGACCTGGGTTTCAATTAGGATTGTAAGTCCACAATTAGGATTAGCCCGTTCTCGGGAGGTACGAATGAAGTTCCTAGATTTCGGTCGATATCTTTGGGCATTGTTTAGTGGGACTTCCAATAAGCCAGGACTACTTTTTTGAGTATTCATATGACTGAATGAAGTAGTAGTTTGCCTAAAAAAATATATGAAAGGTGAAGATTGAATAAAAGTGGCGGATTGAGCTGTCTGACATGGGGGTGATTGGGCCCCTGACAACAATGTGACTTGTGTCGTCTGCACCCCCCTTCGTAAGTGAAAATCTTGAGATTTCTCCCTTATTGGTCTGTCAAGATTTTAACTGCAGACTTCTCTAGGGTGGTTCCGAGTTTCCACCAGGGCTTTTAGCTGGGCGAAGGTTTCTAACCGAGTGACAGAGCCAAACGTTAACATTATGGCAAATGGAAAATTAATTGTGTACTGATGCCCAAGTGCATCTAGTGTTATTTAACTGTATCTGGTTCTGGAGTCTTTTAGGGCTTTCGGATCATAAAAGACCCTTTTCCTTTAACATTAAATCTTCAGACTCCGTCAATGGTGTTGATTTAAATGACTTGCTGCCTTTCCATTTTTTATACCCCCAGCATATAATGCGGGGGGTTATAGCGATCAGCTTGTCTGTCTGTCTGTAATCATTTTTTGTCATCGCATCTCCTCCCACAATTTTCATCAAATTTTTTCGAAACTTGGTGGACATGTTGGATATAATGTGAGGATGTGCACTTTCTATTCTGGTTACGCTGGTGTCATTATTTTAAAGAGTAACTGCCCTTTCCCGACAGTATATAAAGACGTAGACAATTAGCGCTTGTCATCACATCTCTTCCCATGGTTTTCATAAATTTCTTTCGATACTTAATGGACATGCTGGATATCATGCGAGGATGTGCACCTCCTATCAGTATGCTAGTTACGTTGGTTTCATTGTTTTTAGAGTTACTCCCCTTTTATGACAGTATACAAAGACATAGACAATTAGCGCTTGTCATCGCATCTCTCTCCACGGTTTTCATCAATTTTTTTCGAAACCTGGTGGACATGCTGGATATCATGTGAGGATGTGCACCTCCTATTGTAGTTACGCTGGTTTAATTATTTTCAGACTTACTGCCCTTTTTCGACAATATATGACGACATAGACAATTAGTGCTTGTTATCGCATCTCCTCCCACGTTTTTTATTGAATTTTTTAATCTTATGCAATTTACCCTGGGTTACGCTGGTTTTTGCTATTTTCAGAGTTACTTCCCTTTTCCGACTGTACAGGAAGACCTAAACAATAGGTGCTTGTTTCTGATGACATGTGTTACCCTCACCAGGGTAGGAGCATGTTAACGTTTTATATAAATTAATGCAACCATGTATCTGAAATAACAGATTAAAATAGTTTTATACGGAAGTTACCGAAACCACAGCTCTCTTGGTCAACGGCTTCTGGAACAACGACGTGACCTAGGACTAACTATATATAGTATGGTACATTCTGGATAACTTAATCTGACTCCATACGCTTACTTAAACAATGTCCAGAATCTTAAAAGTTGTGACCTTAGGGGCGATCATTAAGAATTAGTAGGTTGTGGAAAACAAGCCTTACTTTTGGAAGACTGGTCGGTCGTTTTTTTTTTTGTTTTTTTTTTAATACTGACGTTTATATTGTTTTGAGTAAGTTGCGTCTCGTTGTACTTGATATTCATTGAGGTCGGCAATGCCTACAATTGCTAGCGAACATTTTTTTTTACAAACATTTGTCATGACCATTAACTACATTCAAAGCCCTCACAATTCACCGCGGCAATCGGTGATGTCCCAGAGATTGTACTTTAGACGTCTTAAACATGCTTTTTCAAAGGCAATCAAAAACGCTGTAGACAATAAAGTTGTATTTATCTTGGGAATAGCTGCCGGGTCTCAGAACAGGTACCGAAATTTTTACAAGTAATAGTTTCACCGTAACCGCACACTCCTCAGCCGGTAAAACGTCGACAAACACTTACAATTTCACAGCTGGACTCGCTTGACAACAACAGCGTCGAGCGGGTGTCTGAAGCAAAGTAGATGACAAACTGTTCATGTCTTGCAGACGTCTGGAAAATCTATGTAGTACGTATATTTATTTAGAAATTTAATTAGCTTTCGCGAATTGCAAGTGACATGAATAAACACTTTTATGAGTGGACGCCAGTCTGGACATATGTTTTAGCTGCATAAATTTGTAAACTACAGATACTCGGACCAATGAAAATAGATTTCTGATAAGTCTTTTGTGGACCTGCACGAAAGCATTACAAAATGAAAATCGATAAGGTAGAATCTTCAGTTGTGGAACACCGGGTCATGCTGCACGAACACAGGGGTCTAACAGTCTAACAAGCGGCACAACGTTAAAAAGTAGAAGGCCGTGCGGCCGTATCTGAATAACTTCGATCTACTCAACATAAAGCGGACTAGACAAGAATCAGCTGAGGGCAAATTCTCGCGGTTTTGCTTTAATTAAAAAAAAATAAAAATTCTGAAAATCTTTAAAAAAAGTTTTTTCGGTCGGCCCGTTTTCAATCGGGTCGGTCGGGTTACCCGCAACTGTCTAATTCTTAATGGTCGCCTAGCCTTTTGTATGAGGTGTATAAAATGATAGTTGTGACTGAGAAGGAAAACGATATAAATTTAGGTGAGATTCTCCTGTAGGATAACAGTGGATATCAGACAGTTTTGTAAAGTATTGACGGAACTGGAACGGCATGAGATAATTATGATGGAAAAAATTGTGAACCAAAAGTAAAATACTGAGCCCATTAATTTGTGTCTTGACCGTTGAAACAGTTGCTTCACTTGTTTCTCTTGGTTGTAATGGAACAAGCTCACTAATAACTTCTATATGTCCTAGAAACATTCTTCCAGACAACTTTACATTGCGTTGGGTGGTATTTGAAACTTAAACTTTCTTTAAAGCTAAATCTAACCAGCCTTTAAAAGGAATGTCTGTTCCATTTGCGGCTTGCAACACCAGTGCTTCGCTCAAGAGTTCATTCATTCATTCATTTTATTCGCCCTGACCAGCATATCTGGTACAAAGGGTAAATCATACATATAAAAATATACAAACATGGCGGGTAGTAAAAGGTACATGTATCATATATAGAATATCATAACAGCTTTTTGTAAGAATATTAATTTGTCTTATACTTCTTATCTGTTATATCAAGCGCCACTTTCAAGAACTTTGAGACCCTTATTACTATTTTGTTACATGGATTGTTTAATAGATTATATAGCTTGTGACAATTAGGGAAGGTATAATAATATTTTGGTATGTATTTTTCTCTGTACGGTTTTAACTTCTCGCATACAAATAATATATGGTACTCATCACCTAGACCTTCATTACATAATGTACATTTTCGTTGACCTTTATTTGCATTTCCCCATCTCCCAGTTTCTACAGGAAGTCTATGATTTGACGTTCTAAATCTTAGTAAAGCCTGTCTTAAAACCGGGTTAAGATCAACCAGATATGATTCAAATGAAACATTGTCTTTGATAGCTAGATAGAAACTAGCCTTGGTTGATAAACTTATTTCCACCAGCCATTTTTGCGAGAACTGGTCAAGTAAGTTTGTTTAACGACAGTCAGAATCCATTTTTCGTTAACCGTTTGTATCTGGTCATCCCAGACAAAAGACAAACCACAATCATTAAGTATCTGGTGTACTTTTTCGGTCCAATTTGATGTGAAATGGTCACATTTGTACAAATAATTGAAAATCAGCAATGAAAACTTATTTTCCTTGCCACGAAGTAGTCTTATCCAAAATTTGACCATCCTAATATAAACATCTATATACAGTGGTGTTCTACCAAGCTCCCCGTAAACAAAATTAGATGGAGTGGAAGACCTTAATCTGAGGATTCTCTTACAATATGCTAGATGGAACTGTTCTAGAGGATTCAGATTCTCATACCCCCAGATCTCACTTCCGTACAATATGATAGGTTTGATAGTAGCATCAAAAAGATGTAATTGGCAATCTATTGGCAAACTTAATTTGTTGACCTTTTTCAATAAGCCATATACACCTTTGGTGGCTTGACTCATGAGATGTTTTCGGGCTTGTATAAACTTTCAATTTGATGTAAATTTCACACCCAGATATACATATTCATTAACCACTTCTATTTCATTCCGATTTAAAAAATATTTAGTTTTAGGTCTTCTGCCTTTGCCAAATATTACAATTTTTGTTTTTGATAGATTGACATTTAGTTTCCAAGTATCACAATAGTTTGAGAAACCTTTCAACATCAGTTTCATATCCTTAGCCGATTCAGCTAATAAAACAGTGTCATCAGCATATAATAATAAAAGTATTTTTAAATAAACAGTGGCATCATTTGAGATAATCTCTACACCTTTAGATACATTTGTTAAAAAGCTATTTAAGTCGTTTAGATAAAGAGAAAAGGTGACACATTTTCTCCTTGCCTTAGACCGATACTTATATTGATAGTTTTAGTATATACGGTAAGATCTCCGCTAATTCAAGGACCAGTGATGTGAAAATAACGAATTATTACATTGCTATTTGCCACATTTGGTCTATAAAAACAACAACAGCGATTGTTCAATAGGATTATCTGATCGCTCCCTCCAGGAGGTAAGACTCTCAACGAAAAAAGTTGAATTTTAAGTGTATTTTTGTTAATGTTTTTCTGGCCCTTGAATTTTTTAGAGTACTTGAATTAGCGGAGATCTTACCGTACCCCACTTTCACATGAAACACAAGATTTGATACCTTTGTACATATTTACAATAACATTAAATAGTTTTCCATTGAGATCGTTATTTATCACTTTTGTCCACAAACCTGATCTCCATACAGAGTCAAAAGCACATTTAAAATCTACAAATGTACAAAACAATTTTTGGTTATTACTTGATAACAAGTCTATAAGACTTTTTAATACAAAAACGTTGTCCATGGTGGAATACCCACTTCTGAACCCCGTCTGGTTTTCCTCAATCAAACCATAAGTATCTGAATAGGCTGTTAGTCTGTTGTTAATTATACTTGTGAACAGCTTACTCAAGAGTTCAGATGGCCTTACTTGCTTTTTTGCCTCACTAACCCAGGAGCTGTTGATTAAGGGAGTGTCCCCAGTTATCGTTCGTTTGCTTACCGTTTGATTTAGAAAAAACGCACGCTAGAAAAAACGGTGTTGCCAGTCAATCGATACCTGCCCCACGTGGTGAAAACGCTCACTGCCTGTGAGCAGATCTCAATAACATAACCTCTGCAGCAGGTCTGGATGAAAGGCCCAGTTTGACAACAACCAGCCAAGCTCTAATCAACTTTTAGCTGACTTGACTACGGTTGACCAACTGGTTTTGTTTGAGTATTGTTCTAGTGACCAATGTGAGCAAATATTTTAAGTGTTCTTTTTAAAAACAATTTAATTCTGTTATCTAGGATAAACTTTCAAAGTTACTTTGTCAAATCAAATTTGTTGAAAGTATTCTGATGTATTTAGATCTCAACACACTAAACGTTTTTCAGCTTCGAGTTCCAAACCTAACTTAAACATATTTATCCGTCATTTTTATATTTACTGAATTAAAGAACTATCAAAGTATTATAATTTGTTTCAGAGAAGTTCCTAACTACAGACAGAGTATCTTCTTCATTACCTAGTTTATATCGAATGCGATGAAACCGGTACAATCTCCCTCCCAATTCAGAATTGTCCCACCAAAACGCCCATCTTAAATGACAAAATTGATTTTCCTCTGTTTTTTTCTTTAAGTGGTAGATCTACTATAAAAGGTGATAAATAGCAAACTGGTTAAAAGTGCATGGCATAAGAGAAAAAAAATGTCAGACACTATCAAAGAAACATTTTCAATATCTTTTCTTTTCTGATTGCCACACGAGAAACCAACCTTGAACAACGAGGAAATGTATGTTTGTCTACCCGGTACCGTCTGACATGGGAAACTGACATGCTCGTAAATCCAGTGAATTCATCCTCCCAGTTCTTTTTTCATTAAATCCACATGAACTGCCTTGCGTTGTTAAATTTATTTTTGATGATTAGCCCATTCTTTCAGTAAAGCATTTTTATATAGGTCTTTAAATGGTAATCTAACGGCTTGATTCGCCATGTATGTGAAACAGTATAATTTAAATGCACACTAGCCAACGTGATCAACAAGCCTGGTTGAGTCCATCTCTAACCATTCTGTAGGGTGAAGAGTTTTTATTTGGGATCTACTTACTATACATCAACAAGAAATATATTCATTATTGAGTAAGAATCAACTTAAGTAGTTTTGCAATTATTTTCCAAATATATAATCAACTGTTTCGACGGTAACAGTTACATCACCATTATAACAGTATCACTATCACTATCAAGACCTAACTGACAGTTGTCATAGGGACATCAAATACGCCCAGACTCGCCACCTGGCCTACATAGGAATTTTTTGTGGATGAACTTCACAGCGTTAGTTCAACATGAGGTTGTCCAAAAACAAGGCCAAAGGGCTACTAGTGACAGTCAACCTGTATTTGTTAGTGATTTATTAAAAATCTCTTTCCTTCAAATACGTGTTATCAATAACTAGACTAAGTAATAACTATCCGATGTTTTGTCTAATAATAACTACCCACCGCGAAACTCATTGAGTAAACGAGTGAACAAACGCGGCGGTGGTATTATGATATTTATTCGCAATGACATAAAAAACTGTTCAGTCAATAACTTATCTTCACTTAATGATGACGGCCAGTATGAATCTCTTCTAATCAATTTCGAAATTTCTAGGATAAAATATGTAGTTGGAGCATTTTATAGGCCGCCTGGAAAAAATGTGAATATATTTAATGAATACCTACAACCAACACTCGAACATATTAAGACAGAAGAAAGGAAATGTTTTCTCCTTGGAGATTTTAATATTGATTTACTTCAAACCGATAATCATCAACCAACACAAAAATTTCTTGACATAATGACCTCCTTTTATTTATTTCCTAGCATAACAAAACCCACCAGAGTAACCTCTCACTCAGCCACCCTTATTGACAATATTTTTACGAACCAACAAGACAACTATATGACATCCGGAATAATAATCTCTGATACCACAGATCACTTTCCAATTTTCCATATCTCGAAACTTAACCAAACTAAATATACTCCAAATGAGCATGTTACATATAGACAAATAACTCCAGAAAAAGGAACGCATATTCAAACAAAAAATAAATGAAAAGTCTTGGTTAGAAGGCGTTGGAATTGGTGACTCAAACTCCGTCTTTAGTGCTTTTGAAGAAGAGTTCAACTCCATCTATAATGCATCATTTCCAATTCTGACTAGAAATGTTTCCAGTCAGAGAATCCTCAAACCTTGGGTAACAAAAGGTATTCTAAACTCAATACGTGAAAAAAATAGACTCGACCGGGACTATCTCCAAAACAAAGATACTCAAAGTAGAGAGGACTATTGCGTATTTTGTAGTAAACTAAATCACATCCTAAAAACTGCCAAAAAGCATCACTATCAGGAGAAATTAAATAAATTTAACAACAATATAAAAAGCACTTGGAAAATCCTAAATGAGCTTTTGAATAAAACGCGCCCTAATCCTCTACCGGACACGTTTGTCCATAATGATAAAGAGATCAGCAATCCTGTAGAAATTGCCAATAGCTTCAATGCCTACTTCACTACAATAGCTAGTGACCTTGTTAGCAAATTGCCGAGTCCCACGGTGCATTATGCCACATATTTAGGACAACCCTATCCCGACTGTCAGTTTGAACCTTGTACACCAACAGAAGTTAGCAATATAATAAAGGGTTTTAAAAATGCTGCAGCTGGCCTGGATGGTGTGCGCATATCATTAATAAAGCCCATCGCAGACAAGATTTCTATTCCCCTGTCTCGAGTTATTAATTTGGCTTTTGACCAAGGTGTCTTCCCGGACTCACAAAAAATTGCTAAGGTTACCCCAGTCCATAAAGGTGGTGAGAAAACTGTTTTTTCTAACTACCGCTCGATATCGGTCTTACCCTGTTTTAGTAAGATCATTTAAAAGCTAGTTGCAATAAGGATAAACGATTTCCTGCTTAATCATGACACAATCTGTCCCCAACAATTTGGCTTCAGAGCCCACCACTCAACTGCTGCTGCTGCATTGACCTTACATGACATGCTAATCAAATCGAAAGATGAAAATAAATATAGTATTGTCACATTTCTGGATATCGCGAAAGCTTTCGACTCTGTTGACCATGAAATTCTTCTCTCAAAATTAAACCATTACGGCTTTCGCGGAACCGCAAACAATTTCTTGCGCGGTTACTTAACTTCCCGCTGCCAGAAGGTTTATGTCAAAAATGTCCTATCTGAGTCACAAGACATAAAACACGGAGTTCCCCAGGGGTCCATTCTTGGACCGTTGTTGTTTTTACTTTACATCAATGACTTACCTTCATCAACAAAATTGTTAAATTTAACCCTGTTTGCTGACGACACAAGCGCGTGCATATCAAACAATAACCTTAATCAGCTAATAGATGACAACACTAGTTAACTAAGTATGATAAATGACTGGTTCTGCAGTAATAGGTTAACCCTTAACGTAACTAAAACACAATTTATGTTAATAAACCCAAAGAAAACGAATAGGGCTAAAGAAATAAGGGTTGTTCTTAATAAGATTAATCTGAAACAGACTAACTCGTATAAATTTCTAGGTGTTTTTTTCAATGATAGATTAAATTGGCAAACTCATATTCACGAAATTAGTAAGAAGATCACCAGAAACATAGGTGTCCTGAATCACTTAAAGCAATGTCTAAACAAAAAGAGCCTATTCATAATTTATTATTCTTTCATTTTTCCCTATATGAATTATTGTAATGTTGTCTGGGGGAAAACTTTTCCAACCCATTTAAGACCTATTGAATTGTTACAAAAAAGAGCAGTTAGGATCATCTCTATGGCCCACAAATATGCCCATACCGCACCACTATTTAAGAAATTAAATATTCTCCCTTTAGATAAGCTAAATTGCTCTCACCTGTTGAGAATGGCTCATGTTTTTATCCACCATACAGCCCATACATTGCCCCTAAAGATGCAGGCATTATTTACCCGATTATCTACAGTCCATCGTTATCCAACAAGAAATGTGGACCTAAACTTATATCGTCCAATATATCGCTCAACCCACTCCTTTTACTTTGTCCGTTCGTCTGTTCCCCAAAACTGGAATACACTCCCCCGAAACCTAAAACAACTTATATCGACATCCTTGTTCAAATCACATCTGAAAATCCACCTCTTAAAAGATTTATAGCACATGTAATTATTATAGAACCTGCGATTTACGAATACAGTAGAAGCCTCGCTTCGAATAGAAAATAGAGAGGAAAAACAGTTGCAGATGGAAATTGGAAGAACAGTTTGGTAGTATATTTAATGTTTATGCGAAATATCGTAACAAAGAATATATACACTATACCATGTATCTGCTTGAGGGCCGCCTGATGAAACAGTGGTCACATTGCCTTGACTTGGGAGTGTCTCTACATTTGGGACAACCATATGGACGCTCTTTTGTGCTGGAAAGCTTTTTCTGAGAATTAGGCGAGCCTTGGTCAAATTTCTGCTCGTAGACTCTGAACCTCAGTTATAAGGGACTCAAATGGGTTAACTTTCTCTTTCTTGGATCAAGATTCTTGGAGCAAATCACGACATGGCCTTGTAGTATCTTGGACTGTAACATCTTTGACTTGTGGTCATGTTTGATTGTGACGTTGGGCCCTTTCAAGTTCTTGAGTTGTAATCAAACTGGTCTCTTAAATTAGATCCATGTCATATATAGAAGGATTTTCAAGAAGTGGCGTAAGTTCTGTGAGGATGGTTCCCTCTCGAAGCCTAAGCCTTAAAGAGCGAAGGAATATTCGTTGGACAAGATCAGGTTCATAATACACATCTGCCTCTTGGTCAGAGCTGGACTTGAGTATCTTGTGTTTTAAGTCTAGATCTCTCATCAAAAAGTCTTGTGAATTTTCTTTTGGCAGTTGTACTAATGTTATCAGCTCATTATAGTGGTCAGAGGATGACTTTCCTTTTAGTTGATGCTCCAAAGTTTCTGGTTAGGTCCTCGTTCTGCTCAAGATAGTTTCTCAAGCTTGTTCCAGCAGGTAAAGCTCTAATGACACCCTCGATGATTTCTTCATGTAATTAACCTCTTTTCATACCCTGGTCAACTTGCCTTGAGACACTTGAGAAGTTCAGGGTATCTTTTTGTCCATTAAAACCAAATAACCCATTTATTTTAAAATCCTTCCTCCATGGTGGTGGTCAACTAGGCTGTTTATTTATATCTTGTTCTGCAAAAGTACTTGGTACAGGTAAACTTCCTCTACCTGATTTGTGAGTTTCTACTAGCTGCATGAAATTATCTATAGTTTGCTTTAATGCTGTCAATATAGACTTGAAGTGTGGAGGTTGACTCTTTTTGTACTCTTCTAGAAAATTACAAAGGCTTTGGATCAGCTGGAGTTTTGATTGGTCATCATCGTGTGCAACACTTAGTTCATTTAAAAAGGTAAGGAGTTAACTTTTTGTTAGTCCGTAAACAGCACTATAGATGTCACATTGTAGCTCCTAGCTCCGTTTGAGTTTTCAAATCTTCTGACATTTTCGATTTTATTGACAGGGACAACAATGTGAATGTATTGTCCTGGCAAAGAACAAGGCTGATGATCTAGAAAAATGATAATGTAGAAGGTTGATGATCTAGAAGGCTAATGACCTAGAAGGCTGATGATCTAGAAGGCTAATGATCTAGAAGCCTGATGACCTGGAAGGTTGATGGTCTAGTAGGTGAACGATCTAGACGGCTGATGACCTAGAAAGCTGATGATATAGGAGGCTTATGATCTAGTAGGCTGATGATCTAGAAGGCTGATGATCTAGAAGGCTGATGATCTAGAAGGCTGATGATCTAGAAGGCTGATGATCTAGACGATTGATGACCTAGACGGCTTATGATCTAGTAGGATGATGATCTAGAAGGCTGGTGATCCAGAGGGATGATTTTCTAAAAGGCTAATGATCTAGAAGGCTAATGATCTAGAAGCCTGATGACCTGGAAGGTTGATGGTCTAGTAGGTGAATGATCTAGACGGCTGATGACCTAGAAAGCTGATGATCTAGAAAGCTGATGACCTAGAAGGCTGATGATCTAGTAGGCTAATGATCTAGTAGGCTAATGATCTAGAAGGCTAATGATCTAGAAGGCTGATGATATAGAAGGCTGATAATCTAGAAGGCTGGTGATCTAGAAGGCTGATGATCTAGACGCCTGATGATCTAGATGGATGATGATCTAGATGACTGATAATCTAGATGACGGTTGTCTTGATGATGACTGATGCTCTAGATGACTTGTCTTGACAATGACTGATGATCTAGATGACTGTTGTCTTGACGATGACTGATGAGCTAGATGACTGTTGTCTTGATAATGACTGTTCTATAGACGATAACTGATGACTGCTGTCTTGACGATGACTGATGATCTAGATGACTGTTGTCTTGACGATGACTGACGATCTTGATGACTGCTGCTGTGACGATGGCTGATGATTTAGATGACTGTTGTCTTGACGATGACTGATGATCTAGATGACTGTTCAAGTGTTGTCTTGACAGTGACGGATGATCTAGATGACTGTTGTCTTGACGATAACTGAAGATCTAGATGATTGTTGTCCTGACAATGGCTGATGATCTAGATGACTGTTGTCTTGACGATGACTGATGATCTAGATGACTGTTGTCTTGACGATGACTGATGATCTAGATAACTGTTGTCTTGACGATGACTGATGATCTAGATGACTGTTGTCTTGACGATGACTGATGACCTAGATGACTATTGTCTTGACAAAAACATATGATTTAGATGACTGTTGTCTTGACGATGACTGATGATCTAGATGACTGTTGTCTTGACGATGACTGATGATCTAGATGACTGTTGTCTTGACGATGACTGATGATCTAGATGACTGTTGTCTTGACGATGACTGATGATCTTGATGACTGTTGTCTTGACGATGACTGATGATCTAGAGGACTTGTATTGACGATGACTGATGATCTAGATGACTGTTGTCTTGACAATAATATATGATCTGGATGACTGTTGTCTTGACGATGACTGATGATCTAGATGACTTTTTTCTAGACGATAACTGATGACTGTTGTCTTGACAATGGCTGATGATCTAGATGACTGTTGTTGTGACGATGACTGATCATCTAGAGGACTGTTGTCTTGACGATGACTGATGATCTAGATGACTGTTCAAGTGTTGTCTTGACAGTGACGGATGATCTAGATGACTGTTGTCTTGACGATAACTGAAGATCTAGATGATTGTTGTCTTGACAATGGCTGATGATCTAGATGACTGTTGTCTTGACGATGACTGATGATCCAGATGACTGTTGTCTTGACGATGACTGATGATCTAGATAACTGTTGTCTAAACGATGACTGATGATCTAGATGACTGTTGTCTTGACGATGACTGATGACCTAGATGACTGTTGTTGTCTTGACAAAAACATATGATCTAGATGACTGTTGTCTTGACGATGACTGATGATCTAGATGACTGTTGTCTTGACGATGACTGATGGTCTAGATGACTGTTGTCTTGACGATGACTGATGATCTAGATGACTGTTGTCTTAACGATGACTGATGATCTAGAGGACTTGTATTGACGATGACTGATGATCTAGATGACTGTTGTCTTGACAATAACATATGATCTGGATGACTGTTGTCTTGACGATGACTGATGATCTAGATGACTTTTTTCTAGACGATAACTGATGACTGTTGTCTTGACAATGGCTGATGATCTCGATGACTGTTGTTGTGACGATGGCTGATCATCTAGAGGACTGTTGTCTTGACGATGACTGATGATCTAGATGACTGTTCAAGTGTTGTCTTGACAGTGACGGATGATCTAGATGACTGTTGTCTTGACGATAACTGAAGATCTAGATGATTGTTGTCTTGACAATGGCTAATGATCTAGATGACTGTTGTCTTGACGATGACTGATGATCTAGATGACTGTTGTCTTGACGATGACTGATGATCTAGATAACTGTTGTCTTGACGATGACTGATGATCTAGATGACTGTTGTCTTGACGATGACTGATGACCTAGATGACTGTTGTCTTGACAAAAACATATGATCTAGATGACTGTTGTCGTGACGATGACTGATGATCTAGATGACTGTTGTCTTGACGATGACTGATGATCTAGATGACTGTTGTCTTGACGATGACTGATGATCTAGATGACTGTTGTCTTGACGATGACTGATGATCTAGAGGACTTGTATTGACGATGACTGATGATCTAGATGACTGTTGTCTTGACAATAACATGATCTGGATGACTGTTGTCTTGACGATGACTGATGATCTAGAGGACTGTTGTCTTGACGATGACTGATGATCTAGATAATTGTTGTCTTGACAATAACGTATGATCTAGATGACTGCTGTCTTGACGATGACTGATGATCTAGATGACTTTTTTCTAGACGATAACTGATGACTGTTGTCTTGACAATGGCTGATGATCTAGAGGACTGTTGTATTGACGATGACTGATGATCTAGATGACTGTTCAAGTGTTGTCTTGACGGTGATCTACATGTAGATGACTGTTGTCTTGACGATGACTGATGGTCTACATGACTTACCTTGACGATGAATGATGATGTTGACCAAGACAATGCTGGAAATTTTGTGGTTTTCTTACTTGGCTGTCAGACTGTTGTTCATATGATTGTTCATGTTGTTTTCATCTTAAAGCTGATCTCGATGAAAATTATCACGTAGGGGGCACCAAAATATTGCCCTCGCCATGGTAGGAGCTTGTTAACGTTTAATATGAATTTACGCAACCATGTATCTGAAATAACAATAAAATAGATTTATTCGGAAGTTAAGAAAACCATAGCTGTCCTGGTCAATGGCTTCTGGAACAACGCCGTGACCTATAGGACTACATGTAACTACATATAGTACGGTACATTCTGGATAACTGAACATAATCTGACTCCATGTGCTTACTTAAACAATTTCCAGAATCTTAAAAGTTGTGACCTGGGTTATTTGTGATGGTGATCGAAATGGTCTGTTTGACCTTCCATAGAATTATCGAAAATATGTTTATGCATATTTATAAGACGTAACATAATGTTACTTAATATTAACTCATAGCACAACAAATAATTAATTTTAAAATTACTCTTTCTAATACTTCACTGGATGATGTTCTCCTAGGATAAGCAGTAGAGAGAATAATTCCCCTGGATATTATCCACACATCCGAATAATTTAAATACTATATAATGTGGGGTAGGTTTTGTCCATAAAATGTAAATATGCTCTCTAAGGGCTTCCATACATTGATAGAAACATAACTATGCTTGAAAACTAATACAGGAAGTTTGTGTCTAATACAATTTATACATCTTCAGGAAAACCAAGTTGAGTTTCAACTTTTGTACATAAAGATGGTCCCTACGATTATTCGTACGTTAATAATTTGAGCTTAAACTTAAAAGCTACGTTAAAACAAAACTATTGTCTTTGTTACTGTAAACCCCCAGCCCAGCGGGCTGGAGATTTATCTATTGAGGCTAGGTCAATGTTCCAATTTGTCACTCCAGCATCTTATCACTAAGGGTCAGGGTGACTTTCCTTACTTATCATCTATGACCATCTAGAGGGTGGGGGGATGTCACATGACATCATTGACCATTGACCATCTTTTGGAGAGAAACTCCATTCTCTCCAGAGGTGCAGGACAGTGAACACCAGAATTCCAAAGCCTAATAGTATTCTTCTCTTCAACTTAAAGATTTCAATACACCCTGTATTTTGCCCAGGTAAGACCTTTAAACTTGTGTTTCTCTAAATCATCTTTTACTTAATTGTTTATACTCTTGTGATAAATATGTGTAGGTTGTTCTGACCAACTCTTTGGAAATTGTAGAAAATCAAGAAACTGTGTGCCAATCTCAAAACACAATTTTGTAAGCCAACCTGTTGATGGTATAGTCTTAACAAGATGATACACACACTAAAGGGTTGGCTTTTGGTTATCTAAACTGTAAAGAAATAGAAAGGATCTTATTTTAAACGGAGGATAAATTTAACCTTTTTGTGTAACTTTTAAAGTGTGTTCATTTATTCACTATGCAAGTGTGGTTTGACCGTTTACCTAAAATTCATTTGGCATAGGTTTACCTGCTTTTTAGAGTTTTCAAACTCTTTTGAAACTAATTTAAAACTGGCTTATTCAAAAGATTTTGGGAATGGCAATTACTAGCTCCCAGGCTACTTTGTCTCAACAGTAGGTTTATAGCTTCCTGCAAGACTTTAAGTACATAAAGATGCAGGTCAGGATTAAATGATAACTCCATGTGACTTTGGATACATGACCCATCTGCCTTATCTGTCCTCCCCCTTTTGGGGACTGTTTACATCCTGGCAACCAAGCCTCACTTTGGTGAAAACAAAATGGCTGTACAATAAACAAACAGCCATTACCAAAACATGAAGTAAACAAACATCCTGCAATACTTCATGGTTTTCATGTATTTATTTCCACTTGGGTTGGCCAGTCAGCATACACATTCATATTAAATTACTTCTGAATATATACTCAATATAAAAATGTGTTAGATAATTATTTGGGACTTTTATATGATTTTTACTTTGCAATTATATGTCATAAATCAGAACATAGGTTACTAGCCCCTATAAACAGAGGCAAGCTTTCTAGATTAAAGGTATATAGGTTACGTACCTATAAATCTTATTTATTGCCCTGTTTGGAAGCGGTAGCTGTTCTATATGCTGCTATAAGTAGAGCACATTTTGGTGGGAAATAAATGTCAGCTGATTTAGACTTGCACATTTTAGATTTCATACATTTGAAGTATGAAGATGTGCAACTAATGCATATGTACCAGTCATTGGTACATTGGGTGTTCTAAATTCACAAAATGCAAGCTTGGTCAAAGACCTGGCAACGTTATTGCCATTTATGTTTGGACACCCGGGATGAAGCAGGGTACCGGTGAGCCTGTGACCAGGTAGCTATATTAGAAACGAGATAAGCTTAAAAGATTGCTTCTGAAGTTTCGTGGCTACTTCCCAATGTGTTCTTATTGCATTAGTGTCTATTTATCAGTCTGACTTATTCCCAACCTACTATAACTTGCAAATATCCTGCAAGTTTTTAGGCTATTAAAGTTAGCATGCATTTAATGTTTACTTAACAGTATATCCCATGCATGTGAGTTACCCTTAGATATATATATATACATGTTATAAACTTTGGTAAACATTTTAGTTAGTACAGTTTATTTACTATTAACTATGGTACCTAATTCTCACTTTCCATTTTACTGTACTTAAATAACATTAACTTATAAACGTACCAAGTGATTTTCTCTTTATAATACTATGTAATAAGTGTATAACGCATTCTCTCCAGAGGTGCAGGACAGTGAACACCAGAATTCCAAAGCCTAATAGTATTCTTCTCTTCAACTTAAAGATTTCAATACACCCTGTATTTTGCCCAGGTTTTCACTGTCCATCCTATCTCTTAAAATTACAAGTGAGTCCTTCAGAGGGAACACTTCCGCCAATCGAGGACGAGAAGTGGGAGGCTCCAAGAAACTATTTCAAGCAAACTAAAACATCATATATCTGTATCTGTCACATCATAACATTGATTATTATATCATTAAAACAACCATTGTTTATCAAGTACTATCTTTGAGTCACTTCGTCCAGTACACGTTCGTAGGTTACTATCAAATAGGCAATTGCTCGTCCGAACCTATCGTAGGGTAGTCTTGCTATACATACAAAAGCACGGCTAACACCCCTTGCATTTGGCGCCCGAAATGGGACAATCCAATTCGCCTTTGTTATGACCTACGGCGCTGAGACAATCTGTAGATTTATTGATAGTGCGTTGGTTCTGTTTGGTTGTGACAGACAGATACTGATTAACCACCTCTCTTGCATTTTAAAACTTCCCCAGTCAATAACAGCGACGGGATTACTTTCTTCTGCAAAGTAACACAACTTAAGCAAAAGAAAAACAAACTATCATGTCTCAAGGCTTGGACCTAGGTGCATTGGCCCAGCTGATGAACACAGCACATTTTGACTGTTCACGGTCAATAGCCCTTACAGGCCTGCCTCTAGAGACGAGAGAAGAAGATGTACAAGAGAGAGTGGAGGAGGCGTATGGTCAAACCTCTCAGGTGACATATGTGCCGGGTGAAATATCTACATTTCTGGTAGAGTTTCACCGCCCCAGCACCATGTCACGGGTTGGTCAGACACTCTTGTTTAATGAAGATGATGTTGTAGTCACCAGGCTACCCTCACCACCACCGCTAAGGGAACATCCTTCATCCGTTATAAGCCATCCAGTTGATGCTCTCCATGAAGCTATGGAGAATCAGAAGGCCTGGACAGCGACACTTGTCAAGCAGAATTTTGATATGCTGTCTCGACAGATGACTGAGTTACTGAAGGTTATCGCACCCCCAGCCAGCCAAAGCAAACCAACAGGGACGGAAGTGCTTGCTGACACAAACAAACAAACAGGCCAGGAAAAGTTTGATGTCAGAAACAAAGAACCATCAACAAATAGAGTAGATGAGTCTGGAAGCCGAGAAACACCACTGGCCGAAACGCCCAATGTAGCACAGACATCCCCACCCCATATCCAACAAGTACCTGTCTTTTATGAGCGGCCTTCCTCGCACTACTACAGAGTGAAGCCATTTTCCGGAAATCAACCAGTGAAGAATGGTGAAAGCTCATTAGAGGAGTGGTGTCAACAAATGACACTAATTCAAGATGATAGCACGGTGTCAATATCTTCAAAACGTCAGCGATTGATGAGCAGCCTGGTATCTCCAGCTCTTGATATGGCGATGGGATTTGGAGAGACCTCACATCCTCAGGAGATAATTGCCTATTTGAGAAGACTCTACCGTGGAAAAAAAGATGATGTTCTCACGTTAAAGAGTTCTTTGGTTTGTCACCCTTCAAGAGCGAGTCGCCGTCAGAGTATTTGATACGGCTTGAAGTCGAGCTGCAAAAGCTCAGACTCAGAAAGCCTATGTCACAAAAAGAAATTGACCAGACTCGACTCACTCAATTTAGGACGTCAAACCGTAACCCAAACGTCTACAGTCTCCTGAACGCCAGGTTCCAAACTGGAGCAGCACCACACCTGCCCGAACTTATGGATGCAGTTAGAGAAGTTGAACATGACGAAATCCTGTTTCCCTCTCAAGCAAAGGCGAGAAGCCATGTCCAAAGTGTGCCACACGACGCTGACAAATCTGAATTGGATGGTTTAAAAACAGACGTACAAAAAATATTTTCATTGATTAGCCAAACAGCTAAAGAGCCCGAACAGACCATATCCAATCGAACCAACGGCAGGCCGCCAAGGACACAGAACAATGCAGGATCATCAAAATTCCGGCGATTCTGCCATAACTGTGGCCAGTGGGATCATAGCAGATCAAAGTGCCGTAATGTCCCCAATCAAGAGCTCGTCTGGCAAGGAATTAAGGAGAGAGATGAGTTTTATGAGCAGAGAAGACAGCAAACAACAAACAGCAGGCCCAATGATTTAAACTTCAGAGGGTCTCTGGGCCAGTAGCAGGACGACCAGGGACCCAATCTTCAAAACAAAGTCCATCATCGACCACGAAAATTGCAACAATACTAAAAACACCACCATTACCACTAAAATTATCAACACATTCTGTTGGATGCGTAACTCTGCGACAAAACTGCAAAGTCAATATCCGTGCTGGTGAAACCATTGAATTAAGGGGAAAGCTAAGGTGCTCCCCAGGTTCACAAATGCACGATCAAGACTTGCGGGTATGCGCAGTGGCCTCAGAGAATCACCCTCGAGGTCTTACGTTCTCAGTGGTAGGTGGTGGGCAAAGTAATGTTTGCATTACAGCCAAGAACAATAGTCGACGCACGATAACTCTGGGACCGAATGATGTACTTGCTGAGTGTTTCACCCAAAACGACTCTGGAAATCAAATAAATGACACCACCAAACAACTAGTAATACGATCGCTTGTGGGACCCGCCTGTGAAACACAAATACTTGTGGAGGGCAACCCCTGTACCGCACTTGTAGATAGTGGATCACAGGTTACAACCATATCCAGGTCATTTTATTCTCGACATTTGAGCCATCTACCAATAGAAAGTTTGAACGGAGCTTTGAAGATAGATGGAGCAGGAGGCCAAGAAGTTCTCTATGATGGGTGTATTAGCCTCCAGCTAAAACTACCAAAATGTATCGCAGGAACTGAACAGGAAATTGATACGATGGCTCTTGTATGCCCTGATACATCACTCTCATCTGATGTTCCAGTGATAATTGGAACAAACACATTTACTGTATTGGCAGAAAAGAACAAGAAGAAAGGACGTATGTTTCAATTAACACTGCCTGTCCGCACTGAAGTTGCCCATATCTACCAAAGTATTGTGTCAGACTTTGACGGACGGTTAGGTTCCATTCGTCTTATGGGACCAAAACCAGTCACTATACCAGCAGGACAACTTGTAGAACTTCGAGGATTGTCACGTAAAGTTGATGTCCCAACCACTGTGAACACAGTAGTAGTACAGGAATCCATTAACCACTCAAAGTTATTTGGTGAAGGTGTGTTCATAAAGAATGCAGTTGTCTCTGCCATTGGCACACTACCAAAAGTAAAGGTCCTAATGCAAAATTTATCCGGCATAGACATTACCATCAGGCCAAAGAAAATCATTGCAGACCTGTATGTTCCGCAGGAGGTAAACCCCATAGACTGGGTGTATAGCCGAATGTTAGAAAAAGATCAGTCTACGTCCACAGAACAAGCCTACTGTTTTTCAACTTCGACAGGAGGTAAGTCAAATACATGCCATGACGAAGAAAATCTACAGTTTGATTTTTTGAATTCCCCACTGCCGGAAGAGGATAAGCAGCGGATAATCCAAAAGTTAAGAATCTTCAAGGATGTTTTTTCCACTCATGAATTTGATATTGGCAAAACTGATCAAATCCAACATCGTATTGAACTCACTGATCCTACACCAGTCAGGGAGCGACCTAGACCAATCCGACCACAGGACTACGAAGAGGCTCGCCGCCACATACAGCAAATGGTTGATGCCGATATTATCAGGCCGTCGAATAGCCCATTCGCCAGTCCAATAGTGCTAGTTCGAAAAAAGTCTGGGAGCCTGCGATTATGTGTGGATTACCGGAAGCTCAACTTAAGAACTATTAGAGATTCCTACCCAATACCGAAAGTTGAAGACCTTCTTGCTGCACTTCATGGATCATCATGGTTTACACAGTTGGATGTCAAATCTGCTTTTTACACAGTACCCATGGACCCAACCTCTGCTCAATATACAGCATTTACTTGTCCTTTTGGTTTATTTGAGTATGGTCGTATGAGTATGGGACTCGTAAACAGTCCTTTGACATTCCAAAGACTCATGGAGCGATGTGTTGGCGATCTAAACCTGGCAGAACTTGTGGTCTACATGGATGATCTGATCATCTTTGCCCCAGACATACAGGAACATGAAGCTCGTCTGTTTAGGCTTCTTGAAAGGCTGCGTAAATACGGCCTGAAACTCGATCCTAAAAAGTGTAGATTTTTCCAAACTGCCGTAACCCACCTTGGACACGTATGCTCAAAAGATGGCATACAACCAGATCCCAACAAGATCAACGCGGTTCAGGAGTGGCCTCTCCCACAGAACATTGGTGAGTTGAAGAGTTTTCTGGGTTTCGCGGGTTATTATCGGAGATTTGTGAAAGATTTCAGCCGCATATGCAGGCCCTTAAATTCACTTACCTCTGGTTACGTCCCGCGCAAGACCTTAAAGAAACTTGGCAAACTACCAAATAAGGACTGCATTACCTTAAAGAGCCCCTTCGGTGAAAAATGGACAAAGGAATGTCAGGAGGCATTTGAGATTTTGAAAACCAAGCTAACCACGACCCCCGTGTTAGGATATGCAGATATGTCTTCCCCCTTTGAAGTGCACACCGATGCAAGCGGAACAGGGCTGGGTGCAGTGCTCTACCAACAACAAGACTGTGGGATGAGAGTGATAGCCTATGCAAGCCGTGGACTCTCAAAGAGTGAAGCCAATTATCCGGCTCACAAACGAGAGTTTCTGGCCTTAAAATGGGCAGTCACTGATAAATTTCATGACTACTTATATGGTAGTAAATTTGTTGTTGTGACCGACAATAATCCCTTGACATACGTGCTTAAGTCGGCCAAGGTTGACGCCACAGGGTATCGTTGGCTTGCAGCCCTTGCGGCTTATGACTTCAGTTTACGATACCGCCCAGGAGTTGATATGACAGATGCGGATGCTTTGAGTCGCCTTCCAAGAGGCCCCCCTGCAGAAGATGAGCGGTTTATACAGGAACAAGAGCGCATTGGATGGCTTTTGGAACGTAGTCAGCCGCTTCATGGCAACACCGAACGTCAGGTGGACTCAGATGGCATCCGGGCATTATTACAGAGCCATGGGGTTGTGGTTGATGAAAGACCAGTTAAACAAAGCCAAGCGCGGGAAAGGAAGGACAGCCATCCAGGTACCGATGAGACGAGGTGTGGGCAGCCAGTGTGGGTTGAAGCTCTTTCATATTCTGCTGCTGCAGTACCACACACTCTGGCAAACCCCCCTGATACAGGTTGTAAACTGAATGACTCCCTTGACTGGAAAACACTTCAATCACAGGATGCAGACATTCGAAAAGTCGCATCATTTGTGAAATCTGGTGTTAAACCACTCAAAGAGGAACTAAAAAATGCAGGGCCAGGCATGACTATCTATGTAAGAGAATTCTCAAAGCTCACCCTTCAAGATGATGTCTTATACAGAATGGTTACTGATGATAAGGCTATTGCTCGTCAACAGCTTGTCATCCCCAAGAGCTATCGTCGTGAAGCCATTCGAGGAGTCCATGATGACGTCGGGCACCCCTGCTGTGACAGCACACTGTCCCTAGCTAGACAACGGTTTTTCTGGCCATTCATGGCATCATCTGTACAGAAATATTGCAGAGAATGCGAAAGATGCATCAGAAGAAAGGCTCGAACAGAGAAGGCACCACTAGAAGCCATTTTACCATCGTCACCACTTGAATTGGTTTGCATGGACTACTTATCGGTTGAAGCTGACAAAGGAGGCATTGAGAATATTTTAGTCATCACTGACCACTTCACTAAATATGCCATAGCTGTACCAACTAGAGACCAGAAGGCTGTCACTGTGGCCAAAGCTCTTTGGGATAACCTGATCTGCCACTATGGTTATCCACGCTACTTGCTATCTGACCAAGGTCAGGACTTTGAGTCTAAAGTTGTCCAAAAACTTTGTGAAATTACGGGGATAAAGAAAATTCGAACATCGCCTTACAATCCTCGTTGCAACGGAGTGACTGAAAGACTAAATCGCACCCTACTAGACATGTTGGGAACACTCAACCATAGTCAAAAGAGGGATTGGCGAAAGTTTGTTGGACCCCTGGCACACGCCTATAACTGTATCACTCATGATACAACAGGTTTTTCGCCATATTATTTGATGTTTGGGCGACACGCTAGATTGCCTATAGACATCATTTTTGGTACCGATCCTGATAGGCGATGTCCTAAGGGGCCCCAGCAGTATGTACAAGACCTAAGACACAGGTTGAACTTTGCTTTCCAAGTAGCCCAGGAGAATGCATTGAAATCAGCTATTCGAAACAAAGGCTATTATGATCGGAAAGCCCATGCTATCAAACTAGAACGAGGTGATAGGGTCTTGGTCCGAAATGTTGGTGTGAGAGGCAAGCATAAGATCGCTGATCGCTGGAGACCAGGAGTCTTTGTGGTTGAACGACAACAATCTGACCTCCCTGTTTATGCTGTCAGGCCGGAGTCCGGAAATGGACCAGTCAAAACATACCATCGCAACTTGCTGCTACCTGTTGGGTCTCTGCCAATGGAAAAACCTGATGAACCAAGGCCCAGTCTAACGAAACCTCTGACCCGTTCTGCTACCAAACAAATAACCGATAGCGAGGAGATACAAGACAATTTGGACCTGTTTGGAGAGGGAGATGAATGGTTTTATGTAACACCAATGGGGTACACTCAAGAAGCTTCACAACTTTGGGACAACTCACAGCAAGATGCCACACTATCTACATCACCTCGCCATGTCCTAAATCCAGATTGCCCTGAATTCGTCCCAAGCTACACAGATTACTCAGGTCATAATCATCCTACTGATGTATCGGGTCAAATCGCAGCTGGGACCGAAATGAATAATGTGCCTGATGTTGAAGATGTTGTCGAGCCTGGATCAATCACGGTGATAGATACTATTATACCAGGCACTGAAGACAGCACCTCACCAGAATGTGTGGAAGCTCTAACTGGCCCTTCTGCTGAAACATCCATGTCAAGCATTTGTGCGACCGAGGATGTATCGGATCCCACAGATGATCCGACGGAAGCAGATTTTCCCTTTCAGGAGACTACGGCTTCATCAGAGCTAAGTGATGTAGTGGATCCTCCAAGGCGATCTCAGCGTGCCAGGCAGCCACCCAGACGTTTTGGATATGATCCATATGGGACAGCCTACAGCAAATATATGGTTTGGGTTTGAGAAAAAAAAACACCTCATGACCAGGGTTGCTGTAGCTGTCACCATACTTAATATGTATTCAAATTTGTAATACTGTTTGAAAAAGTAACTTATCTCAAGAATTTTTGTTACCTTGTTACATTATTTACTTGTCCATATAATTGTTCCATATATCTTATCATTAGTTTTATATCACATTTCTAATTTGAACTTTTGCTCTCTACATCTTTTAGATAGCAATGGAGAATTACACAAATGAATTGGTATCCCTAAAAGCCGAACTTGCCTTGGTCAAGCATGAGCGGGACTTGTATTTAAGAGAGCGTGACGAAGCCAGAGCCCTTCTGATGGGGACACTGAAAGAAAAAACTGCCAACCAAGGGCCTCTCACCGCCAAACCCACTGACACAGAGTATGCTGATTGTAGCCTCTCATTGGTGGCACATGTACACGACTCTTCCACTGAGACTGCCAAGCCACCTGTAATCCGGAGTGTTGCCGTTGTGCCCAGCCAACCCACTGCGAATGCGCATCGTTTGTTTGCAGCCCTCAAAGACCTGGACACAACAGGGGTTTTAGATGCCGGATCCCTCTCTCGTTTTCCCTCAGACACCAGGAGGCTCAAGGTGCTGGATCAGCACTGGCTTGAAGTTGAGCTTCCACTGATGTCGACAACACTTGTGCTGTCAGACTCTATTTTTCGTTCGGTTAATGGTGCCAAACTCAATGCCGAGGTTTTCGCCTTTGGAGGGATGTCGATGGGAGATTTGCTGGCTATTCTCTACAAGGCAGTAACTCGAACAGTGCAAGCGGATACGCTAGTCTTGTGTGCAGGGACCAACGACATTTTTTCGAAATGCGGGAATTATGCCATTTCAGATTTGAAACATGTTCTTCAATTAGCGAAGAGGATATCCCGCAAAGTTATTTTCTGCACTGCATACAAGGCTGGCTGGAAACAACAAAAATCTCGTCGGTGTCAGACTGCAGAAGTGGATCTAGACAATAGCCGTGAGAGATTTAATGACCGTCTTATACGTGAGGCCACAACACAAGGAGTGCAGATACTCAATTTGGCAGACCTGTTCTCTGGGCGGACTGGTAGGACCAAGGGTGTACCTGGTTGGTACATGCAGGATTCAGTCCATCCTGATGTGAATGGGACCCTTGCCATCGAGATCTGCCTACAGCAGCTCCTGTCCGGTCACCCGGTTGTTCCCCCAGCTACAGATGACCCCAGGCTTCTGCACACAGCATCCAAACTAACAGTGCAGGCAGAGATACAGCTCCAAAAAGACAGGCAATCGAAGAACCGTCCGAATTTGTGGCTGCCCTCTGTGACAAAAAAGAGGAAGACTCTGCCATCTAAACAGGATGCCCTACGTGTGAAAGTCACGCTGCTCCCGCACCAAACCAATAGACACCATGACACTTGGGACAATAAGCGCCAAAAGCGCTCTTAAGCAAATTTTCCTTCTATATGACAGTTCCTTGTACCCAGGATCTCAAGTAGTGTCTACTTGGGCAATTGTGAAGTTCTGTTGAACCTCAGGAAAGTACTTCTTTAAGGGGGGGAGAGTGTAAACCCCCAGCCCAGCGGGCTGGAGATTTATCTATTGAGGCTAGGTCAATGTTCCAATTTGTCACTCCAGCATCTTATCACTAAGGGTCAGGGTGACTTTCCTTACTTATCATCTATGACCATCTAGAGGGTGGGGGGATGTCACATGACATCATTGACCATTGACCATCTTTTGGAGAGAAACTCCATTCTCTCCAGAGGTGCAGGACAGTGAACACCAGAATTCCAAAGCCTAATAGTATTCTTCTCTTCAACTTAAAGATTTCAATACACCCTGTATTTTGCCCAGGTAAGACCTTTAAACTTGTGTTTCTCTAAATCATCTTTTACTTAATTGTTTATACTCTTGTGATAAATATGTGTAGGTTGTTCTGACCAACTCTTTGGAAATTGTAGAAAATCAAGAAACTGTGTGCCAATCTCAAAACACAATTTTGTAAGCCAACCTGTTGATGGTATAGTCTTAACAAGATGATACACACACTAAAGGGTTGGCTTTTGGTTATCTAAACTGTAAAGAAATAGAAAGGATCTTATTTTAAACGGAGGATAAATTTAACCTTTTTGTGTAACTTTTAAAGTGTGTTCATTTATTCACTATGCAAGTGTGGTTTGACCGTTTACCTAAAATTCATTTGGCATAGGTTTACCTGCTTTTTAGAGTTTTCAAACTCTTTTGAAACTAATTTAAAACTGGCTTATTCAAAAGATTTTGGGAATGGCAATTACTAGCTCCCAGGCTACTTTGTCTCAACAGTAGGTTTATAGCTTCCTGCAAGACTTTAAGTACATAAAGATGCAGGTCAGGATTAAATGATAACTCCATGTGACTTTGGATACATGACCCATCTGCCTTATCTGTCCTCCCCCTTTTGGGGACTGTTTACATCCTGGCAACCAAGCCTCACTTTGGTGAAAACAAAATGGCTGTACAATAAACAAACAGCCATTACCAAAACATGAAGTAAACAAACATCCTGCAATACTTCATGGTTTTCATGTATTTATTTCCACTTGGGTTGGCCAGTCAGCATACACATTCATATTAAATTACTTCTGAATATATACTCAATATAAAAATGTGTTAGATAATTATTTGGGACTTTTATATGATTTTTACTTTGCAATTATATGTCATAAATCAGAACATAGGTTACTAGCCCCTATAAACAGAGGCAAGCTTTCTAGATTAAAGGTATATAGGTTACGTACCTATAAATCTTATTTATTGCCCTGTTTGGAAGCGGTAGCTGTTCTATATGCTGCTATAAGTACAGCACATTTTGGTGGGAAATAAATGTCAGCTGATTTAGACTTGCACATTTTAGATTTCATACATTTGAAGTATGAAGATGTGCAACTAATGCATATGTACCAGTCATTGGTACATTGGGTGTTCTAAATTCACAAAATGCAAGCTTGGTCAAAGACCTGGCAACGTTATTGCCATTTATGTTTGGACACCCGGGATGAAGCAGGGTACCGGTGAGCCTGTGACCAGGTAGCTATATTAGAAACGAGATAAGCTTAAAAGATTGCTTCTGAAGTTTCGTGGCTACTTCCCAATGTGTTCTTATTGCATTAGTGTCTATTTATCAGTCTGACTTATTCCCAACCTACTATAACTTGCAAATATCCTGCAAGTTTTTAGGCTAAGTTAGCATGCATTTAATGTTTACTTAACAGTATATCCCATGCATGTGAGTTACCCTTAGATATATATATATACATGTTATAAACTTTGGTAAACATTTTAGTTAGTACAGTTTATTTACTATTAACTATGGTACCTAATTCTCACTTTCCATTTTACTGTACTTAAATAACATTAACTTATAAACGTACCAAGTGATTTTCTCTTTATAATACTATGTAATAAGTGTATAACGCATTCTCTCCAGAGGTGCAGGACAGTGAACACCAGAATTCCAAAGCCTAATAGTATTCTTCTCTTCAACTTAAAGATTTCAATACACCCTGTATTTTGCCCAGGTTTTCACTGTCCATCCTATCTCTTAAAATTACAAGTGAGTCCTTCAGAGGGAACACTTCCGCCAATCGAGGACGAGAAGTGGGAGGCTCCAAGAAACTATTTCAAGCAAACTAAAACATCATATATCTGTATCTGTCACATCATAACATTGATTATTATATCATTAAAACAACCATTGTTTATCAAGTACTATCTTTGAGTCACTTCGTCCAGTACACGTTCGTAGGTTACTATCAAATAGGCAATTGCTCGTCCGAACCTATCGTAGGGTAGTCTTGCTATACATACAAAAGCACGGCTAACACCCCTTACATTACAGTCTTTGAAATAAATCAGTTTGGTTTAGGGCACCTGTATCACATACATGTACAGTGTTTCAGGGCACTGCATGCTCTTTATCATAGCCCTGCTAAATTGTTACCTTCCAGAAGACTGTGCCTGTTGTACTTTCTTGATTCCACCTCATATGGGTTTCTAAATGCATTTCCTCCTACATATTGTATTGAATATTGTTGAAACTTGGTGAGGATGGTTGTTAGTGAGGATGTGGATTTCCTGTATGGAAATGAAATTTTGTCTGTTCTTAGTATGTGTCCACTTTTACCATCTTATGTGGGGCCGGGGGATTTTCAATTGCTCCTGGAAGCAAGAACTTCTGTGCCGCTCATCCTCTCTCCCGTCAAATTTTCAGACTGACAGGATGAAAGCTCCAATATAATTGTTCAAAATCATTGGTGCTTTCAGATCATCAAAATTTGGGCTTTTAAAAAAGTATGAAAAGTTTTCACAGTGCTTTCCGTCTTTTAACAGTGTTTTTGTTTCATATTTTAGTATTGAAATCCTGTTGATATTGGATATCCACATTGATGAAAGTTGGTTGTTTTGATTTCCCTGGATTAGCAGTAACAACAGTTTCACTGACACTGGCAATATTCCTTCCCATGGCAATGTTTGGCTGAATGATTTCGTTACCGCTATAAGTATAACCATTGTCAACACAAGCAGAAGAAAAACTATCAACAGTGACCTCCTCCAAAGCAGCAACAAAAATTTCATCATTGCCCGAAAATTCATCATGCAGTTAAAATACGCAGACTGAGCCAGGTACATGGTTATGGAACATTTTAACAGTCAATAAAATAACAAATTTACGAAAAAAAAGTACAGGAACAATTAATAACTTTATGAAATATATGCACAAACTTGTCATGAAATCTGCCCACGATGAGCATCAAGGAATAATTCTGAGAGTGGTACTTGAAAATGGAATGAAGCAGATGACAGAAGCAAGCACGTGAGTTGAAAAATATTTAGGCCTACTTTGTTTTATTTTGATGTTGTTTTTATCCCTTGTCCAATTGTTAAAGGCACACTTGCCGCCGTAGCCTGTTTAAATTTGCTAAGAAAACCAATTTGCATGAGCTTACTACGACTAATACCACTAAACTTAAACATAGGACACATAAAACATGTCTAGTTGGCTTTAGACTGTAAAAATGGGGTGAAAAACAAACGAAGAATCGAAGCCTGATTACAACAACAACGATCAGTGTCGGTCAACTTTCGTGTTGGATTACCCTCCTTTCAGGCCTTTGTATCTGTGGTTTACACTCAAACAGGCTTTTCCAGTCGCTGTTAACCGATCGTCAGTCTGTATTTCTCAGATAAATAGGCCTACGTAAAATTACACTGTGCCGTTAGTTCACTCACTCGACTGAAACATAAAATCGCCAATAGGGGGCAGATCGGTTTGTTTACGTTCCGGGTACGTAACAATTCAAATTTTCAAATTCAAATTAAAAATACAAAGTGACGTCCAAACTTTTAAATTTTGGTAAAAATAGAAAGTTCCTAACTTATATTGTCTGGGGAAAATACAGAATACGGTCTTTCTTTTTTAATGTAAACAATACTCCTGAGTAAGTGTGCCTTTAAGTTCTGTAAATATTTTTATCCCCCCCCCCCCCTGCATATAATGCGGGGGAGGGGGGGGGGTTAAGCTTGTCTGTCCGTCTGTCTGTCCGTAATCAGTTCTTGTCGTCGTATCTCCCAGGGTTTTCATCATTTTTTTCGAAACTTGACGAACCTGTTGGATATCATGGATGTGCACCTCCTATTCTGGTTGCACTGGTTTAATTATTTTTAGAGTTATTGCCCTTTTCCGTCAGTATACGAAGACATAGACAATTAGTGCTTGTCATCGCATCTCCTCCCTCAGTTTTCATAATTTTTTTCGAAACTTGGTAGACGTGTTGGATATCATGCGAGGATGTGCACCTCCTATTCTGGTTACGCTAGTTTTATTATTCAGAGTTACTGCCCTTTTACGACAGTATACGAAGATATAGGCAATTTGTGCTTATCAATGCATCTCATCTCATAGTTTTTATCAAATTTGTTCAAGACTTGATGGACATGCTGGATATCATGAGAGGATGTGCGCCTCCTATTTTGGTAGCTGGTTTCATTATTTTTAGTTACTACCCTTTTAACACAGTATACCAAGACATAGACAATTAGTGCTGGTCATCGCATCTCCTCCCACGTTTTGTATCAAATTTTTTTATTTTGGTTTACATGCTGGATATCATGCGATTTACGCTGGTTGTGTTGGTTTTGCTATTTTTAGAGTTTTCCCTTTTCCAACTGTACAGGAAGACATACAGTGTTTCGGGGCACTGCATGGACCTTATCATAGCCCTGCTAAATTACCTTCCAGGGGTCCGTTTTACAAAGCAGCCCCAAGCTACGTTCGACGTAATTACCATGGCGTCACAATAATTAAGAAATACGTTGTTAAGGTTGAAATAAAGTTACGCCAGCTTTGTAAAACAGCCCGCTGAACGCTGCGTCTGTTGTTTTTTTCTTGATTCCACCTGATATGGGTTTCTAAATGCATTTCCTACTAGGCGATCATTAAGAATTAGTAGGTTGGGGGTAACAAGCCTTACTTTTGGAAGACCGGTCGGTCGTTTCTTTTTTTTAAAAATTATTTTATACTGACGTTTATATTGTTTTGTGTAAGTTGCGTCTCGTTGCACTTGATATTCATTGAGGTCGGCAATGCCTACGATGGCTAGAGAAATTTTTTTTACAAACATTTGTCATGACAAATACGTTCAAAGCCCTCACAATTCACCGCGGCAATCGGTGATGTCCCAGAGATTGTACTTTAGACGTCTTAAACATGCTTTTTCAAAGGCAATCAAAAATGCCGTAGACAATAAAGTTTTATTTATCTTGGGAATAGCTTCCTGGTCAGAACAGGTACTGAAATTTTTACAAGTAATAGTTTCACTGCAACCGCACACTCCTCAGCCGGTAAAACGTCAACAAACACTGACAATTTCACAGCTGGACTCGCTTGACTACAACAGTGCCGAGCGGGTGTCGGAAGCAAAGTAGATGACAAACTGATCATATCTTGCAGACGTCTGGAAAATCTATGTAGTACGTGTTATTTATTTAGAAATTTAATTAGCGTTCGCGAATTGCAAGTGACATAAATAAACACTTTTATGAGTGGACGCCAGTCTGGACCTATGTTTTATCTGCATAAATTTGCAAACTACAGATACTCGGACCAATGAAAATAGATTTCTGAGAAGTCGGTCGCGGACATACACGAAAGCATTACAAAATGAAAATCGACAGGTTAGAATCTGCTAAATTGTTTATCCATTCTCGACTTTGGACGTTAATTCTGATTGGATTTGAAGACAGTGTCATTGTAATTGAGATAATCTGCCTCGAGTTGAAGTTACAACCAAATCTCAGTTTATTCATGCTCTGCTCGCTGTGCTATAAGGCGTACGAACTGTTCAGTTGTCGAACACTGGGTCGTGCTGCATGAACACAGGGGTCCAGTCTAACGAGCGGCACAACGTTAAAAATTCAGTCAGATTCAGCCTATTGTAGAAGGCCGTGCGGCCGTATCTGAATAACTTCGATCCACTCAACATAAAGCGGACTAGACAAGAATCAGCTGCGGGCAAATTCCCCGTTTTCGCTTTAATAAAAAAATAAAAATTCAGAAAATCTTTTAAAAAAAACATTTCGGTCTGCCTGTTTTCAATCGGGTCGGTCGGGTTACCCGCAACCGTCTAATTATTAATGGTTGCCCTACATATGGGACAAATGGGACTATTTTGGGAAATGGACTCTACGTTTTCTTTATTAGTATAATGTTTTCTTAAATTCAAAGTATATATTCACATGATGTCTGATGTCAGGGATTTTATATTTTTTTTTTATAGCTTTTAAAAATTTACCCTAGACGCGACAATCCCTGCGCTCTGTCCGGTAAAGGCTCACAAGGTCTATCTTAGCCAAGTCTACTCTAAAAGAGATCTCGCAAAAATATGATTGTACCGCCTTGGTGTTGACACTGACGTCATTATAGAACAAAAAAAGTAGTTCTGCCTAATGTTATAGTGACCTATGCTAGTATGGTGATACAGATTCCCAGGTTATATGACCCTATGCTAGTGTGGTGATATGGATTTTGAAAATCACTGTCCATATTACCATTGTGATGTAAGGAGTTACCGTACAGTGTATATAATAAAATAGAAAAAAAAAGATAATTCCCTCTTGTAAAAATCAAAAGGGAATTTTTTAAGAGATTTTGATTAAGAGTCCTCAATCATAAAGCTGACAAATGACTCCTATCTGTCTCCTTCATCAACAAATGACCTTTGTCTGTCTCCCTCATGAACAAATGACTCCTATCTGTCTCCTTCATCAACAAATGACCTTTGTCTGTCTCCCTCATGAACAAATGACTCCTATCTGTCTCCTTCATCAACAAATGACCGCTGTCTGTCTCCATCAACAAATGACTCCTATCTGTCTCCTTCATCAACAAATGACTCCTATCTGTCTCCTTCACCGCCAAATGACTCCTATCTGTCTCCCTCATGAACAAATGACTCCTATCTGTCTCCTTCATCAACAAATGACCTCTGTCTGTCTCCTTCAGCGCCAAATGACTCCTATCTGTCTCCTTTACTTTCAAATGACTCCTATCTGTCTCCTTCATCGACAAATGACTCCTATCAGTCTTCTTCATCAACAAATGACATCTGTCTGTCTCCTTCAACAAATGTCTCCTTCATCAACAAATGACTCCTGTCTCCTTTATTTTCAAATGACTCCTATCTACCGTATTCACCCATGTATAATACGCAGATTTTTTCACGGAAAACCGGGTAAAAATAAGACCTGTGCATTATACACGGGCGTAGACTATCACAGTTTTTTGTTGTTGTTCTCGGAATAATGAACTGAGCGAAGTTGGACATGCGGTAGACTACATACGGCCTCAAAGTTAAACTTGGTCCGCTAAATAAAACTTTCAACGAAATTAACTTTCCAGAAATATTCAATCATTTCAGTTTTGAAGGCAATTTCTTGTATTTCTTTTAAACATAATATACTCGATGGCAATTGTCACCAGACATGCTCTTATAATCGGCAAATCGTGTTCATATTGCTAACACTAGTAACAGTATGGTGCCAGTCGGCTGAGTACATTTCATTGACAGATAGCAGAACGGCTGTAGATTGGTTGAAGCCAGCCACTTAATAAACATTGCAATGATTATTGTACAAGGCAGCTAATCTGATTCGCTGTTTGGTGTAATGACTGTTCAATGACAGTAAGTGACGTTTCAGACTCAGCCTTATACAAAATACCAGAAGTAAATTCTGAAGTGGTGTATTGACGGCCATGGGCCGCGGACAACTTTTACTGTAGTTTTTCTTTAGCTGTAAACTTGAGGTGTATGTTAGACCGTGATTACAGAATTAAAAAAATATTGAAAGTATTATGGAATTTAGCCTTTATAAATGTATTCCCCGGCTGTAAAAGGGCTTCATTTTTTAATACTTCACTGAGTGATGCTAGCAGAAATTACGAAAGAAAACTCATTGACTCCAAAACATAGGTATTAAATCATACATTTTGCTTATTAGCAAAACAAGCCATTCCAAAGGTTAATAATAAAGAACAACCAGTGTATATACAACGGTCATAAGATATCTATTAATGACTAAAAATGATCAGACAACTCAACTCAGCGTGATTTGTTCATAGGTTGCCGGCTTTACTAGGCTTCTCGGCGACAGGCAGCTGTGTTCCCACGTGAGCCGTTGCATAATCTTATCTTGCTAATGCGTGTTATACACGGCTGTAGACGTTTTTTCGGCGATTGAGTTCGATAGTTCGGGGTGCGCATTATACATAGATGCGTATTATACTTGGGTGAATACGGTACTCCTTCATCGATAAATGACTCCTATCTGTCTCCTTCATCGCCAAATGACACCTGTCGGTCTCCTTCATCGCCAAATGACACCCGTCGGTCTCCTTCACTTACAAGTGATCAATTCTAAAACAAGATGAAAATTTTTTTCACCCAGGGATTTAAACCCTGAAAAGTTTAGTGGGGAAAGCAGTCTCTACCAAAATGTGTCCCATCTGCCTCATTCATTGTCTTTTAATAATCTCCAACAAATGATCAAATCCTTAGATATAAAACAACAAGATGAAGGTAGTGGTTAAACATAGGAAATATTGCGTTTGTTGATTATGATATTATCCAAAGCTATAATTATTAACTATTAGAGGCTATAAGAATAGGTTGAGAAAAAATAATATGAATATATCATTGATTTGTGGAATTTATTGAACTCTAATCTAGTTTCATTTTGTTTCCTTATAAAATGCTGACAAAGCAGTAAATTAAGAAATTTGATTACATTAGGTAGTAAACATATACAATAGCCGCAATAGGTACACCAATATTTCCAAAATTAATGATAAATTAAAGCTTGCACAAAAAACACAGTTTTCCCCTCTGCTTTTGACAAGGGCTTGGGACCTTCTTACATTGTTGTAAGGCAGCATTAAAAAATTGTGTGTGTCTTCCAAAAAAGGGAATTCTTAAGATTACCAATTACACTTTGGCTCAGGAGTTAAAGCATGTCATACTCTACGAAAAGATTTGAACAATATTATATCTATATTTCGTTGAAATTCAAGTGTAAATCTTCTGAAATTTAAAGATTCTCAATGCAGTTTTGATAGATTTTAACGGTAATATCAATGAGTAAATGTGTAAATAAGGTCAATGTTGTATAGACCACTCGACCAAATAAAATGAATTAAAGCATCTTAAAACCAATTTAGAATCAGCTTCCTGTGGCTGCTCAGACCGCTGGTCGCTGATATGAACAACCTTTCATGGGTGACTAGTCCACGAAAAGAAGCCCATTAAAATTGAGAAATAAACAAAGCAAATTAGTTCAACTGGAAAATGTTTACTTTGAGACAGAAAAGGATTTAAGAGCGATAAAAAAAACTCACAATTTATACTTATGTTAGTTTGCGTTAAGATTTATTCACATTAACTTTAAAGTTACATAACTTTTTGCTTATTGTGTATTTTTTCATAATTGAAACTACACATTCTAATATATTGAAGTATGACATGCTTTAGCACCCAGGGCCAAAAAGAGGTAAAAATGAGGGAATATGCCCGCTCAAAAGTTTTGGTATCTGGTAATTTTCAAAGAGATTCAGAGTCAAGAGTCATCCGGAAGCTATATAGGCTTGGACCTCAACACACAAAGGTCATAGCTTCGACTCAAGACCTGGATTTTAACATGAAATCGCAAACAACAGGTAAAACTCAAATGAATTCAATCATAGACAAAGTGTTCTCAACAGCCAAGAGAGATAGATCCAACGTGACATAAACACCTAAATTCTCGGAATCTTATGAATCTAAAACAGCAAGATAGAAAGAAGTCCTCCCATAAAATGGAAGGACAGATTATAGTGATTAGAAGAAAAAATATAAAAAAATACCAAGAACAGTTCAAGAATGAACAGATGTAACATCACATTGAAACATTGATAAATTGTTGAGATAAACATGATTCTATCATCTCTTATAGCGATATTGTGTTTTAGGATATCTTTTGGAGCGCGAGTAGGCCCAATAATTCATAATAAACAAAATATTATATAATTTCAAAAATATAAACCATATTATCTTTATCCAGGATATACCAAAGTCGATTTCCATCCTTCTGATAGCTTGGACTTCATTTCTTCCACACCAAATAGTACCAACTCATTTCTTTTTACCTAAAACGACAATAATAAAATTATACCCTTCCCAAAATGAGGAAAATAGATATTAGCTTAACGTAGATGTGGAAAAAAATAACGGTTCCAAATATATATACATAAAAGTGTATGTAAAATGTACTTTAAACATTTGCTTCCTAAAGGACTTCGTGATGTTAAAAAGACATACAGGGTGATGGCATTTGGGAAGAATCCCAAGTGATCAATCTAAAATTTGGTTTAAAGTGGCATGAGCTGCCAAAACTGACACTTTTTTCATAGTTTCTGATCGTCACGATAGTAAGATGATTTCAAGGCCATCGAAAAACTAAATGATTGGCGTTGGAATGAGGAAAATCCATACAGTATGTGGCTTGTACAAACCGAAAATGTGTTCGAAAAGTAAACAAAATTTAAATAACCGGGACGACCATTCATTCACTCTAAGGCAAAGTTAGTTTAAAACAATACTTTATCGTACATTTTCGAGACTAGAAGCACTCAAAAGCTTGTGAATCATACGTCTTCAGAAAAATAGCCCATAATTTCAACGTTCTGTTTTAACGTCAAAATATCAACATTTTGGCAGCTTATGCCCCTTTAAGATAAAGATAATTCAATAATTGTACGAAATGTTTGAAACTCTCTTTAAAAATGGGTTCCATACAAATGAGAAAAATTAAGTCACCACCACGTAGTTGTTTGTGAACAACACAAGCTTTCCACACCTAACTTTATAGGTGTTACACTTGACGAAGACACTGGTATAGGTGTCGAAATCTCGTGTTGTTCACAAACTAACTAACTATGTGGTGATTTTTTCTCATTAATTCAATAATTGCTTGTGTTGTACCTTGTAGTTAAGATAGTTTTATTTATGTGGTTGTCATTTTACTGCCATGGTAAAAGGTACTGGCTCTACACCTGGAAGACATTGCAAATTTCTATTGGAGCTTGGCAACAATCTTACACTTGATTAAATTAATCGACACATTGTTATGAGAGAACATACTGTCATTTTAGAATTCTTTTGATCGGCCAACACCGGCGCCTCGGACCGTTGGTATTGGATGTGAACAACTTTCTATTGGTGACATAGTCCGCAGAACGTAGTTCACAGATTCCGAAAAATTTGTATAATAATTTTCAGCACATTTAATGTCTTGATCATTGCATCTCATTTATTTGTTTCAATTATGTGAAATATTCAGACTCTCTCCATGTCCATATATCGTACCTGCATTTCTGATGTTGTCCTAAGAAAAGAATTTGGTATATGCCTTTGGAAATCTTTATTAAAAGATCTGTTAAACAAGATTGAATATAAATAAACTTAACCTACCAATCAACTGATCCTCGTTGTTTGCATCACCTTGGTCATCTGTCTTACGTCAACTGTGTAGCGATTCTTCAATCAACTGTGTAGCTTTTCGTCCGTCAACTGTGTAGCTTTTCGTCCGTCGACTGTGGAGCTTTTAGTCCATCAACTGTGCAGCTTTTCGTCTACCTTCCATCCACCAAAATATAATCTCCGTCGGTTGATCTAAAAGGACAAAAACATAAATATACATAGCTTATAATCAGCTGGGTTGCATTTCTAAATTCTACCATAAAGTAAACCACTAATCTTACGAAATTGGATCTTCCATGAACTTGTAACCTTTCTACTGTCGGCTCTGTAACCTTTCTTCCAACAAGTAAGTCTTTTTTTCGTCTATTGTGTGAGTTATCATCTCTCAGCTAAACTGCCTCTTTCTTTTATCAGCCCATCACTCTTAAACAATTGGTCTGGTTGGCGATCTTTCGCCGAACCTGTCGCTCATCATCTTATCAATTTGGTAAACCATTCCTCCATGAGTTTGTTTCGGATATTCTCCATCGACCTGCCTGTTTCAGTAACCTTGTTGTACATCCTTCCTAAACAGACCCTTTCGTCTATCATGTAACTTGACCATCCATCAACTGTAGAGTAAATGTTTCCTTTCAATGGGATGTCTTCCTAAAATAAAATCTCCATTGGTTGATCTAAAACGACAAAAAACATAATTCTGCCCATCCCAGGAACATAAATGTGACTGGATAAATTCAATTAAAAAAATTTAAACCAATTTAAAGCCAGCTTCCTGTGGCTGCTCAGACCACTGGTCGCTGATATGAACAACTTTTCATGGGTGACTAGTCCATGAAACGAAGCTCATTAAAATTGAAACATAAACGAAGCAAATTAGTTCAACTGGAAAATATTAACTTTGAGACAGAAAAGGATTTAAGAACGAAAAAAAACTCACAATTTATACTTATGTTAGTTTGCGTTAACCTAAGTTTATTATTGGTATATTATGCGTTAAGATTTATTCACATTAACTTTAAAGTTACGTAACTTTTTTGCTAATGGTGTATTTTTTTACAATTGAAACTACCCAATCTAATATATTGAAGTATGACATGCTTTAGCACCCAGGGCCAAAAAGAGGTAAAAATGAGGGAATATGCCCGCTCAAAAGTTTGGGTATCTGGTAATTTTCATAGAGATTCAGAGTCAAGAGTCATCCGGAAGCTATATAGACTTGGACCTCAACACAAAGGTCATAAGTTTGACTCAAGACCTGGATTTTAAGATGAAATCGCAAATGAATTCAATCATAGACAAAGTGTTCTCAACAGCCAAGAGAGATAGATCCAACGTGACAAACACCTAAATTCTCGGAATCTTGTAAATCTAAAACAGCAAGATAGAAAAAAGTCCTCCCATAAAATGGAAGGACAAAGATTATGGTGATTAGAAGAAAAAATATTAGAAAATAACAAGAACAGTTCAAGAATGAACAGATATAACATCGCATTGAAACATTGATAAATTGTTGAGATAATCATGATTCTATCATCTCTTATAGCGGTATTGTGTTTAAGCATATCTTTTGGAGCGCGAGTAGGCCCAATAATTCATAATAAATAAAATATTATATAATTTCAAAAATATAAACCATGTTATCCTTATCCAGGATATACCAAAGTCGATTTCCATCCTTCTGATAGCTTGGACTTCATTTCTTCCACACCAAATAGTACCAACTCGTTTCTGTTAACCTAAAACGACAAAAATAAAATTATACCCTTCCCAAAATGAGGAAAATAGATATTAGCTTATTAACGTAGATGTGGAAAAAAATAACGGTTCCAAATATATATACATAAAAGTGTATGTAAAATGTACTTTAAACATTTGCTTCCTAAAGGACTTCGTGATGTTAAAAAGGCATACATGGTGATGGCATTTGGGAAGAATTCCAAGTGATCAATCTAAAATTTGGTCTAAGATAGAGATAATTCAATAATTGTACGAAACGTCTGAAACTCCCTTTAAACCTGGGTTCCATACATATGAGAAAAAATTAAGGCATCACCACGTAGTTTGTGAACAGCACAAGCTTTCCACACCTAACTTAGGTGTTACACTTGACGAAGACACTGGTATACATGTAGGTGTCGAAATCTCATGTTGTTCACAAACTAACTAATTATGGGTTCATTTTTTCTCATTAATTCAATAATTGCTTGTGTTGTACCTTGTAGTTAAGATAGTTTTATTTATGTGGTTGTCATTTTCCTGCCATGGTAAAAGGTACTGGCTCTACACCTGGAAGACATTGCAAATTTCTGTTGGAGCTTGGCAACAATCTTACACCTGACTGAATTGGTCGACACTTTGTTATGAGAGAACATACTGTCCTTTGAGAATTCTTTTGATCGGCCAACACCAGCGGCTCGGACTGTTGGTATTGGATGTAAACAACTTTCTATTGGTGACATAGTCCGCAGAACGTAGTTCACAGATTCCGAGAAATTTGAATAATAATTTTCAGCACATTTAATGTCTTGATCATTGCATTTCATTTATTTGTTTAAATTATGTGAAATATTCAGACTCTGTCCATGTCCATATATCATACATGCATTTCTGATGTTGTCTTAAGAAAAGAATTTGGTATATGCCTTTGGAAATCTTTATTTAAAGATCTGTTAAACAAGATTGACTATAAATAAACTTAACTTACCAATCAACTGATCCTCGTTGTTTGCATCACCTTGGTCATCTGTCTTACGTCAACTGTGTAGCGATTCTTCAATCAACTGTGTAGCTTTTCGACCGTCAGCTGTGTAGCTTTTCGTCCGTCAACTGTAGAGGTTTTCGTTCATCAACTGTGCAGCTTTTAGTCCATCAACTGTGCAGCTTTTAGTCCATCAACTGTGTAGGTTTTCGTCCATCAACTGTGCAGCTTTTAGTCCATCAACTGTGCAGCTTTTCGTCTACCTTCCATCCACCAAAATATAGTCTCCGTCGGTTGATCTAAAAGGACAAAAACATAAATATACATAGCTTATAATCAGCTGGGTTGCATTTCTACCATAAAGTAAACCACTAATCTTACGAAATTGGATCTAATTTGGATCTTCCATGAACTTGTAACCTTTCTACTGTCGGCTCTGTAACCTTTCTTGCAACAAGTAAGTCTTTTTTTCGTCTATTGTGTGAGTTATCATCTCTCAGCTAAACTGCCTCTTTCTTTTATCAGCCCATCACTCTTAAACAATTGGTCTGGTTGGCGATCTTTCGTCGAACCTGTCGCTCATCATCTTATCAATTTGGTAAACCATTCCTCCATCAGTTTGTTTCGGATATTCTCCATCGACCCGCCTGTTTCAGTAACCTTGTTGTACATCCTTCCTAAACAGACCCTTTCGTCTATCATGTAACTTGACCATCCATCAACTGTAGAGTACATGTTTCCTTTCAATGGGATGTCTTCCTTCTACCTAAAATAAAATCTCCATTGGTTGATCTAAAACGACAAAAAACATATTCTGCCCATCCCAGGAACATAAATGTGACTGGATAAATTCAATTAAAAAAATTTAAACCAATTTAAAACCAGCTTCCTGTGGCTGCTCAGACCACTGGTCGCTGATATGAACAACTTTTCATGGGTGACTAGTCCATGAAACGAAGCTCATTAAAATTGAAACATAAACGAAGCAAATTAGTTCAACTGGAAAATATTAACTTTGAGACAGCAAAGGATTTAAGAACAAAAAAAACTCACAATTTATATTTATGTTAGTTTGCGTTAACCTAAGTTTATTATTGGTATATTATGCGTTAAGATTTATTCACATTAACTTTAAAGTTACGTAACTTTTTTGCTAATGGTGTATTTTTTTACAATTGAAACTACCCATTCTAATATATTGAAGTATGACATGCTTTAGCACCCAAGGCCAAGAAGAGGTAAAAATGAGGGAATATGCCCTCTCAAAAGTTTTGGTATCTGGTAATTTTCATAGAGATTCAGAGTCAAGGGTCATCCGGAAGCTATATAGACTTGGACCTCAACACAAAAGTCATAAGTTTGACTCAAGACCTGGATTTTAAGATGAAATCGCAAACAACAGGTAAAACTCAAATGAATTCAATCATAGACAAAGTGTTCTCAACAGCCAAGAGAGATAGATCCAACGTGACATAAACACCTAAATTATCGGAATCTTGTAAATCTAAAACAGCAAGATAGAAAAAAGTCCTCCCATAAAATGGAAGGACAAAGATTATGGTGATTAGAAGAAAAAATATTAAAAAATAAAAAGAACAGTTCAAGAATGAACAGATGTAACATCGCATTGAAACATTGATAAATTGTTGAGATAATCATGATTCTATCATCTCTTATAGCGATATTGTGTTTAAGCATATCTTTTGGAGCGCGAGTAGGCCCAATAATTCATAATAAATAAAATATTATATAATTTCAAAAATATAAACCATATTATCTTTATCCAGGATATACCAAAGTCGATTTCCATCCTTCTGATAGCTTGGACTTCATTTCTTCCACACCAAATAGTACCAATTCGTTTCTGTTTACCTAAAACGATAATAATAAAATTATACCCTTCCCAAAATGAGGAAAATAGATATTAGCTTAACATAGATGTGGACAAAAATAACGGTTCCAAGTATATATACATAAAATGGTATGTAAAATGTACTTTAAACATTTGCTTCCTAAAGGACTTCGTGATGTTAAAAAGGCATACATGGTGATGGCATTTGGGAAGAATTCCAAGTGATCAATCTAAAATTTGGTCTAAGATAGAGATAATTCAATAATTGTACAAAACGTCTGAAACTCCCTTTAAACCTGGGTTCCATACATATGAGAAAAAATTAAGGCATCACCACGTAGTTGTTTGTGAACAACACAAGCTTTCCACACCTAACTTAGGTGTTACACTTGACGAAGACACTGGTATACATGTAGGTGTCGAAATCTCATGTTGTTCACAAACTAACTAATTATGGGTTCATTTTTTCTCATTAATTCAATAATTGCTTGTGTTGTACCTTGCAGTTAAGATAGTTTTATTTATGTGGTTGTCATTTTCCTGCCATGGTAAAAGTTACTGGCTCTACACCTGGAAGACATTGCAAATTTCTGTTGGAGCTTGGCAACAATCTTACGCTTGACTGAATTGGTCGACACTTTATGAGAGAACATACTGTCATTTTAGAATTCTTTTGATCGGCCAACACCTGCGGCTCGGACTGTTGGTATTGGATGTAAACAACTTTCTATTGGTGACAAAGTCCGCAGAACGTAGTTCACAGATTCCGAGAAATTTGAATAATAATTTTCAGCACATTTAATGTCTTGATCATTGCATTTCATTTATTTGTTTAAATTATGTGAAATATTCAGACTCTGTCCATGTCCATATATCATACATGCATTTCTGATGTTGTCTTAAGAAAAGACTTTGGTATATGCCTTTGGAAATCTTTATTTAAAGATCTGTTAAACAAGATTGAATATAAATAAACTTAACCTACCAATCAACTGATCCTCTGTTTTCATCACCTTGGTCATCTGTCTTCCATCAACTGTAGGTTTTTGTCCAACTGTGCAACTATTCTCCCTTATAAAAAAATACCATGCTTTACCATGGATTTACCATGGATTTACCATGGTATACCGTGGTTTACCATGGTTTACCATGGTAAAACTATAGTACTATAATGACCATGGTATATTTACCATGCTTTATAAATTTTACCATGGTAATTGTGTGGCACATGCATGGTATACCATGGTATTTGAAAGTTTACATGGTAAAACCATGGTACAACAATGAGCATGGTATATTTACCATGCTTTATAATGTTTACCGTGGTAATTGTATGGCATATGCATGGTATATTATACCATGTTATTTGAAAGTTTATCCGGCAGAGTATAGCTTTTACTAGAATCCTGGAAAGACGGGGTGAAACTCCACATGTTATTATATATAACACGCTTTAAAATTGATAACACAGATAAATTATCATCGATGAAACAACATCACAAATAGCTGATCATTAATTTATTTCGAAAACTAGTATCTTTGGAAATTATTATTCACAATGGTTAAAAAAATGTAAAAAGTAGGGTACGGGCCACTATTAATTGAATAAATTATAATAACAATAGAGATACAAAAAATGAAGAAACATAGTATATGTATATACAATATTCAATATGTATGATATACAGGTGGTGTATGATACAATACAGACAGTGGAGGCATTAATCACTATCAACTTTCAGTATCTTTAGAATAAAATCTTGATCAGCTATGGAAATAGTCAAGCATTTGTGAGTAATTTCTCTGGCCCTTCGAACAAATATGTTTTGCCCTTTTCTTGCATTTGTCATTATTTTGGCTAGATCAGTATTGACAAAATCATCAAATACCCTGTGTCTTCTGCTAGCTACCAACTCAGACAGACAAACAAAAACTTCAATATGACAAGTACACACACCAACACATACACATAACGGCTTACTGGTAAAACATTTTTCTATGATACCAAACACACCATCTTTCAGCTCAACGACTGAGTTATCTCGTTTAAACTGTTTACAGTATGATGCAGTTGAAAGCAAATTTCCGTCCATTAAAAAGCGATCAAACATTGTACATTCTCTGTTCTGTATTGTCTGCCCAAGTAACCGCTGCATCTCCACAGCCTGGGTTACAGAAAGACTACCCTTTATCCCACAACCTAATAAAGTACAAGTGTCTACCTTTAACTTTTGTTTTACAATGTGACTAGTCTGGCTTAACCGATTATATAGTTCTGTCACACTGTCTGGGGCGTTTTCCAAGTGGCTTTTCGCTAATTTAGTTAGGTGTCTGTGTGCCAAAAACCTTGTAACAATTTGTACGGGGACAGCTTGTGTTCCATGAAACATATTCATCAGTTTTCCATTGGCTGATTCAAACAAGAAAGCAGAGCATGACCATAAAGGTCCCCAGTTTTCGACAGTGTCACATAAATGGGTAAGTAGATGGGCATTATAGCTACAATTTTGCTCTCCATACAGGGTTGGTATAAGTACAACAAACTTAGTCAAACAAGATCTGGCTATTTCAATGTCTGCTTGTGCTATACTCTGACCAAGAAGCAAATGAATAGCATGCACAAGTAGCATCCAATGTCTGTAGATTGGGACAGGGGCCAAGTTACTCAGCACAACTGGCGAGTAGTACAAAAGATAAGTCCTCCATTCTGATGCTTTCCAGTACTTTCGTAGATTAATTGACCTCGGACTTCGTTTGATCTCACTTGGAGGGCGGATACTCAGTAGCTGTTCGTCAATCTGTTGAACTCTTCTACCAAGATAAAACATTCTCTCATGACAGGAACTGTCTAACATCAATTCTGTGAACTGACGCACAACGCCAAGCAATACGCAATGCATGTAGTCAACCGGAAAACTCTTTATAATATCAAAGTCTTCCAGCAACAAGAAAGGACTAGGTCCTTTAACACCAAATCTTGGCTGCCCAGTCTCATGGGCTTCCTCTGCAAATCTAATTGTTTGTCCATGGCTACGTTCCTCAATAGTATCCGCAGTAGTAACATATACCTGTCTGTTTTCCACACGTTCCCCAGGATGCAAACAACAATTACAACCATAATGTCCATTAAACTGTTTAAAATTCTGAAGCATTGGTCTTGCTACAGAGTCACATACACAGAGAAGTGCAGTACATTTGGTTGTATGTAGAACTCCATGCCTATCCTGCCATATTACACCACTGTGTCGAAGAACATTCATTTCCTTTAAAAATGGTTTACAATATGTCTCAATTACAGGCTTGTTAGGTCCAAACCACAATGAGTGTAAAATAATAAACTCTGACCTCTTGTCATATGATACCTCATTCACAGTACAAAACAAAGGCCAGATAGAAAATTTAGACGACTTAAATACCGGCACTCCATCGGTAAAAAATGACAACGAGATGTTATCTTGTTCAGACAAAAATGATAACAACTCAGGGTTGCTTCGACAAAAGTTACCATCAGTCAAATCAGACATACGATTGCCAGTATTAAAAGGTTTGGTGATGTATTTATCAAGGTCATGGTTTTCAAAGAGATCCTTTAGCTGATGAGAAAGAGGTAAAGTTAAAAAGTAATTTCCATCATTTTGTAAACAAGATTTCTCAAAAGTCAAATTACAGCTACAGCATGTACAGTTTACATCTAGCATTGATTGACAATCAGGACAGTAATAATGATATTCAAGTTCGTCTTCACTCCCATTGAAGAATTTGTCAAAATAATACTTGCTTTTCGGGACACATCCAGGTACAATTAAATTAAGCAAATCTAGCAAGTCTCTTAAGCCAATACCACTGATGTGGTGCCTTATCACATATGCTAAAGTCATTGCTAACACTTGGGATCTTGACACATCGGATCCCTCGTAAATTGGAGTGCTGTCAATGGCTGGGTAGTTTGGCTCATTTTCCGAAGGTGGATGTTGCTGATGATTACCATGATCAACTTCATCATCCTAAAATAAACAATAATAAATGTTAGCTAGCTACAATGTAGTTTCAACAGGTTCACAGTGTCCGTAAGCCTTTTTCAGATTTTTTAAAAATCTGTAGTTGTTAAGCTAATATCTGGCAGGTTTAAAATAATTTAAATTAATGTTAACGACATTTATGCATATTGCATTAACATTGATTTTATCTACATATTATGGTTGTATTTACGAATAAATTATGTGTAAAAAAATATCGTGGCTCACTTAGATACTATGAAATATGTAACAACCATACATTGATTTACCTCTTGAGAAGCTAGATCAGTTGTAAATGCAGTCAAATCGTCGTTTGTGTTGGACAGATCAAGTTCGTCGGTACAGGTAGAAGGTGGAATGTCTGGATGTTGCTGATGATTACCATGATCAACTTCATCATCCTAAAATAAATAATAATAAATGTTAGCTAGTCTCAACAGATAGGTGTTCACAGTATCTATACACTTTTTCCAGAGGCCAGTTTTTTTTAGAAAAAATTGTAGTTAAGCTAATCTGCCAGGTTTAAAATAATTTTAAAATTTTGGCGACATTTATGTATATTGCATTTATCATGATTTTATCTATATATTATGGATGTATTTACGAATAAAAATATGTCAACAAATCTAGGGGCTCGCTTAGATACTATGGAATATTTAACAACCATGCATTGATTTACCTCTTGAGAAGCTGCATCAGCTGTATATGCATTTAAATCATTGCTTGTGTTGGACAGATCAAGTTGGTGGGTGCAGGTAGAACTACTTGTATGCATAAGGAGGTTATCCAATTCATCCAAATCTAGCACTCTTTTGCGTCGAGATCTAGTTCTCTTAGGTATCGGGACAGAAGCATTTTGTAGGTATCGCTTGTAACCACGTGTCGACATCTTTAACATATACTGACAACAAGTTGAGTCTTAATAGAATTTATACTAAAAGTACCGCTTCAAGTGTCTATAGGGGGCATCCTTACAAAAAGTAATAACAGTTATAAGCCTTAATGAGAGTATGGATTATCTCTGCAGGACTAACATAATACTCTGGCTGAATGCTAACCAACATTAACCAGGCTTGGGTTCTATGGTAAACTATGAGTTAAACCCACAACAGGGAGTGAAATTAGAAAACACAACACTAACAACAGGAATACTCATTAAACTGAAATAATCCTTATAGCATAATTATCAAGATATACAGTAATGTACACAACATAGTGTCCATTTAAAAGATAATAAACATTTCTAAAGGAAACAAATTGTTTGAAGCAAAACATATATTCCTTTTAAGGTTTGTGGATTTCCAGTGGATTTTCTGGGTGAGTGTTAACTTGCAAATAAAAATAGACACTACAAACTTTTCAATAAAAGCAAATGTATGTGGTGTAGATTGTATGAATTAATAAACACAAAAACAACACATTATCACTGTGAGTGAGTCTGTGAGTAGGGCCTATTGTACAACATGATTACTCACCAACACACTATTAGGTGGGATTTGTTGTTCTATGTTTATTGTAGTGATTAACTGTCTAATTCCAACATTTTCTGTATTTTTACATCAATAAATAATAAAATTGTTTAGAGTTAATTATCAGGTTAAAATGTTTGTATTGATGTATAAAAAAAATTATCTGAATAACTTTAAGTAATGGCTTATTTGTTCGCTGGTCGTAACAAAAACGAGTTGATACGACGAGTAGCCTAACTGTTGATTTACGTAACTTTCTGCTAGGTGGGACAAACGTAAAATTATGTTCAATGTTTGAATGTTACTCAGGTTGGGATAAACGTAAATTTAAAATGTTGAAAGATTCCCTGTTAATTGGTTATTTTTTTTTTTACATATAGCTTTATTAATTGAAATGTGCATGGACAAAAATGTTATAATAACGAGACCAAAATGCTTTATTTTTAACACGCAGCTGCCTAGTTTGAGATCTCCGAACTCTGTGGTCAAAGTTTATGATGATGGGTGACCAACAGATCATCATAAACTTTGACCACAGAGTTTGGAGATCTCCAACTAGCAGCTGCCTTGACCAAGATGACAATAATCAGCTTAAAACATGTGACGTCATGCTCTCTCCGGTCAATCAAAGCTCCCAGAGCGCGACACATGTGGTAAAGCGAGTCATTCCAATATGAACTTATCTCATAAACGGAAAACGGAGTCAGTTAATTTAAATTTAATTTGTATTGCCCCGGTAATAATTTTGCAGCGGATATAAATATGGTGACGCAATGTACAGTATGAACATACATAATGGAAATAGCTTGATCATTTTATCGTATTAAAATGTAGTTGTTGAAAAAAAAAATCACTTCTGTACTCCGTACCGCCTTCAGTTGCTGTTTTTGTAAAACCCGGTTTACGAAATCGAGGCTTAGCAAAAATGGCGGATTTCACTCTGTTTACCGGAGACTTAGTTTTGAGTTTCGGATATATCTACGAAGATATAGTAAATGTCCTACTTTTAAAAAGACTCTATTTAAAGGGAACAACGTTTATGCAACCAGAGAAAAAACACCTGTGATCAATGGCTGTCTATATTACGACAAGGAGAGATCGACTGCTGAGATCGAGGTACGGATTAAGCGATATACATTGCTCATTAATTTAAACGACGGGCGGTCAGATGGTGGCTTCTTGAAAATATCCTGGCTTGAGTTCTTGTCGGCGTCTACACAGACGTACCTAACATATATAAAGGGAAGGAACTTACCTCCTTCCATTATCGTTTCACGCTGCATAAATCTTACTCATCTAATTATTCCACCCGACTTTACTATCAGCTGACCACTTCTGACTGTCACTATGGCACCGAAACTGGCTCTGTTTGAATTTGTGAATGAAGATAACGCTTTGGAAATAGCAGATTCTTCTAGAATTATTGGATTCCGTAAGGAACAGTTTAGCAACGAAGCATGGGACTTCAAAACTGTATGCCAAGTGCGATGGCAGGGAAAGAACGGTAGAATAGACATCTTTGCTGCAAAAGTATTACGATTTGGTGGTAAGTTTTAGTTTTAACTTTTGAGTATTTTCCTTTTTAGTATTTTCCTTTCTTAACCTGATACCATGTGCCCTATATTTGCTAAAACTAAATGAGGATGGTGCATATTTTTTTAATTTGACAAAAACATAGGTCAGGATCTTGTGATTAAAAAAAACAACATAGTTTCTAAAGATGAACTTAACTGCACATGTCGAATTAGCTACGCTCCGTGAGTCTTCCAAGCCTTATGAATTAAACGAAGTCTTCTGAAATTAATCTTCCAATATATAATAATTGTATCACCTTACCTTGATTTAAACCACCTCGTGTTCTTCCTTGAACACTTGTTGATAAGTACGATTCATAAAACGACCACTTGGCTTGCATATATATTCTAGTTAAAGTCAGTAATTTCTGAGCAGTACCTGTCTCGCTCTTTCGCAATAAAAAATGTCCTTTTAACAAGACAGGGGATGGCCTCATTCCACAAGTTTACATACTGTTTAACCTCGTATCTGTGAAGCAGGTCTATCAGATAAGAATTCGTATATCGACTGTCAGTTTAGGGATTTAACGTTTCACCGACTGATTTATTATATTTAACATAACGATATCCACTCATACAAAATTTAGTTGCACCATAGAAAAAATTAGAAATGGAAGTCAACGCCATCATTCTTTATCATGTGTTTTTTTTTTTGTTGTTAGATGAACGCTCAGAGCTGAAACGAATCCTGGAAAGATTGCTTAAAGGCGATGACATCTCGGAAATCATCAAAACTATTGGGAACCTAGGAAGAGGCCATAGGTCAAAACGATCAGCAATGTGTGATCCGATAGAATCTGATGATGAGGTAAGCATGCATTAATTTTGTGAAGTGTGTTTTTTTTGTTCAGTTATTGATCCTTCTTTACATCTGCATAATTAAGTTGTGCTAAAATCATATATCGCTCAACAATAAATCATAACGCTCTGGTGTAATACATGTAATAGAAATTAACTGATCTTACATTAATTAGAGTTTGGCTAAATTGCTCTTGTAATAATTATCAATACGACATTCTTACCTAATATGTATATACTGAAGCCTGTGGATTAATTTTTTTTGGACAAATTATAGCCCTACAATAAATCAATGCTGTTGATTCTATAGTTATTTACATTTTAATACTTATTCTATATTATTGTTTCAGAATGTACCACAAGCACACAAACGTATTAAGAAGACAAAGGCAGTCAACGAGAAGAATGCTGAGAAAGATATTCTGTCAATTCTTAAAGAGAGAAATCAACAAAAACAAGTAAGTGTAGAATGTCTGTCGTTTTTGTGAATATTTCCAGACGTCATCATTTTTTTTCAGTAACCTTGTAAAGAAATCTATAGTAGTAGAGTAATATTTTTTTCTCTCAATATTCTGGTTATGTTATATGTTCGTTTGTTGGGGTTTATTTCACCCCATGATCTGACATGTAATGTTATTCATGAAATTGCCTTTAAGTGCAGCGTAAGACGACAACTGTGTTCAGTGGTATTTCATGACTTGCATGTAGATTTATTTCTATTATAAACTTCTATACATCTGTTATGGAGCCTACATTTTTTTAAAACTTCCATCCATACTTAAAATATGTTACATATTTCTTTGTTTGTTCCTATATATATCCTCTGATCTGATCTGTTCTGTTATTGTTTTTCTGACAGGCAGACTTACAAGCAGCTGCAGGAGACCAATCTGGTTTAAAGAATGAAGTAGCAGAGCTAAGACAAGCTGTAAAGGAGCTCCATGATATCAACAGGTCGATTGTACTACAGAATGAAGCTCTGGTATCATCTGTGACAACGCTTCAGGAAAGCAACAGGTCAATCATTCAGATGCATGAAACATTGGTGACATCAGTAGAATCATTAATGGGTAAGTTTCAGCCACAAGTATGATTAAATAATAGTGTACTAATACTAGTACACATTGTTTTTATCTTTTTGCAGGTATTTATTGAGCATCATACTATTTTACTTTTTAAATAATAGTTTAATACGCGTTTGTTTGTTTGAGTCAATGGAATCCTTTAACCTTAGCATCATGTTATTTTGCTTTGTCCGTATTTATACAAAAATATAAACCAGGTCTAATAACCTCCTACAGCTTTTGAGTGAGGATTTTGTTGGAATATTTAGAATGTGTATAACTGTACATGCATATGTATTCATTGAAACAACTGTACTTTCAGGCCTTCCCACAGCTGTCCAAAGGTTGTTTGATGCTTTGAAGTCAGGACCAGAACTGCCCGTACGTCATAGTCGCCCATCTCCACCACTCTCCCCCTGTCGTCTACCACCCTCCCCCTGTCGTCTACCACTCTCCCCCTGTCCTCCACCTTCTCCTTCAGTGTCTCCATCTTCCGATTTATCACAACCTGAGACGACTCTGGATTCCACGGTAAATGTCATTTTTTCTCTTGGATATTTGTTAACATTAGAATAAATTTAACCACAAAATTCATATCAACTCCTGTCTTTTTTTTTACCAACAAAGAAAAATCTCTGTACAGGATTGTTCCAATGTTTCTGATAGTTTTCAGTAGGCCTATAACTATATGTCAGGTATGTCAGAAACATTGAATTTGATTTGAAAACTATGCCGATGCCTTTTAGAACATTTCTATCATCGCCATGTGATGTCTGTATAACCAAAACTATTTTTCCGCCCACAGTTTTCCATCCCACAATCATTGATAAGTCGCATCAACAAATCAGAGCCCAGAAAGATGACCAATGACATCCTGCATGGATTGTTTTCGGAGGAATATTTGGCAAGCCATTCCGTATGTGGAGGAAAACGAGCCAGCGGCTTATTGACTAAGCCAGCTATGGACCCACAGGAAGTTTCCATGATAACAGGTGAGAAAAAATCAAGGCACTTAACAGGTTTTAACAAAAAAATGATATACTTACAGGGGTTGATAGAAGTCAATTTCTTACGAACCAAATTATTCAATATTTGCCATTTTCAAGGAAAAAATAATGAAATTTTCCTTGAAAATGGCAAATATTGAATAAATTTATTCAATCTACGGACAGCTAAGCGGCCCGTAGATGTTACTTCTATCAACCCCTGAATTGTCTTATTTATGTGTCCTGTTAACTGTCAAAAAACATGTTTTCTTTACTGGATAAGTAGCTGGATATCCATTTGCATAAGCTTGACAATAAACACCACTGGTACATGTGCATGTAGTTTGCAACTGACCGTTAATTTTGTTTTTGTTTTATGTTTTTCAGATGTGATAAAAACTGTGTTTCCCACCAGATCAAAAGCTGAGATCCACTTCTATATGAGAGAAAAATTGAACAATGCCTCCAAAACGTTCAGAAGAAAACAGGAAAAGATGTGAAACATTGATGTGCCAATATGCATATGTCGGTTGTAGTCCTCCTCCATCCATACTGGCACAATATGAGATATATTTTCTTTTTGTGTATTATTTTGGTGAATAATATGTTTAAAAAGTTCAAATATTTAGTCATGTTATTTTGTTATCGTTTCTCTGGTATTGTAGACTCTTTCAGTCAATCCTGTTAGACATATAACACAAGGGCATAAACAACTTGCATAGTTAAGACTACGGCAACTGTACTGTAAAGCATGGTGTATGTTAATACAACTACTGTACAAAATTAGGCTGTTAACTGTGGTTAATCCACAGTAAATCATGGTAAATACCACGGTAAACAATGATACATGCCACGGTAAATACCACAGTAAACCATGGTAAATACCACATACACCATGGTAAAAAGCATGGTAAATACCATGTAGAACCATGGTAAAACCCACGGTAAACCATGGTAAATACCAATGTAAACCATGGTAAAAAGCACGGTAAACCATGGTAAATACCACGGTAAACCATGGTAAATACCACTGTAACCATGGTAAATACCACGGTAAACCATGGTAAATACCACGGTAAATCATGGTATATATCATGTTAAAACATGGTAAATACCGCAGTAAACCATGGTAAATACCATGGAATACCATGGTAAATACCATGCTAAAAGGGGCCAAAATACCGTTGTATTTACCATGGTAAAAACCATGGTTCAAACCATGGTATTTTTTTATAAGGGCTTCTACCAACTGTGTAGCTTTTCATCCTTCAACTGTGTAGGTTTTCGTCCATCAACAGTGTAGCTTTTCGTCTGTCAACTGTGTAGGTTTTCGTTCATCAACTATGTAACTATTCTTCTACCAACCGTGCAGCTTTTCGTCCATCAACTATGTAACTATTCTTCCATCAACTGTGTAGCCATTCTTCCATCAACTGTGTAGCTATTCTTCCATCAACTGTGTAACAATTCTTCTACCAAACGTGCAGCTTTTTTCCATCAACTAATAGCTTTTCGCCCATCAACTTCACAGCTTTTCGTCCATCAACTTCGCAGCTTGTCGTCTACCTTCCATCCACCAAAATATAATCTCCGTTGGTTGATCTAAAAGGACAAAAACATAAATATACATAGCTTATAATCAGCTGGGTTGCATTTCTACCATACAGTAAACCACTAATCTTACGAAATTGGATCTAATTTGGATCTTCCATGAACTTGTAACCTTTCTACTGTCAGCTCTGTAACCTTTTTTCCAACAAGTAAGTCTTTTTTTCGTCCATTGTGTGAGTTATCGTCTCTCAGCTAAACTGCCTCTTTCTTTTATCAGCCCATCACTCTTAAACAATTGGTTTGGTTGGCGATCTTTCGTCGAACCTGTCGCTCATCATCTTATCAGTTTGGTAAACTATTCCTCCATCAGTTTGTTTCGGATATTCTCTATCGACCTGCCTGTTTCAGTAACCTTGTTGTAAATCCTTCCTACACAAACCCTTTCGTCTATCATGTAATTTGACCATCCATCAACTGTAGAGTACATGTTTCCTTTCATTGGAATGTCTTCCTTCTACCAAAATATAATCTCCATTGGTTGATCTAAAACGAGAAAAAACATAATTCTGTCCTTCCCAGGAACAGGTTTAGTAAATTAGCCTCAGAGAGCCATAAAATTGGAAAACAAACAATGAAATATTAGTTGAAAACCGTCGCTCATCATCTTATCCATTCGGTAAACCATTCCTCCATCAGTTTTTTTCGGGTATTCTCTATCGACCTGCCTGTTTCAGTAACCTTGTTGTACATCCTTCCTAAACAGAGCCTTTCGTTCATCTTGTATTTTGACCATCCATCAACTATAGAGTACATGTTTCCGTTTATTGGGATGTCTTCCTTGTACCAAAATATAATCTCCATTGGTTGATCTAAAACGAGAAAAAACATAATTCTGTCCTTCCCAGGAACAGGTTTAGTAAATTAGCTTCAGAGAGGCATAAACGACCTATGTGGGATGGTTGCCAGTTACCAGCGGAAGGTCGTGGGTTTCCTCTGGGCACAGAGCCCGGTTTCCTCCCACAATAAAACTGGCAACGTCGCCATATAAGTGAAATAATCTTGAGCGCGGCGTAAAACACCAAAAAATCAATCAATCAATCAGAGAGGCATACAATTGGAAAACAAACAATGAAATATTAGTTGAAAACCGTCGCTCATCATCTTATCAATTCGGTAAACCATTCCTCAATCAGTTTTTTTCAGGTATTCTCTATCGACCTGCCTGTTTCAGTAACCTTGTACATCCTTCCTATACAGAGCCTTTCGTTCATCATGTATTTTGACCATCCATCAACTGTAGAGTACATGTTTCATTTCATTGTGATGTCTTACTTCTACCAAAATAAAATCTCCATGGGTTGATCTAAAACGAGAAAAAACATAATTCTGCCCATCCCAGGACTTTCCAATGAAAGTCCTGTTTCAGTAACCTTGTTGTACATCCTTCCTAAACAGAGCCTTCCGTTCATCATGTAACTTGACCATCCATCAACTGTAGAGCACATGTTTCCTTTCATTGGGATGTCTTACTTCTACCAAAATATAATCTCCATTGGTGGATCTAAAACGAGAAAAAACATAATTCTGTCCTTCCCAGGAACAGGTTTAGTAAATTAGCCTCAGAGAGGCATAAACGACCTATGTGGGATGGTTGCCAGTTACCAGCGGAAGGTCATGGGTTTCCTCCGGGCACAGAGCCCTGTGTTAGATTTCCATCCCTTTGTTAGATTGGAAAGCACTTCATTAAAAAGTAAATAAATTTTCAGAAAATAATTTTGATCCGTTTCCAAAGGTTGGTCAAGCCTTTAGTTACTGATCTGAACTACCTTCTATGGTTGAGCAGAAGATAGAAAGTAGTTCAATTTTGGCCTAAGAAATCAAGCTCGATTTAAAATGGCAAAGGGATTTAAAAATTAACTATTTTTTTATGTTCTGTTTTAGGGGTTTTCATGGGTTACATTAACTTTACTTATATATGTATTGCTCACATTTTATCCATGCTAATAGAGAATTTTGTAATATCGTCCTAACATTATAAGTTGAATAAAGTCTACCTTGTCCTCAAAAAATAAAATATATGCCTTTAGGGTGCCATTTCTTCCATGAACGTGTAATCTTTCTACTGTCGGGTCTGTATACTTTCTCGCATCATCTGGGTCTTTTTTCCGTCTATTGTGTGAGTTGTCATCTGTCAGCTGTGTAACTTATCCCATCTAAACTGCCTCTTTCTTTCATTAGCCCATCACTGTTAAACAATTGGTCTGGCGATCCTTTCCTCCAACCTGTCGCTCATCACCTTATCAATTTGGTAAACCATTCCTCCATCAGTTTGTTTCGGGTATTCTCCATCGACCTGCCTGTTTCAGTAACCTTGCTGTACATCCTTCCTAAACAGAGCCTTCCGTTCATCATGTAACTTGACCATCCATCAACTGTAGAGTACATGTTTCCTTTCATTGGGATGTCTTCCTTCTACCAAAATATAATCTCCATTGGTTGATCTAAAACGAGAAAAAACATAATTCTGTCCTTCCCAGGAACAGGTTTAGTAAATTAGCCTCAGAGAGGCATAAACGACCTATGTGGGATGGTTGCCAGTTACCAGCGGAAGGTCGTGGGTTTCCTCCGGGCACAGAGCCTGGTTTTCTCGCACAATAAAACTGGCAACGCCGCCATATAAGTGAAATAATCTTGAGCTCGGCGTAAAACACCAAAAAATCAATCAATCAATCAGAGAGGCATACAATTGGAAAACAAAAAACAAATTAGGTGAAAACTGTCGCTCATCATCTTATCAATTTGGTAAACCATTCCTCCATTAGTTTGTTTCGGGTATTCTCCATCGACCTGCCTGTTTCAGTAACCTTGTTGTACATCCTTCCTAAACAGAGCCTTCCCTATATCATGTAACTTGACCATACATCAACTGTAGAGTACATGTTTCCTTTCATTGGGATGTCTTCCTTCTACCAAAATATAATCTCCATTGGTTGATCTAAAACGAGAAAAAACATAATTCTGTCCTTCCCAGGAACAGGTTTAGTAAATTAGCCTCAGAGAGGCATAGAATGGGAAAACAAATAACGAAGTATCAGTTGAAAACTGAATAATTCTTGTAGGCTATGGTTTGGGCGTATGCATAAATTACTTATGTAGACTTCTGATTAATTAAAACGCTATGTTAGATTGGAAAGCACTTGATTAAAAAGTAGATAAATTTTCAGAAAATAATTTTGACCAGTTTCCAAAGGTTAGTCCGGCCTTTAGTTACTGATCTGAACTGCCTTCTATAGTTGAACAGACTAAAGAAAGTAGTTCAATTTTGGCCTAAGAAATCAAGCTCGATTTAAAATGGCAAAGGGATTTAAAAATTAACTATTTTTTTTTGGTTCTGTTTTAGGGGTTTTCATGGGTCACATTAACTTTACTTTTATATGTATAGCTCACATTTTATCCATGCTAATAGAGAATTTTGTAATATCGTCCTAACATTATAAATTGAATAAAGTCTACGTTGTCCTCAAAGAATAAAATATATGCCTTTAGGGTGGCATTTCTTCCATGAACGTGTAATCTTTCTACTGTCGGCTCTGTATACTTTCTCGCATCATCTGGGTCTTTTTTCCGTCTATTGTGTGAGTTGTCATCTGTCAGTTGTGTAACTTATCCCATCCGGCCTTTAGTTACTGATCTGAACTGCCTTCTATGGTTGAGCAGACTATAGAAAGTAGTTCAATTTTGGCCTAAGAAATCAAGCTCGATTTAAAATGGCAAAGGGATTTAAAAATTAACTATTTTTTTTTGTTCTGTTTTAGGGGTTTTCATGGGTCACATTAACTTTACTTTTATATGTATAGCTCACATTTTATCCATGCTAATAGAGAATTTTGTAATATCGTCCTAACATTATAAATTGAATAAAGTCTACGTTGTCCTCAAAGAATAAAATATATGCCTTTAGGGTGCCATTTCTTCCATGAACGTGTAATCTTTCTACTGTCGGCTCTGTATACTTTCTCGCATCATCTGGGTCTTTTTTCCGTCTATTGTGTGAGTTGTCATCTGTCAGTTGTGTAACTTATCCCATCTAAACTGCCTCTTTCTTTCATTAGCCCATCACTGTTAAACAATTGGTCTGGCGATCCTTTCCTCGAACCTGTCGCTCATCATCTTAACAATTTGGTAAACCATTCCTCCATCAGTTTGTTTCGGGTATTCTCCATCGACCTGCCTGTTTCAGTAACCTTGTTGTACATCCTTCCTAAACAGAGCCTTCCGTTCATCATGTAACTTGACCATCCATCAACTGTAGAGTACATGTTTTCATTGGCATGCTTCGTTCTACCAAAATATAATCTCCATTGGTTGATCTAAAACGAGAAAAAACATAATTCTGTCCTTCCCAGGAACAGGTTTAGTAAATTAGCCTCAGAGAGGCATAAACGACCTATGTGGGATGGTTGCCAGTTACCAGCGGAAGGTCGTGGGTTTCCTCCGGGCACAGAGCCCGGTTTCCTCCCACAATAAAACTGGCAGCGCCGCCATATAAGTGAAATAATCTTGAGCGCGGCGTAAAACACCAAAAAATCAATCAATCAGAGAGGCATACAATTGGAAAGCCAAAAACAAAATATTAGGTGAAAACTGTCGCTCATCATCTTATCAATTCGGTAAACCATTCCTCCATCAGTTTGTTTCGGGTATTCTCCATCGACCTGCCTGTTTCAGTAACCTTGTTGTACATCCTTCCTAAGCAGAGCCTTCCGTTCATCATGTAACTTGACCATCCATCAACTGTAGAGTACATGTTTTCATTGGCATGTCTTCCTTCTACCAAAATATAATCTCCATTGGTTGATCTAAAACGAGAAAAAACATAATTCTGTCCTTCCCAGGAACAGGTTTAGTAAATTAGCCTCAGAGAGGCATAGAATGGGAAAACAAATAACGAAGTATCAGTTGAAAACTTACTAATAATTCTTGTAGGCTATGGTTTGGGCGTATGCATAAATTACTTATGTAGACTTCTGATTAATTAAAACGCTATGTTAGATTGGAAAGCACTTGATTAAAAAGTAGATAAATTTTCAGAAAATAATTTTGACCAGTTTCCAAAGGTTAGTCAGGCCTTTAGTTACTGATCTGAACTACCTTCTATGGTTGAGCAGACGATAGAAAGTAGTTCAATTTTGGCCTAAGAAATCAAGCTCGATTTAAAATGGCAAAGGGATTTAAAAATTAACTATTTTTTTATGTTCTGTTTTAGGGGTTTTCATGGGTCACATTAACTTTACTTCTATATGTATTGCTCACATTTTATCCATGCTAATAGAGAATTTTGTAATATCGTCCTAACATTATAAGTTGAATAAAGTCTACGTTGTCCTCAAAGAATAAAATATATGCCTTTAGGGTGCCATTTCTTCCATGAACGTGTCATCTTTCTACTGTCGGCTCTGTATACTTTCTCGCATCATCTGGGTCTTTTTTCCGTCTATTGTGTGAGTTGTCATCTGTCAGCTGTGTAACTTATCCCATCTAAACTGCCTCTTTCTTTCATTAGCCCATCACTGTTAAACAATTGGTCTGGCGATCCTTTCCTCGAACCTGTCGCTCATCACCTTATCAATTTGGTAAACCATTCCTCCATCAGTTTGTTTCGGGTATTCTCCATCGACCTGCCTGTTTCAGTAACCTTGTTGTACATCCTTCCTAAACAGAGCCTTCCGTTCATCATGTAACTTGACCATCCATCAACTGTAGTGTACATGTTTTCATTGGGATGTCTTCCTTCTACCAAAATATAATCTCCATTGGTTGATCTAAAACGAGAAAAAACATAATTCTGTCCTTCCCAGGAACAGGTTTAGTAAATTAGCCTCAGAGAGGCATAAACGACCTATGTGGGATGGTTGCCAGTTACCAGCGGAAGGTCGTGGGTTTCCTCCGGGCACAGAGCCTGGTTTTCTCGCACAATAAAACTGGCAACGCCGCCATATAAGTGAAATAATCTTGAGCGCGGCGTAAAACACCAAAAAATCAATCAATCAATCAGAGAGGCATACAATTGGAAAACAAAAAACAAAATATTAGGTGAAAACTGTCGCTCATCATCTTATCAATTTGGTAAACCATTCCTCCATCAGTTTGTTTCGGGTATTCTCCATCGACCTGCCTGTTTCAGTAACCTTGTTGTACATCCTTCCTAAACAGAGCCTTCCCTTCATCATAAAACTTGACCATACATCAACTGTAGAGTACATGTTTCCTTTCATTGGGATGTCTTCCTTCTACCAAAATATAATCTCCATTGGTTGATCTAAAACGAGAAAAAACATAATTCTGTCCTTCCCAGGAACAGGTTTAGTAAATTAGCCTCAGAGAGGCATAGAATGGGAAAACAAATAACGAAGTATCAGTTGAAAACTGAATAATTCTTGTAGGCTATGGTTTGGGCGTATGCATAAATTACTTATGTAGACTACTGATTAATTAAAACGCTATGTTAGATTGGAAAGCACTTGATTAAAAAGTAGATAAATTTTCAGAAAATAATTTTGACCAGTTTCCAAAGGTTAGTCCGGCCTTTAGTTACTGATCTGAACTGCCTTCTATGGTTGAGCAGACTAAAGAAAGTAGTTCAATTTTGGCCTAAGAAATCAAGCTCGATTTAAAATGGCAAAGGGATTTAAAAATTAACTATTTTTTTTTTGTTCTGTTTTAGGGGTTTTCATGGGTCACATTAACTTTACTTTTATATGTATAGCTCACATTTTATCCATGCTAATAGAGAATTTTGTAATATCGTCCTAACATTATAAATTGAATAAAGTCTACGTTGTCCTCAAAGAATAAAATATATGCCTTTAGGGTGCCATTTCTTCCATGAACGTGTAATCTTTCTACTGTCGGCTCTGTATACTTTCTCGCATCATCTGGGTCTTTTTTCCGTCTATTGTTTGAGTTGTCATCTGTCAGCTGTGTAACTTATCCCATCTAAACTGCCTCTTTCTTTCATTAGCCCATCACTGTTAAACAATTGGTCTGGCGATCCTTTCCTCGAACCTGTCGCTCATCACCTTATCAATTTGGTAAACCATTCCTCCATCAGTTTGTTTCGGGTATTCTCCATCGACCTGCCTGTTTCATTAACCTTGTTGTACATCCTTCCTAAACAGAGCCTTCCGTTCATCATGTAACTTGACCATCCATCAACTGTAGAGTACATGTTTTCATTGGGATGTCTTCCTTCTACCAAAATATAATCTCCATTCGTTGATCTAAAACGAGAAAAAACATAATTCTGTCCTTCCCAGGAACAGGTTTAGTAAATTAGCCTCAGAGAGGCATAAACGACCTATGTGGGATGGTTGCCAGTTACCAGCGGAAGGTCGTGGGTTTCCTCCGGGCACAGAGCCTGGTTTTCTCGCACAATAAAACTGGCAACGCCGCCATATAAGTGAAATAATCTTGAGCGCGGCGTAAAACACCAAAAAAATCAATCAATCAGAGAGGCATACAATTGGAAAACAAAAAACAAAATATTAGGTGAAAACTGTCGCTCATCATCTTATCAATTTGGTAAACCATTCCTCCATCAGTTTGTTTCGGGTATTCTCCATCGACCTGCCTGTTTCAGTAACCTTGTTGTACATCCTTCCTAAACAGAGCCTTTCGTTCATCATGTATTTTGACCATCCATCAACTGTAGAGTAATTGTTTCATTTCATTGGGATGTCTTCCTTCTACCAAAATATAATCTCCATTGGTTGATCTAAAACGAGAAAAAACATAATTCTGTCCTTCCAAGGAACAGGTTTAGTAAATTAGCCTCAGAGAGGCATAAACGACCTATGTGGGATGGTTGCCAGTTACCAGCGGAAGGTCGTGGGTTTCCTCCGGGCACAGAGCCCGGTTTCCTCGCACAATAAAACTGGCAACGCCGCCATATAAGTGAAATAATCTTGAGCACGGCGTAAAACTTCAAACAATCAATCAGAGAGGCATACAATTGGAAAGCGAACAACGAAATATTAGGTGAAAACTGTCGCTCATCATCTTATCAATTTGGTAAACCATTCCTCCATCAGTTTGTTTCGGGTATTCTCCATCGACCTGCCTGTTTCAGTAACCTTGTTGTACATCCTTCCTAAACAGAGCCTTCCGTTCATCATGTAACTTGACCATCCATCAACTGCAGAGTATAGGTTTCCTTTCATTGGGATGTCTTCCTTCTACCAAAATATAATCTCCATTGGTTGATCTAAAACGAGAAAAAACATAATTCTGTCCTTCCCAGGAACAGGTTTAGTAAATTAGCCTCAGAGAGGCATAGAATGGGAAAAAAAATAACGAAGTATCAGTTGAAAACTTAATAATAATTCTTGTAGGCTATGGTTTGGGCGTATGCATAAATTACTTATGTAGACTACTGATTAATTAAAACGCTATGTTAGATTGGAAAGCACTTGATTAAAAAGTAGATAAATTTTCAGAAAATAATTTTGACCAGTTTCCAAAGGTTAGTCAGGCCTTTAGTTACTGATCTGAACTACCTTCTGTAAGTTACCAGCGGAAGGTCGTGGGTTTCCTCCTGTGCCTCCCACAATAAAACTGGCAGCGCCACCATTTAAGTGAAATAATCTTGAGCGCGGCGTAAAACACCAAAAAATCAATCAATCAATCAGAGAGGCATACAATTGGAAAACAAAAAACAAAATATTAGGTGAAAACTGTCGCTCATCATCTTATCAATTCGGTAAACCATTCCTCCATCAGTTTGTTTCGGGTATTCTCCATCGACCTGCCTGTTTCAGTAACCTTGTTGTACATCCTTTCTAAACAGAGCCTTTCGTTCATCATGTATTTTGACCATCCATCAACTGTAGAGTAATTGTTTCATTTCATTGGGATGTCTTCCTTCTACCAAAATATAATCTCCATTGGTTGATCTAAAACGAGAAAAAACATAATTCTGTCCTTCCCAGGAACAGGTTTAGTAAATTAGCCTCAGAGAGGCATAAACGACCTATGTGGGATGGTTGCCAGTTACCAGCGGAAGGTCGTGGGTTTCCTCCGGGCACAGAGCCCGGTTTCCTCCCACAATAAAACTGGCAGCGCCGCCATATAAGTGAAATAATCTTGAGCGCGGCGTTAAACACCAAAAAATCAATCAATCAATCAGAGAGGCATACAATTGGAAAACAAAAAACAAAATATTAGGTGAAAACTGTCGCTCATCATCTTATCAATTTGGTAAACCATTCCTCCATCAGTTTGTTTCGGGTATTCTCCATCGACCTGCCTGTTTCAGTAACCTTGTTGTACATCCTTCCTAAACAGAGCCTTCCGTTCATCATGTAACTTGACCATCCATCAACTGTAGAGTACATGTTTTCATTGGGATGTCTTCCTTCTACCAAAATATAATCTACATTGGTTGATCTAAAACGAGAAAAAACATAATTCTGTCCTTCCCAGGAACAGGTTTAGTAAATTAGCCTCAGAGAGGCATAAACGACCTATGTGGGATGGTTGCCAGTTACCAGCGGAAGGTCGTGGGTTTCCTCCGGGCACAGAGCCTGGTTTTCTCGCACAATAAAACTGGCAACGCCGCCATATAAGTGAAATAATCTTGAGCGCGGCGTAAAACACCAAAAAATCAATCAATCAATCAGAGAGGCATACAATTGGAAAACAAAAAACAAAATATTAGGTGAAAACTGTCGCTCATCATCTTATCAATTCGGTAAACCATTCCTCCATCAGTTTGTTTCGGGTATTCTCCATCGACCTGCCTGTTTCAGTAACCTTGTTGTACATCCTTCCTAAACAGAGCCTTCCGTTCATCATGTAACTTGACCATCCATCAACTGTAGAGTACATGTTTTCATTGGGATGTCTTCCTTCTACCAAAATATAATCTCCATTGGTTGATCTAAAACGAGAAAAAACATAATTCTGTCCTTCCCAGGAACAGGTTTAGTAAATTAGCCTCAGAGAGGCATAGAATGGGAAAACAAATAACGAAGTATCAGTTGAAAACTGAATAATTCTTGTAGGCTATGGTTTGGGCGTATGCATAAATTACTTATGTAGACTACTGATTAATTAAAACGCTATGTTAGATTGGAAAGCACTTGATTAAAAAGTAGATAAATTTTCAGAAAATAATTTTGACCAGTTTCCAAAGGTTAGTCCGGCCTTTAGTTACTGATCTGAACTGCCTTCTATGGTTGAGCAGACTAAAGAAAGTAGTTCAATTTTGGCCTAAGAAATCAAGCTCGATTTAAAATGGCAAAGGGATTTAAAAATTAACTATTTTTTTTTTGTTCTGTTTTAGGGGTTTTCATGGGTCACATTAACTTTACTTTTATATGTATAGCTCACATTTTATCCATGCTAATAGAGAATTTTGTAATATCGTCTTAACATTATAAATTGAATAAAGTCTACGTTGTCCTCAAAGAATAAAATATATGCCTTTAGGGTGCCATTTCTTCCATGAACGTGTAATCTTTCTACTGTCGGCTCTGTATACTTTCTCGCATCATCTGGGTCTTTTTTCCGTCTATTGTGTGAGTTGTCATCTGTCAGCTGTGTAACTTATCCCATCTAAACTGCCTCTTTCTTTCATTAGCCCATCACTGTTAAACAATTGGTCTGGCGATCCTTTCCTCGAACCTGTCGCTCATCACCTTATCAATTTGGTAAACCATTCCTCCATCAGTTTGTTTCGGGTATTCTCCATCGACCTGCCTGTTTCATTAACCTTGTTGTACATCCTTCCTAAACAGAGCCTTCCGTTCATCATGTAACTTGACCATCCATCAACTGTAGAGTACATGTTTTCATTGGGATGTCTTCCTTCTACCAAAATATAATCTCCATTCGTTGATCTAAAACGAGAAAAAACATAATTCTGTCCTTCCCAGGAACAGGTTTAGTAAATTAGCCTCAGAGAGGCATAAACGACCTATGTGGGATGGTTTCCAGTTACCAGCGGAAGGTCGTGGGTTTCCTCCGGGCACAGAGCCTGGTTTTCTCGCACAATAAAACTGGCAACGCCGCCATATAAGTGAAATAATCTTGAGCGCGGCGTAAAACACCAAAAAAATCAATCAATCAGAGAGGCATACAATTGGAAAACAAAAAACAAAATATTAGGTGAAAACTGTCGCTCATCATCTTATCAATTTGGTAAACCATTCCTCCATCAGTTTGTTTCGGGTATTCTCCATCGACCTGCCTGTTTCAGTAACCTTGTTGTACATCCTTCCTAAACAGAGCCTTTCGTTCATCATGTATTTTGACCATCCATCAACTGTAGAGTAATTGTTTCATTTCATTGGGATGTCTTCCTTCTACCAAAATATAATCTCCATTCTGGTTGATCTAAAACGAGAAAAAACATAATTCTGTCCTTCCAAGGAACAGGTTTAGTAAATTAGCCTCAGAGAGGCATAAACGACCTATGTGGGATGGTTGCCAGTTACCAGCGGAAGGTCGTGGGTTTCCTCCGGGCACAGAGCCCGGTTTCCTCGCACAATAAAACTGGCAACGCCGCCATATAAGTGAAATAATCTTGAGCACGGCGTAAAACTTCAAACAATCAATCAGAGAGGCATACAATTGGAAAGCGAACAACGAAATATTAGGTGAAAACTGTCGCTCATCATCTTATCAATTTGGTAAACCATTCCTCCATCAGTTTGTTTCGGGTATTCTCCATCGACCTGCCTGTTTCAGTAACCTTGTTGTACATCCTTCCTAAACAGAGCCTTCCGTTCATCATGTAACTTGACCATCCATCAACTGCAGAGTATAGGTTTCCTTTCATTGGGATGTCTTCCTTCTACCAAAATATAATCTCCATTGGTTGATCTAAAACGAGAAAAAACATAATTCTGTCCTTCCCAGGAACAGGTTTAGTAAATTAGCCTCAGAGAGGCATAGAATGGGAAAAAAAATAACGAAGTATCAGTTGAAAACTTAATAATAATTATTGTAGGCTATGGTTTGGGCGTATGCATAAATTACTTATGTAGACTACTGATTAATTAAAACGCTATGTTAGATTGGAAAGCACTTGATTAAAAAGTAGATAAATTTTCAGAAAATAATTTTGACCAGTTTCCAAAGGTTAGTCAGGCCTTTAGTTACTGATCTGAACTACCTTCTGTAAGTTACCAGCGGAAGGTCGTGGGTTTCCTCCTGTGCCTCCCACAATAAAACTGGCAGCGCCACCATTTAAGTGAAATAATCTTGAGCGCGGCGTAAAACACCAAAAAATCAATCAATCAATCAGAGAGGCATACAATTGGAAAACAAAAAACAAAATATTAGGTGAAAACTGTCGCTCATCATCTTATCAATTCGGTAAACCATTCCTCCATCAGTTTGTTTCGGGTATTCTCCATCGACCTGCCTGTTTCAGTAACCTTGTTGTACATCCTTTCTAAACAGAGCCTTTCGTTCATCATGTATTTTGACCATCCATCAACTGTAGAGTAATTGTTTCATTTCATTGGGATGTCTTCCTTCTACCAAAATATAATCTCCATTGGTTGATCTAAAACGAGAAAAAACATAATTCTGTCCTTCCCAGGAACAGGTTTAGTAAATTAGCCTCAGAGAGGCATAAACGACCTATGTGGGATGGTTGCCAGTTACCAGCGGAAGGTCGTGGGTTTCCTCCGGGCACAGAGCCCGGTTTCCTCCCACAATAAAACTGGCAGCGCCGCCATATAAGTGAAATAATCTTGAGCGCGGCGTAAAACACCAAAAAATCAATCAATCAATCAGAGAGGCATACAATTGGAAAACAAAAAACAAAATATTAGGTGAAAACTGTCGCTCATCATCTTATCAATTTGGTAAACCATTCCTCCATCAGTTTGTTTCGGGTATTCTCCATCGACCTGCCTGTTTCAGTAACCTTGTTGTACATCCTTCCTAAACAGAGCCTTCCGTTCATCATGTAACTTGACCATCCATCAACTGTAGAGTACATGTTTTCATTGGGATGTCTTCCTTCTACCAAAATATAATCTCCATTGGTTGATCTAAAACGAGAAAAAACATAATTCTGTCCTTCCCAGGAACAGGTTTAGTAAATTAGCCTCAGAGAGGCATAAACGACCTATGTGGGATGGTTGCCAGTTACCAGCGGAAGGTCGTGGGTTTCCTCCGGGCACAGAGCCTGGTTTTCTCGCACAATAAAACTGGCAACGCCGCCATATAAGTGAAATAATCTTGAGCGCGGCGTAAAACACCAAAAAATCAATCAATCAATCAGAGAGGCATACAATTGGAAAACAAAAAACAAAATATTAGGTGAAAACTGTCGCTCATCATCTTATCAATTCGGTAAACCATTCCTCCATCAGTTTGTTTCGGGTATTCTCCATCGACCTGCCTGTTTCAGTAACCTTGTTGTACATCCTTCCTAAACAGAGCCTTCCGTTCATCATGTAACTTGACCATCCATCAACTGTAGAGTACATGTTTTCATTGGGATGTCTTCCTTCTACCAAAATATAATCTCCATTGGTTGATCTAAAACGAGAAAAAACATAATTCTGTCCTTCCCAGGAACAGGTTTAGTAAATTAGCCTCGGAGAGGCATAGAATGGGAAAACAAATAACGAAGTATCAGTTGAAAACTGAATAATTCTTGTAGGCTATGGTTTGGGCGTATGCATAAATTACTTATGTAGACTACTGATTAATTAAAACGCTATGTTAGATTGGAAAGCACTTGATTAAAAAGTAGATAAATTTTCAGAAAATAATTTTGACCAGTTTCCAAAGGTTAGTCCGGCCTTTAGTTACTGATCTGAACTGCCTTCTATGGTTGAGCAGACTATAGAAAGTAGTTCAATTTTGGCCTAAGAAATCAAGCTCGATTTAAAATGGCAAAGGGATTTAAAAATTAACTATTTTTTTTTGTTCTGTTTTAGGGGTTTTCATGGGTCACATTAACTTTACTTTTATATGTATAGCTCACATTTTATCCATTCTAATAGAGAATTTTGTAATATCGTCCTAACATTATAAATTGAATAAAGTCTACGTTGTCCTCAAAGAATAAAATCTATGCCTTTAGGGTGCCATTTCTTCCATGAACGTGTAATCTTTCTACTGTCGGCTCTGTATACTTTCTCGCATCATCTGGGTCTTTTTTCCGTCTATTGTGTGAGTTGTCATCTGTCAGTTGTGTAACTTATCCCATCTAAACTGCCTCTTTCTTTCATTAGCCCATCACTGTTAAACAATTGGTCTGGCGATCCTTTCCTCGAACCTGTCGCTCATCATCTTATCAATTTGGTAAACCATTCCTCCATCAGTTTGTTTCGGGTATTCTCCATCGACCTGCCTGTTTCAGTAACCTTGTTGTACATCCTTCCTAAACAGAGCCTTCCGTTCATCATGTAACTTGACCATCCATCAACTGTAGAGTACATGTTTTCATTGGCATGTCTTCCTTCTACCAAAATATAATCTCCATTGGTTGATCTAAAACGAGAAAAAACATAATTCTGTCCTTCCCAGGAACAGGTTTAGTAAATTAGCCTCAGAGAGGCATAAACGACCTATGTGGGATGGTTGCCAGTTACCAGCGGAAGGTCGTGGGTTTCCTCCTGTGCCTCCCACAATAAAACTGGCAGCGCCACCATTTAAGTGAAATAATCTTGAGTGCGGCGTAAAACACCAAAAAATCAATCAATCAATCAGAGAGGCATACAATTGGAAAGCGAACAACGAAATATTAGTTGAAAAGTGTTGCTCATCATCTTATCAATTCGGTAAACCATTCCTCCATCAGTTTGTTCCGGGTATTCTCCATCGACCTGCCTGTTTCCGTAACCTTGTTGTACATCCTTTCTAAACAGAGCCTTTCGTTCATCATGTATTTTGACCATCCATCAACTGTAGAGTAATTGTTTCATTTCATTGGGATGTCTTCCTTCTACCAAAATATAATCTCCATTGGTTGATCTAAAACGAGAAAAAACATAATTCTGTCCTTCCCAGGAACAGGTTTAGTAAATTAGCCTCAGAGAGGCATAAACGACCTATGTGGGATGGTTGCCAGTTACCAGCGGAAGGTCGTGGTTTTCCTCCGGGCACAGAGCCCGGTTTCCTCCCACAATAAAACTGGCAGCGCCACCATATAAGTGAAATAATCTTGAGCGCGGCGTAAAACACCAAAAAATCAATCAATCAATCAGAGAGGCATACAATTGGAAAACAAAAAACAAAATATTAGGTGAAAACTGTCGCTCATCATCTTATCAATTCGGTAAACCATTCCTCCATCAGTTTGTTTCGGGTATTCTCCATCGACCTGCCTGTTTCAGTAACCTTGTTGTACATCCTTCCTAAGCAGAGCCTTTCGTTCATCATGTAACTTGACCATCCATCAACTGTAGAGTACATGTTTCCTTTCATTGGGATGTCTTCCTTCTACCAAAATATAATCTCCATTGGTTGATCTAAAACGAGAAAAAACATAATTCTGTCCTTCCCAGGAACAGGTTTAGTAAATTAGCCTCAGAGAGGCATAGAATGGGAAAACAAATAACGAAGTATCAGTTGAAAACTTACTAATAATTCTTGTAGGCTATGGTTTGGGCGTATGCATAAATTACTTATGTAGACTACTGATTAATTAAAACGCTATGTTAGATTGGAAAGCACTTGATTAAAAAGTAGATAAATTTTCAGAAAATAATTTTGACCAGTTTCCAAAGGTTAGTCCGGCCTTTACTTACTGATCTGAACTGCCTTCTATGGTTGAGCAGACTATAGAAAGTAGTTCAATTTTGGCCTAAGAAATCAAGCTCGATTTAAAATGGCAAAGGGATTTAAAAATTAACTATTTTTTTTTTGTTCTGTTTTAGGGGTTTTCATGGGTCACATTAACTTTACTTTTATATGTATAGCTCACATTTTATCCATTCTAATAGAGAATTTTGTAATATCGTCCTAACATTATAAATTGAATAAAGTCTACGTTGTCCTCAAAGAATAAAATCTATGCCTTTAGGGTGCCATTTCTTCCATGAACATGTAATCTTTCTACTGTCGGCTCTGTATACTTTCTCGCATCATCTGGGTCTTTTTTCCGTCTATTGTGTGAGTTGTCATCTGTCAGTTGTGTAACTTATCCCATCTAAACTGCCTCTTTCTTTCATTAGCCCATCACTGTTAAACAATTGGTCTGGCGATCCTTTCCTCGAACCTGTCGCTCATCATCTTATCAATTTGGTAAACCATTCCTCCATCAGTTTGTTTCGGGTATTCTCCATCGACCTGCCTGTTTCAGTAACCTTGTTGTACATCCTTCCTAAACAGAGCCTTCCGTTCATCATGTAACTTGACCATCCATCAACTGTAGAGTACATGTTTTCATTGGCATGTCTTCCTTCTACCAAAATATAATCTCCATTGGTTGATCTAAAACGAGAAAAAACATAATTCTGTCCTTCCCAGGAACAGGTTTAGTAAATTAGCCTCAGAGAGGCATAAACGACCTATGTGGAATGGTTGCCAGTTACCAGCGGAAGGTCGTGGGTTTCCTCCGGGCACAGAGCCCGGTTTCCTCCCACAATAAAACTGGCAGGGCCACCATTTAAGTGAAATAATCTTGAGCGCGGCGTAAAACACCAAAAAATCAATCAATCAATCAGAGAGGCATACAATTGGAAAACAAAAAACAAAACCAAAATATAATCTCCATTGGTTGATCTAAAACGAGAAAAAACATAATTCTGTCCTTCCCAGGAACAGGTTTAGTAAATTAGCCTCAGAGAGGCATAAACGACCTATGTGGGATGGTTGCCAGTTACCAGCGGAAGGTCGTGGGTTTCCTCCGGGCACAGAGCCTGGTTTCCTCGCACAATAAAACTGGCAACGCCGCCATATAAGTGAAATAATCTTGAGTGCGGCGTAAAACTTCAAACAATCAATCAGAGAGGCATACAATTGGAAAACGAACAACGAAATATTAGTTGAAAAGTGTTGCTCATCATCTTATCACTTTGGTAAACCATTCCTCCATCAGTTTGTTCCCGGTATTCTCCATCGACCTGCCTGTTTCCGTAACCTTGTTGTACATCCTTTCTAAACAGAGCCTTTCGTTCATCATGTATTTTGACCATCCATCAACTGTAGAGTAATTGTTTCATTTCATTGGGATGTCTTCCTTCTACCAAAATATAATCTCCATTGGTTGATCTAAAACGAGAAAAAACATAATTCCGTCCTTCCCAGGAACAGGTTTAGTAAATTAGCCTCAGAGAGGCATAGAATGGGAAAACAAATAACGAAGTATCAGTTGAAAACTTAATAATTCTTGTAGGCTATGGTTTGGGCGTATGCATAAATTACCTATGTAGACTACTGATTAATTAAAACGCTATGTTAGATTGGAAAGCACTTGATTAAAAAGTAGATAAATTTTCAGAAAATAATTTTGACCAGTTTCCAAAGGTTAGTCAGGCCTTTAGTTACTGATCTGAACTACCTTCTATGGTTGAGCCGACGATAGAAAGTAGTTCAATTTTGGCCTAAGAAATCAAGCTCGATTTAAAATGGCAAAGGGATTTAAAAATTAACTATTTTTTATGTTCTGTTTTAGGGGTTTTCATGGGTCACATTAACTTTACTTCTATATGTATTGCTCACATTTTATCCATGCTAATAGAGAATTTTGTAATATCGTCCTAACATTATAAGTTGAATAAAGTCTACGTTGTCCTCAAAGAATAAAATATATGCCTTTAGGGTGCCATTTCTTCCATGAACGTGTAATCTTTCTACTGTCGGCTCTGTATACTTTCTCGCATCATCTGGGTCTTTTTTCCGTCTATTGTGTGAGTTGTCATCTGTCAGCTGTGTAACTTATCCCATCTAAACTGCCTCTTTCTTTCATTAGCCCATCACTGTTAAACAATTGGTCTGGCGATCCTTTCCTCGAACCTGTCGCTCATCATCTTAACAATTTGGTAAACCATTCCTCCATCAGTTTGTTTCGGATATTCTCCATCGACCTGCCTGTTTCAGTAACCTTGTTGTACATCCTTCCTAAACAGAGCCTTCCGTTCATCATGTAACTTGACCATCCATCAACTGTAGAGTACATGTTTTCATTGGGATGTCTTCCTTCTACCAAAATATAATCTCCATTGGTTGATCTAAAACGAGAAAAATCATAATTCTGTCCTTCCCAGGAACAGGTTTAGTAAATTAGCCTCAGAGCGGCATAAACGACCTATGTGGGATGGTTGCCAGTTACCAGCGGAAGGTCGTGGGTTTTCTCCGGGCACAGAGCCTGGTTTCCTCGCACAATAAAACTGGCAACGCCGCCATATAAGTGAAATAATCTTGAGCACGGCGTAAAACTTCAAACAATCAATCAGAGAGGCATACAATTGGAAAGCGAACAACGAAATATTAGTTGAAAAGTGTTGCTCATCATCTTATCAATTCGGTAAACCATTCCTCCATCAGTTTGTTCCGGGTATTCTCCATCGACCTGCCTGTTTCCGTAACCTTGTTGTACATCCTTTCTAAACAGAGCCTTTCGTTCATCATGTATTTTGACCATCCATCAACTGTAGAGTAATTGTTTCATTTCATTGGGATGTCTTCCTTCTACCAAAATATAATCTCCATTGGTTGATCTAAAACGAGAAAAAACATAATTCTGTCCTTCCCAGGAACAGGTTTAGTAAATTAGCCTCAGAGAGGCATAAACGACCTATGTGGGATGGTTGCCAGTTACCAGCGGAAGGTCGTGGTTTTCCTCCGGGCACAGAGCCCGGTTTCCTCCCACAATAAAACTGGCAGCGCCGCCATATAAGTGAAATAATCTTGAGCGTGGCGTAAAACACCAAAAAATCAATCAATCAATCAGAGAGGCATACAATTGGAAAACAAAAAACAAAATATTAGGTGAAAACTGTCGCTCATCATCTTATCAATTCGGTAAACCATTCCTCCATCAGTTTGTTTCGGGTATTCTCCATCGACCTGCCTGTTTCAGTAACCTTGTTGTACATCCTTCCTAAGCAGAGCCTTTCGTTCATCATGTAACTTGACCATCCATCAACTGTAGAGTACATGTTTCCTTTCATTGGGATGTCTTCCTTCTACCAAAATATAATCTCCATTGGTTGATCTAAAACGAGAAAAAACATAATTCTGTCCTTCCCAGGAACAGGTTTAGTAAATTAGCCTCAGAGAGGCATAGAATGGGAAAACAAATAACGAAGTATCAGTTGAAAACTTACTAATAATTCTTGTAGGCTATGGTTTGGGCGTATGCATAAATTACTTATGTAGACTACTGATTAATTAAAACGCTATGTTAGATTGGAAAGCACTTGATTAAAAAGTAGATAAATTTTCAGAAAATAATTTTGACCAGTTTCCAAAGGTTAGTCAGGCCTTTAGTTACTGATCTGAACTACCTTCTATGGCTGAGCAGATGATAGAAAGTAGTTCAATTTTGGCCTAAGAAATCAAGCTCGATTTAAAATGGCAAAGGGATTTAAAAATTAACTATTTTTTTTTATGTTCTGTTTTAGGGGTTTTCATGGGTCACATTAACTTTACTTTTATATGTATTGCTCACATTTTATCCATGCTAATAGATAATTTTGTAATATCGACCTAACATTATAAGTTGAATAAAGTCTACGTTGTCCTCAAAGAATAAAATATATGCCTTTAGGGTGCCATTTCTTCCATGAACTTGTAATCTTTCTACTGTCGGCTCTGTATACTTTCTTCCATCATCTGGGTCCTAAGAAATAATGCTTGATTAAAAATGGCAAAAGGATAAAAAATTTACATTTTTTTATTTTCTGTTTTAGGCGTACTGAAGGGTCATATTAACTGCTTTGAGTTAACCAGAAATGATTCCTGACACACCATTTACCCTTTAGGTATATATACTCTAAAAACGGTCAGGATCAGGTCAAAACTAAAATAGATTAGGACTAAAAGAGAATATTGCATAATGTAATTTGGATGTTGTATAATGCAATCATGCAACCAAAACTGTCATTAATGGCTGACAACACTCCATCTATCCATAAGGGAATGCTGTTAAATAATTCCAAAGATGAAAAAGTTATGGAGCGCAAGCAACCAAGACATAGACTAAAACAGAGTATTATATAATCTAATATGGATGCTGTATAATGAAACCAGGGATGTCTTGAATGGTTCCAGAAAAACCATCTACCCTTAACTGTTGTATCTACAGTGAAAAAATTGTCAAGATCAGGTTAAATCTAAAGAAGATATGGACTAAAAGAGAATATTACATAATCTATTATAGATGGCATATTATGTAACCGGATATTTATAAATGGCCGACAACACACCATCTACACAAAAGGTATTTGCTGTAAAAGAATTGTAAAGATTGGATTAAAACTCTTCAAGATATGGAACGATAGTGAACGAAGATATAGACTAAAGAGATATTACATAATCCAATATAGATGCCATATAATGCAACCGAAGATGATATAAATGATTCATGACACACCATCTACCCATACGGTATATGTTGTGAAAGAATTGTAAAGATCGGATCAAAACTCTTAAAGTTATAGAGCAGAAGGGAACCCAGATAGCCTAAAAGAGAATATTACATAATCCAATGTAGATGATATATTTTGCTACCGAAGATGTCATAAATGATTCATGACACACCTTTTTACCCATAAGGTAAAAAATCATTTGTAAATTTACTGCAAAAAGCGCTGGCAAATGGGTGACCAGCACTTTTTGATGTAAATTTACAGCATAAAGTATCCTGTATTTTTACAAATAATTATCTTGTAGAAGTATAATACTATGTTTGTTAGTTCTAGTAGTAGTTTTAGTTGTTCTTTTAGAGTGACTTCCTGTATAATTATAGTAATGTTTTAGTCTGCATTAGTGTTTGGTTTGAGGTTGGAGCTTATTTAGAATATCCATACGAGATTTGCCTTTTAGCCAGGCATCCTATATATGGCTAGAACCAGTGGTCAGCCTACCATAGTAGTGCCCATGCAATTGGGTCATTGTTGGAAAATTACATTATGAAGAATCAGTTTCTATCTGGTACTAAACAGGTACAGTTCAACGAAGGGGGTCTACATAATCAAACGTTTTAACTAAAGTATATGATTAACAGATATATACTTAAAGTCAGCTAAATTTAGATCTCCCCCCCCCCTCCCTTGATGTCACATGCAGGAACGATCTGAATGTCATTAGATTCAAATAAAAATTCAATTTTCAACATAGATCCAAGATAATAATATTCTCAACAATTATAGTTAACAAAACGCTTTATACTAGTATGAACTGTAAAACTACAACACTTGGGTATTTTTTGCACATATATAAAGATATATATATGTATATCTACAGTGAATTTTGTAAATGTATACCAATTACAATATAATAAAATCATGTTTAGACGTAAACTATTTACAGTGCATTTCTTTGTCATGGAATACATTTCTTTTTGGTGTAGATTTACAAAAAAAATTTACTGTGTAGATGTTTTGAAAGAACTGTAAAGATCCGGCTGTGGAGCTAAAGGGAATCCGGGACGGACGGACATTTTCACACCTCACATTTTCACACACGCGAAGAAAGTCTACACGAGCTTACTAAAAGTAAAGGACTAAAATTAATCATGGGGAACATTACGTATGTCCAGTTATGTCTAAATTATGGTGCCAAAGCATACATAGAATTGAACCCCAAACAAACGCATCAACCGGAGAGGCTTTCAAATCAGTGGTGGAGTACACTATAATTTTAGTTCCTTTTCTTTACATTAAAGTCTCAAAAGTTCACAGCTGACAACCAGCAGGCTTTTTTGTGTCCCTCAAACCAAATCCGGGGTATTTCTAAGATAAGTCAGTAGAACAATTCTATGGTTAGCTCGCTAACACTCTTCATATCATTGTTTTCTTTAACTTACCCTCCGTTTTTATCATGTGTATAGTACACCCTCCAGCGGAAAGACAATACTTCCACGGGGCATTCCTCCAATTGCGCTCCTTGGATGTTCATACCTTCATCAGCCCTTCTGTCTATTGTTTTCATGGCAGATCTTCTTCCATCAAACAGTATATATTTCACCTTCCCTTCCGTCAAAAGATTATCTCGACTGGGTAATCTAAAACAATAGCAAAACTATATAAATCCAAGAAGCAGGCTTGGTAACCTAACTTTAGAGGTACAAAGATTGATTGTTTGGTGTTTTACGCCGACCTCAAGATTATTTCACCTATATGGCGTCATTGCCAGTTTTTTTTTTGTGGGAGGAAACCCACGACCTTCCAGTGGTAACTAGCAACCATCCGACATAGGTCGTTCCAGTGAAAACACAGAAGATTTTCCATTTTTTTTTTGGACTGAGTGGGATTTGAGCCCGCGACCCATTGGTGGAAGGCTGTTCGGATTGAGCGTCCATCGCTCTACCTACTGAGCCACGGAGGCAGGTACAAAGAAAAATAGCGAATAATCTGAGTTTTAGTATATAAGTGTCATATAGATTAAAGTTAACTTACCTAAGCCATAGTCACTGGCAACATTTTCCATCCACATGTCAGCCCGGACGTCTTTTCTTCCGCATCGTTTGAAGACATTGGCACCAACTAGTCTCCGTTAATGCTGAAACGACAATAGTAAAACTCCACCCTTCCCAGTGAGTGACAACGGGAATGCTAACTTCATGTTAACTTCAACCAAAAAGCCAAGAGGCTGAATAAAGTCTACAGAGTTAGCGAAAATTACATTTATATTTGAAAAGTTTATGTCTTGTAAAATGGCTGTTGGAGATGATATATGTGACAAGTAATTGACGGTTTAATGATTTTTTTAGAAAAGCGTAAATAATTGCTCTCAACGGAATTTATATATTTTAAAAATATCTCGATTTTTAAAGTTGAGATTTTAAAAAATTAGATTAACATATTTACATAACCACCATTAGTTAATGGACACAAACAAAAAATGTTACACAAACAAACAATATAATAAATGAACTCTTATCAATTTGTCAGTTTGGTGCAACAGTCAGCATTGGATTCCAAATACGTTGCGTATTAATCCATCGGTGACCTATATGGTTCCATAATAACAGAAATCTTCTTTCAAACACAGTGCTTGGGATTAAATTAAATATTCGAGCGGTAGGAGTGCATGTGTGTGTTGGAAATCCAAAAATGTATACAATCAAGAGGACTGTAAAAGATCAGGCTTTTAGAAGCAGACAGGCGCCTGTATGTAAAACTGGATCGAGAAGAAGTCCATTAAAGCCGAGCAAAATGTGCACATAACGTGAAAAGGGCATCTGATGTATTACAGTGTTGGGGTTTGTAAAGGCATTCGCTAGACTGGATGGATGGATCCTGCAAATGCCCCCCAAAAGACTGGTAAAAGCAGGGAGTTTTGTAGCTTGTGAATATAGAAACAGGGATCTGGATAACAGACAAAGAATAACCACAGATGGGGAAGAAAATGGTCGCCAGACCCAGGCAATAGCAAACTCAACTAGACACTGAATCCAAACAAACCATAAAGACAGAAAAACACAGAAGTGTTCACCACAAACACATCAAAACTCGGTGAAATGCAATAAATAAAACCACCCAGTCTGTACACCGACACTGGTGCATTAACACCACCTAACCAACAATCCAGCCAAAATGGTTGAAATTATGACAATAAGAACAAGATTTCGTGCCAAACGGCAAGGGTGTGTCGCCAGTGCTTGTGCTAACGTGGCCTTCCAAACAGGTCGGACAAAACTTGAATCCATTCAAATCAGTTTACAAGCTAGAACACTAGTTATTATAACTACACTAGTTATTATGAGTATATAAACCCTATAGCTAGTCCTAACGTTTAATATATATAAGGCCTACTTATTGTGGTTTTCTCTTTAAAGAATCCAAGCCTGTCCTTCCCGAATTTTGGTCCACTGAGAGACAAACAAGACGTCATTCCACGACGAAATCTAAACCAATTGTGAAAAAATCGGTGGAGAAAAGCGCGCGTAAAAAAGCAAGGCGACGAATTTCATTGGCTATCCCTAATGGCAACTGTTGTACACAATCTGTGCGATTGCGCAAAGGTAAGTTAAAAACTGTTGAATGAGTGGTGTGAGATCTGAACCAAGGTGTGTCGGTGGGAGGGGGGGGGGGGGGGGGGGCAAATTTGTCTCCTGGCCGGGTACATTAGTTCATAGGCTAATATCTCGAGGAAGGAAGGCCGCCACTTCTGTCAACCATACGGCGTAAATATAACTATGTCTGTATTCATTTGTTTGTTTGAATGTTTCGTTTTAATCTGTTTTAAATTCAGATTGGACAGGGATTGTGTGTTGGTAGGGGAGGGGGGGGGGGGGGGGTATATATAAAGATGGCTCTCTCTGAATGAGGTTGCATGGCTGTTGATCTGCTCCGAGCTCCGATTTGACGGGGGTTGTATGTCTTCGACTTTCTTGAATTTCTATATAGGAGGAAACCGCGGGCCATCAACACGTACAAATTTGGCAACCATCCCACTCATAGGACATATTGGTTCAATGATTGTTTAGCATTTAAGATTATGCCCCTTATTTAAGAGGCGTTGCAAAATTTATTCAATGCTTAGATGAAACCCTCGCCTTTATGTTGGCATGAGTGGCCTCGTTGGCTCTGTTGGTTAGAGGGATTGTCCCTCAGTCCGACACAGGCATTCCATCGATGCGGCGAGCTGATTTTTCGCAGTATGTGGAAAAGTTTTCAGGTACTCGCCGAAGGTTCGATGGCTTCCTCCAGGTAATAAGCCCGATTTCCTCCCCACTAAACTTTCCACCAATGGGTCGCGGGTTTGAATCCCACTCACTCCAAAAAAACAATATTGGAAAATTTTCTGACCGGGTTTTCACTCGACCGACCTATGTGGGATGGTTGCCAGTTAACACCGGAAGGTCGTGGGTTTCTTCCGGGCATAGAGCCAGGTTTCCTCCCACAATAAAAGTGACAAGGCCGCCATATAGGTTAAATAAGCTGAAGCGCGTCGTAAAAAAGCAAACAATCAATCAATCCCCGCTAAACCTGGCAAGGCCGCCATATAAGTGAAATGATCTTAAGTGCAGCGCAAAACATCAATCAATCAGTTAATTTGTTGGTACATTTGTTACCAACCGCCCCCGTTAATGAAAGGCGGTTTTGGTGGAACCTCCAACTAACAAAACAAGATAAGGAAAATCTCACACTAGTATATTGACGGAAGGTACCTGTCAACCCTTCCACAAACCCTTGAGTGGAAAACCCAGTCAGAAATGTTTCCATTTTTCTTTTTGAACTGAGTCAACCCCGTTTGACAGTTAATCGTAACCAGGCTCTGATCATTCGTATCAGTATAATCTTGGCGAATCCATATCTGAAGTGGGTTGTTCAAATTGAGTGAACGGAATTTATCAAATTGTCAATTTTTGGAACATAAAAAAAAATTCAAAATATATTAAAGGCTTTTATTATCACTGTGAAAACTCGAAAAAAGCTTTCAAATGCGTGTCCATATATAAATCAATGGAAAGTTCTAAAAATATTAAGATAACAACGTCGCCAAAGGCATTAGAGGGTATAGCAATAACGACCAACTAAAAGTTCGTTCACTAAGTGGCATTCCACTGTGTTTAAGAAGAGCCTTCCGGATGATCATTGGTTACTCCTATGGATAATGAGCTTTATTTGGAAATTCATTTTCCTTCTTTGTTGTCGCAGCACCTGCTATACATACTCTCTAGCTAAGAGTGCGAGGCTTTCTCGGCAGCTTAGTTATTCCAGATTAGTCGCACCAATCAAGTAAAACACTAATCAATCGTATTAGCTTACAAACTCCAAGGACAAATGTCGCCGTATATTGAAGAGTTGCCAGGTTTCTTTGGGACAGTGAGCCCGGTCCCCCCCCCCCCCCCCAACACTAAATCTGGCAACGCCGCCATATAGTGAAATAATCTGGAGTGCGGCGTAAACCACCAATCAATCAATAAATCAGTCAATGACAAAGCTTACATGGCAGTACCTAGTTCAAACGTAAGAAGATGCGATCATCCCTGAAACGGTTTTTTATCTGCGGGAAATCAGTGAGATAACAATTTGGTACGCCACAGGCATAAATAAATATTCCCTTGCATCCTAATGTTTTTCTTTCGGCCTTTTAGTTGCTCATCTTTCAACCTTCAATTTTCTTGCATTTAATACCTCGGAAATTAATTTTATGAAACCGGAAAAACGCTATAAATGCACTTATACAATTTTAAGTACCGTTTTCGTAAATGCTGGAGATTGCCCATTGATTCTAGAAGTTCTAGAGACGGAAAATCAGGATTCCCATACACCTTCAGCAATACGGGGACATAACTCTAACAGATAAACACTTCAGATAACCTTTGTCTACTTGTTCTTTGTTTTCGCAATTCTCCGTTTTCTGACTGGGTTTTCACTAAACCTATGTGGGATGGTTGCCAGTTATCATCGGAAGGTCGTGGGTTCCTCCTAGCCCGGTTTCCTTCCACAATTAAACTGGCAACGCCGCCATATAAGTGAAATAATCTTGAACGAGTCGTAAAACACCAAACAATCAATCAATCAATGCTTACCTCCCTTTGCTTCTGCTCTAAAGTCGAGCTTGCCAATATTAATTTCACTGATTAGATTGGAGCAGCGAAAGTCAAACACCACATACGCCACATTCTAAAATGAAGTGAAAAACTACATACATCATACTTTGTTGAGGTATTCACTTTAAAAGACTTGCCCTCTATGCTTTATTTATGAACACTTAAACACACCGGGCACAGGGAAAATCTTCTTGTCTAAAATATCAATGGAGACAAGTTTCTAATTGTGTTAAGAAGAGGTATGTATATCATTTACACCTTTATACCCCATTATAAATTGTTGTAATACACTACACCTATGATATTTCATTAGGTTGACGACTGACAGGGGCTTGGCCTTAGTCAGTAGAATTTTTCTGGAACATTTAGTAATATATTGACAATGCTTTATACGCATCTTAAGCTATATTATAGTGGGTTGGAGTGATCCTCCCTCAGTCCCACACAGACCTTCCACCGATATGGCCGGGTTCGGATCACACTCAGACCAAATTTAAAATTTTTTAAAGATTTCTTAGCGTATTTTTTACCCTGTCGCCGTATATGGATGAGTTGCCAGGTACTCGCCGATCGTCGGGGGTTTACTCCGGGCAATGAGCCTGGTCTCCTCCCCCACTAAACCTGGCAACGCCATCATATAAGTGAAATAGTCGCGGCGTAAAACGTCAATCAATCAACTTTATATAGTCCACCATGTTGACGTTGATGTTTCAAATCTTCGGATTTAAAAAAAAAAACACTCGTGAATGCTTGAAATATTTTATGGCATTTTTCCTTTCTGACATACATATCTCTAAAATACAGTTCAATATGCAAATATCGAGGTGGCGTATACCTTGACCTTGGGGGGGGGGGGGGGGGGTGAAGTTGATAAATGTGGAGATGCATTGTACTCGAGCCTTCGGCAAATCTCAATTCCGAAGGTGCTAGAATCTCGTATGGGTCATTCTGCATTTAGAATTTGACTTTTAATGGAGTTCGCCGTTTTGTTTTCCTGTGGAACCTGTCGTGTTGTTTTGTGTGCTTCAGTTGTTGTTGCTTTTTATCCCCCCGGCATATAATGCGATGTCTGTCCGTCTGTCTGTATGTATGTCTGTCTGTCTGTCCGTACTCATTTCTTGTCATCGCATCTCCTCCCAGGGTTTTCATCATTTTTTTTCGAAACTTGATGGACTTGCTGGATATAATTCGAGGATGTGCACCTTTTATTTTGGCTGCGCTGGTTTTATTGCTTTCAGAGGTATTTCCCTTTTCCGACAGTATACGAAGACGTAGACAATTAGTGCTTGTCATCGCATCTCCTCCTAGGGTTTTCGTCAATTATTTTCGAAACTTGGTGGACATGTTGGATATCATGCGAGGTTGTGCACCTCCTATTCTAGTTGCGCTGGTTTCATTATTTTCAGAGTTATTGCACTTTTTCCGACAATATCCGAAGACATGGACAATTAATGCTTGTCATATCATCTCCTCCAACAGTTTTCATCATTTTTTTTTCGAGACTTGGTGGACATGTTGAATTTCATGCGAGGATGTGCACCTCCTACTCTGGTTGCGCTGATTTCATTATTTTTAGAGCTATTGCCCTTTTCCGACAGTATACGAAGACATAGACAATTAGTGCTTGTCATCGCATCTCTTCCCATAGTTTTAATCATTTTATTTTTTCGAAACTTGGTGGACATGTTGGATATCATGCGAGGATTGCACCTCCTATTCTGGTTGCGCTGGTTTCATTATTTTTAGAGTTACATGTATTGCCCTTTTCCGACAGTATACGAAGACATAGACAATTAGTGCTTGTCATCGCATCTCCTCCCACAGTTTTCATCAAATTTCTTCGAAACTTGGTGGAAATGTTGGATATTATGCGAGGATGTGCACCTCCTATTTTGATTAAGCTGCTTTCATTAATTTAAAGTCACTGCCCTTTTCTCACAGTACACGCAGACCTAGACAATTATTGCTTGTCATCGCATCTCCTCCCACAGTTTTCATCATATTTTTTAGAAACTTGGTGGACATGTTGGATTTCATGCGAGGATGTGCACCTCCTACTCTGGTTGCGCTGATTTCATTATTTTTAGAGTTATTGCCCTTTTCCGACAGTATACGAAGACATAGACAATTAGTGCTTGTCATCGCATCTCCTCCCACAGTTTTAATCATTTTTTTTTCGAAACTTGGTGGACATGTTGGATATCATGCGAGGATGTGCACCTCCTATTCTGGTTACGCTGGTTTCGTTATTTTCAGAGTTATTTCCCTTTTCCGACAGTATACGATATCATACGATATATTTTATAATATATAAAATAAAATATAAAATAATACGATATATTTTTCCGACAATATCCGAAGACATGGACAATTAATGCTTGTAATATCATCTCCTCCAACAGTTTTCATCATTTTTTTTTTCGAGACTTGGTGGACATGTTGGATTTCATGCGAGGATGTGCACCTCCTACTCTGGTTGCGCTGATTTCATTATTTTTAGAGTTATTGTCCTTTTCCGACAATATCCGAAGACATGGACAATTAATGCTTGTTATATCATCTCCTCCAACAGTTTTCATCATTTTTTTTTTCGAGACTTGGTGGACATGTTGGATTTCATGCGAGGATGTGCACCTCCTACTCTGGTTGCGCTGATTTCGTTATTTTTAGAGTTATTGCCCTTTTCCGACAGTATACGAAGACATAGACAATTAGTGCTTGTCATCACATCTCCAACAGTTTTCATCATTTTTTTAGAAACTTGCTGGACATGCTGGATATCATGCGAGGATTGTACCTCCTATTCTGGTTGCGCTGGTTTCATTATTTTTAGAGTTACATGTATTGCCCTTTTCCGACAGTATACGAAGACATAGACAATTAGTGCTTGTCATCGCATCTCCTCCCACAGTTTTCATCAAATTTCTTCGAAACTTGGTGGAAATGTTGGATATTATGCGAGGATGTGCACCTCCTATTTTGATTAAGCTGCTTTCATTAATTTAAAGTCACTGCCCTTTTCTCACAGTACACGCAGACCTAGACAATTATTGCTTGTCATCGCATCTCCTCCCACAGTTTTCATCATATTTTTTAGAAACTTGGTGGACATGTTGGATTTCATGCGAGGATGTGCACCTCCTACTCTGGTTGCGCTGATTTCATTATTTTTAGAGTTATTGCCCTTTTCCGACAGTATACGAAGACATAGACAATTAGTGCTTGTCATCGCATCTCCTCCCACAGTTTTAATCATTTTTTTTTCGAAACTTGGTGGACATGTTGGATATCATGCGAGGATGTGCACCTCCTATTCTGGTTACGCTGGTTTCGTTATTTTCAGAGTTATTTCCCTTTTCCGACAGTATACGATATCATACGATATATTTTATAATATATAAAATAAAATATAAAATAATACGATATATTTTTCCGACAATATCCGAAGACATGGACAATTAATGCTTGTAATATCATCTCCTCCAACAGTTTTCATCATTTTTTTTTTTCGAGACTTGGTGGACATGTTGGATTTCATGCGAGGATGTGCACCTCCTACTCTGGTTGCGCTGATTTCATTATTTTTAGAGTTATTGTCCTTTTCCGACAATATCCGAAGACATGGACAATTAATGCTTGTTATATCATCTCCTCCAACAGTTTTCATCATTTTTTTTTTCGAGACTTGGTGGACATGTTGGATTTCATGCGAGGATGTGCACCTCCTACTCTGGTTGCGCTGATTTCGTTATTTTTAGAGTTATTGCCCTTTTCCGACAGTATACGAAGACATAGACAATTAGTGCTTGTCATCACATCTCCAACAGTTTTCATCATTTTTTTAGAAACTTGCTGGACATGCTGGATATCATGCGAGGATTGTACCTCCTATACTGGTTGCGCTGGTTTCATTATTTTTAGAGTTACATGTATTGCCCTTTTCCGACAGTATACGAAGACATAGACAATTAGTGCTTGTCATCGCATCTCCTCCCGCAGTTTTCATCAAATTTCTTCGAAACTTGGTGGAAATGTTGGATATTATGCGAGGATGTGCACCTCCTATTTTGATTAAGCTGCTTTCATTAATTTAAAGTTACTGCCCTTTTCTCACAGTACACGCAGACCTAGACAAGTATTGCTTGTCATCGCATCTCCTCCCACAGTTTTCATCATATTTTTTAGAAACTTGGTGGACATGTTGGATATCATGCGAGGATTGCACCTCCTATTCTGGTTGCGCAGGTTTCATTATTTTTAGAGTTTCATGTATTGCCCTTTTCTGACAGTATACGAAGACATAGACAATTAGTGCTTGTCATCGCATCTCCTCCCACAGTTTTCATCAAATTTCTTCGAAACTTGGTGGACATGTTGAATATTATGCGAGGATCTGCCCCTTCTAATTCTGGTTATGCTGGTTATTTAATTGACATAGACAATAGGTGCTTGTCATCACATCTTCTCCCACGTTTGGTATCGAATTTTTGTCTAAGTGGACATTCTGGATATCATGCGTTTTACGCTGGTTTTGCTATTTTCAGAGTTACTGCCCTTTTCCGACTGTACAGGTTGATTGATTGTTTGGTGTTTTACGCCGCGCTCAATATTATTTCACTTATATGGCGGCGTTTCCAGTTTTATTGTGGGAGGAAACCTGGCTCTGTGCCCGGAGGAAACCCACGACCTTCCGCTGGTAACTGGCAACCATCCCACATAGGTCGTTCCAGTGAAAACCCAGTCAGAAAAACAATCTTATGTGGGGCCGGGGGGATACGTCATTCTCTGATGACTCTTGTTCTATTTCGCACGAAGGTCAACACACCCACCCGATACAACTCAGATCACTGCCTTCAAGAAGAACCAGATCATTCAACAATTTGCCCTTCAAGGGGTGATCTGATATATTACCAACTCATATGAGATCAGATCATACGCTTCAAGCGAAGTAAAGCGTACCGTCCTACCACAGCCTATGATAGTTTTTCGGGGTAATCTTTTTTCGCTGGAGGGAATAAAATGTGTCCAGCCACAATGCCTCTTTTGCTGCAATCTCATTCTCGCGAGATCCCCTGCTACTAAGTGAATGCGACGGACCTCTCAGGCCGTCCCAAGCCATTTTACCCAAAATTTGGGTAATCAAACTTACTTCCAAAATTGATTTGTACGTGATCTTTACCTGATTCTATCTATATGTTGGCTTGTAATTCGTTTTTGGTACACGACCTTAAGTCTTGAATTATCGTTGAGGATTACAGGGACTATATTTCTAACCTCCGCGATTGTGAACAGGCCAGCGTATAACATGCAATTTTGTATGTCTACATCATGTGATTGTATTTGATCCACTGACGATGACTTAATTAAAGTCGAAATATTGAGATTACACCATGGATATTTTCGGAGTTTCCTTACTACTTTATCATGTGATTGTAGTGAGAGTATTCCTCCGCAGCACTGGCAAAAGGGGATTCCCCTTAGCAGACTAAGGCAAATGGCTTGGGACGGCCTGAGAGGTCCGTCGAGTTTACGTAGTAGCAGGGGATCTCGCGAGAATGAGATTGCTTTTGCTGCTCACCATCTTATCTGTCGCCGCTTCTGGGTACTGTACCCATGATGCAACAGGAGAGCTGACTGGGGACCAGCCAATCGTTGACTACCGAGGAAAGTTAAAGCTTGAAGCTGGATTTGTTATACTTTGGTGGGCCGCACGTCCTACGGCCTGTCCGTTTTATCTGCTTGTAACGGGGTAAAAGCGATAACAGAACCCAACTAATAGCTGCTAAAAACGCGAGGATCGGGTGAACTATCAGTGTCACATTTCGTTGTTTATAATTTTAAGGACGTCGACAGCTGTGGCCTCCCTTTATTTTAAAGCATCATGTCACTCATTGGCTTTAGAGTTGACATCTCAACGAATGGCAGTAGGATCAATCCCGATCTTAGATTGTTACCTTGCTGGAATATGACTGTTCAACCTGTACGTCAAACAGATACTTTTGATTGGATGCGAGGAAAACTCACAGCAAATCAAAACGGCCGTTACTTAAACTTTCTCGCCAGCTCAGAGATGATTTAATGGCGGTCCAATCTAAAATTAGAAGTTACCCTAGTCATAAAGGCCAGATTTTTATCGGAAATATCCATTGGAATGGGGTTGGAGAGGTCATATAGGAGGTCAATTGATCATGTGACTTTTACGTTTTCAACGAAACAACAACACCATTGAATTTTACCTGGCATTTGCTCACATCTACGTGCTTTTCTATTATTCTCTTACACTTAAATAGAGCTATTGTTAGTTTCATGGCACATTTAAACACTAGCAGCCATTACAAACTCCCCGTGGAGCCTATCCGGTCCGTGTAACGTTCGTTAATTCAATTTTCAATTTTTGATATCGCAAAATAAAATTTGGAAATGACCATTTTTAGGTTCAATTTTTCATTTTCATTTACTACTCTTCGAAAAGAAGAAATGAAAATTGAAATTTGACGTTCAATTTTTAATTTTTGTTTTCTCTCTTTTCAACACGCAAATTAAAAATAAAACATATTATTCTTTTTTTTGTATTATATACAAATCTTTATTCTGCACATTAAGCTAATAGCTTATTTTGTTATTTTGGGTATTGAAGAAATATATATACATAGAGGGTTGGTAAACTAAGGAAAACTAATAATGTAAAGTTTACAACATCAACAAACATGTTTTAAATTTGGGAGCGATTATGTACACAAATATATTGACTATTTTTTCTAATTTAAACACACTATTCACAGGAGTATACAAATACGATAGAAAGGACATTGTACAAGCACATAGATATATACATAAAAAACAAAAAGGCACAATTGACTACTTACATGTTTCACCAGCACTAGCAAATGAAGAGTAAGAATTATGAAATGATATTTTACATGCATTCTTTAATCAACTATAAAAGTGTTTAAATTTTGATAAATTGAACTTTGATAAATTGAACTTGGCCGTCCAGATTGTGTCACACATTGGCCTCTTGATTACTGAATTAGAAACCTTTTGATTGGATGATAAATTAACAAACAGATGAAAATATCAGTTTATTGATCTCTTCTTTGACGTCATCGGATCCATATAGTATTAATGTTGTCGTAAAATCCCCATCATACCCATGTGATCTTAAATGATCGAACATGGATGTGCGCGGCATGAGGAATCTTCCACAATGAAGAAAGTAATGAGTGGCCGTTTCAGTGGGATAGCCACATGAACATTTTGGTGAATCGGTAAGAAAATTGTTAAACAAATCTTCATTTAACGAACTCAGCCATTTCGGATTCGACACAGAATTATGTTAGCTTTCCTATGTCCAACGTAATACCAAGAAGGAACCTTCGGTATGGGGAAGATTTTATACAAAGAATTTCTGAAGGACATTTGACTGGTTAAAAGTCTAGTTGGTTCGGGTAGTTCGTTCCATTCTCGCAAGGTTTGTGGATAGTATGATTTGAAATAGTTGGCGGTTTTGCATCTAAAAGAGGTTAGTTGATTAGCATTTCTTACTGGATATGGATTACGTATACGAGTTGGGGGTGGAAGGATTCTGTTTAGTGAGCTGTCAGGATTGTTAAAGTTTGCATGGAAGGTTATTAGCCTATGTATTTTTCGTCTGGTAGTTAGTTTGTGTAGACCGGATTCCTCATACAATAAAGTAGTAGAAACACTTTTTGTTAGACCTGTTATGGTTCCTATACAGTCTTTTTGAATAGCTTCAAGTGCATTCACATGGTAATCCGCAATGTTGTCCAAAACTACGTCTGCATATTCGAAAGATGGCCGAATGAAGCTTTTGTACATGATTTCAAGGCTTTTTTCTGGGTAGCTGGTACTTTAAACCTCTGAACATAGATACCTTTTTATTGGTCATTTCAATTAGTCTCTCAATATGTTGATTCCAATTGGCAGAGCAATTAAGGATCACTCCAAGATGTTTATGAGAGGAGACTGATTCAATATTGCAACCTTCAAATGTGCAACTGATTTGTGAAGGTGGTCTTCGTTTAGACACTAACATGGACTTGGTTTTCAGAGGATTAAAGTCAACTAACCAAGCTTTAGCCCAATCTTCCAGGGATTTGATGTCACTTTGCAAAGAGTTTAGATTCTCTTTCACATCATCCGAAATAATGTACAAACACGTGTCATCTGCAAATAATTTTATATTGTTTACGATTTTATCAGGAAGGTCATTTATGTAAATCAAAAATAGTAGGGGGCCTAAGACAGATCCTTGTGGTACCCCTGCAGATAACGACAAAGTTAACGACTTGGCACCTCCAAGGACAACTCGTTGTTTCCTATTAGAAAGGTAGCATTCAATCCATTTGAGAAGAGCTCCGGTTATACCAAGAGACTTCAGTTTCGCGATGAGCCCAACGTGCCATACTCTGTCAAAGGCCTTGGAAATGTCGAAGAAAATAAAGAATATTTCCTTCCCGTCATCCAAAGCCTTGACAATATCATTGTAAACATCTAAAAGTTGGGAAATTGTTGATTTTTTCGGCAAAAAACCATACTGGCAGAGGGAAAGCTTTAGTTGCAAAAAAATCAAACATTTTTTTAAAAACTACTCGCTCTAGAATTTTGCTCAAACAGCTTAAAAGGGAGATTGGGCGATAGTTTACTACTTGAGAAGGATTACCAGATTTAAATATAGGTGTAACATTTGCAATCTTCTAGCAATTTGGGAAAGTACTAGAAGATAATGAAATTTGAAAAAATCGAGTTAAAATTGGGGCTATTTGAAATCGAGCTTCATATAAAATCCTTGAACTTATCATATCGGGTCCTGTAGCCTGTCAAGAGACACATATTATTCATTTATCTTCAGAACGTCACAGGAGCATTGCGAATGCCAAATGGGATTCTCCAGATACACGCATACTTGTACAATTCCTACACCGAATGTATGTTGAAAAGCTGTGCCACGGGTACACCAGATAAATGGTTGGCGGCTCTTTGTTATAGCTTTTCCTATGTATTGCTTGCGACATGTTTTACGCTGATAACATAACCGATGTTAGAGCAATTAAGATTCTCTGCCAGTTTATATTTGTTGCAGGATTGCTCTCCGAAAAAAAGATCTGGCAAGAATTCATCTTAAGGCATTTCGTTGATGTACCGGAAAGAAATGTTAGGTGGTAATGATACACTCGTCAAGGCGAAATGAGCTGAAGGAGGAGAAATGATTTGTCTTGTGTGTCAGATTTGATCCCTCGGAATAACCCAACAGGATACCCCCTGGGGAGAAAAACTTTAAAAGGAAGCGAGCAAACCTGATTTTAAAGTGGCATGAATGTTGATATTTTGACGTAAAAACAGAATGTTGAAATTATCGGCTATTTTTCTCAAGACGTATAATTCAGAAGCTTTTTAGTGCTCCCAGTCTCGAGAATGTACGATAAAGTATTGTTTTGAGCTAACTTTGGTTTAGAATGAATCAACGGTCGTCCGGGTTATTTAAATTTTGTTTACTTTTCGAACACTATTCCGGTTCGTACACGTCACATACTGTATGGATTTTCCTCATTCCAACGCCAATCATTTAGTTTTTCGATAGTCTTCAAAGCCTCTTACTGTCGTGAAATTAGAAATTATGAAAAAAATTGTGAATTTTTGCAGCTCATGCCACTTTAATAAAATAAAGAACTACATACATGGGAGGTAAATCAAAGGTTCTTTTAAAATTTGCGAAGAATGTCACTCTCCCACTAAGCCATAAAAATAGAGGCAAAGTTTCACAGAGCTTTGGGAATGTTCACTTTCCAGAACATCGCGCAGATAATTATTGGTATCATAAACAGAATTGGAAATATAAACATTAGTACGAGGGGCCAGAAGAAACATTCTCGCCATATCGTCTCTGAATGAAGAGACAGTTTATCACAAGACATGTCGTAAATAATTCCAATAAGAAGCTGTAAAATGACGGTAAAAAAACTTGCCAATAACGATGCTACTACCTCCAGAAATGTGTAATTTTCTGGGCCAAAAACACTCGTCAAAATGCTAATTGGCAAGGAAACCGTATTACTTATACCAACTGCAGCAACCACAACCATGATATACAAAGTGATATTATTCAGTTGAATAACCCCCAATAACATCGCTGTACTGAAGCTACCGTATGATATCACTAGCAGAATTAAGCCAACCTTCGCTGACTTGAAATAATCAAAAATATAACTGAAGATAAGCCGTGAGATAACTGTTGAGACTCCAAACAAATAGATTGGTGTTTCACTTGGTTCGATGTCAACAGCTTTTGCAATAACTGCTATGTTTGTCATGAAGCAAGTTGAGACTCCGATGATAATCGAGTTGGGCCAGATAATTAAATGGTAAAATTTAGATGTCCCAATATCACGGGTTGTATAAATTGTCTTTGATTTATGCGCTGATTCTACTGCACATCCATCCTCCGAATCTTTACAAATACGATTAAGAGGAATTTCTTCCGCATCAGTCACTGGGGGAAAGTGAAGTAAGTAACAAAAGAAAGTTATCACTGTGACCGAAATGCCAGTTGACAAGAAAAAGCCACCAAGACCGTCTTCTGTCTTGAAGAAAACTTGATATACACCCGTGTAGTAAATTTTCCCCAGGCCTGTGCAGGACATGCAGACGCCTATAAAGAGACCTCTCCGCTTTGTGAAGTGTAAGACACCAATAGCAATGACAGCAGTTCTCAGAGATATCAACGCCATACCTGAAAAATACAACAAGTTTCCGTTGAAAAGTAAGCTAAATTACGTAAGCGAATAAGGGCCAGGTGAAAATTAGCAGATAATTCGGAATTACTAAGTCCCGCGTAGCTAATTCGGGGTTAATAACTTCGAATTAGCTACGTGGGACTTAGTAACTTCGAATTAGCTATTTGTTTTTTCACCTGGCCCTAATGCTCTTCCGTACTATATTGATCGAAGGTCCCAGTTTGTTTTATTTCAGTCTAGCTAGAACTAGGAAGTGGCCATGTTCTCTATCCAAGTTAAAATCTCCATGGCCCCATTCCGTGTTTTACCTTGTCGGACTACCACACTACAACTCGTAAATCGACCCGCACCTTTTGAATGGATGCGAGTAAAACTGTTCGCAGTTAATCAATATCTCCAACTTTCTTCTTTAGAATGGGAAGGTTGAGTGCCGTAAGCTTATAAGAGGAGGAAATCTGTCTATCTCCAGATAAAAATACCCGAACATGATTATAATGGATGGATGGATGGACGGTCAAGAATATTTAAATCATAAAATGGCATTTAGAAGTTGAAAGGTTGCAATAAGTGAAGAATTACTTATGGATAACATCAATAAACCAAGAAGTTGTTATCCATAAGTATTTCTTCAGCTTGTTGCTCAAGATTATTGTCAAGCGTTGTCAGGACTATAGCAGGTGGTGGAGTGTGCGCGTGTTTGGGGGGGGGGGGTCTCTTTGCTGGAGGAAACTCGCGTATCTGGCAACTCTTGAACCGATGCCTCGTCGATGGAAGGCCTGTGTCGGACTGAGAGACTAACACCGTGCACTTAAGCAACCAAACGATAGAATGAACAATGTAAGTTACCTACTATTTAAAAACGTTACCATACATATTAATGGAAGCCAGTCGCGAAAGTAGGTGGCGTGTTGTGTTACCATCATCAACAACAGTGACGTAACAAGGATGACCGATGCCCCCGTGATATAAATAATTCGGTGACCAAATTTTACAAAGATATATCCACCGACAAACGAAGCTCCTATCCCTGCCATCGAAAAACCAGCTACAAGCCCAACTGTAAAATCAAAAGAATAAAGACGTATCAGGTAAGATTTTATAAACCTCTAAACAAGTGTTGAAATAGACCTACTATTCTACTCCGATTCTATATATGACGATTTTGACGTTTTTCTACTGTATTACCATACCGTGTAAGATAGAAATTAATATGGCTCTTTCAAAGCCATTCGCCCTGTTTCCAGTGGAGTGTGAAAATATGATTGCTTTGACGCGATAACGATTTTGGAATACCTGAGAAACCGTTTCGAAGTTACCATTTTACCTCCATGGCCGATGGCGTAAGGTGACCATTAAACCGAGAAGCAAACCCTAACTTTTAGAATATTCAGGTAATTGAAAAGTTTCATAACAATGTTTATTCCAAAAATATTTTTAAAAAGTATGTGGAAGATTTGGCGAAGAGTGGGCGATGGCCGCAAAGCGCTCGGTTTCCTCCCCCACTAAACCTAGCCACGCCGCCAATTAAGGAAAATAACCATTAGTGCGACATAAAACATCAATCAATCCAAAGATATTCTTGAAAGGCTTAAATTCGGTCCTTGCGTTATATATACCGGTAGTTTGGAAAATAATGTATTATAGGCTACATACATCGATTGACGTGGGCGCCCTAAGAGGTCTTACCACACGCCTATTAAAGCATAAAATAAAAATACAATACAAAATATTTCGCATGGAATTTCCTCTGCACGGAGCATAGGTGTGCAGTAATGTGTGTTGTTATAAGCTGCGGTCACCTTAAACAACACATCCCTCTTAATTCCATCCCCTAAGTTTTCGAGTGACGTGATTAGGTTTTCGGTCTATTCGGCTTAAACGCTTATGCATAAACCAACAGTATAAGCATATTAAGTTGTGCACTTTACCTTGTGTTTGAGTAAGTTCAAATAAAATCCTTATGGGCACAGCATAAACGTTGAAAGAAAAGACAAATGACGCCAATGCGGAAAGTATGAAGGCGAAACATAAACCGGCCCATTTCCTTTGGAGTGGCATAATGCCTTACAATACCACGCGTTGTCTATGATCAGAGGTTGCATTCGCTAACACGTTCTTTTTTCCTTTCCGGAAGCTTTCCTTGTCTCAGAATGTTCAAATTAAATAATTCTTAATTCAAGTCACAATCACAATTTAAGTTTTGGTGCGGATTGAAAAATATGTAATAAATCGTCTAAAACTCAAGAAAAAATTTTGTCAAATCGTCTGGAGTTCAAGAAAAATGTGCAACAAATCGTCTGAAACTCAAGAAAAAATGTTGTCAAATCGTCTGGAGTTCAAGAAAAATGTGCAACAAATCGTCTGGAGTTCAAGAAAAATGTGCAACAAATCGTCTGGAGTTCAAAACAATCTTTAAATGTGTAATAAATCGGCTGCAGTTCAAGGAAAAATTGACAAATCGTCTGCAGTTCAAGAAAACTTTGTAGCAAATCGTCTCCAATTCAAACAATTCCTGTCCAATGCAAGAAAAATACTGACGAACCACGGATAAGTCTTTAGACCTACGTCAAACACTTTTAAGAAGATTGACATGCAATAAACTAGAAACGTACACGATCCAATATACCTTGTCCTTATGCTGTTACATACTCAGAGCATAGATGTGTGGTACAGCTGCTGCATGGTTTCGATATGATTTCACGTTAATATTAGCATTCTACATGTGCATGCAAACCACGCTCAATTAGGCAAGTTGAACAACATTTCAAACAATTACAAAAAAAATAAAGATACGCAGAAATGGAACGTTGATAAAATCTCGATCAGGATTGTAAATAAAAAAAAAACCCATTACAGAAAACCATTTTGTTGGCGATATCGAGCTGATTATCACATCCAGGCAATGATCAGGCGACAACTTGTTTAATATGTATTTTAATGAAATCCCTGTGAGTCTAGTCAGGCTAGAAAATCCCTTCAATAAGTTAGTATTTTTATAATAAATGTTTTGTTAAATATAATCCTACAAGATACCATATTTGAACTGGAGTCAGATGTACGCAAAAAGAAAAACAAGAGGAGGGCTATCATTCTGGGACGCCCAGGGTTAAATTGTCAACAAGCTTCCTTTTAACAGCGTCCAGGGGCGGATCCAGCTTTTTACGAAAGAGGGGGTCCCAGGCCCTTCGATTACAGAAACATAACAAGAGGCTTTAGGCGATGGTTCAAGGCCGCCTAGGCCCCGGAAGCTCTGGAGTTCTTGATTGCCCGAGAAGCATTCTGTAGGGTGATCTGCAACTAAAAATGCTAATAATTCCCGGATTGTGCTTTCCTTAATTCTTAAAAAATAAAATTACAGTAAAGTCGTTATGTTCCCCAGTTTTAAGTGAAGCATTGTGACACTTTAAAGCATGTAGGAGGGCTGACTATTCCAACGCATTGGGTGAGGGTCCAGGGGCCGCCTAGGCCCCGGAAGCTCTGGAGTTCTTGGTTGCCCGAGAAGTGTTCTGAGGGTGTTCTGCAACTAAAAATGCTAATAATTTCCGGATTTTGCTTTCCTTAATTCTTAAATAATAACAGTAAAGTCGTTATGTTCCCCAGTTTTAAGTGAAGCATTGTGACGCTTTAAATCGTGGAGAAGGGGGTGACTATCCCAACGCATCAGGCAAGGGTCCGCTTAGGCCCCGGAAACTCAGGGGTTCTAGATTGCTTGAGAAACGTTCTGATGCTGTTCTGCAAGTAAATAATTTCTGGGTTTTGCTTTCCCTAATTCTTAAAAATAACAACAACAAAAAAAAAAACAAGCAGGAGAAGCGCCCGCGGTTTGTTTTATATTGATTTGGGCAATTATATGGGAAAACTACATACTTGTGCTACATAAAAGGGTCCTTGGATAGTTTTCTTTATTGAAAGTGGGAAGGACTAGCGAAACCCAGTAAGCCTATATACAGGCGTGGGTCCACGGGCCACTTAGGCTCTTAAAATCATCAAGCAAAACACTGCCTATGACTTTCGGTAATCTTTCTTGAAAGTTGCAGTACTGAAGACACTTTCTCAGAGAAATCTTATATAAATAATCGACGATCCGCCATATTTGATGAAGCTCTACTTAGGGTCTTCGTGGCCGAAGATATGTCTAAACAAAGAACGGTGTATATATATTAGTAAAAGTTTTGTTCTCTATTCTTGAGTGCCATATTCCTGTCAGATAAGGCCATCGTTTCAGTGTTTATAATCGAATATAGGTTTATTAGGCATAACACTCGTTTGTGGGATGAGATGATCACTGAATTTTGTGTGATTCTTTACATCCAGAAATTACTTTTTTCAAAATTCAGATTGTTCTTTTCTAGAACCATGAAACAAGTTGCTTGCCATTGCAACGTACACGGACTATGATGTGCAAAATATTAAAAAAGAAACCTATCACCATAGTTACCGTGGTTAGTGGTTACCGTCAAACTAAAGATGACATGGAACTGGCAGACATTGCATTAAATTGCATCTATAATGCCTTTAATGGTACGTTTTGATCTGTGTTAATTCCTCTCTTCTCCCCCTACCTTTTTTCTTCTCTTTCCCTCTTTTTTTGCTCAGAAAAGGGGAGTGGGGGGGGGGGGGGGGTCACGACCCCCCTGGACAGCCCAACCTGGCATTGAATCCACAACATGGAAATAACTGCACTGATTGTCATTCTCCATTTGAAATTGGTAAATCGATTAAATTAAATTAACCATATTCATGATTGAAGTGTTTTTAAAATAAATGCTTCTATCCATGCTCCATATTACACTCAATTGCATATTACTGAACTTAGTTTTAAAAGCTAAGTAGGAAAATACTGAATATTTCGGGCATATAAAAATTCTACACTACAGAGCGGCGTCAAATCCATATCGCTGGATTTTCCCTTTAATATTGATGCAATACCCCAATAGCAGTTTACACTGCCTAATTATCAGACAAATGGCGAAGTCCATAGCATATATTTTCACCTGAATCTTTTCTCACTTGATATTCGATCACTCATTTTCGAATAAGTGACCAGGGCCTCATAAAAATCAAATGCATAATCAATATAGACCAGCGAAGGCCTACTCTTTTGTTTCAGGAGGAAGGAATCTTACACTGGCAGTATTAGCATGGACCCGACTTGTCAAAACTAAAATTAAGAAACCCGTTGTAACGTTTACTTTTTTATAGGCCAACCTCGTTCAGCCTCCCAGGCAGTGACATAGAAATAGAACATTGACCAACTGCTGGTAAGAAATTTTAATTTTTGTAGTAATAACTCTGAAATAATCAAGTCGTATAAGTTGCAACATTGTTAATGTTATTGTTACAACTTACAAACTTGTGACACTGACACAGTGACAGTGTCACCGACTCACTGTGTATGATACTGAAATAGCAAAGTTTGATTGCTGATTTGACAAAACCTCGATATGCTGGTGCAGGTTTGAGACTTTTATATGAATAAATAAGACTTTTAGGTTATAAACTTCAAAGAACACTTAATTCTAAAGATTAAAAATTGGACTTAAATCTACATGTAGGGCCTACAGTAACTTCATTGTCTTCAAGATACTTAACTTATAAAGATATATGTGTTACATAACTGTCAGAAATTGGTAGAAATTTAGCCCCAGGGGTCTGTTTCACAAAGTGGCGTAGATGTATTTTTCGCGTAACTTTCATACTAACGTACCTCTACAGTAGGCCTATGGGTTGCTATGGCAGTTACGTAAAAACTCACGCTACGCCGCTTTGTGAAACAGGCTCCTGGTGACTATCCTACCATTCTGTTGTATACAAATTTAGCATTAATTATTGAACTCAAGCTTGCCCACACATGGCTCTAGAAAAGAAGTAGAAGCTAGAACTAGGCGGGTCAGGTCAATTGTAATCATCTATAGTTTGTTTCTAAAACCTATAGGCCTACCAAACTATTCTTCACATATAGTTATATAAGATTATTAGTATTCAGTTCCACATGCATATTCATATTTACTAAGAAAAATGATATTTAATAAATCAGGGGAGACAACTGATGTCCCTAAATATGGGTCTTTTTCAAGCATTTTAATGAATGGTAGTTATTTTTCTGTTCAAGCCAAAATGAGCAAACAGGGTCCAGTGAAAGGGCTGTGAAAAAATATACAGACTAGATTTTTTTTTTTTTGTAACTTTTGAGACTCAATTTGTTTTTTTAACTTTTATGATCAAATACCTTGTACCAACATTTGATGACGTCACCGACCTGCCTACTAGAACTGCTGATGATGACATCAGGCTATGCTATGACAGTTCATAACTTGTCTGGGCTCAGCCTGTTGTTCGCGGATGATGAATTTATATACTCGAGCAGTAGGCCTGTTTGGGATTTATCGTATAGAACCACTTATCGGACACCCAACTCATACGTCTCCTGATTATGGCGTAAAATTTCAACTGGTGGACGGTAACGTTAAGTTGTGAGTCCGATTCTCACCCTGGTCAATCAGTCTCGGTTAATTTACTAATTCAGTAATTTCCCTGATGATGATTGCAGCTTGCTTTGAAACGCTGACTTCATCAAGTATGAAAATTTGAATATACAAATTCTAATGGGCTTGATTTAAGCTCTGTGTGAATAAGAAAATCTAAGAACTTAGTAAGAAGAGAATCGTTCCCAGCAGGGCCGGGTAGCTCAGTTGGTAGAGCGGTGAAACGGTAACCCTAAGTCCTGAGTTCGATTCTCACCATGTACAAAGGTTCACTAGTACAAAGGTTCGCTAGTCTGAAGGTAAACTAACCCAAAGGTTCACCAGTCCGCAGGTTAGCTAGTACAACGGTTCACCAGTTCAAAGGTTCACCAGTCCAAAGGTTCACTAGTACAAAGGTTCACCAGTTCAAAGGTTCACTAGTACAAAGGTTCACTAGTACAAAGGATCACTAGTACAAAGGTTCACAAGTCCGAAGGTTCACTAGTGCAAAGGTTCACTAGTGCAAAGGTTCACCAGTCTGAAGGTTCACTAGTACAAAGGATCACTAGTACAAAGGTTCACCAGTCCGAAGGCCCACTAGTACAAAGGTTCACTAGTGCAAAGGTTCACTAGTGCAAAGGTTCACTAGTGCAAGTTCAATCCGAACAGCCTTCCACCAATGGGCCGCGGGTTCAAATCCCACTCAGTCCAAAAATTGGAAAATTTTCTGACTGGGTTTTCTCTCGTACGACCTATGTGGGATGGTTGCCAGTTACCAGCGGAAGGTCGTGGGTTTCATCCGGGCACAGAGCCCGGTTTCCTCCCACAATAAAACTGGCAACGCCGCCATATAAATGAAATAATCTTGAGCGCGGCGTAAAACACCAAACAATCAATCACTAGTGCAAAGATTCACTACTCCGAAGGTTCACTAGTCCAAAAGTTCACTTGTACAAAGGTTCCTAGTACAAAGGTTCACTAGTACAAAGGTTCACTAGTACAAAGGTTCACTACTCCGAAGGTTCACTAATCCAAAAGTTCACTAGTCCGAAAGTTCACTTGTCTGAAGGTTCACTTGTCGAAAGGTTCATTTGTCAGAAAGTTCACTAATCCAAAGGTTCACTAGTTTGAGAGGGTCTTCTCAATATGTTTAGCGGAGCATTATATTTGTAGCTACCGGGTAATAAATTTACTGGGTACACATGAATATATATGATTCAAATAAAGTTTCTGCCAATAATTGGAAAGATTCTCAGATCTAGATAGTGACAATTTCTTTTCTCTTTTCTATACCCAGTGTAATTGGATGATCAAGATGGCTGACCACAACGTGAACAAACTCCACAGAAAAGGTTTGTTTTTTAAATCTCACATCTTTTTTTCTCTATTAAGTCTTATGTCCATGCCGTACCTATGTTATTATTTTGAGTATTGGTTTGAAACTTAATTGGTGTATACTCGCTACCAAGTAGTTGTGCATAGTTACAGGATGTTGATATTTTTCCCCCTAGTTTCTGTAAATCTTAAAATTTTGCCATATTTTTGGCACAATCTGTATCTCGATTAATATTTTGAGAAAAGGTTGTAAACTTTCAAATTAGTATATACACACTATCAGTATGAATTACGTGTAGTGTCACTTTTTTACCTTTTGCAAAGTTGATATTTTTAGAGTTATTTCCCTTTCTTACTGCAAATTGTTGATATATATATTAGAGTTATTGCCCTTTATTCGTCTTTTTTTCAAATTTGTTTTAGCATATATGTGCTAGGGATGGGGGATTGGGAAGCATCCATGAGTTTTACTGATACTTTTCTTGTTTTCAGAGAGGTTTGTCACATGGCTACAGACCCCTCATGTATCCGTTTATCTGATGAAGGCATTGTCGTCATGGGTAAGTATGAAATGTTTGAAACTCTTTTTAAACGTGGGTTCTATACTAATGATAAAAAATCAAGATATCAACAGATAGCTTTCGACACCTATATTGTCAAGTCTTCTTTCAAATTAGTTACACTTGACGAAGACACCGGTATAGGTGTTGAAAGCTGGTGTAAGAGTGATAGTTATCAAATAGGGCTTTGGTGGATTAGTGGGTAGAGTGATAGTTATCAAGGGGGCCGTGGTGGATTAGTGGGTAGAGTGATAGTTATCAAGGGGGCCTTGGTGGATTAGTGGGTAGAGTGATAGTTATCAAGGGGGCTTTGGGGCTCGATGGGTACAGGAATATATTTTTTACTGCTAAGAATTCATTTCCAATTCCCCTTCTACAAAACCTCAATTTGATGACATTAAAAATATAAAATGATCTGAGATTGATATATGGAATATCATTGAAATTTAATTTACATAATTCATGTACAAATTTTTATACGAAATAGATGGTCATGACAGATATTATACGTACATGTAGGATTACCGTATTTCTTCTAAATATTCAGCCATTCTAATGGCCTCCGACAGAAGTGGAGACGAGGAGTTGTGTTTAAGGATAACCATTTTCACACACTGCTCAGCGGGTCATATTGCCTTAAATTCCCTCTATTGGGCAAATTTGCCTGGCCTCATTTAGCAGATTTCTTTTCTAATGATCGAATCCTTATGAGGAAAAAAGTGGCTGAATCTTTAGAAGAAATATGTCATTTTATTTGAATGTGATATGTTTACTTTTAGTTTTAGCCAGACTAGTTTTCAGAGGCTCCTGAGTGAGCCGTGCGTGCTCGTTAAATGTACGTTTTTTACTGAAAATCAACCAATCATCTTTCATCCAAAGTCAATCAAATCTTATTTATCTATTTAGCAGAAGTTTTTGCAAAAATGTAAACAATTCTAAACAAATAGTCCCTTTAACAGGTTCTAAATCCTTCATAAAAATACAACAAAATTTGATAGATATTATTTGACTTTTTGGGTTGATTCAGGGTGACAGAATGTGGATGTTTGCTGTGGGTCTGTATTTGGTCAAACTGTCTAACGTTACCCTTACGCTGACGGCTATATATGGTCTGACTGGGGGTGTCTGTGTTATCCTCCTCGGGGCTCTGCTCGGGGATTGGGTGGACAGAAACCCTAGATTAAAAGGTAAGCATAAAGCCTTGAAGAAAAATAGAAATTTTATTTAAAAGCACACTCTCTGGTGTAGCGATTCTCACATTTTTGAACAAACCAAATTTACGCTTGACAAGCTTAACAGTGTTTCCTGGAAGTGAAGTTTTGAGGTTAAATATCTGCCTCAAATAACTCATCCTCGGATACCCAGGGTTAAATTCTCAACAAGCTCACCTTTTACCCCTGGGCCAACTGCGAATCAAAGCCTCGTTTTCTGGGTACACCCATTTACTGTCGGACTAATAAAAAAAATGCTGGAAGTCTTCATTTTTTAAGGCACGTTTATCGAATTGAAGTGTAAACCGAAAAGTCCTCCATCTTTGTTTTAAACACTGCCTGGATGCTTACTTAACGTCGATTCTGATTGGCGGAACCAATCAAGGTCTACATGCGTATTAAATCAGAAACGAGGGATTTGATTCCATTTGTCCCACGGGTAAAGTTTTAATCCTGGGTTCCGACGATGCAAATAAATATAAAAACGGAATCACAGGTAATTTGGCAAAGAAATATTCAACTTCTGGCTACTAAAATACTCAATTCTTCTTGAAAATAACTTAGTACTCAAGGTTACGGCCTCAAATATTTGCACATTTATGAAACCCTGTATAAGTTAAATCGCCATTTTTTTGGTTAATGTCTGCATTTTACAAATAGCATGTTTTGAATGTAAGCCTTGCATGGTCGTACAGAAAATGTATAGGTTAATACTTACTCTTCTTTCAAAACCATTAAGACTAAATGTTTCCATAGTTTTTGGAAAATCCTTGAAGTGGCATGAGCTGTCAAAATATTGATATTTTGACATTTAAACATAATGAATGAATGGTCATTTTCGAACCTGTTTTCGGTTCTTACAGGCCACATATTGTATGGATTTTCCTCATTCCAACGCCAATTATTTAGTTTTTCGATGGTCTTCAAAACGTCTTACTGTCGTGACGATCAGAAATTATGAAAAAAGTGTGAATTTTGGCAGCCACTTAAAGTAAATTTTTTTCTCTTTTCTGCCCTATGTGGACGAGCTGCCAGCTGATGATCTGCCAGATGCATAGGGTTTCCTCCTGGTAAACAGCGGTTTCCTCCCCAGTAAACCAAATTTTCCTTGTCAATATTTAGCTTGACAGACATTGTAGCATGCATTACATTAGATTTACATTGGGGGGATATATTGGCTAAACACAAGTCAAGATAGAAGTTATTTATGGATAAATCAGTAAGGCAGAAACTGTGAAGTGAAAATTTCAGATAAAATACGAAGTACTTTATTTCAACGCCAACATCCAAAAGTCATCGTAATCGTACTTTGAAGTTGGATATGTGGAAAAGTCAGACCCAAGCCGAACGTCGAGGGTTTCCCCCCCCCCCCCCCAAACTAAACCTGGCAACCCTGCCATACATGTATGTGAGTGAAATAATCTTTAGTGCAACATTAAACATCCATCAATCAATTTAATTTTACTTGAATCAGCTTTTGGTTCTTTCATGAACTTTGGCCCAAAATTATAAAAAGTACACAGTTGTTTATATCCAAAAATGCCTAACTTTGAAAGTATTATTAACAAAAGTAGATTGCAGCGAGTTTTGAAAGGCGATTTTGTCTTTGGATGACAAACATGAAATGATGCTTTGTATTTTATCTGAAGCGTTCACTTTAAATATCTTTTATCTTGACTTGAATATTAAAAAGTGGGTAACTTTCAGGCTGTGTTGCTATGGTGATCTGATGCTTCTCCATGTATTTTATGCTGGACATAGTTGCGAGAATGTCGCTGGTCATCCAAAACTCCTCCGTCATCGTTTGTGCGGTCATCCTTGGACTGGTCATTTCATTATACGATGAGATTCTTCGAATCTGGCCGGTTCATTTAGCGAACATTTGCTCCGCCCTGGTGATAGCGACAGCCGTTGTCTCCAAATTGGCCAGCATTGCCACCAAGATTGCCGTGGAGAAAGATTGGGTGGTTGTCATGTGTTCTGAGGATAAAGATAAACTTTCAAGTAAGTATTGGATTATCTGTTCGTTGGAGGCAATGTCCGCTGTTATTCAATTTGAACATTTGTTGTGTAACTTTCAGGCTGTGTTGCTATGGTGATCTGATGCTTCTCCATGTATTTTATGCTGGACATAATTTAGTAAAATTTGTCCCAACAAATATTTAATTCCAGGCCATTTTAAAAAAGCTGGCATTAAAGTGTTCATCATTTTGAGGGTTTCCTTCCCAACTAAACCAGGAAGTCACTATATACATGAAATAATCTTGAGAGCGACACAAAACATCAACAATCAATCTGCAAAGGATGAAATTTAGACGTCTGCTTCTTTAGATTTACGACCTATGTGGGATGGTTGACAGTTACCAACGGAAGGTCGTGGGTTTCCTCCAGGCATAGAGCCCGGTTTCCTCCCACAATAAAACTGGCAACGCCGCCATATAAGTGAAATAATCTTGAGCACGGCGTAAAACAATCAATCAATCAATCAATCTTTAGATTTATTGTTACTAAATTATTTACAGTATTGCAAAATTCAATAAAATGGGATTGTTGTTTTAGAAAAATGTACAGGGGCTTTTTTTTTAAATTTATTTGATTTCAATTAAAACTTTCAGCATTGTTTTTTTGTTAACCGAATTATTTAGATTTTTCTCTTACTTTTCAGCCATGAATGCTTCTATGAGACGTATTGACCTACTTTGTAATATTTTGGCACCCGTTTTGGTCGGTCAGATTTTGACCTTTATCTCCATGGTGATAGGTGCAGTTGTCATAGCAGCATGGAATTTAATCTCCGTCTTCTTGGAATATTACTTGCTATGGAGAATATACGAGGCTGTACCGAACTTGGCAGTCAAGGGCAGACAAGGTTAGGAAATTTTACTATTTTAAGACGGCATTGGCCATGAGCTGCCAAATATCGGAAAAACAGAATTGAAACAGAATAGGGCCTGGGAGTCTACGGAGAGATTTTGCGATATCCGGTGACAGATGACGTTTTTTCATGACATTATCAGTTCGGTTGACATTTTTTGTTCTAAAACGTCATAAATGAGCGTCATACTTGAAGGATAAAGGCTCCTCACATGCGTAATGACAATGCCGGTGACAGGAAATTTGTGGAATGGTCACGTTACTCCTGCTCCCTATCAGCTAATTTCTCGTCATTTGTGTCGACAAGGAAAAAACAAGATCTTTCCGTTGATGGCTACATGTGTATCTAGTTTTATGAACACTTTTTATGAACAAAATACATCATATCTAATTTTAGATTTAAAAAAAGTCTTTGATTATTTTTGCATTTTCTGCAACACGTTTTGATTCAATGTGTTAATGATTGGGTATATGTGACGTCAAGTCGCTGTATATAACATGATCTGACAGGAATAAAGCTATGTTATGCTGGTAAAAGAAAGAGCTTTCGCCTTAAATATTAAAGTTAAAAAGTACAAATTAATGATCATTTTAGGAAGTCCAGTAGAAAAGAAGACTCAAGATTCCAAAGAGCCAGCCCAACCAGAAACAGAAGAGCTGATCAAGGGAGGTAACCAAGATGATGTCAAACCTACCACTGTTAGACCAAAGATGACCTTGTTTGAGCTGGTATTTGGCAGGTTTATTTCTATCTACAGAGGCTGGGGTATTTATTTCCGACAAAGCGTACTACCTGCAGGAGTTGCCTTTGCTTGTGAATTTCTCACAGTCTTGGCCTTTGATAATATCACATCTGGTAAGACCCTCTTATTAACCTATTGCCCGTATTTCTTCTAAAGATCCAGCCATTCTAATGGCCTAAATTTTTCATTGAGTCAGACAAAAACAGAGACATGGAGTTGTGTTTAAGGATAATCATTTTCACACACTGCACAGCGATACATACTGCCTTAAATTACCTCTAATGAGCAAATTTGTCTGGTCACATTTAGCATATTTCTTATCTAATGGTCAAATCCTTATGAGGCAAAAAGTGGCTGAATCTTTAGAAGAAATACTGTAAAGTTAGTTGAGCTCGCACTTTTTTATATCCGATACTATCAAACAAATACAGCTGACCTCTCCATCAGCAACCCTTGATCAGCCCAAATGCTGGAAAAGGTTAGACGGATAGCCCAAAACAGCGTTGTAACGTACTGACAATTATCCCCACTTGATATGTGGAGTGGTCAATTAAGTCCACAATTTGACACGGTCACACCAGATTTCTGATATCGTCATTGGTTTTTGGACTCCCAATTTATTAAAGGGACATGAGCTGCCAAAATTCACACTTTTTTCATAATTTCTGTTTGGTACAACAGTAAGAGGCTTTGAAGGCCATCAAAAAACTAAATGATTGGCGTTGGAATGAGGAAAATCTGTACAGTATGTGGTCTGTACGAACCGACATAGTAAATAACCGAGACGACCTTGCATTCATTCTAAGCCAAAGTTGGTTCAAAACAATACTTTATCGTACATTCTCAAGACTAAAAGCACTGAAAAAGCCAATAATTTCAACATATTGTTTGAACGTCAAAATTTCAACATTTTGGCAGCTCATGTCACTTTAAGGACAATTTGTCGTCTTGGCCCAGGGCATAATCTAAGGCAACAGTTTGGGCACCTATGGTATGGCTTGACAATACCATCTCAGGGCTCATGAAGAGAACTCCTACTTTAAACCATCATTTCTATCTAATATGTCCCTAATATTTATGTTTTAAATACTTTGCAGAGCAGTTTTTACTTGTATTCACTGGTCCCTTTGCTTGTTTGCTTGTTGAAAACTGACCTTCAACTAGTAGGGCCTACCTCGCAACTCTTCCACATAGGGCGGTCAATTCAGAAATCCACTCAGAAATTTTTCAATTTTATTTTGTCTGAGTGGGATTCAATGGAATAAAACAACTTTAGAAACATTTCTTTTAAAAGAAGATCATTCTTGATAATGAATCTGTGTACGGTAAGAATTCCACTAATTCAAGTACTCCAAACATTACGAAAGGCACGCTAAAAGTTTGAGACTTTTCGTTGGGTGTCTTACCTCCTGCATGGAGCGACCGATAATCCTATCGAGCAATCGCTATTGTTGTTGTTTTAGACCAAACATGGCAGAAAGCAGTCTAATAATTTGTTATCTTCACATTGCTCGTCCTTGAATTAGCGGAATTCTTACCGAACTTTGTAAATCAGGAATATTGTTTACACTAAAAAAGAAAGACCGTTTTCTGTATTTTTCCCAGACAATATAAGTTAGGAACTTTCTATTTTTACCAAAATTAAAAAATTTGGACGTCACTTTGTATTTTTAATTTGAATTTGAAAATTTGAATTTTTACGGACCCGGAACGTAAACAAACCAAGCTGCCCCCTATTGGCGATTTTATGTTTCAGTCGAGTGAGTGAACTAACGGCACAGTGTAATTTTAGGTAGGCCTACATGTATTTATCTGAGAAATTCAGGCTGACGATCGGTTAACAGCGACTGGAAAAGCCTGCTGATAATTGTTTGAATGTAAACCACAGATACAAAGGCCTAAAAGGAGGGTAATCCAACACGAAAGTTGACCGACACTGATCGTTGTTGTTGTAATCAAGCTTCGATTCTTCGTTTGTTTTTCACCCCATTTTTACATTCTAAAGCTAACTAGACTTGTTTTATGTGTCCTATGTTTAAGTTTAGTGGTATTAGTCGTAGTAAGCTCGTGTAAATTGGTTTTCTTAGCAAATTTAAACAGGCTACGGCGGCAAGTGTGCCTTTAATTAATCTATTGGCCTTGGTTAATGTTGTATTACTTAAACCTTTGTGAACATTGATTTGATTAAGAATAGCTTTTCCTGATTGATTGATTTTTTGGTGTTTTACGCTGCGCTCAAGATTATTTCACTTATATGACAACATTGCCAGTTTTATTGTGGGAGGAAACTGGACTCTATGCCCGGAGGAAACCCACGACCTTCCGGTGGTAACTGACAGCCATCCCACATAGGTCGATCGAGTGAAAACCCAGTCAGAAAATTTTCCAATTTATTTTTTTGGACTGAGTGGGATTCGAACCCGCAACCCATTGGTGGAAGGCTGTTTGGATTGAGCGACCAAGGCTCTACCTACTGAGCCACGGAGGCCCCTCTAGCTTTTCCTGAGAGCCTGGTTTACTCCCTAGTAAAATCAGGCAGGACCAAATATAGGTGAAGTAACCCTGAATGGGGCGTTAAACAACAATCTTTGTACGTAACTCAATATTATATTATTTTCAGGTTATGCCTATTCCCAAGGATTGACAGAGTCTGTTATTGGGATATTAATGGCCGCCGGAGCAGTGACAGGTATAGCGGGAACGTTTGTCTTTCCAGTATTGCGGCACCGTTTAGGTTTAGAAAAAACTGGAATAATTGCGTTTGTGGTTTTTATTGGCTGTCTGTCTCTCTGTGTTATATCCATCTGGGCTGAAGGAAGCCCGTTTGATCCGTCTTTCTCTAAAAACTCTGCGAATTCTTCTGTCTGCTCTCTCGCTCTCATCTCCAACCATTCTCAGGGACAAACTACTTTCAATGGAAACGAGTCATCTATAAATCCGGTAAATGTGTCCAATGCTATATGTGAAACTCCAAGCATTAGTAGGTCATACCTGTCCGTTAGTCTTTTAATGGCTGGAATTGTCACAGCTCGTTTTGGTCTCTGGTTGTCTGATCTTACGATAACGCAGGTCTTTCAGGAGAATGTCGTTGAAGCTGAGCGCGGGGTTGTCAACGGAGTTCAAAGTTCACTGAACATGCTCATGGATGTGATTCGTTACACCATGGTTGTCATAGCGCCCCGTCCCGAGACTTATGGGATCTTAGTCATCATATCGTTCTTATCAATCTGTATTGGAGCGTGTAGTTTTGTTTATTATACCTGGAAACGTAATCGTAGTATGCCCACCGGTGAAGACCCAGCTGATCTGAACTTGAACCCCAAATGCGACCATGACACTATTGAAAAGGGAGATAACACGCTTAATGACAAACATTCTAGTTTGGAAAATGTTGACGCACAGTCAAACCCACAAAACGATAAGCAAGACAATAATTCTGTACCCTTGGAAGAAGTAAAGAATGAAGATGACAGTGTAGTAAGCTCACAGCAGCAAGAGACTAAATCTCACACAGCCACCATAGATGTCTAGAGAGCCTTTAAAATGGGGAAATCTTCAATTAATTTGCCTTATAAACATACTGTTCTTTTAATGCTTATTTAAATTAAAGTGGCATGAGCTGCCAAAATGTTGATATTTTGACATAAGAACAGAATATTGAAATTATCGGTTATTTTTCTCGAGACATATATTTCTGAAGCTTTTTAGTGCTTCTAGTCTCGAGAATGTACGATAAAGTATTGTAACTAACTTTGGCTTAGAATGAATGAATGGTCGTCCTGGTTATTTAAATTTTGTTTACTTTTCGAACACGTTTTTGGTTTGTACAGGCCACATACTGTATGGATTTTCCTCATTCCAACGCTAATCATTTAGTTTTTCGATGGCCTTCAAAGCCCCTTACTGTCGTGACGATCAGAAATGATGATAAAAGTGTGAATTTTGGCAGCTCATGCCACTTTAAGCATTTAATATGAAAGAAAGGTTAAACATTTTTGTTGTCCATTTTGGATGGATAATATGCTTCCATATTATGTGAAATATTTTTTGTTGCGTATTTTTTGTCAACGTCAAGTCTCGTATGACGTCACAGTAATGAAAATATACATATCGGTTGTGAACTATGACATCATGGCGCTAAGCTAATTACTTTCGGTAGAGGTCGTACAGAAAAAAGAATGTCTTGAAGGTTGTGGGTTTTGCGCCAGAAATCTCATTTTAGTTTTGGGTTGAGTTTGTATTGAAAGTTTATCCTGGAAGTACTAGTCCATGAGATCAAAATGACTATTAAAATTGGTTGTCTAGAATTAACCGATTTGATTTATTTGTTAACTTAAATTTATTAATTTTGTATTTTTTTATTAGTTTATAAGGGTATGATCAATTCCCTTTATTTTTATGTATGTATGTATATTTTTGTTATGATTTAGTCTTTTCAAACTTAGAGGATTTTCTAGTTCTTAGTAGGACGAGTTCCTAACATCTCCCTCGTTATGACAAAAACGTACAAAAGATGACGTAATTTTTATCTGATCATCGTGATGTACGGTAGCTAGTGGGGAATTTCAATTTGGAAGCATCAGTCAAAATGAAGGTGTTTTTCTTTGGTGTAGATTTTATGTCCAGTAAAACCTGGACATTCCAGTGAAATACCACACAGACCATTGAATACGGAGTCGATTTTTCACTCAGTCGCCTGATTTGGAAGAATTGCCAGGTTCTTGCAGAAGGCCGAGGGTTTCATCCAGGCAATGAGCCAGGTTTCCTCCCCCACTAAATCTGGCAACGCCACCATATAAGTGAAATAATCAATCAATCAATTTGTGCCATATTTACGTTATGTAAAAAGTATTTAACATACATGTATAAACTGACTTAACGTAACTGTTTTTTGTATGTGTTCATGGTTTGGTGGTCATTTTTGTTTTTACGAACCCTACATATTTTTTACCAGTTTACTTCAATGGCCACTTGATTTTTGATTTAAAGTTAGGTAATGATTGAATACAAACTCTGTGTTGAGCTGGGAATATTTTTGAAATAGCTCTTTTTCTTTTTTTACGCCTGAATGGATTTATTCATGTCGTTTTTACATTCCTTGTGATTAAATTATATTATCTAATCATTTTATTTTTTAAGAATTACAAAAAAATGTACTTGTATAAATGCAAAAACGGCTTAATGTTAACAGACTTTATTAATTTCGATTTACACAATATTTTTTCTGGCACATGCAGAACCAAAACTTAAAATGTACGTCAACTAAGTGACTAAAACCCTTTGCTCTTGAAACTGTGATTCATTGATGTTCAGTATGTATTTGTGTCATGATTATCACAGCAGCACTAGAGACACGTGTGCGGCTACCAAACATAGATCTTCAAATCTATTCGGGTATTGTTTGTATTTTTATTTTAAGGGCCTATTTCTTTTTACAAATGTTTTTGATATGTAATGTATGCTTATATGATTATATATTTGATGTAGAAACAGTTTTGTGTTCAGCTAAATGAATGTTTTACATTTTTATAAATGTTTTCTTTTCAGCATTTTTGATTGCTTTGTAGTTTTTGAATTATTGTTTTGTTGAATCTTTGATTAAAATTGAAATATATATATGTTTATATAATTCTCATTGAATTCATGTACCGTATCTATCTTGTTAAACAAGGGAGGGAATCTGGTGAGACATTATAATCCTTTATAATTTACCTCCCTTTATTGAAAAATATTTGCATGGAAATTCTTTCTGGTGTGCTTTTGTTTTGATATGTTACACTCGGAACATCCTTCGGCTATCTTCGCTCGCTACCGGTCGGCTTTGTATTTCACGTACGTAAAACCCCGAAGTTTCAGACCAAATAACAATTGAAACAATTCTTAGTAGATTTTTCACTCGGTCGCCGTATGTGGAAGATTTGACAGGTACTCGCCGAAGGTTGGGGGTTTCCTCCGGGTAATGAACTCGGTTTCCTCCCCACTAAACCTAGCAACGGCGCCATATAAGTGAAATAATCTTGAGTACGGTTTCCTGTTGCTGGTAACGGCATCAAAAATTAAGTACAATACCATCAACGGAGTTCATTATTTAGCCCGGTTTACCAACCTTCAAGACATTCTTGGCAAAAACTGATCAGAAAGTTTGTGAAGCTAGTTTCGAGCTCGCGAAGAAGTTGTGGTCACAAACTATCACAGACGTCCATGAACGAACATGCAGTATCGATCCGCTCGTCATGGGTTCTTTAAAAAAAATATCACCCGAAAGATCCATGAACCCGGTCTTCTGTTCATCAAGAGGATCCTGTTAAAATTTCATCAGATGGGTAATGGACGCAATCTCTCGCTCGCCAAGAAGTTCTTGTTACAAAGCTACCACGAAGGTTCATGAACCCTGTCGCTAAGGGGTCCTGCTGACAGAAAGCTAACCGGAAAGTTCGTGAACCCAATATCTTGGCAACAGAGTTTGAAGAAGTTCAACTAATATATGCCTACAGCATGCACCGGTTGCGTCCAGTTATTATAGATTTAGCACGGATTTACGTCATTCATGTACTTCAGATTTTCCGGCCCGACGTAATTTACACACATCCGTGCTGTTTCTCAACACCCGCGTAACTTTGCGCCTGGTGGTAACGTAATGTTGAAGGTATATATGTTGCCATGACAGTTAGGCATGACAGATTGGACTTACGTCGGTCGTAAAATGTGTTGAGAAACAGCTTCGTAAGACAGGGCACAGGCCATTATCTCGCTCATCAAAGGAAGCGTATAAACACTGATGTGATGGCAATCATCACTCTGAAACTTCGGGGATATACGTGCGTGAAAGCCGACCGGTAGCGAGCGAAGATAGCCGAAGGGAGTTCCGAGTGGGCAATCATCTTACTTGTCTTCATCGATCCTCGCAATCAGGGCTTGTAAGGAAAGCACATGTCCATTTTGGTGTTTGTCTACGTACATATCATTCCTCATAACAACGGACTCATTATCCGCCGATTTCAAATGCTATATGCATTGGCCTACAGAGCCCTTTACTAGACTTGCCATCAATACAAACCTCACACGAAAGGCTATACATAAAGCAACAACACTGTTTAGAGACGGATTGTCATCAAAAGACAAAAAATAAATCCCCTTAACTCCAACGTGTCCAGACAACAAAGTCAGATTGTGAGATTCTATATTCTCTCCTCTGTCGTTATCGATAACGACGTCACTGTGGTATAGTTCAGACATACAGTTCAGTCCATGCATCCGTTTTTGTTTGTGTTATTCGTTTCCGATATATATATATATATTTTTTTTTTTTCTGGAAAAAATTTACCGAATGTACAAAAAAATTGAGAACATTCTCTATGTGGTTATATAAGAGTAACAAAATACCAGAAGTCTATCAAGTCATAGATTGTTGTGTGGATTGCAGTTATTCTGCATGATGCACTCACATGATGGGCTTCTTCAATATACCTTGGGTCGCGGGTTCGAATCCCACTCAGTCCAAAAATTGGAAAATTTTCTGACTGGGTTTTCACTCGAACCAATATGTGGGATGGTTGCCAGTTACCAACGGAAGGTCGTGGGTTTCCTCCGGGCACAGAGCCCGGTTTCCTCCCACAATAAAACTGGCAACGCCGCCATATAAGTGAAATAATCTTGAGCGCGGCATAAAACACCAAACAATCAATCAATGATTGGTGTTTTACGCCACACTCAAGATCATTTCACTTATATGACGGCGTTGCCAGGTTTAGTTGGAGAGGAAACCTGGCCCATTGCCCCGAGGAAACCCTCGACCTTCGGCCAGTACCTGGCAACTCTTCCACATACGCGGCGACCGAGTGAAAAATCCACTCAGAAATTTTTCAATTTTTATTTGGTCTGAGCGTGATTCGAAGCCGCGCCGCATCGATGGAAGGTCTGTGTGGGACTGAGGGACGATCACTCTTACCCACTGGACTACCGCGGTCCCCTCAATATACCTTTGAAGAAGTATTTTAAAGTGGCATGAGCTGACAAAAGTGAGACATTTGGCCATTATAACAGAATGTTAAAATTATCGGCTATATTTCTCAAGATTTACAATTCAGAAGCTTTTTGGTACTTCTAGTGATGAGAATGTACGATAAATTATTGTTTTCAACTAATTTATGCTTAGAATGAATGAATGGTCGTCCCGGTTATTTAAATTTCGTTTACTTTTCGAACACTATTTCGGTTCGTATAGGCCACATACTGTATGAATTTTCCTCATTCCAACGCCAATCATTAAGTTTTTCGATGGCCTTCAAAGCCTCTTACTGTCGTGACAATCAGCATCTATATGATGAGCACATCAGAAGCCTCTGAACACATCAGAAAAACGTCAATACACTCAATATATTGCTGAGCAGAGATTATAGAGTAGACTATATCGATCTGTTTAACCAATATCGATCTATCGACCAAGCTGTGTCAATCGATCAACTCATAGTTTCAGCGTCAGTCTCTATCCCTATGAGATTTTAATATACGACTTTATACAAAGGATATTATTGTATAGTCTTATGTAACAGTCGGACGTTTCAATTACTCTCTGCGAACGGCGTCAGACTTTTCATTGAGACATCTTTCTATAAACCGTTAAACGATCCGCTTATTAACATCACCACATAATTTCCTAATTATGGTCTCCTTAATTCCATTGATTAAATTGCTTATCGTGATATATATAGGTTGGCCTAGTTTTATGAAATTAGGGACGTTTGCGTACACGAAAGCTGTGTTTTATTAACTTTCAAGATGGACATTTATGTACAGACATATACACAATCTATAACTCGAGATGTTCATTTAAAAGAATATGAGCATATCCCGACTTTGGTCCGATTGAGACATACATAAGTCTATAAGTATATTAGATACCAGTACTTAAACTTGTCTATATACAGCTTTTCGCTTGTTAATTTCGCTTTGTCAGAGTTACTTTATTTTCAAAAATATACATACTGTATACATGAGGTCTTACATCAGGAAATACAACTGGAATATGTAGTTTAACATGCACGGTCTGTAAAACTTCTCATTTGTCAGAATTTGAAGGAACGTTTGTTTAACTGATTGGGTTTGCATATAATTATTTTTGAACACTAAAACAAACGGGCACAGGGAAAATCTTCTTGTATAAAATAACCATGGAGACAAGTTTCTAATTGTGTTAAAAATGGGTACATCATTTAGACGTTTATACCCAATCATACGTTGTTATAATGAACCTCAAACCATGATATTTCATTAGGTTGACGACAGACAGGATATAAGCCTCATACGACATTTAAGACGATACATGGGGCCTATTTCATATGCAGCTTTATTACTTTTGTAGGTCTATTACACATGCGTTGCCATGCAGTATTGTATACTTTTAACTAATCTTGATAAAATGATCGTTATAGAGAGAAATTGTGCACTATCATTTCTTGTATTTTCTAATGCGATTGGACACCTAAACAGCGTTGGGCGTATATGCAATATAAAAACAATGTTAGCCCAAGTGGCGTCTCATTTGGTCAATAATATAGTGTTCTAATTGATCCGCCAAACCTCTGTAATTTTGTTATAACACCGGGTAAACTTCAAGTGCCCGGTATTGAACATTTTGAATATTTCGCTGAATTACGTATTTTTCTGGCTCAAAAATGACTATTTTTTTTACACTGATGACCGTAAACACGACCGTCTGTGTAAAAAAAAATTTAGTCATTTTGGAGTCAGAAACCCGGACTTATTTTCCCCTAATTACCATCCGATATATTTCCATATATAGCGCATGACTATACATACATAATGTGATTCTTTGACGGCTCAATTCTGTTGAATGATGAGCTCAAATATGGCCCTCGGTCGCGGTTTTTAGGAGAGTTGCCATGTACTCGCCGAAGGTCGGGGGTTTCCTGCAGGCAATGAGCCCGGTTTCCTCCACTCTATTCCTGAAAACGCCGCAATATATGTGAAATAATCTTGAGAGCGGTGCAAAACATAAATCAATCAATCAATCAATCAATCAATCAAATGTGACATATTAGAGTCTCACCCAAAGGTATGTAAAATTAATTGGATTAAACATTATATAGGTGTGAATTAGGCCTATATATAGGCTAACCTTGGTAAAGGACTTGTAGGCCTATATATAAAACAACATGGACATATATTCATATAACATCTTCAAATATAGTGCAATAATAGTATTTGTCAACGCCGAGGTTGTTGATATATAGCCTATACTCCCGGATCAACCACTGATAATTCCCCCCACAAATACCTGATCATAGATTCCACTTTATTCTCAATGGATGACGCACCTTTGTAAAATTAGGTCAAGTATTTAATTCTTTTGAAATTAGGTCGGTCCACGCTTGTCACAGGTGATGAAGTCAGGTAGATATTCAACACACCTGTCTGACAAACTGCGGAGGTGGAGGAATGAGGATTACAATTTGAAATAAAATATGTCCATAGGCCTAGACTTAGACTTGGAATTCCATTTACTAGGGGATGGAGAACAATTCTTATTTCTTCGGGGGTTGGCATCAGCTAGGAGCCGGGAAAATGTCACCATATGCTGTAAATATCCCATCCTTAATTACTCCGCTAAGATACCCCGCCTCCAGTCCTCCACCTCCCACCTCTACCTTTCAAAAAAAAAAAAAAAAAAATGCCTTGATCATAAATCACAATGGCGATATAAAACTATAAAATTATATTGTGTTAGCCTATTCAAGTTTTTTTCTTTTTTCTTATTTTCTGCGAGGTTCAAATTCGATTTAGACTTTTTGCCATAGGCCTACTGCGTTTGTTTGCCTAAATTTGATGCAGTTCAATTTATTATACTTGTGAAATTGGGTTAGTCCAGGGCGGAATTAGTTCCAATGATAAATACGGCCTTTATAGACGAGTGTATATATGTAGTAAAAATGATAAAAGATTGTGAGTGCGCTCAGCCAACTAACGTCGGTGATAACACCCACCCTATGGAGCCTCGCCCCTCTGACACTGGTTTCAGATTTCGAACTGTCGCGGTTGAAGCCAGGGGATATTTTACGCAGGCCTGTATTTGTCATATTGTGGTAGGTTTTCTAGTTGTCAAAGCTGTGATTCGTTTGGATTTTATTTTACCTTGGATGTCATGATGTGGGAAGGAAAGATCATCCTTGTGGAAAAGCTGTTGTGTTTTACAAAATCATGAAAGTCACGGTTTGTTTTGGAACCACCCGAGTAATCGTTCCCTGCGGAGACGGCGAGTTACCGGTCCGAGAACTTGTGCAGAAGGCGATTACCCGCTACAAAAAGGCCACGGGAAAGGTAATTATCACTTTCATACATATTCAATATTGCTGTTCCATACCGTTTTTATCTTAATTTGGCTTTATTTTGTCTGAGTTGTAGTTCAAACTACCTAATATTTTTGTTGTCTCGGAATAGTCGCCATATTGCAACTTACAGAGTTACTTCCCCTCTATAAAGACATTACTTTGACAATCACAGTTCTAAAATCGGGAACAAGTTATTTATTCATATATTGGGAAATAAAGGCAAACACATTTTCAGAATTGCACATCCAACCGTCTCAGTTAAATATGTTTACAAATGAGATATCAATTATTTGGAACTGTACTTGTGATACGACATGTTATAAGATTTTCTAACCGCATGTTGAACTCAAACTAAGGCTTCCAGATAAACTGGGTCATATTCTTAATTCAATTCCAGCCTGGTTGACCTTTAACCCCATTTTGACATCACAAAGTTTCAGCCTTTATTTACACAGGTTAATCCCAGCTTAATGTATTAAAACCTATATTTTCACAAGGCATTAACAATGCTAATGTGTATTCTAAAATTGTGTGTATTGTGTTTATTAATCCGTACATACCTGGTTGGCTGAGAATGAAGCTCAGTTTCAATATCTGATGATGAGAGTAGCTACTCTTGAAAGCTCATAAATATACACCATCATGTACAATATAGTACGAGTTGTCCTATGTGTTTTGGCTTTAGTAAAACCACTCCATAGTAGAATTTATTAGTTGGTAGAGCGATGGGACTGTAACCCTAAGTCGTGAGTTTGATTCTCACCCTGGCCCAGAATTTTTTCCGGGTCAATTAGAGTCGGTCATTTACTAATTCAATAATGGACAATTGACTTGACTGAAGACATAAAGTCTTGTAAACATCACCCAGTATTGTATGAAACACAGAAGTGACAAATATGGACAAGGACTTCCTTGAGGAATTCAGGGGTTTATTGTAATTATTTAAGTTACACTGTATCTAGCTTGAAAGGTGCTGTTAATGTTAAGATAAATGTATCACTACTCAGATCATCACATGATCAGATGTTAACGTTTCTCTGTGATGAACTCGTGTTAATAAAGGTTGTCAGCCACAGAAACTACACTTTATTTCACTGCTCTGTAGGCCTACACTGTGCCATTACACCAAAAACATAACATCGATGAAAGACATTGATGCGAGCTACATTAAAGTTTCAATATATTTCAGTTTAATAATAATTAATATTAAATTGAAGTGGCATGAGCTGTCCAAATTCTGTGTTTTTTCTCATAAATTTGTGTCCTCAAAGTGGAGAGTTCGAGGGAACCTTGAGAAACTAAAAGATTGATGTTACTTTAAATAAAAAAAGTAAAGCCAGTTACAATGTAGCTGTGCGAACTGAAGATTTGTGCTAATAACCGACAAAGCAATGCAAACAATAAAAGAGATTTATTTACATTGTATGTATTATTGACTGATAATGTCCTAAGATTTGGAAAAAGTTTATTTATGTCATATATGGAATCAAAGAGGATTCATCATGTGGCAATACCGTCGACAATACGTTATATTTCCATCAAGAAAAATTACTCCCCGTGCTATGCTCTCTATTGAAAGGAGCAAGCATTTCTCCACTCGTGAGATTTCTGGGACTGGCCTTGTGTTAAATGAATGGGGGATTGTACAGAAAACTGTTGACAGGCTATAAGATCAAAATATTTCTTCGGATTTTACCTCAGATAGTAAAAATGGAAATGTAAAGATACAAATAATTCATTAAAACCTAACGAAATTATTTATGTACCATTCAATCGTGTCACTCAATCAATCAATCATGCCAGCCAAACATTCGAATTTGTCAATCCATACTGTCTGACTCATGATAAATGAAATTTGTATTGACCTTGTGTTGCTTTTTCAAGCTGATCTTTCTATTTAAGTTTTAAAAATTGGACAATTATTATTTTTTTGAGAAGGATAACATTTCTAATATAATCTTAATTAGCCAGTATTATACTGGACATTCATTTTTCTATACCAAGTATTTTATTTAATCTGATGTATTAGTCAGTGTCAGTGTCTGTTTCACAGTGTCTGTTTCACTTCAATGAATTCATTTTACCGTAGGTGAGCTCTTGTTTCCAATATTATAGTTGGGTGTCTTCAAACATGATGTGGTTGCCAGTTACCAGCGGAAGGTCGTGGGTTTCCTCTGAGCATAGAGCCCAGTTTCGTCTTGGCAAAACTGGCAAATCTTGAGCGCGGCGTAAAACACCAAACAATCAATCAAACATGCTGAACTTGTCTGATTTTATTTTAGGTTGCAATTGAATTAATGTCAGTTTGCTGCTTTTCTTGATACATGCATATTTATGTCCAATTTCAAGTGAACCATAATTAATTGACCACATAGCTTTTGGAAGAGGCTTAATATTCATCATTAATCAGTTGGAAAATGTTTTAATAAATTCTTCAGTGAATTGTGCGAACTCTACTGAGTTCATATAATAATGTATTTGGTGACTCAAAGCTGTGTAATCTTATTTATCATAATATTTATCCTGGTGTGAAATTAATCTTTTTAAATTTAAATAAACCTGGAAGAGACCTACATGTAGCCAAGGTTTCGCTTCATTGAATTAAGTGTGAAAGTCCCAAGGGAGTGAGCAAAGGTGTGTGAATTAGCCCAGGGCTTTTTACCCTGGTACATCTAAACTTATTCAAATAGGCTTGTAGTTTGGTTGTAACTGATATTGTCTGTGTAGTTTTAAGTTTCCTGAAATAATTCCCATGTGTTTAGGACTGGTGGAATAATAGACCAGTGTCAGGCCCTAATTGATAGATCACTCTTAAATCCGACACAATAAAGTCCCCAAGGATGTACCACTATAGACTTCCTGTGAATGACTATGAATTTGGAACCTAGTTTTTATCACTGTCTTGAGCTACATGTACATGTACATGTATGGGAATTTTTCATGAACATGTAAATTTACGAAATGAGTAAAAATTAGTAGGTAATTTTGATTGAAACTGACTGGTCTATTTTACGAACTTTATGTGAAGCCTACATTTATAGATAATACACAGCGTCACATATGCTGCCTGTTTTTCGTTACTTGTATATCATGATAAGACGAAAATAATGTTACTTGCAAATCGTCTATTGCCGACTTCTACCATGTCTTGCAGGTTTATTCCAATTATTAGCCCAAAAAAGTGGCCTTACGGTGCTGAAAATCTAACATAAATATATATCTCCTGGGGGCTGTTTCTCGACACGGACGTAACGCCTGGTCGTAACGTCATGGCAACATATACCTTCAACATTACGTTACGACCAGGCGCAAAGTTACGACGGACGTAAATGTTTTGAGAAACAGCCCCCTGATCTCCGCACACACTGGAGCCCGAACCACAAATTATTTAGAATCTGGCCTTGATTATTTCTTATCAAGTGAACATTGTCATAATTAACAATAACACGTTATGTATATTGTAGCTTATGTCTTCCCTCGATTTTCGTTTGGTTGCCAGTTACCACATAGAGCTTGGTTTCCTCCCACAATAAAACTGGCAACTCCACCATATAAGTTAAATAATCTTAAGCGGCGTACATGTAAAACACCAAACAATCAATCAATGAATCAATCGAATCTCATTTCTAAACTACTCCCGTTTTATAAAAAAAGAATGCTGGCCTGGTGTGTAAAGCGGCTAAGTTATATGCATACATTCCATTGGGTGTCCGACCAGTATAACTGGAGCCAGGACTCCCTGAGGAGGGATCGAAAGACATGTTTAGTGGGTAAATATTCTGCTATAAAAGTGAAATTATCAGAAAGGTAAAACAATCAGTGGATCAAAAGACGAGTGATGTGATTGTGGAATAAATTCCATAACGTTGAATACTGAACATGTAGGTTTGCCATGTTGACCAATTTCCTCAATTTAGTTTTGATATTCATTATGTTTTACTTTGGTTTGCACTAAAAAACATGTGTGACAAAGATTTATTCTTAAAGTGGCATGAGCTGCCAAAATGTTGATATTTTGACGTTGAAACAGAATGTTGAAATTATTGGCTATTTTACTCAAGACAAATAATTCAGAAGCTTTTTAGTGCTTCTAGTCTTGAGAATGTACGATAAAGTATTGTTTTGAACTAACTTAGGCTTCAAATGAATGAATGGTCGTGCCGGTTATTTAAATTTTGTTTACTTTTCGAACACTATCCCGGTTCGTATAGGCCACATACCGTATGGATTTTCCTCATTCCAATGCAAATCATTTAGTTTTTCAAAGGCCTTCAAAGCCTCTTACTGTCGTGCCGAACAGAAATTATGAAAAAAGTGTGATTTTTGGCAGCTCATGCCACTTTAAAGAAGCATGAATATAAAAGGAAAAATTTTGTTGGACGAGAATTAGCTAATTGTTCTTATTTGAGCTTTCTGATGAGACCAAACTTATTGATTTAAATTATGTTTTTATTAAAAATAACAAAGCACCTAATATTATTAGTTAGAGGGTTTGTTTGAGGGGGTAGACTGGAATATATGAAGTCAGTAAACGAATATTGGGCGAGGCGTTAGCTCAATATATTTTAACACAAATTTTAGAAACTTGTCTCCATGGTTATTCTAGACAAGAAGATTTTCCCTGTGCCCTTGTCGCTGTGTTTTACTGTTCATAAATATATGATTGTATGTACATACATGTATATGCTTTTATTTTAAAAACAGATTTAATGCTCAATCATGCACAGCGTTTGCTAAAGTAACATGTACACTGTATCTCCCAATGGAGAAAATTTGTGGCATGTTTTGTTTGATGTATTTGTGAGAGCTCTGCTTCAGTTTACAATGACAATTTAACCGGGTTGGTTTTGGTTTATCAATGACTAGTTACAGTGTATATCTTCCCATCGGACACCCTGCACATCTACAGCGACTGCATGTAGTAACAAATGTGTGCATTTTTACTGCAGAATAAGGTGTGCAATTCCAATCTGGAAAACTTTAATTCTAAAAAGGGTTTTCCAAAGTGAGAAAGTTTTTAATGTTGATTGGACTTTAATGGAATATCTTCTCACTGTCTCACTTTATTCTAACCACTTCTAAGTTGTCACAGTTGACTTTCATGGAGATTTTTTGATCACTTTGGATCAGCTTTGATCAGCATCTACTCATTTAAATAGCTGAATATTTAATGGTAAAAATCCAGAGAAGATCAGCGGTTTGTTATTTTTTAATTTGAGCCCTGGAAAATGGATCAATGTTGAACTGTCAATCCACTGTGGAAGGAAAATCCTGAGAAATGGTGATGTTGAACTGTAATCCACGATCGCAGGAGGACCATAAGAAATGGTGATGATGAACTGTTAGCCCACGATCGCAGGAGGACCGTAAGAAATGGTGATGATGAACTGTTAGCCCACGATCGCAGGAGGACCTTGAGAAATTGTGACGTTGAAGTGTTAATCTACGATCGCAGGAGTTACAAGTAGATCAATATGTAACATTGTACTGATGCCCACGTAAGACAGGGGTCCTCCATCTGTCACCTCCTATTATGTGTTTCCTGAAGAATTTCCTACGTTGGATCATCACAGGGGTACCTATCACCTTGCATGTATGTCTTATATTGGATTATTCTGTTCACATTTTATCATACAACTGTATACTCAATGTACATGTACAAGCCCGTCAGCTACCAGGTCACACTTTATCATATACTCAATGTACATTACATACCCATCAGCAACCAGGTCACACCATATCATATACTCAATGTACATTACATACCCATCAGCAACCAGGTCACACTTTATCATATACTCAATGTACATTACATACCCATCAGCAACCAGGTCACACCATATCATATACTCAATGTACATTACATACCCATCAGCAACCAGGTCACACTTTATCATATACTCAATGTACATTACATACCCATCAGCAACCAGGTCGCACCATATCATATACTCAATGTACATTACATACCCATCAGCAACCAGGTCGCACCATATCATATACTCAATGTACATTACATACCCATCAGCAACCAGGTCACACCATATCATATACTCAATGTACATTACATACCCATCAGCAACCAGGTCACACCATATCATATACTCAATGTACATTACATACCCATCAGCAACCAGGTCACACTGGTCATATCATATACTCAATGTACATTACATACCCATCAGCAACCAGGTCGCACCATATCATATACTCAATGTACATTACATACCCATCAGCAACCAGGTCGCACCATATCATATACTCAATGTACATTACATACCCATCAGCAACCAGGTCACACCATATCATATACTCAATGTACATTACATACCCATCAGCAACCAGGTCGCACCATATCATATACTCAATGTACATTACATACCCATCAGCAACCAGGTCGCACCATATCATATACTCAATGTACATTACATACCCATCAGCAACCAGGTCGCACCATATCATATACTCAATGTACATTACATACCCATCAGCAACCAGGTCACACCATATCATATACTCAATGTACATTACATACCCATCAGCAACCAGGTCACACCATATCATATACTCAATGTACATTACATACCCATCAGCAACCAGGTCGCACCATATCATATACTCAATGTACATTACATACCCATCAGCAACCAGGTCGCACCATATCATATACTCAATGTACATTACATACCCATCAGCAACCAGGTCACACCATATCATATACTCAATGTACATTACATACCCATCAGCAACCAGGTCGCACCATATCATATACTCAATGTACATTACATACCCATCAGCAACCAGGTCACACCATATCATATACTCAATGTACATTACATACCCATCAGCAACCAGGTCACACTTTATCATATACTCAATGTACATTACATACCCATCAGCAACCAGGTCACACCATATCATATACTCAATGTACATTACATACCCATCAGCAACCAGGTCACACTTTATCATATACTCAATGTACATTACATACCCATCAGCAACCAGGTCGCACCATATCATATACTCAATGTACATTACATACCCATCAGCAACCAGGTCACACCATATCATATACTCAATGTACATTACATACCCATCAGCAACCAGGTCACACCATATCATATACTCAATGTACATTACATACCCATCAGCAACCAGGTCGCACCATATCATATACTCAATGTACATTACATACCCATCAGCAACCAGGTCACACCATATCATATACTCAATGTACATTACATACCCATCAGCAACCAGGTCACACCATATCATATACTCAATGTACATTACATACCCATCAGCAACCAGGTCACACCATATCATATACTCAATGTACATTACATACCCATCAGCAACCAGGTCGCACCATATCTTATACTCAATGTACATTACATACCCATCAGCAACCAGGTCGCACCATATCATATACTCAATGTACATTACATACCCATCAGCAACCAGGTCGCACCATATCATATACTCAATGTACATTACATACCCATCAGCAACCAGGTCACACCATATCATATACTCAATGTACATTACATACCCATCAGCAACCAGGTCGCACCATATCATATACTCAATGTACATTACATACCCATCAGCAACCAGGTCACACCATATCATATACTCAATGTACATTACATACCCATCAGCAACCAGGTCACACTTTATCATATACTCAATGTACATTACATACCCATCAGCAACCAGGTCGCACCATATCATATACTCAATGTACATTACATACCCATCAGCAACCAGGTCACACCATATCATATACTCAATGTACATTACATACCCATCAGCAACCAGGTCACACCATATCATATACTCAATGTACATTACATACCCATCAGCAACCAGGTCACACCATATCATATACTCAATGTACATTACATACCCATCAGCAACCAGGTCGCACCATATCATATACTCAATGTACATTACATACCCATCAGCAACCAGGTCACACCATATCATATACTCAATGTACATTACATACCCATCAGCAACCAGGTCACACCATATCATATACTCAATGTACATTACATACCCATCAGCAACCAGGTCACACCATATCATATACTCAATGTACATTACATACCCATCAGCAACCAGGTCGCACCATATCTTATACTCAATGTACATTACATACCCATCAGCAACCAGGTCGCACCATATCATATACTCAATGTACATTACATACCCATCAGCAACCAGGTCGCACCATATCATATACTCAATGTACATTACATACCCATCAGCAACCAGGTCACACCATATCATATACTCAATGTACATTACATACCCATCAGCAACCAGGTCGCACCATATCATATACTCAATGTACATTACATACCCATCAGCAACCAGGTCACACCATATCATATACTCAATGTACATTACATACCCATCAGCAACCAGGTCACACTTTATCATACCATGGCCTGTATGTATTAGTTTGCAAAATGAGATATTAATTTTATCTTTATTGAAAAAAGCTATTTCCACAAAAAGTTGAATAGTTACTAATACTAGTACATGTATATTGAAATGAAGGAATAAGCCCTCCTAATGTGCAATTTATTGGGGTACATGTTCATTTGACTGACTTTCTGTCATGATTGCCTTGAATAACGTTGTCCTCAACATAGCTGGTTTTGTAAATTTATTTCACGCTACGGTGTTGACAAATCCTGTTTTGTGTGGCTTCTCTATTTTTACATCATTATTTGACTCAAACAACTTCAGTGAACAAGCTGCAATTAGGTGGTGCTGTATGCTATTTCTGTTACATTGTTTGTACAGTCATTTCCACTTGGGTGCATTTTGAACAAGAATGTGAAGTATGTCCAAGATTTAGGCATTTAAAATTGATAAAACTTCCATAGACTGATCCAGAGACATTTTGATACCTGTATACAGGTATGGGTGCCCAAACTCAGAAGCAAAAAATCCACCCAAATTCTTAAAACCAACAGATTTTAATGTCAAAATAGCATTTAATGTTGAATTTTGGGCCAGAGATGTTGTTTTTGTCTTATTGTTAGAACATTTCGAACCGAAATGGTATGCCCAAATTTTCCCTGGATCAGTCCCTGACTTCATATATTTACTTTTTGATATCACTACAGGCGATCTCGGCTATGCCTATATTTTAATATTTAAGTTCAAATATTAAAATTAAAAGATTATTTAACAAAAGTAAATTTGGCTAAAAAGTATATTTTCTTATTTGATTTATATTTATGAACACTAAAACTCACAGGCACAGGAAAATCCTCTTGTCTAAAATAACCATGGAGACAAGTTTCTAATTGTGATTCCTTTATACCCCCATAAATTGTTGTAACAAACCAAACCTAGGATATTTCATTATTTTGACGACTGACAGGATATACATTTACATGTACACTGGTGCTATTGTATCTTACACTAAAATAACTATGGAAAATCAGAGCATTTTGGGGCCCTTTTTTGTTGGCCCCAGGGGTCAAACTACAGTATTGGCCACTTACGGTGCCAAATGTATTACTGTATAAAGCAAGTTTCCCAAGAGATTTCGCGATATTTGGTGACAGATGACATTTTTGGATGACGTCAGAAGCGAGCGTCACATTCAAACTTTTAGTACAATGTCTAACATAGAATACAATTACACATTTCAGTGTGTATAGAAGTGTTGTAGTTGTAATGTTATGATTGTATGTACATGCACTGTATGTGTGAGAGACGGACAAGCCCTGAAGGCATACATGTATCATGAAGGAAGGACACAGTAACCTGTGTGTTGGATGTGAGGTCGACCTTACTAGAAATGTATGATTCACAGCGAAAGGGCTTTTATCTTAATTGGAAGCAAGATGAACACTATTCACAGTTTTCTGATCCAATATTCATTTCCTTAATATATTACATTCTCTATATAGTTACAACCTTTTGACATGCAATCGCTCTCTGAATAGGTAAGGGCAATAACTAACATGAAATTTTAATTAATGAGCATTCTGTTTACTCACACGCTGCACTGTTTGCGTTATCACACCTGGTATCAAAGTGGGTGTCCACCTCTGCCATAAGCCACAGTATTGCTTTCAGAATATGAAAAACTTGACGAACTTAAACCATATTTGCCATCTTTGTTAAAGGGCTGTGTCATGTATGCATTACCATATAATTATTGCCCTGGCCCTGGGACAAGAATCTATCTGGATTCTCCTTTCCTCCCCGACTAAACCTGGCAATGTCGCTATGTAAGTGAAATAATCTTTAGTGTGATACATGTATACCATATAAAACAACAATCAATCAATCAATCGGACATCATCAGTACAGTAATGTCATGTGATGTGGCTAAATTTATCAGTCCAAATTCTAAACTGTCAGATCAGTGACCCAGTTTACTGTATTGTATTTGACATGTAATAGAGCCGTATTTACATGTATTCTATACTAACTAATCGTCGTCAGTCTTAGTATGGGATTAGCAACATCAGAATTTAGTAGTTGATACAACTCTACCTCGGGCAAGCGGGCCAAGCAAAGTTACATGTACATATATACAGTGTACAATGCTGTCTAGGCAGATTTTAAGCAATTTGCTGTGAAAGACAAGACGGAAAAACAATATTTATATGCTAGCGACTCTCTTGATGTGAAAAAAATCTCGATATAAGAATTTAACTGAGTACCCGGTATGATAAAATCTGACAGCTCTGAAGTAACATTATGTCACTGGTTTGTGTGAAACTGGCTAATGGAGAGCAGGTTACCATTTAAAGTGGCATGAGCTGCCAAAATGTTGATATTTTTATTTTAAAACAGAATGTTGAAATTATTGGCTATTTTTCTCAAAGTATTTATATTCAGAAGCTTTTTAGTGCTTCTAGTCTCGAAAGTGTACGATAAAGTATTGTTTTTAACTAACTTTGGCTTAGAATGAATGAATGGTCGTCCCGGTTATTTAAATTTTGTTTACATTTCGAACACGTTTTCGGTTCGTACAGGCCACATACTGTATGGATTTTCCTCATTTCAACGCCAATCATTTAGTTTTTCGATGGCCTTCAAAGCCTCTTACTATCGTGACGATCAGAAATTACTAAAAAAGTGTGAATTTTGGCAGCTCTTGCCCTTTTAATATACCAAATGGTGAAGTAATGTATACTTTGTGTTTTATTTGTGTTTTGTTGACAAAATTGTCAACAGTTTCTTGATGGGGGGCAGCGATAAAACCTAGCAACAACAACAACAAGGCTGTCCGTAAGGAACTGCTTAGCTGTAATGCTTACATTTATCAGGGGGCCTTGGTGGCTCAGTCGGTTCGAGTCTTTCAGTGAGACACAGGCCTTCCGTCAATTTGGCGGGGGTTCAAATTCCACTCACTCAATGAAGATTGGATTTTTTCACTCAACCGCTGTATTTGGAAGATTTGATAGGTACTCACTGAAGGTGGGGGTTTCCTCTGGGCAAAGAGTCTTGGTTTCCTCCCCCACTAAACCTTGCAACGCCGTATGTATGTAAGTTAAATACATATAATCTTGAGTTCAGCATAAAACATCGATCAATCTGTTTGTCAGTTTAAACACACTAGTGTCAATTCATGATACTGAATGATTGATTGATTTGTGTTTTACGCCGCGCTCAAGATTATTTCACTTATATGGCGGCATTGCCAGTTTTAGTGTGGGAGGAAACCGGGCTCTATGCCCGGAGGAAACCAACGACCTTCCGTTGGTAACTGGCAACCATCCCACATAGGTCGTTCGAGTGATACTGAATGAACCAGAGCTATTGTTTGGGATTAATATAACTTAATTCACAAACCCATTGAAAAATGACCCAAGCCTCCAATAGCCCCATGGCGCCCTATTATCTTTGATTTTGATGGTCAAAGTTAATGAATATCAGAGCTATTGATTACTATCTAAAAACGTGTAGCTTTCCAAAAACTACTGATGATTTGTTGCCAAATTATCTGTTCCTGAAAATTCTACTGACTAAAGCCAAACTCCTGCCTGTCGTCGTCAACCTAATGAAATACATGTATCATGGGTTTTAGTTTATTACAACAATTTATGGGGTATAAAGGTCTAAATGATATACCTCTTTTTTAACACAATTAGAAACTCCATGGTAACGTATTTTAGACAAGAAGATTTTCCCTGTACCCATGTCTTTTAGTGTTCATAAATTATATAATTGGGTATTAATGACATCAGAGGATATTTGTTGGTTGATAAAGGTGATAACGTACAGTAAACTGTAACCCTAAATCGTGAGTTCGATTCTCACCCTGGCCTGGAATTTTTTCCGGGTTAATCAGTGTCGGTTAGTTTACTAATTCAGTAAACTGTATGTAAACCAGATCTGAGTGAGTAATGACGTTAATTGTGGTCCAACTACAACAGGCATTAATCAGCAACTTGCTTAATATGTCACACTTAATGAAACAGACTTATTAAAGTGGCATGAGCTGCCGAAATTCACACTTTTTTCATAATTTCTGATCGTCACGACAGTAAGAGGCTTTGAAGGCCATCGAAAAACTAAATGATTGGCGTTGGAATGAGGAAAATCCATACAGTATGTGGCCTGTACAAACCGAAAACGTGTTCGAAAAGTAAACAAAACTTTAAATAACCGGGACGACCATTCATTCATTCTAAGCGAAAGTTAGTTCAAAACAATACTTTATCATACATTTTCGAGATTAGAAGCACTAAAAAGCTTTTGAATTATACGTCTTGAGAAAAATAGCCAATAATTTCAACATTCTGTTGTAATGTCAAAATATCAACATTTTGGCAGCTCATCCAACTTTAAATGATACTGTCAGATTCATTGTGGATATTGAATTGTTATTCAATGTTGTGTTCAGTTTCATTACTGCATCATGCATTTTGGGTATATATGAAAGATATATGATTGTATGGATATCACCTTTCTACCAACTCAAGCTCCTGTCAGTGGTCAACCTAATGAAATATCATAGGTTTACTTTATTACAACAATTTATGATGGGGTATAAAGGTCTAAATGATATACCTATTTTTAACACAGTTAGAAACTCTCCATGGTTATTTTAGACAAGAAGATTTTCCCTGTGCTTGTGTGTTCTATCAACTTTAAGAAACTATCTCAAGCTGTACATATACATGTATATAGATGCATATTTTTTCACGGATTTATATTTCAAGCTGATACGTTTTCTGTTTGACATCTTTATTCACTTTGGTAAATTCCAGGCTTACATGTAGTCAACTGTTTAATATTTGCGATCAGACATTGGGGTGCCATTTGTAAGAAGTGCCCTTTAAGGTTGACCCTAACCCAAAGACAATGACCCTCTTGAAGAACTGTAAACAAACAAGTGGAAATGACCTTTTGTGAATTCTTTCTGATACTAAACATTCAAACAGTGTGCACGGAGTTCAGGGTAACTTAGACGCTTGTTAACATTGTATCTAGTCAATAGTATTGTTGGGACCTAATACTGTACATGTACATTTTTATACAGTTGTACATGTACCATTTATGAAGGATTTTCATTATTTCTTATACCTATGTACATGTACTGTGTAAATGTTAAAGAGGTATTGTTTTGACTTTGTCCAAGGACTGACCAACAAGTCACCAACTTGTCTGTTTTGAATCAAGCAGGATCTACAATATGTGATAGTAATTTGAAGAAGCAGACGTTATTGAAATACTATCTAGGACGTGTGTGGTTGCCAGTTACCAGCGGAAGGTTGTGGGTTTCCTCCGGGCACAGAGCCGGATTTCCTCCCACAATAAAACTGGCAAGGCCGCCATTTAAGTGAAATAATCTTGAGCACGGCGTAAAACACCAAACAATAAATCAATCAATCTAGGACGTGTGTCAATCGTAACAACTAACCCGTTATGCTGAATTCCTGATTAGATCTCTACTCAAGTGCTCGTCTATTTTTATTCTGAATTTGGAACATGAGTTATAATTTGAAGACTTTCGGAATTGAAGTGACATGTTTTTGTATTGAATCGTGTTCACTGGATTGTCTTGTGTTTGTAAATCTTGACATTTGACACATCACTAAATCTTGTTCTGGGAGATGGCTGCCAAGTCAGTAAGTCGTTTCTTATTCATTTTAGCCGGCGTAACCGATTGTTCGGTAATGTCAGCCAAATTCGCTGCCAAGCTAACCCAACCGAGGCCTGTGCCAACCCCCCCCCCCCCCCCCCCCCTTTCTATGGTTATTTTAGTCAAGAAGATTTCCCCAGTGCCGTCAATCTCTGTAAAAACGATTAACGTTCATGTTTTCGCACCATAGAGGGTAAATTACAGTGTAGGTCAGTGTGTTTGTTTCTTTATTTATACGCTATATCTACTAGTGTAACAATTATTTTTCACGCTTGGCTGAACAGCATTTTAATTACCCGTACATGTATCTCAACTGTTACTGAGGTCATATTTATGTGTACATATTTTGGAAAATTGGGTCATAATATTATGGAAGGCCGTAGATAATTGAGGAAATATCTGTACTGATATTGAAAGTATTGTACACATATTCCATGAGGAAGTTTGTCTATGGTGGAACAGATAATTTACACTAACAAGCAGCCCTACAATTGAATTCCTCAAATTTTCAGCACTACAAAAAAAATGTTGTAGATTTTCCATGCAGAATAGGTGCCTCGGTGGCTCAGTCAGTTAGAGTGATACTAAGTACCTCAGTCGGACACAGGCCTTCGATCGATGTGGCGCAGGTTCGAATCCCACTCAGACTAAATAAAATTGACGTTTCTCAGCGGATTTTTTACTTGATGAAGAAAAGTGGCCAGGTACTTGCCGAAGGGCGGAGGTTTTCTCCGGGCAATGAGGATTATATCAATGACATTAATCATTTAATATATTTGGCGTTACCATTACATATAAACGTATCCTTGATTTCTACACACATTATCAGAAATTCAGAATTGCTTCTTAATAAATCGAATGCTATGTGGGTATGAAACAAATTTTGAATTTCATTTTACTAATACAAAATGATGCCAAGACTTCCCAATTGTTGGTAGTGCATAACTTCTTCTCTGGGAAAAATAGAATTTAATGTAAACAGTATTCTGGATTTTAGCAGCGAATGTGCAACTAAAAAATTAATGTAACAAACGAGACAAACTCAATGTACGCATGTGTATGCAATCTTCACATTGCAGTTCCAACTTACTTAATAAAATACTTTTCCTTAGTAAGTATTAAAATTTAAAAATACATTTTATTAGACATTTATTTATGCAAATTGTTGTCAACTAGATTTAGTGTAAAGTGTAGTCTGTGTTTGACAGAGTGCAGTTGTAGTCTCAATGTACAGGAATGTCGAAAGGTGAAAGGCCCTATTATAAAGTGGAGCTGTTTATTGTTAATGGCCAGCCTGACTTAAATCAGGTCAGTTTAGAACAAGAGGCTCACAAGGAGGGGCATCATAACAAAACTCCTTCCTTGTTTTTCTATTTACAGGCAACTTCATGTAGACACAAATTGCTTTCAAAGTCATCTAAAAATCTCCGAGAACTGTACACTCTAGGTTTTATAAGAACTTCAATCTTTCAGTTTTTCTATCTCTTGGATGATAATTTAGTTTTATGACGCCATTCTGTGACCGCAACAGAGGGATGATGTCAATGCCATACAATTTGACGTCGTAAACACGCCGCTCTAAGCCGAAAGGGTTTATGCGCCCATACAACTGAAATATTCTTTACTTCATGTACATGTACGTACATGTAGCTTAAAGATGACAAACAATCTATATGAAATATCAAACAGAAATTTTTGGGGGCCTCAGATAAAAAAAAAATTATTTGCTAAAAATCGCATGATCTGCCAAATTCCACTTTTTTTACCAACACAAAACACTAAATTAGTCTAATTTTAAGTGTTTTGAACTAATTTAAGCTGATTGAGTATTATTTATTTCAATGTAAAACACTTACTTTATTTCTATGATAAAATATAAACGCTAATTTTGTGATGATGGTCAGAAATTTTGAAAGTTTTTTGAGAATTTCGACACCGCATTTGCAAATCTTATTTAATAATTTTAAATCATTGAAATTTTAAATTTGACGAACTATGACTGTCGTTGAAAACAATAGAGGATTATAATTTTCTTTTCAATTATTCTATTGTTCATGTATTTTGTCATCATGCGTTTACAAGTGGACAAAACCACAACTAAAATGTAATTAACCTGTTTGTTTTGGTAATGAGGTCGTTTGATGTAAAACATGATGGAATTTTGTCTGGAGTTTTAATTCGAACAATACATTTACCCTGTGATAAATTTAGACTGGAAACAACGTTACTTTATAAACGGGGATGCACACTGGTACCAGTTTAGTGGCATTCCATTGTCTAACTATATTATCGTCCAAACTATATCTGTCGTCTCACCCAAAAAAGTCTTATATATACATTGTATACGTAGAAAAGGAAAGTTAGCAACATATATCAGACTGGAGTGTGGTTCAAGTTTGCACAGTCTGTAGAAATTTGGTTTTATTGCGAAAAATGGTTTCTTTATATTAGGTAAAGGTAAGATTTCAAACTTTTAGAGCTCTGTTAAATTTACCATCAGTTTCGTTGAAACTGAATCATTGAAAATGTTTTTTTTTCACATGTATCCTTAATGTGGCATGAGCTGCTAAAATGTTGATATTTTGACGTTAAAACAGAATGTTGAAATTATTGGCTATTTATCTTAAGACGTATAATTCAGAAGCTTTTTAGTGCTTCTAGTCTCGTAAATGTACGAAAAATATTGTTTTGAACTAACTTTGGCTTACTATGAATGAATGGTCGTCCCGGTTATTTAAATTTCGTTACTTTTCGAACACGTTTTCGGTTCATACAGGTCACATACTGTATGGATTTCCCTCATTCCAACGCCAATCATTTAGTTTTCCGATGGCTTTCAAAGCCTCTTACTCTCGTGACATCAGAAATTATAAAAAAAGTGTGAATTTGGGCAGCTCATGCCACTTTAATGTGGCATGAGCTGCCAAAATTGGGACTTTTGTTCATCAATGTCAGTTGTAAAGTTCAGCTAAAGTAAAAACTAAGGAGTGACGTTGAAATAGAAAATATTGATAAAACCAGTTACCTGTACAAAAGTTCTGAAGATGTGCGCGCAAAACAGTCAAAATTCAAATAGCTGGGATGTATATGAGTTAATTTTTGTTTTTTATACACCCAACTTAAAAAAAGTTGGTCGTATTTTGTTATCACCAGTGTTGTCCGTCTCGGATTCCTTCCGCTTCATAACTGAAAGAGTTGAAGAGTTCTGATCTAATCTTTGATATACTTTAATATGGGTAGAAGGTGTGTCATGAACCATTTATGACATCTTCAGTTGCATAATATGGCATCAACATACATGTACACTGTATTGTCAATGTGTTACAAAAGGATTCCAGAAATTCTACTGACCAAGGCTAAACTCTTGTCAGTCGTCAACCTAATGAAATATCATAGGTTTGGTTTGTTACAACAATTTATGGGGTGTAAAGGTCTAAATGATATACCTCTTTTTAACACAATTAGAAACTTGTCTCCATGGTTATTTTAGACAAGAAGATTTTCCCTGTGCCCGTTTGTTTTAGTGATCATAAATATATTAGATTATGTAATATCTCTTTAGTCTATACCTCTGTTCACTACCGCTGGTTCCATATCTTGAAGAGTTTTGATCCAATCTTTACAACTTACTCTTTTCACAGCATATATTTGTTGTGTAGATGGTTTGTTATGAATCATTTATGACATCTTTGGTTGCATATTAATATGTCGTCAATATTGGATTATGCAATATCTCTTTGGTCTATATCTTCGTTCACTATCGCTCCATATCCAGAGTTTTGATCCAATCTTTACAATTCTTTCACAGCATACACCTTTTACATGTATGTAGATGGTGTGTTGTCGCCCATTTATGAATATCCAGTTACATAATATGGCATCTATATTAGATTATGTAATATTCTTTTATACACTGTATAATGAAAATCCTGTTATTACATGTATGTTATGTGAACACAGACCTTCCACTGACAGGTCACACGTTCGAATCCTACCCAGTCTCCAAAAAAAAAAATCTAAATGTTCTGTTTCATTTCATTGCCGGTTATATTTATGAACCCGAAAATATGCAGACACAGGGAAAATCTTCTTGTTTAAAGGGCATGAGCTGCCAAAATGTTGATATTTTGACATAAAAACAGAACGTTGAAATTATTGGCTAATTTCCTCAAGACGTATAATTCAGAAGCTTTTTATTGATTCTAGTCTCAAAAATGTGCGATAAAGTATTGTTTTGAACCAACTTTGCCTTAGAATGAATGAATGGTCGTCCCGGTTATTTAGATTTTGTTTACTTTTCGATCACGTTTTCCGTTCGTACAGGCCACATACTGTATGGATTTTCCTCATTCCAATGCCAATCATTTGGTTTTTCGATGGCCTTCAAAGCCTCTTACTGTCGTGACGATCAGAAATTATGAAAGAAGTGTGAATTTCGGCAGCTCATGCCACTTTAAAATAATCATGGAGACAAGTTTTTTTTATTGTGTTAAAAAGAGGTCATATCATTTATAGATCTAAACTAAACCCATGATATTTCATTAGGTTTACTATTGGCGGGAGCTTGGTTGATTGATTGATTGGTGTTTTACTCCACGCTCAAGATTATTTCACTTATATGGCGGCGTTGCCAGTTTTAGGGTGGGAGGAAACCGGGCTCTGTGCCCGGAGGAAACCCACGACCTTCCGTTGGTACATGTAACTGGCAACCATCCCACATAGGTCGTTCGAGTGAAAACCCAGTCAGAAAATTTCCCAATTTTTTTTTGACTTAGTGGGAACCCGCGACCCATTGGTGGAAGGTTGTTCAGATTGAGCGTCTAACGCTCTACTGAGCCATGGAGGCCCCACGGAAGCTTGGCCTAAAAGCTTTAATAGTCAGTAGAATTTTCTCCCCATTATAGAATGGTTGGCAGGTACCTGCCAGTTACTTTTAAACAAACAATAGGTGCAAATATAGAATACATGTAGGTCCGTCGTTTTTAACTTCTCTCCAAATTTGTCTTTTAGATGTTATTTCTTTTAGCTTTTAGTAGGGATAGTTTAGTTTTAAGCTTGTAATATTAAATTAGTCATAAGTTCTAGAAGAAATGAACGGACCAATTATATAGTCTGTCCAAACAATATTATAGCCCGCTGAATTACATGTAGCTCATGTGGTGTTTTTGTTGATTCCAGCCGTCTGACTACTGGGTTACTGTGCATAATGTTAAAACAAGTGAAGATGGTGGAATCCTGGACCCTGATGATCAAGTTAACGATGTCGCTGATGATAGAGAACAGGTAAGCCTTTGTCATCAACCCCAGTCCCATGTTCACATTATCATCACCTGTACAAGGTTTTGGGGTTCCATTATTTTAAACAATATTTATTTCTTCTTAAAGAAATGGATTGGTGAACAGGCAGTTGCCTATGTTAACACCTTTCCATGGTATACAGCACATTTATGATTGTAACAAAACGAGAGATAATCTATAATCATATTACCAAAACGCACAGGACAACCCGCACTACACTGTACATGACCGTGTACATCCATGAGCCCTCGAGAGTAGCCACTTGTCACCAGACACCACAACACACTGTGTGTTGCAATATCCGATGACGAGAGCAGACACTCCCGAAAGACCCCCCATTGATGGACGTATAGGTGTATTTTACTCCAAACCTCAAAACACCCTGACATCGATCAGTGTTAAGGACGTCCACATAAATACCCCCTTAAAGTGACATGAGCTGCCCAAATTTCGAACTTTTTTCTTAAATTCTGATTGTCACGACAGTAAGAGGATGTGAAAGTCCTTGAAAAAAAAAATAATTGTAAAGAGAAAAAGTCTTTGTGCTGTCTGAGCCAAAATAGTGTCTGAAAAGTAAACAATATTTAAATAACCGAGACGAATAGGCATTCTAAGCCTAAGTTAGATAGAAGCACTACATGTACTTAAACGTTCATTATCGAGACTAGTACAGTACATGTACCTCTGAAACGTTTCTAAATTGCACGTCTACGGTTTTGGGGAAAAATAGCTGATCATTTCCATAAGATGTTTAAACGAAAAAATATCAACATTTTGGCAGCTCATGCAACTTTAAATTTGATAAAAAGCTCTGCATTGTAAATGTATTTTTGAACACACGGGCACAGGGAAAATCTTCTTGTCTAAAATAAATAATTGTAAATGTACATGTAGTTATGTTGTATTCTCATTCAGTGGTTGATAAAGCTAGGTGTTTTCCGTGGACTCTTAACCTTTGAAATGGTGCTGACTCTACCTGTACGGTATTCAAGTGCTGAGGGTATTCATGAAGCTGTATATATGCTGAGTCAAATAGCAAGCAGCTTAACCATAGAAGACAGCAGGAAAGTTCACATGTTTTACCTGTAGAGTTGAATGTTAAACAGATATTAATACCTGTCATAAACCACCTTTGTCACCTGGAATGTGTTTCCCTTTGAAGTTCACCTGCAAAAGGTGTGCGGGATATTCACACTGTTTTATACTGTACCCTTCTTTAAATGTTATCTTAACAAACATGCTCTCTATTTACAATGCTTTATATTTAATTTAGAATGACATGAGGGAAAATGTTGTTGAATTAGCTAATTGACCGATAGCTTGATGACGTCAATTGGAAATTACAAGCAAAGCATTTCGGGGGATTGAGGGATGTTGAAATAATTTTAAAATATGACGGAAGAAATAATACAGTATCGAACAGAAGCCGTAAAAGGCATAAAGTTACCAGAAAAAATGTCTGGATAAAAACAGGTTATGTCATCAATGTTTTCCAAAAAAGTAACCCCTTGCTAAGTACCAATAAACAAAATGGCGAACTGAGGTACATTTTACCCAGAAAGCTTTGCGTAATTCTATGTGACGTCATCAGGCTCGGCAGTAATTGCTAATCGTTTATGGCATAAGAGCTTTCTCCATATCAATCTTGTATATGCACGTTAAAGGATAAATGCCAAGTTCTTTCTGATCACCTAGTGAGGTTTTGTTATTGTAATTTGACTAAATATGTATCTAAAAATATGATATTGAAACAAAACGAACTCCTAGTAAGTTCCCAGGGTGTCACAGAAAAAGCGATTGAAAATATGCATATCTTCCGTCACCGATCTGAATCATCTTCGTATTTGGTGTCTTACTTGGCATTTCAACGCTTTTGTCGTCATTTCAACCAACCATAAAGGTGCCTTGACTCATCTCTGTTTGTGTGTGAGTACAGTGTGACATCACAACAATACTAATGATGTCACAGCACTAAAGTTAAAGTGGCATGAGCATGATTTTGACGTTAAAACAGAATGTGGAAATTATTGGCTATTTTTCTCAAGACATAAAATTCAGAAACTTTTTAGGGCTTCTAGTCTCGAAAATGTACGATAAAGTCTTGTTTTGAACTAACTTTGACTTACAATCAATGAATGGTCATCCCGGTTATTTAAATTTTGTTTACTTTTTTAACACATTTTCGGTTTGTACAGACCACATACTGTATGGATTTTCCCCATTCCAAAGCCAATCATTTCGTTTTTCGATGGCCTTCCAATCCTCTTACTGTCGTGACTATCAAAAATTATGAACAAAGTATGAATTTTGGCAGCTCATGTCACTTTAAGTAATTTCCGTATGTACATGTAGGTTGTGGAGAGAAATAGAATGCCTTGGATTTTATAGGTTTTGTTCTTGGAATCTCCTTTTGGCTGAGTTCATAGGTCTATACCGTGCATGTTTGTAAACCAATTCATTACCAAATAGGAGGTATTGACCTAAACTTGTAGTTTATCCTTAAAGGTATTTTTTATGAACAATGTACTTTTACATCCCAGCTATGTGAATTTTGCGGCAGAAAAATCTGCCAATCAATGGTCATTTTTGATATATTTATCTTTAAAATGTTCCCCGTATACATGTAAATTGAAGATCATGAATTTCCTTTGGGCAGAGAGTCTACATGTACATGTAGATTCTTCCCCTACCAAACATGGCCTGTCCCTATTTCAACACGGAATATATATTCATGATCACTAAAACACATGGGCACAGGGAAAATCTATATTTATGAACACGAAAACACACCGGCCCAGTGAAAATCTTCTTGTCTAAAATAGTCATGAAATATATTTACATCATATATTTATACTGCTTCCAACCATGTGCAAATGTGTGAATAATTTTAGTTTTAAAACAATGGTTATTTAGAACCCCTGACACAGAGTACTTCTAAATATATATTGATACAAGTACCCTGTAGTACCCAGAAACAAAGTTAGCAGAAGTGGGTATTTTTAAATCGCCATGTCTGTCAGTACATCTTGTCTGCACTATTACATGTACTTCTGTTCTAAGTTTTGATTCCACCAACGGGTCGCGAGTTCAAATCCCACTCAGTCAAAAAAATTGGAAAATTTTCTGACTGGGTTTTCACTTGAACGATCTATGTGGGATGGTTGCCAGTTACCACCGGAAGGTCATGGGTTTCCTCCTGGCATAGAGCCTGGTTTCCTCCCACAATAAAACTGGCAACGCTGCATGGCATATAAGGGAAATGATCTTGAGCGCGGTGTAAAACACCAAACAATAAATCAATCAATCAATCAAAGTTTTGATGCTAGTGCGATGACATTTCATTTGTATTTTGTCCATTGTGTGTAGTTGTATCATTTGTGCATTTAGTATTTTTCACCAGATTACATGTTTTTCCCTTGGAGAATGCATAATAATGTTTGCCGGGCATATTCATTCTTGCAGGACAGTTATCGTTTGTCTTGTTTTTTTGTGAGGGGGAACTATTCTCTATAATAGTTATTTAAATCAAATCCATTAAATGCAATCCAAATGAAAATGATCTACAACTTTTATATGATACCATTAATCTCAGTAATTACACAAATGTTTTTGTTCCAGATTATAGCATTTTTCGAGGAGCAAGGAGGACCTCCTGCTTTACATAATGGAGGGGACGGAGCCAGCGCTAGCTCCGTGGGAACCTCCAGTCCTGATATCTTCTCCACAGGGGAGATAACTGTCCTACCTGCCAACGGCCATGATGTGCTTGTCACCCCCAGTGACCTATCTACAGGTACAGTATGATAAACAGATATTACATTTAAGTATTTATTTATTAAGGAGCATACTTTATTCTAAAACAATTGATGTTAAAGACAAATCTCACCTGTTTTCTTTTGACTTTCAGCAATCAATTAATTATTCTCAATTAGATTTGATTATAATCCAGTAATGTTATGACCTAGAAATCTGCCCACAACTGAAATATATTATTGACCAGTGTATTTAAGTCACATTTAAGTACTGAAATTGTGGCAAGGTACTGTACTAAGTTTGTAAGACAGCCCTGGGGCATAGAATCTGGTTTCCATAAACCTCTGAATTTCATCATTTAATGTGGCATTAGCTGACAAAATTTACACTTTTTAACCCTCAAGTTAGCTCAAAACAATACTTTCATGAGATACAGCTGTAAGTGGCTCTAATCAGCTTCCAGTTTATACATTGTTAAAAAATGGAAAAGTTCTACATTCTGTGTGCAGTTCAAAAGACTACTTAAATGTATTTTCTCGAGAGAAGTAGCTCTGGGCAAAGAGCCAGGTTTCCTCCCCCACTAAACCTGGAAACGTCGCCATATAAGTGAAATAATCTTGAGTGCTGCACAAAACACCAATCAATCTATCGAGATGATTAACACAAAACAGCATGTAATTTATACTTGTATAAGCTGTCTAGCGTTTCCTTATTAATCATGTAAACCTTTGTTGCACGAATATCAGATAAAAGTAACGACAGGTATACAATGATAAACAAAGGTGTATTGTTTCATGGTATTTCAGCTACAGGTACAGTTTGTCAACATCACAGGTTGATTAATGGTATGCATGGTCAGTTTTTGAAGCTATACAAAATATCAAGTTACATGTATCACCAATTCAAAAGCATATTTTTGGGTGGTTTTGACAAGCATTTGTCAATGTTAGTATATAATGCTTCTAAATAAACTTTAAACTATGCTTGTGAGATTCTTTTTTGTCAAAAAGTTTAAGAAGTTTGCAGTTGTATAGGACCTTTCCTAGGACCTTTTCCCCACTTTCAAATATATATCTTTAAGCCATGTTCAGGTCTGTTTGAAGGGAAATTCGTCATCATATTATACGAAGAGAGAAAATAGAACATGCTCTATTGTTACGATCGCAGGACTGATCAGTCTGAGACCAATCAAAAGAGTCCTAATGACGCTCAGGTCGAATATAATTCTCCGAGTAGAGCCTACGACAATTGGATCAGACCTTAACTCAACCCTAACGGGGCTTAAAATGTCTGCTTGTTTAAATAATTTTAAACTATATCTATCTTAGAGTCAACAATGGTAACATCATTTCAACATGTGTCATTTTTTTGTGTTATCAGGCTCGGCATTAACAGTAAGAAGGGGAAGTGAACCGGCTCTCAATAACATCGGCCAAGAGGATTCGGTTATTGCCGACTACTCTAACACTGGTACATTTCCCAAGAAAGCTAAACGATGGTCAAACATTGGCACCCCTGTCCATGGAGGCCATTTTACCTCCACACCTAAAAGGGTAGGTTTTCACAATTTCACCTTTCTATTTTTTATTTGTCATAGTAGTTTGTTCCCAATATGATTAACCTTTGACCTACAAGTTAAAATTCTAGTGGTGGACAAGTTCCGATCCGAATCAGTCAATCACACAATGATGAAGTTTTATAGACTTAAATGTTAAGTAAGTAATCCTTGCAACAACCCAGTGACTCCCACGCTTCTCCTCGCAACATTTGAGAAACCCAGCAACCCCCAGGCTTGTTCCCTTAAGATCTGAGAAAAACCCAGTAACCCCCAGACTTCTTCCTTCACATCTGAGAAACCTAGCAACCCCCAGGCTTCTTCCCTTAAGATCTGAGAAACCCAGCAACCCCCAGGCTTTTTCCCTTAAGATCTGAGAAACCCAGCAACCCCCAGGCTTCTTCCCTTAAGATCTGAGAAACCCAGCAACCCCCAGGCTTGTTCCCTTAAGATCTGAGAAAAACCCAGCAACCCCCAGGCTTCCTCCTTCACATCTGAGAAACCTAGCAACCCCCAGGCTTTTTTCCTTAAGATCTGAGAAACCCAGTAACCCCCAGGCTTCCTCCTTCACATCTGAGAAACCCAGTTACCCCCAGGCTTCTTCCCTTAAGATCTGAGAAACCCAGTAACCCCCAGGCTTTTTCCCTTAAGATCTGAGAAACCCAGTAACCCCCAGGCTTCTTCCCTTAACATCTGAGAAACCCAGTAACCCCCAGGCTTGTTCCCTTAAGATCTGAGAAACCTAGTAACCCCCAGGCTTCTTCCCTTAACATCTTAGAAACCTAGTAACCCCCAAGCTTCTTCCCTTAAGATCTGATAAACCCAGCAACTCCCAGGCTTCTTCCCTTAACATCTGAGAAACCTAGTAACTCCCAGGCTTCTTCCCTTAACATCTGAGAAACCCAGTAACCCCCCAGGCTTCTTCCGATCTGAGAAACCCAGTAACCCCCCAGGCTTTTTTCCTTAACATCTGAGAAACCGAGTAACCCCCAGGCTTCTTCCCTTAACATCTGAGAAACCCAGTAACCTCAGGCCTGCTGTGTTAAAATCTGATAAATCAAGCAACCCTCAGGCAATCCCAGGCCTACACCAAACCATTTTGACTGTATTTAAATACTTCCCTGATTATAAGATTCCGACCACTCAAACATTGTCAATATTATTTCTCAACCTATAAACCTGACCTTTCAGGAGGCACTTTCGTCTGATGATGAAAACAACAAGAAGATTCCACTCCGAGTTGGCGGGAACGGTCAGGATAAAAACTTACTTAACCGTTTCGCTCGTGATTCCTGGAGGCAGTCTCTTAGCAACCAACCAAACATGTTTAAATGGCTGGAAGCACAGGAGCGTCAAGAAGACAAGTATAACCAGGTATGTGTTTGTCGTAGTTTTACAGAGACATCAGCTGGCCTGACACTTTCCAGGAGATCACCATGTTAAAGAGCATGTAGAGCGGAAGTTCTAGTTTAGCTATAAACAACATAAATCAAAACATATACATATACGTCTCTTTTGTAGCGAAATTAATTTTGGCGCCGATCTAGAAGATTGTTCATCTATTACTAATTGTTAAGCAATTTAAGTATGTGGCTCGACACCTCAACAAAGATCATCAAAAGGCTTTTTCTATAGTATTTTGATAGTGGAATGTGTTGTTGATGCCACGTACAGCTGCATTTGTGCTGATGGCGTTGTCAAAGCAAACTATTATGACAAATGTTGTTTGCCGATCTCGACGTGACGTCACATGCAACTGGCCGAATCCAAAAGGTATTATGTTGAAATATGTATTAAAGATTATTTTTCAATGTTGTTCAATTCATATAACAGTTAAAAAATGAAATTCTAGACAAATGTTAATTTAACGCTACACTTGCACTTGAAGTTTCTCCAAAAACTGAAGTCATTCACATGGAAAATAAGAAATATGTTTCTAGCTTGTATGCACAGAGACTGTAGTGCACAAATTAAAATAAGTTGCACGGTGCACTCCTGAGGCTGGTATTAAAAAAAACGCCAAATCATTTTTGTGGGGGATTTTGTAGTTCGCATGTGGAACTTAAATCTCTCTTTGTCAAAACCAATTTGTTGAATGGTTATCAGGATCAGCAAGAGGCCTCGGAATTTCCTCCTGGCAAAGGGCCTGGTTTCCTCCCCCACTAAACCTAGCAATGTCACCTCATAAGTGAACTGGTCTTGAGTACCGTGTAAAAATAATATTTCCAATGTGTACTTTTATGGCTTTCTATATTAGAGAATACATGTAGGAACCAAATTTTCATATGAATGACTGTAGTCCTAATTCCCCCTGCACCCCCCCCCCCATCCTTCCATCATATGACTGAAAAAATCTTTAATGTGACAGAAAACATTCAATCAATCACTAAATGCCAAAATGCTGCAAATGCCCACTTGGAATGGTTACTTTTGTTGGAGTAAAGCTTTTGGGAAAAAGTTATATATAGCATGCTTGTATAGCATTATTAGGTCGGCATGGCAACACGATCAGCCATTCTTTGACTCCACATTTTTACCAGTGATAATTCTAATAACAGATGTTTCTTTCAATTTGGAAATGTCAGCGTTACATTAAATAAAAATTCTCTTGTCTTTATTAATTAAATATTTTAATTAATTAACAATTTGTTTTACCTGTTTAACGACTCACCCCATCTTTTGTAGCCTCAGGTGTAATGTATTGCATCTGTGGTCTGCTACCCTAAATAACTTCGGTGAAATGGAGTTATACTGCGCCCCAAAAATAACTCCATAATATAATATACATATACATGTATGTAATAGGCTGATACTCCTAGAACCAGTGTTCTACTAATAACTTGTCTAGAGAAAGTACATGTATGGTTACAAGTCACTTGACTATTTAAGTTCATTTTTTTGCTTTTACAACAGTTTGTGTAACTTACGTAGTATATTTGCAATTCAATATCAAACATTTACATGTAGTTCTTCTATTAGCTGAAACTGGCAAAGCCGCCATATAAGTGAAATAATCTTGAGCGTGGCGTAAAACACCAAACAATCAATCATTCAATCTATTAGCTCAAACATTTATGTTTTCTTAACAATCGAAATTCCAAAATGAATTATAAATTTTTGCACATTATATCACTTTACATGTATCTGGGGTCAAAACTAATATTTTTAAAAAGTGTATGTTTGTTGTTACAAACCTTTTCTGAAAATATTGGTAGATTGATTTTTTCTGTTTATCCCCACCACCCGCAGTTGAAAGGCTGAACTAGAAAAATATTTCTCAATGCATGTAGATCAGTTAATCTAGGAACACTAAGTTCAATAAACTTTAATCTATCCCATCGGCATGTATTCCAGTCATCAAATTATAAAAGCTACAACGCTCTTAAACAGCTAGGGTAGGGTTTGTCAATTTGGTGACTAGAATATAATAAATAAAAAATGGGTTGGTCAAGTAACACCAAACAAATCATTTATTATTTCATTAGCTTGAATTGTAATATACCGAGACCCCTCTTCTGAGGCCTCACCTTTGACAGAGAACATCTGTATTTGATTGGTTGATACAGATAGATGGAACATCAGTCACAGATGGTCCATGGGGGGAATGGCTGTTACCTTGTGTTCTACTGATTAGGTATAATATAAACACAGCACCCTGACATCTCACCTCAGGGGTGTTCAGAAACTCATTATGGTTCTGTGTATTAATAGTCCTGGTTATTTTACACTCAATGGGGCTGGGATGTTTAGGTACAGTTAGGTAATGCTTAGTCCTGCCCTGGTGTTGTTTGGAGATCACACTGTAAGGGTCAACACCAAATGACCATTCCAGACACATAGATTGGGCCCAGTCTGGGGGTCAGTCTAGAGGGATCTGTCTTTTCAGCCATCACAAGCCCTACAATGATGATTGTACTAAACCCAAATAATTGTGAGAAAAAAAAGAAATGTTCAGGCCTATTGTGGATACCACCACTATACCTGGCATAGCCTCCATATAAAGGAAATACTTTTGAGTATACCTTAAAACCTCTAAGGGAAATACTCTTGAGTGTACCGATAAGGGAAATACTGTTGATTACCTTAAACATACACTTTAACATACACATAGATGCAAATAGCCAGTGTGAACAAAAAGTAAATATTAAAGATAATAAGATCTTTTGAGTTTGGACAAAGTCATGCAAGATCAGAATTTAGGGGTTTAACTTTTAATTTCCAGCCGCTCATTTAATACTAGTGTTTATGCAAATTCTTGATTTCAAAACTTTTTTTTTCAAATCTTTTATCAATATTTTTTCATGAAGCTATCATAAAACTATCAGTGGAAATCTTTTCTCTAACGACAGTCATTAAAAATATTCTTAGCGCTTCGTCGTTGTTTTAAACCAATGAAAAAAAAAACCTACCACACGTTATCATTTGCACTGGAAATATGATTATTTTTTGGTTAAAAAAAGGCACCTACCACATTTCTTCTAAATTTTCAGCTATTCTAATGGCCTAAATTTTCCATTGAGTCATACAAAAAAAGGACATGGAGTTGTCTTTAAGGATAACCATTTTCACACACTGCTCGGCGGGTCATATTGCCTTAAATTCCCTCTATTGAGCAAATTTGTCTGGCCTCATTGAGCATATTTCTTTTCTAATGATCGAATCCTTATGAGGCTGAATCTTTAGAAGAAATACGGTAATAACTTTGTATAGATATTGATATGTCTTAGAAAAAGACTTTGGTAAGAAGAAAAAAGTATAGATTGTAAGCTGGGAGTCACAGAAAAAAAACATTAGGGCCATAGCCTATCTCCATAAGCATTAATGTTAATCAGACAGCTAATCGATGAAAGGTATACCCCAAAACCTTGGTCTTGTGTGATCTCACGAAACTCAAAAAATACTTATTTGTTGCCCAACCCCCACCTTCCAAATTTTGAACCATCAATATTTCAACCAATCCATATGATCCCCCATTCCATTCGATACTCACCGAAGGTCGGGGGTTTCCTCTGGGCAAAGAGGTCGGTTTCCACCCCCATAAAACCTGGCAACACTACCGTAGAAGTGAAATGATCTTGAGTGCGGCATAAAACAACAATCAATCAATCAATCAATCCACATTCCATTCTGTTTTTCCTGAACAGCTCATTTCTCTTTTACACAAACTTAGGGTCCATCTTGTGCCTGTTTCCGTTTCTACTCCGGTGAAAGTTATTTTAGCTGCACGAAACTTCCTTCCTTGGTGAACTAGTTTTATTTTGACTGCTTTTCTAAACACGTAGTTGGCCTTGTGGGGGATATTGACCAGGTGTGCAGTTGAAACAGAAACAGTTTATCTGATCTTTCTAGAATCTGACCCTACCATATTTCTTCTAAATATTCAGCCATTCTAATGGCCTACATGTACATTTTCCATTGCGTCGGACAAAAATGGAGACGAGGAGTTGTGTTTCAGGATAACCATTTTCACACACTGCTCGGCGGGTCATATTGCCTTAAATTCCCTCTAATGGGCAAATTTGTCTTGCCTTATTTAGCATATTTCTTTTCTAATGATCGAATCCTTATGATGAAAAAAGTGGCTGAATCTTTAGAAGAAATAAGGTATGCACTTTAATCTTTGATAGAAAGGAACATAACTCATAACCGCCCTATACAAGATATAGCTTTGGAGATTTTTTTAAAAAGAAGACTGGTATTATATACATCAGGCTGGTATTAAACAGGCACTGGCCTGGTGGAGCCCTAGAAGATATACCGTTTATCTGATATGGGTTGATACTGACCTTATGTGGAAAAAAATCATACCAATGGGGCAAAGTCAGCAACTTTAACTCTTTGCCCCATGCAGTGTTTTATCCATTACCCCTTAAGGACGCTATATGACACTGTGCTCTAAGTCATAGACAGTTAACCTTTTTATACGCCCGACTTAAAAAAAGGCGGTCGTATTATGGTATCACCAGCGCCGTCCGTCCGTCCCGGATTCCCTTCCGCTCCATAACTTGAAGAGTTTTGATCTAATCTTTACAATTCTTTCACAACATATACCTTGTGGGTAGAAGGTGTGTCATGAACCATTTATGACATCGTCGATTGCATAATGTGGCTTCTACATTGGATTATGTAGTATTCTGTCTTAGTCTATATCTTCGTTCCCTTCCGCTCCATAACTTGAAGAGTTTTGATCCGATCTTAACAATTTTTTTTACAACATATAGTTTAGGGGTAGAAGGTGTGTCATGAACCATTAAGAACATTGTCCATTGCATAATATGGCTTCTACATTGGATTATGTAATATTCTGTCTTAGTCTATATCTTCGTTCCCTTCCGCTCCATAACTTGAAGAGTTTTGATCCGATCTTTACAATTCTTTCAGAGTATATACCTTATGGGCAGACGGCGTGTTGTGTACCATTTCTGACTTCACTCGTTGCATAATATGGCAGTCATATAGGATTATGTAATATTCCCATCCGCTCCATAACTTCTAAAGTTTTGATCCGATCTTGACGATTCTTTCAGAGTATATACATTATGGGCAGACGGTGTTTCACGTACCATTTCTGACATCACCTGTTGCATAATATGGCAGCCCTATTGGTCCAGAGTAATACTGGAAGCCAATTAATTTATACATTCTGAGACTGTTTTCTTGGATAGTTTAATGTGCACTATAATAACAAAAAAAGACCATTTTCCCCACTTTATTACCCATCTGGTATTTATCAGAGTGGCCATTTAAATAGAGATAAGGGTACAATGACATCCAAGGTTTGTATATTTACACACCAGCATATCAGTGGTCAGCCTGAAGATTGTTTGCTTTGTAATAAAACTACAGCCAAGTCCAATAGAACAGTGTCCCAGTGAAAACTGTTAAAATTCAAGAATTGTAAGCTATTGTATTGATTGATAAGAGCAATGTCAAAACAGCCACATTTCAGTTTTTGCAATTAAAATGTGATTGAAATTAACAGATAATATATGTGTACTATAACGTACTGGTATTTAGTTGCAGCTTCATCAAATTCAGAAAAGAAAAACTTCTAATGTGAACAAGAAATTCTAATTGATGAAATTAAGACAAATGTTATATTAAATGTTAGGTTGTTAATCGTAGCGGTTCGACTTTGCTACGGCGGGCGTATGTTGAGTTTACTAAAACTCTTTTTTAATTTCTTTCAAAGTGATCAATATATTCATTTACATTCTTCTATAGATTATAAAAAAAACATTGGCATTAAAAAAAGTAAAATCAGGTCTAATATTAATTTTTCACTCGATAGACCTATGGGGAAGAGTTGACAGCTGGGGTTATCCTTCGATCAAAACATCAAGAAATTGACTGAATTGACAGATGTTTGTTCGTGTATTGTGGTTTCTGGAGGGGTTTCTCGTTAGCTAAGTGCATGTAGTTGGTTGGATTCATTAAAGTGGCAAGAGCTGCCAAAATGTTGATATTTTGACTGTAAAATAGACTGTTTAAATTATTTTTCTCAAGAGGCATAATTCAGACGCTTTTTAGTGCTTCTAGTCTCGAAAATGTACCGTAAAGTATTGTTTTCCACTAACTTTGTCTTAGAATGAATGAATGGTCGTCCCGGTTATTTAAATTTTGTTTACTTTTCGAACATGTTTTCGGTTCGTACAGGCCATATACTGTATGGATTTTCCTCATTCCAACGCCAATCATTGAGTTTTTCGATGGCCTTCAAAGTCTCTTACCGTCGTGACAATCAGAAATTATGAACAAAGTGTGAAATTTGGTAGCTTATGCCACTTTAAAAAATTGGGAAAATTAGAACAACTTGTTTGGAATGGGTTGCAATGGAAGAATAGATTGTCATTTCGGTGGGCATAGAGCATGGTTATCTCCCTTAGCAAATCTCGCAACATCACGCTATAAATATAAATTATCTTCTGTGTGGGGAAACAATCAGTTAATCTGTAATGACCAGTTGGGTTCTTATACAAAGGGGAATACATGTAACTCCTGTGTTCTTATATTACACACAAGGCCTCTGTACAATCTAAAATAGAAATTGATCCTACTGCCATTCGTTGAGATATCATCTCTAAAACCAATCAGTGACATGTTGCTTGAAAACAAAGGGAGGCCACTGCTGTCAACGTCCTTAAAATTGTAAACAACGACATGTGACACTGATAGTTGGCTCGGTTGTGTAGAGAGATATCCGATATAATTCTGGTAGCTAACATTTAAGCTGCAGATCATCGGTTTTGTTATATTGATAACTACTCTGCTAATACATGTAAAATGCTTTGAAACTTATTCCCTCGTCCATATCATATTTTGCTTTGACATCCATGGGCGCTGCCATTTTGTTTTAGAATGTATTTATGGTCTGATGTAGTGCCAAGTATATTTTTGATTTTTAACAAGTATTTCTGCCCAAAGGTCATGCGATACAGCTTATTATAGTAGGGTAACATGTTTGACAACAGTAAAGAACAGAGAATTAAATATCATGCACATTATAAATTCTCAGTAAGTTTCTTACAGTTCACTATGCGCGAAAATGGAGTGCGACGGCTCTTGAGCCATTTCTTGTGTTGAAGATCTTGTAGAATGGCACGAGATTTCGATTGGGCCTCTGTACTGGTAAATTTGTATGGTTATATATTTACAAACACGGGCACAGGGAAAATCTTGTCTAAAACAATCATGGAGACAAGTTTCTAATTGTGTTAAAAGGGGCATATCATTAAGACTGCTATACCTAATCCAAAGTAACTTGATACTTCAGTAACTTTATAGATTAGTTTGACCTACATTCCACCAATCTAATCTATAAACTACTGGGACCCTGGGCCTAGTTTCACAAAGCGATCTTTGCTAAGTGTGATCTTAACGACCATGGCAACCAATGCTAAAGGTATACGTTGCCATTGGTAATTAAGATCACCTTAAGCTAAGATCACTTTGTGAAACTGGGCACGATGCCACAGTGAATCCACCCTTGTGTTTTAGTGTTCATAAATATGCAATACATGTATAACTTCAGTAGTCCTTTCTTTCTCTGCTTCACGCCAAATTTCCCTCCCCTGTCTGTTTTCTCTTTGATAACTTGTTACAGCATGTCATCCTCTATAAACGTTCCCAAGAAACAGTCAATTAAGTGAAGGTATGAGAAGATGGCCCCATACTGTGGTGTTATAACTCCCCATTAGCTGCCCTCTGTTAGATTGGCTAACATGCTCATACATCACCCTGCTTCTTAAATCACTTTACCATGCATTGGAATGAAGGAGTCCTCAGTTATGAACATCTGGCAGTTTTTGCTCAACATAATGCACTCACTCCTTTCCCTGGAGTTATTTATATTAGCTAAACATACTCTCCTGAGCTATTTTTAAACTTTTGATTTTTTTTACTGTTAAACTCTTTCAAGCCTCGAATGTACATATCCTGAAGACCAAAGAAAGATTATAAATCATTATTAAGATATATTTCCCCAACTGTCAGTCCTACAAGCTGAGTTTGTATCTATAGGTATATTTTGTAATTTTGCTTATTTATAATATATGCATATTTTTGGTGCCCATTTTGTTGGCCATCTTTTCAACACTTGACCATTCCTGTATAAAAGGGACAGACGCTACCAAATATTTTGGTATTTGTTTTTTGCTGTAGCAAAATTTTGAATATGTCAAGCAGTGCAAATTAAAAGTATTTGAATGATACCAGTCTTGAGAATGTAGGGTGCAGTAAAGTTAAAAAGTTATTTCAGTTTTAGTTTTGATATTTTTAAGCAAATGTGAATCGTTGCACTGATTTTTATTTTCATGGACTTAATGTTCCGTAAGTTCGGGAAAATTTTGTTGAAATTATTCATCATTTTTATTTTAAAGTTCAAAATAAGAGCTTTCTGCTGCTAAGGCAGTTTGTATAAGAAACACAACCCACTCCTACATCCCAGCTATTGGAATTTTGTCCGTTATTAGCACACATATTTGGTTTACGAGTAACTGGCTTTATCAATAATTTTTATTTCAACATCAGTCTTTTTATTTTTTACTGTTAACTTCTCTTGCTGATCTGTATTTGATTTTTTTTAAAAAGTTGGAATTTTGGCATCAAATGGCATTTTGGTTTAGGACAGCCATACCCATTGGAAAGGTATTTTATGTAGTATTTTAAAGTGGAATGAGCTGCCAAAATGTTGATATTTTGACGTTGGAACAGAATGTTGAAATTATTGGCTATTTTTCTCAAGACGTATAATTCAGAATCTTTTTAGGGCTTCTAGTCTCGAAAATGTACGATAAAGTATTGTTTTGAACCAACTTTAGCTTAGAATGAATGAATGGTCGTCCCGGTTATTTAAATTTTGTTTACATTTTGAACACGTTTTCGGTTCGTTCAGGCAACATACTGTATGGATTTTCCTCATTCCAACGCCAATCATTTAGTTTGTCGATGGCCTTCAAAACCTCTTACTGTCATGACGATCAGAAATTATGAAAAAAGTGTGAATTTTGGCAGCTCATGCCACTTTAAATAATTAACAATATGTGTTGTACAAAACAGTTAGTAACTTAGGACATCTGCCAAGCACATTCTATGTACAGATGAAAGTAAAAGTGTCGGATTTCAGACCTCTGGTGACTTCAAATACTCTCTCTGATTTAACATAGACTATTCAAAATGCAGTTATTGACAGACTGCTGCTTTCAACCTTGGAAATATGGGCTACCTTTAGCACATTCTGTTTGACTTTTCAGTCTTGTTTTTCTCAAGGCTAATTCCAGTCTCAACCCTTGCTGCAATGAGTTAGTGTTGAAGCTACCCTAACTGTAAAAGGTGGGATTCGGCCTAACATTTAAAGTGGCATGAGCTCTGCCAAAATGGTGATATTTTGACGTTGAAACAGAACATTGAAATTATCGGCTATTTTTCTCAAGACGTATAATTCAGAAGCTTTTTAGTGCTTGTAGTCTCGAGAATGTACGATCAAGTGTTGTTTTGAACTAACTTTGGCTTAGAATGAATGAATGGTCGTCCCGGTTATTTTTGTTTTTTTTTAATTTTGTTTTCTTTTCGAACACATTTTCAGTTCATACAGGCCACATACTGTATGGATTTTCATCATTCCAACGCCAATCATTTAGTTTTGCCATGGCCTTCAAAGCCTCTTACGGTCGTGACGATCAGAAATTCTGAAAAAAAAATGTGAATTTTGGCAGCTCATGACACTTTAATCTTATCTACTCCTGCTTGAGTTCAACCTTACTGTAGAATTAATTATTCTATTGAAGAAGTTTGTTTGTTTCGATGTTAATAATGTATGTTGGAATAAGCCATTTGCCAGCTTTCCGGCCTACATGTACAATAACATTACGGTGGGACATCTGCTTTGGATTGGATAAGCCAAGCTATTTTTTAGACTTCTGTCATATTCAGTCAAAACCCCTTTAATTTTTTTCCTTCGATACATGGGTATAAACTGTCACAATATTGGTTTTCCTTTGTAACATTTGTTGTAAAAATGCTGAAAATTTTATGTTAAAAACAAACAGATCATTTGGTCCGATCTACCACTTAGGCAGTAATTGTGATGTCTCTAAATTCTGTCATTTGCAAGTAATTGGCTAATCATGATCTATTGTTTAGTGGGGAAGTCCAGTACCACACTGTTAGCACCACTGTATCATATAGCAGATGAAATGGCTTCTGGATAAGACTGGAAATATTACTATATTTCCCCAACTTTGGACGGGGTATTGGAAATTGTCTAGAATATTATATGTGGGATGAGACTGTAAAGCCTAGAATACCAACTGGATAAGGTTTTGATACCCTCACCGCCCCCACCCCCCCCCCCACCCTCCACCCCCCAAAAAAGCTGTTTCAAGGAGGTGGATACCTGGATCTTATGATTGATTGTGTCACCCTCTGTAAATAACACATTTATTATTGTTATGAAGCATTAAAGTGGCATGAGCTGCCAAAATGTTTTTGACTCAAAAACAGAATTTTGAAATTATTGGCTATTTTTCACAAGACGTATAATTCTGAAGCTTTTTAGTGCTACTAGCCTCGAGAATGTTCGATAAAGTAAAATTTTGATCTAACTTTGGCTTAGAAGGAATGAATGGTCGTCCCGGTTATTTAAATTTTGTTTACTTTTCGAACACGTTTTCGGTTCGTACAGGCCACCTACTGTATGGGTTTTCCTCATTCCAACGCCAATCATTTAGTTTTTCGATGGCCTTCAAAACCTCTTACTGTCGTGACGATCAGAAATTATGAAAAAAAGTGTGAATTTTGGCAGCTCATGCCCCTTTAACATTATTCTGTCTCTGTAGAGTCAGACAGTTTACACCTTGTTGCCCCACCCCTTCTCCATCCTTGTTGCCCCACCCCTTCTCCATCCTTGTTGCCCCACCCCTTCTCCATCCTTGTTGCCCCACCCCTTCTCCATCCTTGTTGCCCCACCCCTTCTCCATCCTTGTTGCCCCACCCCTTCTCCATCCTTGTTGCCCCACCCCTTCTCCATCCTTGTTGCCCCACACCTTCTCCATCCTTGTTGAAAGCCCAGTTCAGTGTAAGCCTGCTGATGAGGCATTGTCTGTTTATAACACAACTAGAAACTTGTCTCCATGGTTATTTTAGAGAAAAAGATTTTCACTGTTTATAAACATGTTTATAGTTAACTAAGGTGGAGGTTTTCCGACTGATTTTTAGTACTTTGAGTTTGTACACCCTCAAAGTTAAGTTTCAAAGAAGCAGACTTTAGCCAGAGAATTCAGTCAGGCTGTTTATAGTCAGTTGAGGTGGAAAATGAGTTTAGCACCTTGGAGCAGTTACACGGTATTCCAGTTTTCTACTGAAGCCAGCAGAGTTAGTCACTGTCAGTTGCAGTAGGGGTGTGTGCTATTAACCTGTAAACTGCAAAGGCAACAGGGATTTTATCTTTTGAACCAGGGCAATGCTGCTGCATATATATGGATATGCCTCTGTTATTTACCTATAAACTTGAGGTGCTATGGTGCAGTTTTTGTCATGTAAACACGCTGGATTTAACTGTGTTTATCTGATACATCTACAAGCAAATGGATGGAAGCCTTTTCCTCGTCTTTCCGGGGCACAATATCCAGTAGTTCCACTGATTAGTTTAACGTAGTACACAAGTTGTGTTATTCCGAAGTTTTCGTTTTTTGGAATATCTGTGACACATGTTAACAGTTTTATAAAAACCGTGATTTAAAAGTGATAACGTATTGCTTCTGAGTTTGATGACTTCAGTACACAGACACATAAAGGAGTAATAAATATATCCTCTATACAATTCTGAATTTGATGAGAATGGTGACTTCAGTACACAGACACATTAAGGAGTAATTAAGTATGTCCTCTGAACAACTGTTATTAGCCCATGTATGTTAACTCCTTGACAATATACATACAGCCAGCTGTATCATTTTTATGATAAGAATTTCTTCTGAGTGATGATTTTACATAAACTGTGGCTCCCATATTTCATTACAAATTTTGGGTTTCTATATACGTGTGACTATATGGATCAGTTTTAGAGATTTTGTGTTTTATTTGCCTGGTAAACAATTGCTGATATACATACATCTCAAAAGAAATTTGAAGTGTCTGTGAAAAAATCACTTAGATAAACTGTTGTTAAATGTTGGTTTTGGATTTGAAGTTTATTTGACTTCTGACAGGTACATTTGGAATAAATAGATAATATTACTCTTTGATTCAAAGATGTGAAAAAATTTAGTTATTTTTCAAAGTGTGAAAAAATTGAATCATTGTTCAAAGTGGGGGAAAATTGAGTTATTGTTCAGAGAGTGATAAAAATTTAGTTACTGTTCATTTGAAATTGTTGACGTGGACCGGATTGAAAACAAGAAAGAAAAAACAGTGATGCATCTGGTTAGTGTTTGTGACATTTGGTTTTAGTCCGGCTTTCTCACTCCAAAATGACTATTTTTTTATTTTGGAGTCAGGGTTCATTGCAATCAAAAAGTCGGAGTAGACTGTCCGCTTCTGAGCAGGCAGTATATATGATCCGATTTAGACAATGAAATAGCAATCTAACGTACTCAAATCGTGCCTAAACTGTCGTAATCGCATTCATGGATAAGTTTGCTACCTACCAGTGTATGATATGGACAAGCAGGATTGGCCAGTAAACATTATTCTTTCCCTGAATTCACTTTTGCCTTTCTTAAACTCTCCGCCATTGATGACTTAACACTGTTTAGCGGTGTACCAATTTTTAAAACGTTAAATTAAAAAAATACAAAAAGCTAAATTATTCATGAATGTCGTAATGGCAGTATTTGAGTTAGTTGTATTGTTATTGACTGTCTAAATATGACTGCAAACAGCCCCATCAGAAGTGGGTAGTCTACCCCGACTTTTTGATTGCAATGAGCCCTGACTCCAAAATACGACAGTCTGTATAAAAAGTCAGAAACCCGGACTAATTTAGTTTTAGTGATTTTGTTTACACATATAGGCTTGTTTCTTAACTTTCCCAACCATGTGGCTGTTGTAGAGTGATAGCCTATACACTGCAACAGCAGGCCTTCTTTTAATGGGGCGTTGGTTTGAATCTTACGCAATATAAAAAAGGAAATAATTTTAATGTGGGCTTACAACGGATCCATCTTTAGATATGGTTTACAGTACATGGATTGAACGTTGGGGGTTTTCACAGACAAAAGAGTAAATGTTGCAAACTTAAGCCATGATTATTTAATTTTGTTACAAATCTACAATCGTTTTATAACTACTTCTTCCTTAAACTTCTTCTGTACATAACCTTTAATCGTTTCATTACCCTACATGTGTTGTTTTAAATTCTTATCTACAGCCTATATATACCGTTATTTTCATTGTATCACTACTCCTGATGATGGTTTGAGAATAAACCGAAATATTGAGTTAATATGTCTTACATGTCTTTCTTCGGATTGCCAGTCCAAAAAAATTGGAAAAGTTTCTGACTGGGGTTTCACTCGAACAACCTTTGTGGGATGGTTGCCAGTTATCAACGGAAGGTCGTGGGTTTCCTCCGGGCATAGAGCCCGGTTTCCTCCCACACTTAAACTGGCAACGCCGCCATATAAGTGAAATAATCTTGATCTCGGCGTAAAACACCAAACAATCAATCTTCGGATTGCTCACTCTACTTTATTATGTCAAGCTAATCAGTGGAAATTTTAATATTAAATAACTACGTTGTATCTTTGTACTATTTTACAGGATCCATCGGAGAGAACTGAACCTGTAGGTGGCCACGCTACGTCAATAAGCAGTGACAGTGACCAATCAGAGGACAGGACAACTATAGAACAAAATGGTTCTCTGGACGGCAGTATTTTAGTTGTGCTTCCAAACAAAGGGGGTCCATTGGGCATTCACGTTGTTCCCGATTTTGACGAGAATGGAACGTAAGTTTACTGTCTGGCTGATTTTGGTAGCCATGCAAACATTCATTCATACACAACTGGCTGACCATCATTAAATTAAACATAATTAATTAACATAATATGTTGGATGGCTAAAAAAATGAACTGAGTTTCAAACTTTACTTTCTTTGCTATTTTGAAAAGTATCGAAGCAAAAATTAGCACAATTTATTGGACACATCGACTATATATTTTTGAACACTATAACACATGGGCACAGGGAAAATCTTCTCGTCTAAAATAACCACGGAGAAAAGTTTCTTATTGTGTTAAAGAGGGGCATATCATTTAGACGTTTATAAGTTGTTATTATATACCGCAACCCATGATATTTTATGAGGTGGGTTCAAATCCCACTCAGTCCAAAAAAGAAAAAAATTGGAAAATTTTCTGACTGGGTTTCCACTCGAACGACCTATGTGGGATGGTTGCCAGTTACCAACGGAAGGTCGTGGGTTTCCTCCAGGCATAGAGCCCGGTTTCCTCCCACACTAAAACTGGCAACGCCGCCATATAAGTGAAATAATCTTGAATGCGGCGTAAAACACCAAACAATCAATCAATCAAAAAGCTGCATGCCGAATTTTCCTCTTTTACATGCATTTTTTGACTAATCAAGGCAATATTGATGGGCATAAAAGAGCTCCATAACATCATTGTGTCCTCCTAGGGATACTGGCTAGGAATTTCTTAACTCTTACTGTGGCTCTGCTTTAGCCCTGTATGCTGACCAAGCATGGAGAAACATTAAGTATGCCAAATACATTAACCTTCCTGGCATTCTACGGTCTGTTGGGCCTAATGTCCAAATTAAGATGTTGGAGGGTCGGGGGTCAGGGGGATATTTTGGCCGGCTGGTACTTTTGTCGACATGCAATGTTAGCTGTTGAGTGTTCCGATCAATCAGTCAATAAATCAACCCTGCTTCTAAGACTATTGAACGCCTACACAGTGTTGGATGTAGGTACATGTACATCTGAAATGAAAATCCAGCATTTGCCTATATTGCGCATATACTCTTTGCTCTTACGTTTAAATAATTTCAAGTTCGGGCAACTAGTGGCCCAATCTGGGCATGTGGAGCGTTGGACCAACCTGGTAGCAAATAATTATTAATTTTTTTTTATTTTATTGACAGTGATATGGGCCTCACAGTACAGAGTATTGAAAAAGGTGGCCGGGTGTTTAAAGATGGCCGAATTCAAGAACAAGATAGGATCGTGGAAATTAACGGGACTTCTTTAGTAAATGCAAATTTCACAAAGTAAATATAAACTTTTCAACAATTTTCATATATAGCTTTATTGTATTCAGGCATCAAGGACAACTCTGAGCTCATTGTGTGAACAAGCTCTCTCTATGCCGCCAGTGAAAAACACTTTTTTTTTTACCAACCGCATGAAAGATAAAATGTAGCAGTAAGTACAGACTGATGTGGAAACTGTTTAAATTAGAGAAGCTCTTTGACAATGTAAAAAACCATATCTCTGACTGAGTGAAGAAACTGTGATTGCTAGGTACGTAGGGGCCTCCGTGGCTCAGTAGGTAGAGCGTTGGATGCTCAATCGGAACAGCCTTCCACGATTGGGTCGCGGGTTCGAATCCCACTCAGTCCAAAAAAATTGGAAAATTTTCTGACTGGCTTTCCACTGGAACGACCTATGTGGGATGGTTGCAGGAAGGTTGTGGGTTTCCTACGGGCACAGAGCCCGGTTTCCTCCCACAATAAAGCTGGTAATGCCGCCATATGAGTGAAATAATCTTTAGCGCGGCGTAAAACACCAATCAATCAAGCTAGGTACTTAGATGGTAAAGGAAGCTCCATATAGAACGTGTTTTTTTATATATACCTTCTGCCTAATAGATAGAATATCATTATTTTATCTCCTTTATATCATTATATCCAGAACTTAAAACGTAACGAATTCCTCATGTATCTTGTAATCATGCGATATGTTTCAGAAGCCTTGAGTTGGTCCCTTATATTGAAATGCTCGGAACCCACCTGTACCAATGCTAGTTTCGTTATGCATCATACCATACACTGGCTTTCAAGATCGGTTACAAATTTTTGTTTTCCTAGTTTTAGATCAACAATAACAACAAGCTACCAGAACCGATCGTTATTGTGATATGTTATACCTGTCTTTACGTTACGTTGCGTTAAAAAGTTACATTGACGTGAATCTTTTGAGAAACATTCTCTAGGTGATCTTGTTTCTTTCACTTAAACAATTTTTTTTATCTTTCAGGTCTCAATCCATTTTTAAAAAGGCTATGCAGTCCACCGAAATTCGGCTACGAATTATGAAGCCAGAAGCCCCTCCATTACCGAAAAAGCCCCCACCAGTATTACCACATGCAAAGCCAGTACGGAAATCCACGGCCCCCCATCGGCCGTCACCGTTGACGGTGACAAACCCTTTAGAGCCCTCATCGGCAATGTCATCAGATACACTCAGTGATACAGACACTCAAAAAACTAATTCATCTGCGGACACTGTGAACGAAAAAGTGAATTTGAATTCTAATTCAGGCACGGATTTTACTGTAAATAGTAGCATGGATAGTGGCAATAGTCGTACGAACAATTCAAACAAATCGCAAACCCCGCCTCCTGTCACACCAAGGAAACGTGGTCAAAATGTTACGTTCAGCACAACAAACAGTGTTTCTAACGGAACTTCAAACATAAAAACTGCTCAGCAGAAAACAAACATGCCAATTAAACCAGGACCTCCGTTGAAGGCTGGAGGTGTGGCGGCGCTGAACGGAACACGAAAAGTTCCTCCCGTACCTCCAGCGAGACATCCATCTACGTCATTATCACCGTCATCTTCCATAACCTCAACTTCATCCAACAAAGAGCGTGGTTTCACGGCTCCAACCAACACCAGAAGGATAGGGAAGAAAATTAATATTCAGTTAAAAAAAGGTAGTTTTTACATACCCAACTTTGGTTGTATTACCGTATACCCAACGCCGTCCGTCCGTTCGTTCGTTCGTCCGTCTTTCCTTTCCCTCCATAACTTGAAGAGTTTTAATCCAACCATGACAATTCTTTCACAGCACATACCTGATGGGTAGATGATGTGTCATGTGTCATCTTTGGTTGCATAAAACTGCATCTATTCGCAAGTTAATAACAGGGATGGTCAATACTCATCAGTTAGTCGACCATCATCTTGATATTTTGAGACGTATCATCTATAGTTTATAAAAATCATCAAATTTTCCCGTATTTTTAGTGCGGGCCGCATCTCGGTTACTATTTTGAGTATTGGTTTGAATCCTAGTTAACATGTACATATACTCAAAACCAAATTTGTTGTACAAGTCATTTTCCTTGGTGACTGGCTTCCTTCACCTCCCCCCAGTATACCTTCCAATGCTGCAATACATGTATCATTGAAATCATTTTGAGTGTGGCTTAAAACATCAATCAATCAAAATCATACAAAAATTATTTCTGAAAATTATTAAATTCTACTCTTTTGTCCTGACAATATCTCAAATAGTTTGACGATTGATTGTTATTGCCCTTTTTTCTGCAGATTGTCAAATTTTGCTCATATTTTTGTGTGTGTCATGTTCCTTTGAACATATTTTGCTGATAACTTATAAACCTGACTGGTAATTACCCACTACCAAGCAGTTGCTCCAAATCATATTTGGTTGATTGATTGATTGATTGTTGATTGCGCTCAAGATTATTTCACTTATATGGCGGCGTTGCCAGTTTTATTGTGGGAGGAAACCGGGCTCTGTGCCCGGAGGAAACCCACGACCTTCCGCTGGTAACTGGCAACCATCCCACAATCATATTTGGGGCCTCGGTGGTCCAGTGGGTTAGAGTGATCGTCCCTCCGCCCCACAGACCTGCCATCGATGCGGTGCGGGTTCGATGCCCACTCAGACCAAATAAAATTTAAAAATTTCGGAGGTGATTTTCTACCTGGTCGCCGTATGTGGAAGAGTTGCCAGGTACTCGCCGACGGTCTGAGGTTTCCTCCGGGCAATGAGCCTGGTTTCCTCCCCCATTAAACCTGACAACGCCGCCATATAAGTGAAATAACCTTGAGTGCGGCGTAAAACACCAATCAACCAACCAAATCATATTGTAATTTTTGGGGATCATTATTCAAATTTGTGGAGGGTATTTCTCAGATGGGTGATCAGAGTGCATTCCTCAATTTTACTGATACTTTTCTTTTAGATTTGAAAAAAATATCCTCATTCATAGACACAAATACCAATTTCTACCACTGGTTTTAACATGTCATTGCTGCCATATCCATACAACAAGGGGGACAACTCAAGGCAGTCAAATAATCTTAGTATGTTTAGATGTTAAAGGTGTTATATTTGACAGGTTCATTAGGCCTGGGATTTAGTATAACGACTCGAGATAATCCTGCTGGAGGAAACTGTCCAATCTACATCAAAAATATCCTCCCGAAAGGAGCGGCGATAACTGATGGGCGTTTAAAACCCGGCGACAGACTACTGGAGGTGAGATTTGAATTTACTTTTATTTCCAATTCGTATAGGAGGTAATGCCTTGTGTCTGGGACACAAGAGAATCAGGCTGAGCAGCCAAACAAGCGGTTCCCCCGTGTGCGTGTAAATTTTGGTGAGATTTTTGCCTCTTGGGGGCAGTGAGGAAAATATCTAGCGTTTGATATGTTCGCAAAGCAAGAACCTCACCGTGTGCGCACAACCTTATCTGAGCTGAGAGACCAATCGTATGTGCCTGTTATGACATGTGATCACTTGGAATTTTACATAACACGGCTAGTGACATTTATGTAGGTCAGTGAGCTTGGTTGACTAGGAAATTGCCTTTCAAGAGCTCATTGTCTGCGCTCAAATCTATAGCTTCTCCCTTGGCCATGCGTGCCTTGCAGCTCAGCCGCATCCCCTCATCTGCGCTAAAATCTGTAGCTGCTCCCTTGGGCACGGGTGTTTAGCAGCTCCGCTAAATTCCCTTGTCTGCGATGGGGTTAAGGCGCTCAGTCTGTGTGTATGTTTTTTTACCCTTGTTAATATGTTTTACTTGAAATGTTCACATTAACTTATTTAATGTAAGGAATGCTTTAAATTGATTGATGAACAGAAATGAAAGGAAGACAGGTGGTCTCTCTTGGACCCCAGTCTCAGTCTATGTGTATGTGTTTTGATCCTTGTTGGTATGTTTTTCTTGAAGTGTTCCTATTAACTGAATTAATGTACATGTAAGGAGTACTATATCTTTAATTCTTTAAATTGAATGATGAACAGAAATGAAAGGAAGACAGGTGGTATCTCCTGGACAGAGACTCTAGTCCCCAATTATCAACTTGGGTTTGCCTCCAGGCAATGGAAACCATTTCACTTGCGAACAAGCTATAAATCCTACCAACAAATATTTTTTCTTTCTTGCCTTGTATGCGTTGTCAATTTATGATCAATCAATCAGTCAATGTGGTTTTACAGGTGAATGGTCATCCAATGACTGGTAAGTCTCAGTCTGAAGCGGTGAATATTCTACGAGCCACCAAACAGGGCACCACTGTCGATTTGGTCGTCTCACGGCAGCCCGAAGTTTCCGAGGATATGTTTAAAGTGCCCAGAGAGCTGGTGAGTTCTTCGTTTTATTTCCTCTGATGATCTCCAAAAGGTCAGGCAGTGCGAGTTCAAATCACACTCAGACCAAATAAAAACTGAAAAAATTCGGAGCAAATTTTTCACTCGATTACTGTATGTGGAAAAGTTGCCAGGTACTCACCAAAGATCGGGAGTTTTCTCCGGGCAACAAGCGGGGTATCCTCCCCCGCTCAACCTGGCAACACCGTCATATAATTGAAATGATCTTTATGCGACGTAAAACATCAATCAATCAACCGAAAGGTCAGTTTTTCTCTGGTGTCAACATACTTAGAGAGTTGCATTGCCCAATTATTTCTAAATGGGTTATGATTTGATCACTGATTAGTTGCCTGGAGATACAGAAAACTGTTGAAAGTTACATCAGACGTAACAAGTTTTAAACCATTGAAGCATGATATATACTGGTCCAAGTTATAGGCCTATGAGGAGCCTGTTTCACAAAGCGATCTAGCGTAACAGGGTCCCTTGTAAGACATTGGCCAAGTTTTGGGGGATTTTTCTCAGGGTGCAGAACTCGTTTTTCATCTGCAGTAAAGGTGATACTCTCGTACTTACTGTAGTTCTGTTTCTTTTACATAGTTAAATGTTGTGTTGTAGTGACTAATGCTTGTATTGTCCAAGAAATAGTTTTCCACAAAAATTATCTCCTTAATTTAGTTTTCCACAAAAATTATCTCCTAGATTTTGCTTCTTTTTGGTTTTAATTTTGAGTAATGGTGACATATATTATAAACTAGTATGTCTGGTATAGAAATAAGAATAGTGATTACAGTTCATTTCAGTTGCTTGCTTCATTAATTTCTTTATCTACTACATGTATATAATCTGAATATGAGCTTTCCTTTATTATTTACGCTGTAACATTTGTGAAGATATAGTAATTGTAGCTGTTTTTATGTTTTTGTGTGGTTTTACATGAAGCTTACTTTATTAGCATTAGCACCAGCTTTAATTCTATGTGTTTATTTTCTAATTCACGTTATTTTAGTTTTTGGCGTTTTTTGTTGTGTTTTTTTTTCGCTTTCTTTATTGTGGGCTTGTCTCTCTCTCTCTCTTTATTTTGCGCCTCGTTGTGTTCCTGCTTACCTCCCTTGATGACAGAACGATGAGATTCCATCTCTTCCTCCCCAGCCGTCAGAAAAACAAGCTGAAGAAACTGAAGATGAATCGCCCAATTTGCACCCGAGCCGTCAAACCATGGAGCTTCATATCCCGCTGAATGACACAGGATCGGCAGGTCTTGGAGTCAGCGTCAAGGGGAAAACTCAAACCCTCGGTGGAAATGTCAAAGATTTAGGCATCTTTATCAAGGCTGTTATCCATGGAGGGGCAGCTTCAAAGGTTAGCTCCCCTTGTTTTCCTCTTAAGTATAGTATAAAAAACTTTGATTAGAAAAAAATGTTTTGATAGTGTTAATTTGTCCATTCCCACCAAAGAAAGCTACCATTTTAAAGTTAGTCTGAATTTAATGAAGAAGCTGATATGGGAAGAGTGGGGTAATTTGTCTGGCTTTTCAATATTATTCTGGCATTTTAGAACCTTTCCCCCCCCCCCCCCCCCCCCCCCCCCCTCATCAATCCTGCCCCTCCCTCTCCTCCAAACAACTTTATTCCATGGATACTCCAAATTCCAATACCACCCCCCCCCCCCCTCACCCTCCTCCAAAAAAAAAGTCAACTTCTTTCTGCCATTGAAAACTTCTTTGTTCCATGGTTATACTCCAACAAAGTATGGAACTTTTGTTTCTTGGTTTTATTTCAGTCAAAATTAATTCTGATATATATTATACATAGGATGGTCGTTTAGCTATAGATGACCAGTTACTGGATGTTAACGGCAAATCTCTGGTTGGCCTTCTCAATGTGGATGCCATGGAAACGTTACGCAAAGCCATGCAAGAGGAAGGACCAACGCCAGGCTACATCAACATAAAAGTCTCTCGTAAAATAGGGGCTTTGTCGCCCACAGCTTTATCGGAACGTGAACACGAGGCCAAAATTCGAACTTTTTCAGAGACATCTGATGTCTCTAACAGGTCACGGATCGAATCACATGATGACAGTACAGACAGTATGGACGTTAGTTTTATGAACTCTCACAATGATACCGTTCAACCCGGACTAAGAGAGCAAGAACAACGTAACAATGAACAAAATAATCACATTAACAACAACAACAACCTTTTAAAACCTCACAACCAGCTATTGGATCGGTTACGAAATAACGCCGGTGGTAATCGAAATGACTCTTACAATCGAGCTGTTCATGAGAGTTTGAATGACAGTAACCTCAGTCGGATTTCGTCACTAGATGGCAGCACCTATCCTGAACAGAAACCACATATGTCTCATCGGAAGTTACACCATGCGTCGCCTACAGTCAGTGCCCCGCAACCCAATACTGTGATAATTGAACAAGAAAATCCCTACGCCCAAGTGCAAGTAAGTGGGCAAATAAATTCTGTTTTGTACGCCTGGCTTGAAAAGTTCAGTTTTTCGCCTATACCAAGCGTTTATCCACGTGTATGCATACCTTGTGAATCTATATTCCTTAAGAGCTTTTTCCTTGTGTCCGTATGTTTTAGTTTTCCTAAATATATTCTCAGAGTTGATAATTCTAGCATATTAATACTTCATTAGTAGACCATGTGTCATAAAACTAAATTTGCGTAATTTTGCAGTCGTATTTCATTATGTTCGTCTTCTGTAAGCATTTGATTTTCATTCCAACAAAAATTGATTCAGAGATTTAAATCCTTTTTGGATCCAAAGCACTTTCTGGCCAGGTCATTATTTAATTAAATTTATTTGGATATTTAGCAGATACCATTAACAAGTTGTCTATCAAGAATGCATGAAAGCCCTTTTACTCTGGCATTAAACTCAAATTAATGATAGTCATGAAGAACGCATTAAACTTGACATTACTCTCACGATATTTGTTATTCTATTTACAGAAAAACTTTCCCAATGCTAAGTCCTCACGTCCTCACTCTACGATAGGGATAATGCGTACCAATTCCTACAGCTCAAGCTCACAGAGTAACGATGATGGCCGACCTCCGAGTCCTCCAGAATGGCTGATGGATTGGGATAAGAGACGATCGGAAGCCAAAGATGACAAGTAAGTTTGGTCTTGTGTCAGTTTTTGTCTTCCATTTTCCAGGTACTCGCCGGAGGTCTGGGTTTTCCTCCCTCAACGCCACCATATTAGTGAAGTAATCTTGAGTGCGACGTAAAACTTCAAGGGCAATGACATCACAGGAAATAGCGCCTGTGTTTAGAATTTCATGTTTTTATGTTCTCTATTAAATGTCCATTGGTGAGACTGATGTATCAGCAGCTTGTATTTTGTACTTATAAAGAAATAGCCAAATTGAAATGTTGACGTTTTGACAGCTTAAATCTCTTTAATTGAAATAAAGTTAAAGTGGCATGAGCTGCCAAAATGTTGAAATTTTGACGTTAAAACAGGATGTTGAAATTATTGGCTGTTTTTCTCAAAACGTATAATTCAGAAGCTTTTTAATGCTTCTAGTCTCGAAAATGTACGATAAAGTATTGTTTTGAACTAACTTTGGCTTAGAATGAATGAATGGTTATTTAAATTTTGTTTACTTTTCGAACACATTTTCGGTTCGTATAGGCCACATACTGTATGAATTTTCCTCATTTCAACACCAATCATTTAGTGTTTTTCGATGGTCTTCAAAGCTTCTTACTGTCGTGACGATCAGAAATTATGAAAAAAGTGCAAATTTTGGCAGCTCATGCCACTTTAAGTGGTACAAATGACCTGAAGTTATTAAACATATCATTGATAATGAGCTTCTTTTGAGTATTTTAATTTCGCTACGGATATCTTTTTGCATACTCATGAATTTTTCATTTTCTGTTTCAACATTAGCAATAGTCCGGGAATGGATCCCATGAAGGCTTTTCAACGAGAGGGATTTGGCCGACAAAGTATGTCTGAAAAACGTAAAATAAAATCCTCCATTGATCCGCGTTCCAGTGAATATTATCAAAGAGCGAAACAAGTTCAAGTGGATTCTCATAGAGGTACGGTTTTGTATTTTAGATTCAATTTTCAAATTTCATTAAACAGATTTTTTTGATATTAAAATTTAGAATTTAAAGTTGTATTTATAGAAAAAGTTAAATCTGCTCATATTCTAAAAAAAAAAAAAAAAAAACTAATATTTTTTTTGCAGGCCATGTGTTTGATTCCTTAATATTTATTAATTACTATGCCAGATTACCGACCCCCCAAAAAAGGGTCACCTTTGTCCAGTTGATAGGGCTGTATACCCCGTATTTCTTCTAAATATTCAGCCATTCTAATGGCCTAAATTTTCCATTGATTCAGACAAAGATGGAGACGTGGAGTTGTGTTTCAGGATAACCATTTTCACACACTGTACGGTTGGTCATATTGCCTTAAATTCCCTCTAATGGGCAAATTTGTCTGGCCTCATTTAGCATATTTCTTATCTAATGGTCGAATCCTTATGAGGAAAAAAGTGGCTGAATCTTTAGAAGAAATACGGTACTCAATCAATCAAATCATCCTCTGATGTGAAACACCTTTGAGTCCAAACTTGTTCCAAAGTATTTTTGATCGGGGTGATTATTAGATTGGTTTATGTAGGTTCATCACTATGTTACTCTGGATCATGTAGATTTTCTCTGTTCAGAAATCCCCTTCTCTTAGCTAAACCTGACTGTGCTGCATCAATCAAACAATCAGTCACCTGACACACCCACCATGCTGGTAAAATAATTTTGTAGTATAACATACATGGAGTCATCAATCAATGGACAGAAGCTCTTCAACATTTCCTGTGGGGCCTCGGTGGTCCAGTGGGGTAGAGTGATCGCCCCTCAGTCCCACACAGAACTTCCATCGGCTATGCAGGTTTGAATCACACTCAGATCAAATAAAAATTGACAAATTTCTGAGTGGATTTTTCACTTGGTCGGCGTATGTGGAAGAGTTCCCAGGAACTTGCCGAAGGTCAAGCGTTTTCTCCGAGGAACAATGCCATTTAAGTAAAATAATCTTGAGTGTGGCGTAAAACATCAATCAATCAATCAACATGTCCCCTTTATTCTACAGACTACCCCTATTATAACCATTACGATGCTTATAACCAGTATGTGGCCCGTCAGCGGGCAGCTTATCAGCGACAACTAGAATATCAGCGCCAACGTGAATATCAGCGCCAACGTGAATATGAACGAGCCCACGGGCAATATGATTGTCGGCGCTCTGCCTCCTTTCATGCTCCAGGTTAGACTGTGAATGACGTTGCATGAAAATTTAATTGTTCCATGCATCCACAGTTAGCTCCCTGTTATTCAGTCGTTGCATTTTAATTTCTGTTTGATTTCAGTTTCTGTTGTGTTTTCAATTTTGATATTGTATTGAATGCTCTCCTGTTTAATTTAAGAACTAATAGAGTGCATTACTACATTTATTTTATTGGGTTGATTATAATTGAAATTTAAAAAAAAATTAAATTCAAATGTTAAATTTCACTACTGGTTTTTGCAAAATTTACGGCTGACGTCCAACATATGTCATGGAAACATGTTGAAAACTTCAACGTTGTGTTAGGACCAGTTGTCAAATTACATCATCGTAAATATTTTGACAAAAAAAAAAAAAAAACGCGCACACCCACTGATAAATAGGGTTAAATTATTTGGCTTTGTCCTAGTGCTGATTCAGACGGAACTATTTCCAATGTGTCAATATGTCACCCCAAAAAACATTTTTCTGGATATAATTCTTTAGTTATTGATAATACATTTTCAATGGACTTTCACATTCTTCATGTCTAAAACATGTTGTTGTCAATGAAATTTAAGACGAAAAAAAATTACAGTAAATCACTTAAAACATCGACACCTAATTCTTAACTTAAAATCCGACACTTCGAGAAGGCTGGCTTACTTCAAAGGAGGGCGCCAGCTGAGAGCTTAATCACTTGCGGAAGTAGGCATGTTGTTTGGCTCAGCGTGCGCCATAGATGTACTAACAAAGCGCTGTCTGCGGACTGAAGACCAGATTTTCTCTAATAACTATTCGAAGATTCCCGAAATTCGCTTTTGGAATAAGGAAATAAATCATTACGGAAGTGAATGTGTTGTTCTTGTCAACGGTAAACTTATGCTATGGTTTTCTTCTATGCGGTCTTATTCTTTTACATTTCGCTGGTTCATGTCGTATTTTTATGTCATCCCAAAACTAACTGTCCCCTTCTCACCAAATGTTGAATTAAAATTTTTTTGATTTATATCATTAAAGCAAGGTGCACATATAAAAAATGTGTTTATCTCCGCCGGTCTATATTTTGTACAGCAGTTTCGTCAGCACCATTCCCCGTTCAATTCTTTACGTTTACTGTAGGCACGTCCATCTATCAGTTCAGTTTCCCGTGAAGTGTTTAAACCATCGTTATTTTTGTATTTATTTAGTTACAACTGGTCCTTATTTAGTTATAACTGGTCCATGAATTACGATGCATGAATAATGGGAATTAATGGCAGATTTTTTATTTTTTTTAGAAAGCGCTTGCCGACACTACGGGTATCCTATCAGTTATCGTACACTTTTGCCGGTTTTTCAATGCTAAAATTTACATCAGTGTTTGCATTGACAAGAAATTCCACGGAAGTGAAGCTGGGCTCAGTCGACTTTTGTTGAAATAGTTTAATTTCTCCAAGGATTCTGAAATAAAGTTTTAGGGACCGAACATTCACCCACTCCTCTGCATGTTTTTGTAGAGTGACGGGAACCAGTTATCGTACACCCAACGTTGAAGCTGTTGTGACGTCATTTCTCGTGTTCGAAAAGTCCCCGACACGGCCGAAGTCGACTATTCTTGGGTCGGCGGACAAATGTAACTCCACAAAAAGTTGTAATTATATTTGAAGGTTTAAATTTTGCAAGAAGATGCCTCGATACGTAAGCATGTTGTCATCGGCGGGAAAGCTTAATCGCTTAATTGGTTCTGTACGATAACTGATCGGATACCCGTAGTGTATCATTGGAACAGTTTAATACAACAAAGGGTTATTGCCAGTATGGGCGGGGTGGTAAATGTCACTCACTGTCAGAGAATTTTCATTAAGCGAAACAGCCAATAAGATTCAGCAAATAGCTGACCTTCAACCAATCTATAGTGTTTTGCTGTAATCAAAATCCACATATTAAACTGACTGGCCCCGTGTAGCCTACCGTTCGAAGGCGGAGACTCGATACATTTGTTCATACGTTGAGTCACTAAATAGATCACATATTGCATTATTGGATCTTACAAATAATAACGAAAACGGTTTTCGAAGAATTTGATCTGTAAAATTCTCAAATAGTTCTTATTCTTGATCATGTTTTTGGTTCCTGTTAATGTTTCTTGTTTCACTTCCCCGTCGTCTGTACGGAGATCACAAGCCATATTTCGATCAAGTAGTTGCTCTGAAAAAATACTGTAGTCTGTAGGCTAAAACTAAGTCTGCATCCGATGAAACCATAGCACTACGGCCGTAATGTGTTATAGACTATAGTCAGAAGTTCATAGACTTCTGCTATAGTTGTATGATGAAACCATGCGACTGACAGTTTCGAAATCAGAGAAGATACAGCTCCATAATTAAATATTCATTTTTTTGTTTTAAGATTTAAATCGAAAGATACCGTATTATCAAAGTCACTTTAATTTCGCTGCGGCGATAGCGAAATTCATACCAAGTGACATTCAAACAAAGCCTGGTGAAGAAAAAATATACCGATCTCCTGAACTTTGGACTTTCTCCCCCCCTTTTGAAGGACAATAGAATATTCCAACTGGCTTTCTTCAACTCGCCAGAAACGCGTGTACATTTCCAGGGCAAACTTATAAAACAGACTTATAATAACATGGATTTACCGATGTTTTACAAGAACGTATAGATACAAGGTAAAAATGATATCAACAACTGTGTAACCATTTCTGAGGCCAACTGAATAAAAACACTGAGAAAATGACGGTTTGACCGATACCAATATGGCAATAATAGTAATACACACAGTTGAGTTTGAAGCGTCAGTTTTTAACCACTTTCTTTCTTTTTCTTTAAGTTTTATAACGGGATTCAATTTTTGAAAACCAACCAAATGTAGTAAGGTTCGGATTTTGATTTAATTTATGTTTATCTGTAATTAATAACTCACAATACACAAAAGAGTGCATTCAGCCGGCCGGTAAGCGACTATCAACACAACCCAGCGACAGGCATGTCACCCTGCAGTGAGCTCGTTAGTGTCACTAATCGATCCTTTGTTCACCAATCACTGGGAAATAACACCAGCCGCCCTTATCGCATGACCTTAGTTGGAAACAAAATCGTCTAAATTCTACGTGATTTACGGTACCTTATGGGTAGAAGGTGTTTCACCAACAAAAATTAAATCTTGGTTTAAACAGGTTAAGTTTTAGATTAATTGATTGGGGCTTAACGTCGCATTCAACAGCTAAGGTTATATGGCGACAAAAATACCAACCGACCAAAAGATCTAAGCACCCCATCCCACCTGAATTTTAACATTAAAACCTTCACAGACCATATGAACGTCAGGAAGGCTAATGTATTTGGCATATTTAATTTTCCTCCATGCTAGGTAGGTGAAAATGGCTATGGCAAAAACCACACCGCCCCCAGCCCGAGAGTTAAAAGTTTTAGAAAAACTATTTTTAGCTTTAAAGTTCCATATTTCTCTAGATTAAACCAATTGAAGCATCCGCTATTGCTACCTGATCACGCTAAACTTTCAAATAGGTTAGACACAAAATCGGCGATGGCCGATTGGCTGAATGGATAAGGCAGCCGGCATTTAGTGCTGGCGATAGGTGCCATACTCTGGGACCCGGGTTCGATTCCCGTTTCGGGCGTCACCCAAAAATCGGTAGTTTAATTTCTGCCATACATGTATTTTCAAGAAAGTGTAATCACAAAAAAATGAGAATACTGGCTTAATAACGTCATGACATTTGTAACGTCATAAAACCACCTCGCTTGATTCGTCCAATCTTTGGCGGAGATGTGATTTAGCTTGTCTGTAGTTTTTTGCTCACTTTATTCAAAGAGTTGATTCACTTTTTAAATTTGTAGATTTTTTGTTTTTCATTACTTTGCAAAATTCAGCTTTTTCTTTTTCTAAAGTTTAACACACTTGCCTCAGAAACTTGCATGGCCTTTTGTTTACACAACCAAAAATCAAACGACACATGCCATTAACAAAGCCCAAAATTATACTTATGTCTTCCTCGATCAGCACTTGTGATTGTGATTTAATATTTCTTTTTTATAGATTGGATCAATTATTAATTTCATTTCTCCCAAACCTGATTGTGTAGGGATGGAATGTTTTGTTTTATGTATCTCATCAATTATTCAGTTTTATGACCACAAAATCTGCATATCATTAAATCTTTCACTGAATGTATCTGTTTTCCATATTTCTATTATCCAATCTTTCTCTTTTTGCTTCATTTATAAGGCTCTTACTCTGCATATTGTTATTTCTGAATGTATCGCTTTATATATCTTTTTGAATCCATTTCCAGGGCCCCACTCTGCATATTGTTATGACTGAATGTATCGCTTTATATATCTTTTTGAATCCATTTCCAGGGCCCCAGACTCTGCATATTGATATAACTAAATATATCACATTATTTAATGCATCCATTTCAGGGCCCCAGACTCTGCATATTGCTATTACTAAATATATCACATTATTTAATGCATCCATTTCAGGGCCCCAGACTCTGCATATTGCTATTACTGAATGTATCACTTTATATATTTCCTTATAACTTATTTCCAGGCACTTCTATCCCTAATCCTGGGCCTTTGACTCGGGCTGGGTCTGCAGAATCATTGCTTGGTCGCACTAATCTCTCCACTGTGCATGATATCAGTATGTACCTAAAGTCACCATCATTTCTCCATTTTCAATTTACTAACAATAGTAACGATCATAGAAGAAGTTGATTGATAAAGAATACATGTAGAGGGTGTGAGTGGCATAGTAGATAAGGGCCTCTGTGGCTCAGTATATCAGGCCCTCAGTGGCTCAGTAGGCAAGGGCCTCATTAGCTCAATAGGTAAGGGTCTCTGTGGCTCCGTATGTAAGGGCCCTAGTGGCACAGTATATAAGGGCCTTAGTGGCTCAGTAGGTAAGGGGCTCAGTAGCTAAGGGCCTCAGTGGCACAGTGTACAAGGGCCTTTATGGCTCAGTAAAGGCCTCAGTGGCTCAGTAGATAAGGGGCTTAGTAGGTATAAATGGCCTCGGCAGCTCAGTAGGTAAAGGCTTTGGTGGTTCAGTAGGCGAGGGCCTCTGTGGCACAGTCACCTTCAGGCCTTTCATCAGTGAATTTAAATCCAAAAATAAATTTGTAAAAAATCTAGTGGGTTATCAACCATATGGGAGGGTTACCAGGTAATGCTAAAGTCTCTCTCTTCCCCCCCCCCCCCCCCCCCCCCCCCTTTTCCGTTCACAATTAGCCTGGAAATGACAGTATTTAAACCTAATTGTTCTGCCAACCACTAGCTAAATATTCCACTCAATAGCGGTTCACGTGGAACCCCCAGTATAAAATACTTTACTACCTAAAACAATCATTAACCTCCTTCACTACTTTTTAGAAGTTAGAAGTGTGTCCTCTTTGAGTGGCTAAGATTTTTCATATAAACTATTTTGCATGTCACCATTAATATACCAGGCTCTTCAATGGTGTAGAATTAGAAATTCAGTATGTTTGACTTTCGCACAGAATTTCACAGCATGATAGTGTGTTTCACCTCATCTCTTTTTTAACTGGAAGAGGGGGGGGGGGGGGGGGGGGGGGCACCCAAATGTTTTAATCCTTTTTATAAAGGCTATAAATAGATATCCTGCTTTGAGGTTATTTTTACTAGAATTCAGCAGGGGCCTTGGTGGTCCAGTGGGTTAGAGTGATCGTCCCTCAGTCCCACACAGGCCTCGATGGTAGTGGGTTAGAGTGATCGTCCCTCAGTCCCACACAGGCCTCGGTGGTCCAGTGGGTTAGAGTGATCGTCCCTCAGTCCCACACAGGCCTCGGTGGTCCAGTGGGTTAGAGTAATCGTCCCTCAGTCCCACACAGGCCTCGGTGGTCCAGTGGATTAGAGTGATCGTCCCTCAGTCTCGCACAGGCCTTGGTGGTCCAGTGGATTAGAGTGATCGTCCCTCAGTCCCGCACAGGCCTCGGTGGTCCAGTGGGTTAGAGTAATCGTCCCTCAGTCCCGCACAGGCCTCGGTGGTCCAGTGGGTTAGAGTAATCGTCCCTCAGTCCCACACAGGCCTCGGTGGTCCAGTGGATTAGAGTGATCGTCCCTCAGTCCCGCACAGGCCTCGGTGGTCCAGTGGATCCGAACAAAGAGCTCGGTTTCCTCCCCCACAAAACCTGGCCATGTCGCCATATAAGTGAAATAATCTTAAGTGCGCCGTAAAACATCAATCACTCTATACTAGAATTCGGCAGAGAATGTATCAATAGAACCTTTCGGCTTAGAATGCCGTTTTTATGACGCTGTTCGAATTGTATGGCATTGACGTCATTTCTCTGTTGCAGTCGTTGTGACACGCTTCTTTAGCTTTGCGTCACAGACGAAATGAACACGATTCCGACGTCAGATTGAGCCAAAAACTCAATTTAGCGTCAATTTTGTCATACAACCTGGTGTCTACGCAAGCGTCAATCCTTAAGTTGAAAGGGTCAATTAACCTGTTGAAAAATAAAAAAAACACTCAAAACCAGAAATGAGCCCGAAAGTAGTGACCATAGCTGGTCGAAGTATTATTTGCAATTAAAGTATTTAAGTTTATTTTTCCTGCTTCCATGCAAAATATTAAGTTTGTTAAATTTATGAAGGAAGGCGTGTTTTTAGTTTCTGAGCGTGACTCAAAAAACCCGATACAATCAAAACTGTAAGTTGAATTCAATTAACCTTTTGTGATTGTGTTTTAATGAATATTTGTTTATTATTGTTTAGCCTCCTACAATCCAGCAGCCATTGGACCCACATTAGGGATGAAAAAATCCACCAGCTTGGAGAGTCTGGAGACAGCCATGCAGGATGTTGCTGTTGACAACGATGAAAGCTTTTGGGCGCGGAATCGTCAGACGAGAAACAGGGGCTGTAACGATAGTTTTCGAGCTGCTGTGGATCGATCTTACGATCCGTCTAAATTACAAATACAGATGGATATTGGTGAGTCGGCAATTATTTTTGAAAACTAGGAAATGTAAAAATCTCCACACCTTTATTAGTAAGGAAGACGCTTTTCGGATAGCAACTTCTTGTTTATTAACTTTAGTACAATACGATAAAGCGACTTTTATCGTAATCATCCATTATGATCGTTACAGCTACTATTTTCACATGATACAGCTTAAAGTGCCATGAGCTGCCAAAATGTTGATATTTAGACGTAAAAGCAGAATGTTGAAATTATCGGCTATTTTCCTCAAGACGTATAATTCAGAAGCTTTTTAGTGCTTTTAGTCTCGAGAATGTACGATAAAGTATTGTTTTAAACTAACTTTGGCTTAGAATGAATGAATGGTCGTCTCGGTTATTTAAATTTGGTTTACTTTTCGAACACTATTCCGGTTCGTACAGGCCACATACTGTATGGATTTTCCTCATTCCAACGACAAAATTTTTTCGATGGCCTTCAAAACCTCTTACTGTCGTGACGATCAAAAATGATGAATAAAGTGTGAATTTTGGGAGTTTTAACAGTTTTAAGTTTAGACACAATACACAAATTTTTATAGTAATTCTGACATTTACATTATTACATGTGGAGGATTCTGTAAGCAAAAGATTTATCTGTTTTGAAGCGTTCATCGTCCCGTTCCACATTTCAATTCAATTCAGTTTTATTGTACAAAAGACCAAATATGTGGCAGTGTACTAAAACAATAAAAAAGAAAAACGTCATACTAATCAGACTAATACAAATTTACACGATGTTATGTAGCTATTACATATGCAGCTACTATAGCAAGTATTTAGGCTTAATATGAGATATGGAAACTAGACAGAGCATATATAGACTAGGCCTAACATTTTATCCTGGGCGAAGATCAGGAGCCTGTTTCACAAAGCGGCGTAGAAGTATTTTTTGTGTAACTTTCTTACTAACATACATGTATCTCTACAGTATGGGTTGCTATGGCAGTTACGTGAAAACTTACGCTACGCCGCTTTGTGAAACAGGCTCCAGGACTTCCCAATATGTCTTATCTTAAAGGATGTATGGCAAGATCCTACCTCCTATTTTGTAATTAATTCGAACACGAACTGTACGAACACAACCCAATTAAAAATTTTGATGCTAAATTTCAAGGCATTATTTTTCTCAGTACTCCCTCTTCGGAAATCACATGTAGTTATGTTTATGGATCACAGTTGAGTCAGTTCATCTTCAGCATTGTTTCGAATGACAACAAAAGCAGTATTGCGTCAAATACGAAAATATTTTCAGTCCCTTTTCCTTTGATGTCTAGGAACGCAAGCTTACGAGAATCTTGTTTTATTTCAGCATTGTGTTTTTAGATACATGTAAGTCAAATTATAGTTACAAATCACCGCTATGTTTTCAGACAGGTTTAGTGTGCAGCGTATTTTCTGTAATACAACAGCAGACAGGCCTTCTGCTGTTTTAACTAACTTACAATTTTTCTCATATATACAGATGTGGTCAAAGCTGTCTGCACATAGCTTTTGTAGTTAAATATGAAAAATATATTTATTGACTAATGTTTTACGTCACATTGAAGATTATTTCACTAAAATTGTGAGGTTTAGTCGGGAAGGAAACCATGCTCATTGCACGGAGAAACCTCCCAACCTTTGGTGAGTACCTGTTAACTCTTCCACAGACGGCCATCAAGTGGAAAATGCACTCGGAATTTTTTCATTTTGTCTGGGTTGCCAGTTACCAACGGAAGGGTCGTGGGTTTCCTCCTGGCATAGAGCCCGGTTGCCTCCCACAATAAAACTGGCAACGTTGCCATATAAGTGAAATAATCTTGAGCGCGGCGTAAAACACCAAACAATCAATCAATCATTTTGTCTGAGTGGGAATCGATCCTGGTAATATAGACCATTTAACATCTCTGACCTTTGACCTTTCTGTTACGACCTTTGACCTTGTACTCACCTTGAACTGTTGTAGTTGAGGAAGACAGCAGTGAGGGCGGGTCCATACATCCCGGTCGCGTCAACGGTTCATCTCGCTCCTCCGTTAATAGCGACCTGCAAGATGATACACTGAAGAGAAACAAGAAAAAAGACAAGGAGAAAAAAGGAGGCATTTTGAAAGGAATTTTCAAGTAAGATTATCTCTTTAGAATCTCATAAAAGGAATACACTATAAGTTATACCAGTGTGCTGCGTGGGTATACGGCCTGATATTTTGTTGAGAAGATCAATATTTTCACGGCAGGCTATACGAGGTCAACTGACCAATCGTAGGCCTAGAATTTTCTCTGAATTGGGATAAAGCAGTTTGTTAATGTTAATGATCACTTCATTCATAACTTGTATAGGCACCCCACCCCTGGGCATTAGACGCCCAATCAGAACAGCCCATCAACAGGCTGTTTGTTCAGTCATATACGCCCTTGGGCTGGAGCGTTGTTGCTCTGCTTTACCCACACATGCTGACCCAGCAAGGAGGAACAATATCTACGCCTAGTACATTAGCCTCCCTGGCGTTCTATGGTCTGTGGAGCCTAATGTCCAAATTTAGATGTAGTCGGTTAGTTGGAAGGGTGATCTTTTGGTCGGTTGGCGCTTTTGTCAGCATACATGTATAACCGTAAAGGATAAATGACAAGTTTAAATCAATGCCTCCTATTTGGTAATCAATTGTTTAAAATCTTGCACTGTATAGACCTACGAACTCAGCCAAAGGAAAAATGAGATTTCAGACATAAAACCTAAAGCATTTTTTTCTCTATCGCCAAGATACGGAAATGAATTAGCTTTAGTGCTGTGACGTCATAATTGACATCTGATATGTACATTACTATTGTTGTGACGTCATACACAAATGACGTTGAACCTTCATGGTTGGTTGAAATGACGCCGAAAACATTCCAAATGTCAACTATGACGTCAAATATGACGATATTTCTGATTGGTGATGGAAGATATACAAATTTTCAATCGTTGTTTCTGTGAAACCCTTGGACCCTACGAGAAGTTCATTTTGTTTCTGCATTATGTTTTTAGATACATATTTACTAAATTTATACTAAAAAATCACCGCTAGGTGTTCAGAAAGAACTTGGCATTTATCCTTTAACTGTTGAGCGTGATGTTAGGACGCAATCAATCAATTAATCAATCAATCTGTAAAAAAAGTCATCAATTTATGATTAGGTTTTATCTGATTGACCAGCATAAAGTAATCGGTTTGGTTTGATTGATTGATTGATTGTTTGGTGTTTTACGCCGCGCTCAAGATTATTTCACTTATATGGCGGCGTTGCCAGTTTTATTGTGGGAGGAAACCCGGCTCTGTGCCCGGAGGAAAACCCACGACCTTCCGCTGGTAACTGGCAACCATTGAGTGAAAACCCAGTCGGAAAATTTTCCAATTTTTGGACTGAGTGGGATTCAAACCCGCGACCCGTTGGTGGAAGGCTGTTTGGATTGAGCGTCCAACGCTCTACCTACTGAGCCACGGAGGCCCCAGGGTCTGGTTTGGCCATGAGGCCTGATTTCTCGTCTCCTCCTCCCCCCACTAAACATGACGATCTTGAGTACTAATCTTGAGTACTGCTGATCAATAAAACTTTCTCACTTTATATTTACTATTTACATCTGTATTTACAGATTTGGTCGTAATAGAAAAACTGTGGAAAATCTCCATACCTCCCCTGTGGAAAGCCGTGCTTCTTCCACAACAGAATGGGTGAAACAAGCCAGTGAGCAAGAGGAGAGAAATCCTACACTCCCGCCACATGAACAAGCTAGGTAAGTGAAAATCATTTTGGCTACTGTCCCGTATTAATCAAATAATCCTGGTCCCAAAAAAATTGGAAAAATTTTCTGACTGGGTTTTCACTCGAACGACCTATGTGGGATGGTTGCCAGTTACCAACGGAAGGTCGTGGGTTTCCTCCGGGCATAGAGCCCAATTTCCTCCCACACTAAAACTGGCAACGCCGCCATATAAGTGAAATACTCTTGAGCGCGGCGTAAAACACCAATCAATCAATCAATCAATCAAATAATCCTGATCACAACTCAATACATGTCAAAATCAATTTTATTTGCTTAATTATTTATTCTTGACAATTTCTTTATCGTGAGTGGAGGATAGAAGGTTGAGTTTGCTAAAACTTCTGCTCTTGTTTCGTTGGTTTTGGTTTTGTTTTGTCTCTATAAGATTGAAATAATGTTGAAAACGATATTAATATTTCTCTCACTAACTCAATTTTGTTTGTCCTTTAAAGGCTAGAAGACCAATATCGTAATATTCAGGAACGTCAGAGAAATCTGGAATTGGAGTCGCAGGCACGAGAAAGACAGGAGAGCTATCATCATCATCGCCATCCAACACAACATCAACATTTACAACAACAACACACACAACAAAGGCCAATATACGGTTACCATAGCAGCAGGGATCTCCATAGCGACCATGATAATCACATGCCAGATTTCTCCCTGGACAGAAGTCTTCAAGATTTACCTCCCGAATCGCGAGCGGAGAAAATCCAACAACTTCGCTCGGAGCATCAGCGCAAGCATCGTGAACGTCAAGGTCACTATCCTCACGAGGATCGTGAGGAGTTTTACGAAAAGCAACTGCAACAAGACGAGCGAAGGGTACCTATCACTCGGGTGGGCTCTAATTTCACGTTTTTCCGCTTGCCATTTCTGGGTTTTTAGTTTGCAACTTTAAGACGGTGCATGATTTTGGTTCAAATGCGCATGTTATTGAAGGTTCTTTGTGAAAATGCATATTTTGTCAATCAAATGCTGTGCAGATAATGCTGGTTTTTGGAAAGTCATTTTGTTCTGTTTGTTTTTATTGTTTTGTTCTGTTTATTTTTTCTTCTTAAATTTTTGTTTTGTGATAATGATTGATGAAGTAATAGTTAATTTGTTTAAGATCTTATAATTTTTTTGCTGTGCTTTGCTTACTTTATAATCCTAGATTTTGATTTACGGCGAAAAAATTCGATTTGAACAGATTCTAGTTTGCATGTAATCTTTATTTTTCAGTTTTGATTTTAAAAATTACAAAGCATTTTTTTTTTAATTTCTAAACTACACAAAATTTTTTCTTCCAATTTTTGTTTTACCATAAAATTAATAAGAAAACCAGCATTATAAATGCAACAAAGACCGTTTTGAAGTAACAATTTTAAACAAATTTAATATAGAAAATTATGTTAAAGGAAATTACTTATATATAGACAAGAAAAACGTTTAGATTTATAAGAGTAACTATATTTACCCAGAAATTGAGCATGTGGGCATTTAGCTACACCCACTGTCTCTATCATTTTCACTTACGGTAAGAATTCTGCTTATTCAAGTACTCAAAACATTACGAAAAGCACTCTAAAAGTTTGAGACTTTTCGTTGAGTGTCTTACCTCCTGCATGGAGCGACCAATAATCATATCGAGCAATCGATATTGTTGTTGTTTTAGACCAAACATAGCAGAAAACAGTATAATAATTTGTTATCTTCACATTGCTCGTCCTTGAATTAGCGGAATTCTTACCATATACTAACGCTCTCAAATTAATATCTTTCCTCAATGTAAACTGACTATATACATGTATGTCGAATCCCACTAATTCTTAAGAAAAATTTCTGATTGGTATTTGATCCTTTTTTGTGGAATAGTTGCTTGATATCTGCCAAAGATCATGGGTGTCATGAGCTTTTCTCCCCAACTAAACCCAGAAAGTCGCCATACAACTTGCAAGTAACATTATCTTGAGAATAGTGTAAAGCGCCAATCAAAGTCTTCGTAGTCACAAATTACAGCCATATAATTTCGGTGTCAGTCAGAAACATTGAATCAGTTCCGTATATTGAAATGCTGGGAACCAAACAGTACCAATGCAAGTTTCCTTATATATCATACCATACATGTATACTGGCTTTCATGATGGCTACCAACATTTTGTTTCCGTCGTTTTAGAGCAACAGTAACGGGTTCAAATCCCACTTAGACAAAATAACATTGACAAATTTCTGAGTGGGATTTTCACTCAATAGTAGTATATGGAAAAGCTGCCAAGTATTTGCCAAAGGTCAGGGGTTTCCTCCCCACCAAACCTTGCAACATTGACATCTAAGTGAAATAGTCGTGATTGAGGCGTAACACTATCAATCAATCAATCAATCATTATCAATCAATCAACCTTTTAAGAGGAAGGCCTCGGTGGCCCAGTCCTTATACCACACTTGCTTTCGATTGATGGGTAACTACTTTGAATCACACTCAGACCAAATAAATTAGAGTTTTTCGCTCGTTTGACTTATTTGGAAGAGTTGCCAAGTGGTTTCCTCCAAGCAAAAGAGCCCGGTTTCCTTCCTCACTAAACCTGGCAATGGCACCATTTAGGTGAAATAATCTTTAGTGCGGCGTAAAACATAAATCAATCAACCTTATAAGAATGATATGTGATAGTAAGCACATGTTTGTTAATTATTAATTATGTATCCTAACTAACGAGTTCTCTATAATAATTAGTACTAACTACCATCCATGTATTATTAACTCAAACATAATCAAACATCGTTTAATTAGTTAGTGTCTTTTAGAAAGTGAGTATAACTGTATTCTCCTTATTTTGGGATTACACTTTCTTAAAAATATTTCAGAAATTCCTCTACCGATTTTTGGGTGACGCCCGAAACGGGAATCGAACCCGGGTCCCAGAGTATGGCACATTTAGTGCTGGCGATAGGTGCCATACTCTGGGACCCGGGTTCGATTCCCGTTTCGGGCGTCACCCAAAAAACGTAGAGGAATTCCTACCATACTTTCAAGAAAGTGTAATACCAAAATAACGAGAATAGCGTTACTAGAAATTACTTACATTTATCAATGCATGATTTTGTATAGACATAACATTCCTAACCATCAAATCTCACAATTCTATATCAAATTTATTTTTTTGTAACACAATGCAGTTCTATTTTTTTTATGAACATAATATTTTTTGGATAAAACACAAAAACCAATAAAATCAGTCAATCTAGACATTGATATTTTTGAAGCACATGTGGTTATTTGAAGAAACTTTTAATGTCAAAATCACTTGAAACTATGATATAATTAGTTTGTTAGTTTTTAGTTTATTTTTTTTAGTGTTAGTTTTTAGTTTAGTTTTTTTGTATATACTGTATTTACATGTATTTTGTATTGTTGTTATTTTCAGCGTTATGGTGAGACCAAAGCTCCGTCCAATGTCCTTGAACTCCCTCCAAGACGACGTTCAGAAGATCAGTCCGAGCACGTATCATCCAGGTAATCCATCAGAAGATGTTTCTTCTCGTTAGCGGGGGGCCTCAGTGGTCCAGTGTGATCGTCCCTTAAGGCTCGTTCTCACTGTGCGATTTGTCATACCGACTTATAGAATGCGATTAAAATGGATGCATTTGATTGGTTAATAAATCATATTGACCAATGAAAAGCATCCATTTTAATCGCAGGACCTTTAGTCCCACACAGACCTTCCATCGATGTGGTGCGGGTTCAGACCAAATAAAAATCGAAAATTTTCCGAGTGGATTTTTCACTAGGTCGCCGTATGTGGAAGAGCTGCCAGGTGCCCGCCGAAGGTCGGGGGTTTCCTCCGGGCAATGGATATAAGTGAAATTATCTTGAGTGTGGCATTTAACATCAATCAATCAATCAATGAATCTCATTGCGGGAACCTGTTCATTGGCTATTATTCAACAGATCATCATATGACCTACATGTAGCTGTTGAGTGCGACATTAAACCACAATCAATCGATAAATCAATTATTAATTGGAGGTATACTCTTGTCTTTAGTGGGAGCTTGTTCATTGGTTTAAAATGCTTACAAGTTCATTATTAATGCACCTGTATGACAGGTTGCTGTCTCACTCAGCACGTAAAGAAAACTGTTAAACTTATTTCACTTACGTGATTGCCTTGTCAGAGTTTATGTGAGAGGAAACTGGGTGCTGTTTATCAACACACTTACCCCTGTCGTATATTTGTGCCTGGTCGGAACGTAATGTTGAAGGTATATGATGCCATGACTGTTAGGCCTTGCATTGTCCAAAGATAATCCCTGGCCTTTAGCAGGTGTACATTATATGTAACCCTGGGGCTGGGGGCGGTGAGGTTTTTGCCATAGCCATTTTCGCCTACCTAGCATGGAGGAAAATTAAGTATGCCTAATACATTAGCCTTCCTGACGTTCATATGGTCTGTGGGGGTTTTAATGTTAAAATTTAGGTGGGATGGGGGTGGGTAAGATCTTTTGGTCGGTTAGTACTTTTGTCGCCATATAACCTTAGCTGTTGAGTGTGACGTTAAGCCCCAATCAATCAGTCAATCAATCAATCAACAGGTATAAATATATGCTCATACATGCAAGATGAACAAGGAATCAATACCTAAGTGCTGACCCTTTATGGTTTTAGTGCCTTTTCATTTTTGGCAGGTTATTTGATATAGTAGGGTCAAATAGACTATAGAGACATTAAAAACCATGCCTTTCAGTATATTTAATTCTATGCACCACCAACGAATCCAACAAAAATGGTAAAATGAAACATTTTCTGATGGTGGTTTACGATTGGTCAATCACATGTATGTGTTATCACTATAAATGACAGGTCCCAGATTACTTGAGCAATACAGTCAGAAAGTTGTGAAAATCCTACGTGCCTCTCCTCAGCAATCAGTCAATCAATCAATCAAAATGTATAAATAATACTCATCAAGTACCCAGAAATTTAACATGGAAATTTATTGTTCTGTTTAAATTTTTTTTTCTTTTTCAGCCGTCCTTCAAGTCGGTTAGGGTTTTCAGACAACATGAGCTACAGTCATTATCAGAATCAGGATGAAATTCAGGAACAAATGCGACGACACAATTACTACGTCGACCAGTATAATCGTCAACAACAGCGATACCATCAGCCTCAGTCTGGGCACACACGCCAGCCAATCGGACCACCGTTATCAAATCGGAATGATACTTACGGACAACATGGTGAACCACGCCGCCAGCAAAACTCCACAGGGAATGTTCGAGCATATACACCGATTCCTCAAATGTATACTCAGTCACATCAAAATTCATACGGACAGAACTCGAACTCTCATCAGAGGTCAGTCTCGTATGATGATTACGATGACCCCAGAAACGCTTATCGGGACCCTCAAAACCCTTATGGTTATGGACAAAATCGTCAGATGAATCCTAGCTCCGCAAAAGTATGACAAGCACTTCATGAATAAGAAGTGGGTTTCTCGTGCGGTGATAAAGTTTGTATTTATCGGATACAATATAGACATAAAGTTGTCTCCCCTTTGCCGTATGTCTACACAGTCTCTGGTAGACTATATTTCCAAATGATGGTATATCCCATATCAAACAGTAGTAAGAACTACGGTATTTTTAATTTGTTTTTTCCAACATTGAAGAACAGCCTGTTTTATAGGCTCTGGTTTTATGTAAATTAACTGTCAACAATCTCCTTTCATTTCAAGGTCAAATTATGTTCTAAATGACGCTGGTCAATTTTGGACCAAATTATCACGAGTCTATGCGCTTTTGTATCATGCTGAAAACAGGCTCCTTCAATTATCAATATGCAAAAATTTCTACAATTATTAATTAATATATTTCCCAGAAAAGGGTTCCATTGCAATGCTCATAGCTGTCTAAAACATTATATATTTCATACAATTGCACTGTTAATTACTGTTGAAATATTTGTACCCTAATTTAAAAATATATATTTATGAAAACTGAAACACACGGGCACATACATGTTTTTTTATGATGAATGTTTTGCAGTGTCCAAATTTTTACTCTAGTGTTATTTCCTTTCAAACTTGTTACTCATATATTTTTCAAATTTTCATATCACTTCAATAGTTGACCCAGTCTACCACCCCAATGACAAATTAAGCGAAATAGCTCGTTAGTGTCATAGCATTTGTAAGGACATCAAGATGATTTGTTTAACATGTTTGCCTTGTGGATTAGCGCGGGAGAGGTCAACTCTAGTATCAAACACTTTTTGTAAAGACATGCATATACATATATATAGTCGTTTTTGCCATTATGAAACATTTTGTCATCTGTCATTTATATATACACATCTTTTCTGTCTACATATCAACAATTTATTGCATGCTTGATTTTTTTTACGTCCATTCTGCTTCATGCATAATCAACCATTTACAGCGTAGCTTCAGACAGAAATTTTGAAGCCTGATTATTTGATATCACGTTTAACTCCCACTTCTAAAATGATTTCTTAAAGTGGCATGAGCTGCCAAAATGTTGATATTTTGACGTTATAACAGAATGTTGAAATTCTTGATTATTTTTCTCAAGGCGTATAATTCAGAAGCTTTTTAGTGCTTCTAGTCTCGAAAATGCACGATAAAGTATTGTTTTGGACTAACTTTGGCTTAGAATGAATGAATGGTCGTCCCAGTTATTTAAATTTTGTTTACTTTTCGAAACACGTTTTCGGTTCCTACAGACCACATACTGTATGGATTTTCCTTCTTCCAACGGCAATCATTTAGTTTTTCGATGGCCTTCAAAGCCTCTTACTGTCGTGACAATCAAAAATTATGGCAAAAGTGTGAATTTTGGCAGCTCATGCCACTTTAACTAGAAACTAATGTGAGTGAATTGTTAACTTTGGGTCCTCGTGATCGTAAACGAAGGTGTCCGCATGTAATTGAGATTAATTATGAATAAAAGGTGGGAGGGGAGGGGATATGCATATCTGTTTTAGATCTGCCTTGAAAAATATTCTGTACCTCTTTTCGTATATTTCGAAAAACCTTTTGCTTTACATTCAGATGCCCTGAAACAACTTTTTTGTTACAACAACAACAACAAAAGGCAAATTTCTCTTTGTATAGATTAGTATTTTTAAAATGCTTTCTTAAGATATTGTGAATAAATGTACTTTATATTGTCAGGATTCTTCAGGGTTAACAAATATTTTTTGATCTTGTTTGAATAACGAAGAAAGTTTTCAGATTTACTCTAGGAAATTTGTGAAAGATCTAGTCAATTTGTTTAACGAAATATTTTGAATTTTGTCTTCTGAAATTCTTTTTCCTCTCCCGTCGGACTTGCTATGAAAGGGCCGGGTAAAAATAAACATATTCCTGTCAAAAGCTGCAAAAAATGACGAGAAGTGCCTATTAAAATTGCCTTTATTTTATCTAAAGCACACATGCATTGTCAACACAATTAACTTTCCTGGGGGCTGTTTGTCAAAACACGCCTGTCGTAAATTTACGGCTGGTTGTAAAATGATTTTGCCATGACTGTTAGGCTTTGCATTGGACTTATGTCTGGCGTAAATGTGTTGACGACCATTCATTCTATTTCTAAGCCAAAGTTAGTTCAAAACAATACTTTATCGTACATTTTCGAGACTAGAAGCACTAAAAAGCTTCTGAATTATACGTCCTGAGAAAAATAGCCAATAATTTCAATATTCTGTTTTAACGTAAAAATATCAACATTTTGGCAGCTCATGCCACTTTAAAGATGTAAATTTAGCTGTGATTGGGTAAGACCATTATCGATTGCTAAGTTTTTCTCATCATCTCGGAAATATGAGAAGAAATGAATCTTACAGCTCAATTATCTGTCAAAAAAGTACTTTTAAATTCCTTGCTGCTATTGTTATATTTCAGCAGTCATAATCGCATGCTCAAAAAGACAAATGTATCCACTGCAGACAAGTGAAGCCTTTCATTCTTCAATCCCAAGCACCAACATTCCACGATTCATAAACGTGCTCATTCTTTCCTACACGATTTTGTTGTAGTTTATATCCTCTTTTGTTTGATAATCAGTAACTACGATAGTATTCAGGTCTCTGACTTACTTGTATGAACACATATCTGAAAATTTTAGTGCTCAAATTTTGACAATGTGCTACTACCAAATTTCTCCATGTGCAGAAAAATGTGATTGGTTCTATTCTGTATAAAGTCCACTTCCTCTGCATTGGCCTGTGTGGAAGATTCTCCATCTGGCCAAAGTAAAATAGCCTTGAGTATGGCGTAAAACATCTACCTAATTCGTATCCATGCTCGTTTTTGGTGAGGGTGTCTAATTCTGAACAAAGTTTGATTACTCAACTAACTTCCGATCCTGCACCCGCCCCCCCTCCCCCTGGCTCCGCCTAGCCACCCGTAAAAAATGGTTTCTAATGAAGCAAAATGTTTAAATTGTCTTTGCAAGAGTAGGCGAGTAGCGTGTCTAACTTTCGGCAGTCTGCATGCCATCGTAAAGTAATATTCAAGGCTTATCTCCTTCATGATAATTCTAAATTTGCCACAACATAAAATGAGTGTTTGCCCAACAGCTCAAGGTTTTGAACTTTTTAGGCACATATGAACAGTATATTATTATTTGTATGATTTCTAGGTTGTGACTTATTCTATATATATATAATTTTTAATTATCATTTTAATTATTTTTATTTTGTTGTGATTCATCTGAATTGAACCCTTTGTTTGATGTTTAAACAAGGTAGCAGTTCGGCTTATTTTCGGATCATACTTTGGGCAAAATCTTCATGTATGTAACTAAAATATAAAGAGGACCTGGTTACCTCCCCTTATGCTGTCATTCTTAGGAAATAATCTAACTCAAATTAGACAAATTCTGTTATATTAATGGCCTTAAGCACCAATGTGGTTTCTATGTTGCTGCCTTAACAAATATGCACACTTTTGTCCAAATAAAGGGATGCAACTCTGGAATACTTACCTCCCTTTGTGATAAACATTATTTCTGTCCAAAGAATTTTTAAGGTTATAGGTGTTGTGAATCAGATTTTTGTAGTTTTTACAAAAATAAAACCTGTTTAGCTGGTTTTCTAAACAGCAATCTGTTTAAATAAATTTTTGTACCTTATAGTTTATTTAATTGTGCCTTAAAAGCAATATCTCTCTTGTTAAATATAAGCTCTAAGAAAATTTATTTTTTTTGAGTCTAACTTAAGTCAAAATTTACATAATTAAATGGTAATTAATTACTGAGTATATAGCTTGTTCATACAGGAGCTGACTTACTGACAAAAGAAACTTATACTTAACAAAGATTTGTTAATTGTTCTTTACTTGAGGGTTGAACCTATGTCTTTGCAAATTGGATAGATATGTATTTTTATACACAAATATTTCATGTGAATTAGTTAATGTGATTATATGTTATGGAATTGTGGTTGTGATTTTTACTGGAGCTCAACAACCTTTTTTGTATCATAACTTTTCCCTACTATTTTAATATCATAATTTTACAGCTTCCCCTGTCAATAAAAATTGGAAAATTTTCTGACTGGGTTTTCACTCTGGCGACCTATGTGGGATGGTTGCCAGTTACCAGCGGAAGGTCATGGGTTTCCTCGGGGCACAGAGCCCGGTTTCCTCACACAATAAAACTGGCAACGCCGCCATATAAGTGAAACAATCTTGAGCGCAGCGTAAAACAATCAATCAATCAATCTCCTGTCAATCCACAAAAAAGTTGTGTTTCATAGTACATAAGGGACACTGGGATCCTTTATGTTCAGTCAAGTATAATGTCATATGCTGAACACTACACCCAAATATTGAAATATGCGACTAAGTGGGTGTAGGGAGGAAGGGGGGCAGGGGGGTAGCATGGGGTTGGGTAGTACTCATAAGCCTTGCTTTAATACACAGCAGCCTAATATTATATAGCTTTTTAGTCCCTCTAGTATTTAAAGTGTCCATGCATTTGCCAGACACATTAGAAGCTATCTGCAGTTTGGAATTATTTCAATACATTTTTTTTAAAATGCTGTGTTTATTCAAATAAGGGGGGGTCGTCTGAATGTTTCATTAGATTTAAAGAGGCTTGGGCTTTCAAAATAAAAGTTGGCAATTTCATTATTTGGTTATAACAAGCAAGTATCAATATTGTTGGCCTCTCCTCTCATTTTATATAATATTCTTGTCTTTGTCCATATCTCTAGAAAACAGTAGGTGTTATTCATCTTTGTAAATTCAAAGTGTGCTGGAAAAGTGTACATAGTATAGATAGCAATGTAGGCCACTGTTTTCATTTCTTGTATGTTTTTTTGTAATTATTGTTATGTAATCGTCACTAGTGCAAGCCTTACATCTGTAAGCAGTGTGTTTAAGTTACCTCCCCTTGGAGTTATCCCCCCTTGTAACTATGTATAAAGATCGATGAACGTGATATTATACAATATAACAACTTTTGTTTTTACATAAATCAATAAATAATATTGCTACTTTGAATCATTTTTGTGTTGACTTATTTACTCAAGCTGCATTATACCCTTCATAGGTTCCCAAGCAAACATCTTTGACTAGCTCACGTCTGGGGACATTTTTCAAAACATGAATGCCCAACAATGGAGCAACATAACATTAACAAAGTGGCATGAGCTGCCAAAATTCACACTTTTTTCATAATTTCTGATCGTCACGACAGTAAGAGGCTTTGGAGGCCATCGAAAAACTAAATGATTGACGTTGGGATGAAGAAAATCCATACAGTATGTGGCCTGTACGAACTGAAAACTGTTTGAAAAGTAAACACAATTTAAATAAATAACCATTCATTCATTCTAAGCGAAAGTTAGTACAAAACAATACTATATCATACATTTTCGATACTAGAACTTAGAAGCACTAAAAAGCTTCTGAATTATACGTCTTGAAAAAAATAGCTAATAATTTTAACATTCTGTTTTTACGTCAAAATATCAACATTTTGGCAGCTCATGCCACTTTAAAGGATGGGAAATCTCTAGAAATACATAGGCCTACAGATCGATTAACTTTGATAACAGCCATCAAAGTAATTAACACATCTCAGCTTAACTACCGCCAGTGACCCTCAAGCTAATTAAAACAGAAATAAGTATGTCCTTTCAGTGGCTTAAATGTGTGGCCATTTTCCCCACTTCAGTTTACTTTAAGGTCCGTTCTCACTGTGCAATTTGTTGTACCGACTTGTAGGATTCGATTAAAATTCATGCTTTTAATTGGTCGATAAGATTTGTCAACCAATCAAATGCATCCATTTGAATATCAAGCTACAAGTCGGTGCGACAAATCGCAGTGAGAACGGGCCTTAAAGATTATGTGATGTTCCACAGCTCTGCTATTTTTAGAACAATAGGCCTAATGATGTATTTTTGCCACTCTCTAATGTATGATGGTAGATTTAGGCCCAAATAAACATGGCAACAAACTTAAAGGGGGAAAATTTTGGACCCTTCCTCTCATAACCATTGTGACACAAGTAAAATAATGCATTTAGTCCTTTGTGTCGCTTAAAAACCGCCAGAAATGCTCCTTTAAAGTGGCATGAGCTGCCAAAATGTGGATTTTTTGACGTAAAAACAGAATGTTGAAATTATCGGCTATTTTTCTCAAGACGTATAATTCAGAAGCTTTTTAGTGCTTCTAGTCTCGAAAATATACGATAAACTATTGTTTTGAACTAACTTTGGCTGAGAATGAATGAATGGTCGTCCGGTTATTTAAATTTTGTTTACTTTTCGAACACATTTTCGGTTCGTACACGCCACATACTGTATGGATTTTCCTCATTCCAACGCCAGTCATTTAGTTTTTCAATGGACTTCAAACCCGCTTACTGTCGTGACGATCAGAAATTATGAAGAAAGTGTGAATTTTGGCAGCTCATGCCTCTTTAAATGCATGGGATTTGCTCTGCGTATTGTCCTGTATACTCTGATGGTTTGCTAGTGGTGGATTTGCTTGTTGGAGGTTTGCTTTAGTTTGGGATTGTGTGGATTGCTGTACCTGGAACTCTTCCACATACCTTGACCGAGTGAAATATTCAGTTGAATTTTTCAATTTGTATTTGGTCTGAGTGAGATGGAGGAGGCTAGTGGCATTTTAGCCACACACAGGTCTCTCATCCTGTTTTATATGGAAGCCTATTAGTGCCAGGGAAAAAAAAAAAAAAAAAAAATTGTTTTAACGAATTTCTTGAGTTACTAAAAATAGAATCTAAAAATAAAATTTGTTTTAACGATTTTCTATGAGAAAAAAATCGTTTGAACAAATTTCTTGAGTTATTTTTAGCCGAAATAACAAATTTCATGAACTACTAAGAACAGAAACATCTATACATAAAAATTGTCATAACGATTTTTTTTGTTGCAAAAAATGCTTGGAATGGTAATGCTAACTTCCTGGCCGGCAAAGTAAGTAAAACTATGGAAGCATATTACCGTACTATTAGTGCAAGGGAAATTTTTTTTAGAAAAAATCGTTTTAACGAATTCCTTGAACTACTTAAATTAGAATCTAAAAATAAAATCCTTTATTTTGATTTTCTTAAAGGGCTTAAAATAGAAACAAGAAATTCGTTATAACGAATTTTATTTTCAGATTCTTTTTTTAGTAACTCAAGAAATTTGTTTAAACGATTTTTTCTACATTTTTTTCCCAGGCACTTAATATAATTATAATACTAATAGGCTTCCGTAAGAAGAATAGTGGCATGTTACTAGCATTGCAAGCATATACGTAGTCGCTCTAAGCCTGCGGTATATGGTAAAGCTTGCAATGCTAAGTGGCATGTTAGATTAAACAAGAGTTTAAGAAACTCATAATACGCCCGCAAGGGTAAATTCATTGTAGCACACTATCTTAATATTCAATATTAAAGACATGCTTTAAACAGAATTTTGGCTGGTAGAATCTTTTTAGTATTTGACAGATCACATACCTATAAGCTGCTACCTATATCTGAAAGTTGTACCAAAGCTACTTGCAAAAGTGTCTACACTACATATAGGCATACAACAGCAATTTCATTTAATTACAGATTAAACAATAGAAAGAAGGTCGCAATTCATTTGGTCATCTTGGTTATCAAATAAGTTGTTTGGAAATAACTAAGCTATTCTGTGAAACCACAGACAGAATAACAGCCATTTCCTATATTACTGAATGTTTAAAGGCTGGGTGACTGTTTTTTGTCAACACATATAGCAAGACTCCAATTTACTGTTAGTACTAGACACACCGTCTACTCATAAGATAGTTATAACTGAAAAAAAATTGATAATCCATGCAATAAGTACCGACATACTCAATGCTAAAAGGCTGGTGACTATTCTGGTCGCCACAGATATAGAGATCCCAATTCAATTTTGGTACAGGACACATCATCTAATCATAAGCTTCATATATTAGAAGAAAAAAAATTATAATCCATGAAATAATTCCGGAGTAACTCAATGCCAAAAGGCTGGTGACTGTTTTGGTCGCCGCAAATATCAACACTCCAACTTCATTTTGGTACAGAACACACCATCTACTGATAAACCAGTTATAATTAAAACAAATTTAAATCCATCGAATAGTTCCAGAGTAACTCAATGCCAAAAGGCTGGTGACTGTTTTGGTCGCCGCAAATATCAACACTCCAACTTCATTTTGGTACAGAACACACCATCTACTCATAAACCAGTTATAATTAAAAAAAAATTATAATCCATGGAATAGTTCCAGAGTAACTCAATGCCAAAAGGCTGGTGACTGTTTTGGTCGTCGCAAATATTAAGACTCCAACTTCATTTTGGTACAGAACACACCATCTATTCATAAGCCAGTTATAACTAAAAAAAATTTCAAAATCCATGCAATAGTTCTGGGTTTACTGAATGTCAAAAGGCTGGTGACCGTTTTGGTCGCCGCAAATATCAAGACCCCAATTTAATTTTGGTACAGAACACACCATCTATTCATAACCTAGTTATATCTGAAGAAAAAAAATTAAATCCATGGAATATTTTCAGAGTTATAAGTGCCAAAAGGCTGGGTGGCTGTTTTGGTCGCCAAAAATATTGAGACTCCAATTTAATTTTGGTACGCGACACACCGTCTACCCATAAGCTACATATATCAGAAGAAAAAAAATAAATTCAGACAATAGGTTTTAAGCTATGGAGCGGACACGAATTCGGGACGGACAGACGGACGGACAGACGGACGGACAGACGGACAACGGTATACCAATATACGCCCGCTTTAAGAGCGGGCGTATAAAACGTAGGTATTGAGACAGTTGTCGGAAATGTTTGAAATGCAAACCGTAAAAAAAAAAAAGAAACCAAAAAATAAAGACTGAAATACAATGAACTATGTACGTGGAATGGATAGGTCTAATTTTCCGGCTTGGATCTGACTTTGTAAAAAGTGGCGCCATTGCTAAGGGATGAGCGCGTGCATGACCCATCTGGATCGATATGCACCAGCTCTTAGTAATGGCGGCATTCGTCGCAAATCAAATACCATGTGACCTCCATTCCAAGTTGAACTACTGTTGTTGTTGTTGTTGTCCCTACTTCCGGAAAGGGATAGAAAGAATTGACCAATAGACTTATCCCTATAGGAGAACTGAGCATCCATATTGCTTTAGCAATCATTGGACTCTTCCGGGTGTTGTCAAAACATATTCTTTCTGCTGCGACAAGCATGGTGTTAGATGGTTCAGGATGACTTGATTTTACTCCCTGGATTATAGACCTTAGTCTGATACAGGTTAGTGGATAGATTAGTGCGTGAGACGGAAACTGGGCATGTTTTGTGTGAAGAGGTAGGCGGTGCTCTTCAGCTCGTTGTCGTTCCAATCTGACACTGACAGTGACATTAATATGGAGTTGTCAACTTATTATTACCACCACGGCACCAGTCTGTCCCAGTACGGTGGCTCATCTGGAGGTGACAATAACATGATGTAGGCAAAGCATAGATGCGAACGCGATGAATATTCCCTAGGCTATATGTATAAAAGATGGGCTTCCCTAAAAGATGTTTTCTTTGAACTTGAACTTGAAGTGAAGTGATCACTGACTGTGACACTAAAAACACTTTCATTTCAATAATATTAATATTAAATTAAATAAATATTAAAGTCGCCGATCGTTGGGTTGTAATCCGTGGAACGACGGAGAACAGGTTGGGGAAAGTCGCCGATCGTTGGGTTGTAATCCGCCGAACGACGAATAACAGGTTGGGGAAAGTCACGGATCGTTGGGCTGTCCACCGTTAGCTTGAAATCTGGCGAACGACGGAGAATAGACCCTTGGTGGATAACGTTTGAACAAAAATCACAATTTGTTCTCATCTGCCCTCACTCACAGTTTTGTCGAACTATCGAGTTCTACAACAGTGCATGTTCCAATCTTAACCATAGCATCATATTTTTCGCCCAACAAAAGCATCCTATTTTTCGCCCAACAAAAGGGGCTGACCACGTGAAATTTTGGGATGGGAAGAAATTGTCACTCTAGGATTAATAGTATAGGTATCATGAATGTTTCATCACTCGTACAGTACTTTCCTTGAGTGCTTGTCAAAGTTGACATTTTTCTTGCAACTCGAGTTATGCCTATTTCAACTGCAGTCTTCGCTATTTTGGCCCTACATGTAGTCTCATCATCATTAGAGTTGTATTCTCCTCTAGAAGTACCGACCGCCTCCGCAGCTTCATTCGCTGTCTCCTTAATGTCAGCTTCTTCAAGTTTTGCTGTCCTGCTGGGTTGGGAAGCCCATTACGAATCCCTTGGCTCTAGCCCCAGGTGACTATCCTGCCATTCTGTTGTATAGTCACAGATCGGTGCCATTTGGCTCTGTAGGACGGTTCAAAATTTTGGTCTTGTAGCTTTATTAGACCTTTCTATGATTAAATAACATACTTTATTGACTGTTTAGGTGTCCTGCTTGCATTCCCAATGGTAAAAATCCAAATAAAACTTTAAATACTCTTTTCATGGTCCATTTTGACCTACGATACCCCTAAACATATCTGATGAAAACAAAATGGCGACCGCTAGTTCTGTATAAAGTACTGTGGTTTCGTATAAAATTTGGCACAATACACATGCGCACGCATGCGCTCCACGGTAAAATTTCAGTCTGAGATACGAAACGGTGACAATCTCCAGAAATTAACGGTCGCCATATTAGTTTGACAAAACTGTTTTAAACGATATCGTAGGTCAAAATGGACCATAGAAAGAGTTGTTAAACTTTTATTTGGATTTTTACCATTGGGAATGCAAGCGGGACACCCAAACAGTCAATAAAGTATGTTATTTAATCATAGAAAGGTCTAATAAAGCTACAAGACCAAAATTTTGAACCGTCCTACAGAGCCAAATGGCAACGATCTGTGACTATACAACAGAATGGCAGGATAGTCACCTGGGGCTACCTTGGCTCCTGTTAGTGTGATTTTAGTTCACGCAGATTCTGTGTACTTTACTCAAGCCAGTCAGACGGAGCCTATCAATTCTATATGAAAACTAAATTCTTGCGAAAATTGGGGTGAAAAACAAACGAAGAATCGAAGCCCGATTACAACAACAACAATCAGTGTCTGTTAACTTAGTGATTGGATTACCCTCTGGCTCATTTCAGGCCCTTTAATCAGTGGTTTACACTCAAAAAATATCTGCAGGCTTTTACATGTTGAGTTCCTTTTACCCGATCGTCAGTCTGAATTTCTCAGATAAAGTGCGTAAAATTATCACTTACACGACTGAAATATTAGGGCACTTATGCGCATGTTCAGGTTACGGGTTTATTTACATTGCGGGTACTTGATAAATATAACTTTCAATTGCAAATCAAAAATACTAAATGGTGTCAAAACTTTCCATTTTTGGTGAAAAATAGAAAGTTCCTGACTTCTTCCGTCTGGGAAAAATACAGAAAATTGCCCACTGTTTTTTATGTAAACAGTATTCTGGATTTTCGCGGCAAGTGCGCTTTTAAGAATTATGTACATGTCAATCAGATATTTTAATTCAGCTATCCAATTGGCCCTTTTTGAAGTCAGTAATTTGTAGAGAATATCAAATTTTCATTTCTTTGAGTCTCCATGGATAGTATCATACTAAACATTCTGGAAAAACCAAGATTTTAAATTTGTCCAATTTCCTGGACCCTGATTTACTAACGCCAACATGTCTACTTTTTTTAAAAGCAAAGATTTTTTTTTTTACTGAAATCTGGTAAATTACTGGACTGATAACTGAACCCCATCGGGTTTACTTCTTTTTTAAAGCAAGCACATTTTGTTTTACTGAAATCCGGTAAAACTACTATGCGTGACTCAAACAAACTTATAAAGTGTAAAATCCTGATTTTACACTCCCCTTGTTTAATTTAGGTCATCAAATTTAGGATTGCCACACTGCTGAAGATTATTGACCTATTTCCTACAGCGTGTGTTTACCTAGTCCTACATGTAGTTATACATCACTCAGTACTATAGTTCCATATATGACAACCTGATCAGTTTGAATAATATAAGAGGCTTTAAATTTGGGGTGTGAGTCCCCATTTTTATACCACTTTAGTCTTGAGCAGTGGCACAAATAGGAGGGGATCAAGGGCCACTGGCCTGCCACCGCCAGATGCTGCCTCCCTTTAATTGGAATGAGTGAGATTCTAACAGTGAGGGATGATTTAATACCAGGGACTGATCCAGGGAAAATTTGGGCATACCAATTCGGTTCAAAATGTTCCAACAATAAGACAAAAACAACATCTCTGGCCCAAAATTCAACATTAAATGCTATTTTGACATTAAAATCTGTTGGTTATAAGAATTTGGGCGGATTTTTTGCTTGTGAGTTTGGGCGCCCATACAGGTATTAAAATGTCTCTGGATCAGTCTATGAATACATGTACATTTGTAACATTGTCACTTTTCTTCAATTCAAAGCTGTGGGATGGTTGCCAGTTACCACCGGAAGGTCGTGGGTATCCTCCGGGCATAGAGCTTTCCTCCCACAATAAAACTTGCAACGCCGCCATATAAGTGAAATAATCTTGAGCGTGGCGTAAAACAATCAACAATCAGTCAATCAATTCAAAGCTTTACATGATATATTTTCATATGTCACAGTCAAACAAAAGAAGCTTTGATAATTCCATGTAGCTTAAAGGTTATTGTAAGATGAATTTGCATGTACATACATACATGTACATGTATTTGGATGTCGTTGTTGTAAGTGCTTTGATAGCAGTACTGGAGGCTGGTATTCTGTAATATGCATTTATGCATATGATTTCTTATATTGACTGTACATGTCTTATAATACAGGTCGCCAGACAGATTTGCCAATATAGGTTAGGAGTCTCCCAAACAGATTAACAATTATCACCTGTCATTAATATACATCTCACCTGGCCAGGTAAACAATTAGTAGCATTCTCTGATCGGGTGTGCTTATGTGGGCCCTTTTGCCAACTCAAATTAATTTGAGATGATATAAATTATATGTGGGTTTAGATCTTCTGAATATATATTTTATCAACGGAATCTTAGAGTGAAAATATATATCTAGAATAGACAGGTTATCGAGAAGGAAGAACATAGCAAAGGCAAACATTTCTATACTAAAAAATATATTTTTAAACAGTAAAACACACGGCAACGGACAATTTTCTTGACTAAAATTTATGGGGTTCAATCTCAGTCTACCAATGTTCTTGCCATAGTTAAGATGCAAACCCATTGTCAATGTGTTATAAAAAGATTCCAGAAAATTCTACTGACCAAGGCTAAGCTCCTGTCAGTTGTCAACCTAATGAAATATCATAGGTTTGGTTTGTTACAACAATTTATGGGGTATTAAGGTCGAAATGATATACCCCTTTTTGATACAATTAGAAACTTGTCTCCATGGTTATTTTAGACAAGAAGATTTTCTCTCTGCCCGTGTGTTATAGTGATCATAAATATATATCATTAGGTTGAAGACAATCAAGAGTTTGGCGTTAGTCAGCAAATTTTTTTCTGAAATACTTTGTTATATATTCACAAAATTGTACAGATCTTTACAGCTTCGGCAAGAAGCCGGATAAACTGAATTTAAACAAAATATGATAATGGGAAAAGAAAGTTAAAATACGTGATTTGGTTCCTACATGTACAGGTAGAGCCTAGAGGACAGGCAAGGGAGTTTAGTCCGGACTAATAGATCTTTCAAACTCTTGTTCTTTTGATATTGTCACAACGATTGGTTGTTGGCTCAGAGGTCGAGCCGTTTTACTCTGACATTTAGATCTTCTGAATATATTATTATATTTTCAACAGAATTGTCTGGATATAGCTATAATAGAATCGTTATCGAGAGCGATGAAAGTGTTGTATGCAAACATTTCTGCTCTGAAAAGTATAGATGTGCAAACAAGGGCGTCAAGGCTTTAACAAAGCATTCACTACAAAATCTAAAATGTCTCATAATATAATTTTTAGAGTGATGTCATTGAAGTGGCATGAGCTGCTAATTTACTACTAGGAAAATTTCATTAAAACAGAAATAGCTAATTGTTGGGTATTTTTATGTGACGCCACAATGACAAGGTGGTAGAGAGTCAGGTGGTAGTTTATGCAGAAACTGCCATTTATTTTTTATGACTTTCCTACAAGAAGCTAGATGGTTAATCATTCTCAGATGTGCACACCTTACAACTGGCAATATGATTGGTTTATTTGACCTACATGTAAATACATTGTACACCAATAGCAGGTTAGCATACCAGGAGCCTGTTTCACAAAGCGGCTTAGCTGTATTTTTTGCGTAACTTTCATACTAACGTATCTCTATACAGTATGGATTGCTATGGCAGTTACGTGAAAACTTACGCTACGCCGCTTTGTGAAACAGGGTCCTGGTGTGCACATGTCCAGTCACTTGACATCTGAGAATAATTGACCATAGCTTCTTGTTGGAAAGTCATAAAAAAAGATCATGTTTTGGGACCAGGTAGATATTGTCTTTAAGATGAAGTATATTGTATTTTACCTGAAGTGTTCACTTTAAGTGAGAGAATATGGTCAAACTTGGACATGCACCACCTGTAAACAGTGACCAACTGACTTATTAAAAGCGGCCACCCAACAAAATCACGTACTTAAGTGACTGTATAGAGCTTCCACCTGTCTGACGTGACTAGATGTCAAGCTGATAAAGTATAATACAAAATACTGTTACATAATTCAGCATCCATATTGGATTATATAATATTCTGTTATAGTGTGAATCATCTTTTATCTTGACCCGATCTCAAATTATGTATCTTATTGACAGAGGATGTTGTAAACTATTGATGACATCATAACATGGCAGACCTATGGATTATATAATATTCCAATTTACTATGTACATGTAGCTTCAAAAGTGTGGATTTAATCTTAAAAATTCTTTCAGAGTACAGTATGTATATGCCTTGGACAGCCAGCATGCGGCAAACTGTTTATGAAGTCACAGGTTGTATAATATGTCAGCCATATTGCATTAGGCCGTAATATTCCCAGGCCTCGAATTTCAGATAATTTTGGGCACCCATTTTCAGGCCACTTTGGTTATTTTTGGCCTTGCCTCTATCAAATAACCTGGAGAGAAAAATAGGGCACCACTGCCAAAAAGAAGGGCATGGAGGCAAATGGCCTCTGTGCCCTGGTTAAATTCGAGCCCTGTATTCCCATATGCTTTTTACCCCGCTATCATTCTGATGGAGGGCTATTCAAATCGCTTTTCCGTGGTCCGTCGTCCGCCCGTTAACTTTTGGCTTGTTACCTTTATTCCAAGAAAACTACCAGTCCAATCTTAATCAAAGTTAACATACATGTACATCATCACCCTACATGTACATGTATATGGTCTAGTTGTGCATTGTACATTTTCATGCTATTCAATATGGCCACCAGGGGGCAATATTGTTTTTTTCTGTTACCTTTATTCCAAGAAAACTACCAGTCCGATTTTCACCAAACTTAACATACATCATCACCCTATGGTCTACTTGTGCACCGTACATTTTCATCTCATTTGCATATTCAATATGGCCGCCAGGGGGCGATGTTGTTTTTCTTTGTTATCTTTATTCCAAGAAAACTACCCGTCCAATATTCACCAAACCTGGCTCACATTATCTCCCTATAGCCTTGTTGTGTGCTATACATTTTCATCTCATTTGCATATTCAATATGGCCACCAGGGGGCGATGTTTTGCTTTGTTACCTTTATTCCAAGAAAGCTACTTTTCTGATTTTGACCAAACTTGGCCCACATTATCTCCCTATGATCTAGTTGTGCACCCTAAATTTTCATCTCATTTGCTTATTAAATATGGCCACCATGAAGCAATGTTTTCGAACCAATGAATGAAACTTATTATCATTATTCCAAGAAAACTACTGACCTGATCCTAACCAAACATGATACACATCATCCCCCTAAGTTCTAGCTGTGCATCGTACATTATCAGCTCATTAGCATATTCAAGATGGCTACCATGTGGCAATGTTGTTTTCAACCAAAATTTCAAGAGGAGCTTACTTTGTAATTTACAATTTAATTTTCCTCAACAATAGTTATCTCCCTTGAATAAGATTTTTTATGTAGGCCCCGATTACTATACCCAGTTATTGCTGTAACAATCTTTAATATGAACAGATAAACGCGGGCGTTAAGATCCCTGTAAGAGATCTCTTGTTTAACTCTTAACTTTGATGCATTCTTGTCAATTTTTGCAGGTTTTATACCTTCTATGCCAGCATAGAATTAAAATTGATGAAATTGAAGCAAATATTTTCTATAATGTAGAGTGATCAGTTGTAGCTGAGGGCATTTACTAAAACCTTGTTTTTTTCATTTCACAGAGCTGTATATATATACGGAGGTGTGAAGGATGCCACCTCCCCCACCCGCTCCTCCGCCGCCTCCCCCAGGACCCCCAAAACCCTCAGGAGGGGGAACTAAGAGTGCATCACCTGTCAATAGAGGCGCTCTTTTAGGACAAATAAATAACTTTAAAGGGAACAAATTAAAGAAAGCAGTCACCAATGACCGTAGTGCGCCGACACTTGGAGGTATGTTCTGTATATTAGCTATCAAGAGTTTGAGTGTGGAAAGCAAAATAAAAAATGCCTCCTTATGTTTTTATTGTAAAATTGAAAACCGTGAATCGATTCCTTTGTTTGGCTCCATGTAAGGGAAATAAACTTGAGCGCTCAAGTAAAACCCCAATCAATCAATCAATCAATGAATCAACCTTAGTTGGAATGCTGGGAACCATTCAGTACACAGTTTTACAGGTACTTTCTATTTATTTCCTACTATTTACTGACCTTACAGTCTATGTAATGGATTAATGTTACCTTAGTTACGGAAAAACAGTAACAGCAGGCTATCGTAAATTATCTGATGTTACCAGGAAATCTTACATGTATGACCGGATATTATTGCCAAGGTTTAGCGCTTACTGCATCAGACAAAATGTTTACATTAATTAATTTTTACATTCTACATGGTTACTTAAGTTTACTTTGCTCGATGTCCCATTCATGTTTAATAGTCATAAACTCCTGTATTCAGGCCATAGGATTTCACGATAACGATATGTTCCGGTAGCCTGTTGTTACTGTTGTTCTAAAACTACGGAAACGAAAATCTCTTACCCATCATGAAAGCCCGTATGTGGTATGATGTATAACAAAACTAGCATCAGTACCGGTTGGTTCCCAGCATTTCAATAATGAATATACGGAACCGATTTAATGTTTCCGACTGACACTGAAATTATATGGCCTGGTTTAATTTTCTGTCTGAAGTGTGATTTTTGTCATTGTGGGTTATACACAGCCTGTCTAATACCTCTGTTTGGAAATAACCCAATCATAAGCCGTATTTGTTTTCTTTTGGGGAATCTCCCTTGAAGGATAAATGGCAAGTTTAAGTCAATGTCTCCTATTTGGTAATCAATTTGAGTCATGTAGCCATATTGGCAACCGCCCGTATGTGGAATAGTTGCCAGGTACTCACCAAAGGTGTGGGTTGCCTCCGGGCAAAAAGTCTGGTTTCCTGCCCCACTTAATCTGGTAATGTCGCTGTATAAGCGAAACAATCTTTAGTGCGGCGTAAAACATCAATCAATGTGTCCCTCAAGTTGTTAATGTTTATTCATGTATGTTGGTGCTAATGTTTTCCCTCAGGGCCTAAAGGGGACGGAAGGGGCGACTCCGGGGCAATAGTTAATCGTTCTCACACAGTGGCTTATTCCCCCGATCGCCCCAAACCTCCTGTACGAAGAAAACCAAGTTTAAATCAGGGTATACCAAGTGTCTGAGTGCATGTTCTTAGTTAAGGCCATCCAAAATATGATTTGGTTTACCGTAAACATACATACGTGTATACCCCAAACAAAATTCATGAGAAATGTACAATCATTTTTAACAGGGTCAAAACTTTCCATTGTAACAAATTTTTGCAGGAACTGTCTTTCGCTTTTTCCTTCTCTTTGTCTTTTATCTGTAAAGAAAGAATATATAACAATGACAAAAAAAGCATTCATACCTACACAGTGCACCTACATAACAGTATTCTTGTTATTATTTGGTTACACTTCCTTGGCTGCGTCCAATCGGCATCCTCTAGAGGAGAACGGTTGACTGAATGGATAAGACAACTGGCATCTATTGCCTTTGATAGCTGCAAGTACTCTGGTACCCGGGTTCGATTCCCGAATTCAAGTCACTCAAAATTGGTAGAAGAATTTCGGCTATTTTTCAAGAAAGTATAATACCCCCCCCCCCTCTCTCCCCCAACAGAATACTGTTATACTCACTTTCTAAAAGACACTACATAAAACTAATTATATCTATTTATGAACACTAACTAATTATATCTAATTTACCTACCAACTTCCTTTTTTTTACGGTAAACATAAATCCTGTTTTGAATGGCCTTGTTCTGGGTTGTTTGTTCTGTGGTATTTCACTGTTGTATTGATATATTCAATTGTATGTGTTATTTATTTAATATTTATATACATTTCACGGTTGGTTGATCACTTTATATATATAGATTATATATTAGCACTATGATTGTTGGCTTTATTTACTCAAAAAAGTGAGTTTATACCTGTATGTCTTATTATAAAATACCTCACCACAATAGGGACTATTTGCCAGATATCAGGAGTTATTCCCCTTGATTTGAAATTTAAATATCATTTGTGAAATTTGTCTTAGAATATGTTACTATTGCATAGCCTAACCAAAAAAAACCTGATGCAATTCATAGACAAGTCCATATGATTACTCATAATTCTCCTGACGATTACTTAATCAAATTCGAAATAGTGAGATTACACCAGGAATATTAACAGAGTTTCCTTACTATATTATTATGTTAGGTGGTTCAGTGGATCCAATAGGTTCAATAACTCTCCGTTCCCCTTTTTATCCGTTAAAAAAAAATTAGGTCATTGAAATAAAGACCTAACATGACTTGATGCTTGATGCTTTCTGTATGACCATAGCTGTTGACCGTGACCGTATCCTTCATATTTTAAGGGGCATGAGCTACCAAATATAGGGGAAATATCGTTGAAGTAGGGAGAGGGGTATTCTAAGTTGCTAAGAACTTGTCCCCAATCCCATTATTATTATGAATAATAAAATAAGTTCAAAACAAAACAAGTATCGTTGAAGTAGAATTAACCAATGTTTGATCATTTCATCAAAAAATACAGAATAAGACCTATTTGTTGATACCAATTAAGGCAGTTATTTAAGCTACAAAACCCTCATCCTTGAATCTTGGCGGTTATTAGCACACTTATTTGGTTCATAGGCATTACTGACCAATACATGAAGATTTCATTTCCTTTAGTTTTTGAAGATAAACGCTGAACTCAGAGTTTATGAAAATCTTTCAAAATTTAGGCAGCTCCAGCCACTTATATGCAAATTTAATCAGGAAGAAATTATTGTTGTATTTTCTGTTCAATTCAGAATTTTTATCCTTATTGTTTAAAGTCATATTTCACTTTGAAATTGCATGAATAAAGATGTTTATATGCCAGCTATATTTAGGCGTATTATTACAGCTGTCCTAGAATGCGGGCGTTTTGCGGTTGCACTCTAGATTTTCTTGTATTAGTCTTAGCAAGCTGTCTTGTGGCTGATCTAGTTGCATTCAGGATTTGTTTGATAAAACTACTACTATTTCATTTTCTGGAAGAGTTGCCAGATACTGGCCGAAGGTTGGAGGTTTTCTCCAGGCAATGAGCCCGATTTCTTCCCCACTTAACCCTGCAACGCCGCCATATAAGTGAAATAATTTTGAATGTGGCGTAAAACAGCAATCAATCAATAAGGTGTGCAGTTAACTTTAGTATTTAAATGCATAACATTTCCTGAATGCAATCATACTTTTTAATGCATGTTCAAATTAAGTTTTTGTTTAAGAGATTGATAGAAGTCAATTTTTAATGTTCCCATTCCACAGAATTTCAATATTTTTGTAGTCAAATAAAATATTTTACAAATCAACAACCCTCTAAAACCAATGACAATCATTACTAAATGTTTAAAGGGGAGACAACTTACTGGGAACAGAGGAAAGCCCACCAGAGTTGTCTCCCCTGATTACATGTTATATAGCAGCTGTTATTTAGATAGTAGGGATTTTGGCAAATTTTTTTCGCTAATCATACATCCAAATCAATCCTTGATCATTTGAATTTGCTTCAGGAATATTTTTCGAAAATTATTGAATCTCAATATCTAGAATTTAATATTTTCACCCTGAAATGGACCTTCTTCCCCTTCTATCAATCTCTGTCTGATATTGTTGGTTTGATTTCGTACATGGTTGTAATTTAAGTTTTTACTGAATTATGAACATTTTATATTTAATCTTTTTATTGAGATAGGATTTTTAATTTTGTCCCTGTTAATTCACTCTATTTTACCTGCAGTCGTTTAGATCTAAATTTTGAAAATTAATGAAAATGCCACCTATGAAACTCAAAAGTAGTTTAAATTAATATGAAATTGACCGACAGGGGGTTCACTTTATGGTCCTTTCAGAAATGGTTGCAAGCAAGTACCCCTCTTCCCCACTTGTTAACGAGTGGAATAATGAAGAGTTTGCCTTAAAACAACAATAAATCAGTCAGTCCTTTAATAAGCTTATTATATCTCTGACAATGCTACTTGTTAATTGGCCTTAGCTATCCTCTGCTGGTCAACCATTATTGATTATTCTCATAAAGTCATATTAAATGTATTCATTATATATGCTGATGATTTGCTGTTATTGAATATATTCTACTACTGCTTTTACATGAATATCAGAAATAACAATTATATTGCTAAATTTCTATTTTGATTTTAATAGTAAATTTGTAAAAATTCGCTAATTTAATTTTAAATTTTTTTTAGTTTGCCCTTAAATCCTTCAGGGATCCAGGTAACAGCGGATGTTTCTTTCGAGGCATGATAAGTCTAGTTTTCATCCCTGGATAGTAGATACACATTACAAATGCACCCATTCTAATAAACTATTCATCAGATTGGCTGCATTGCAAACATCATGCATACAACTTTATTAATATACTACAAAGTATTTCTGGCATTTTTATGGAGCTAAGTCAAACTCCCGTCTGTCTTCAAACTAATGCAATATCATGCAATACCATTATACCCAACCAAAACCCATGATATATCCTTTTAGGAGTATGAATGAATTGAATTGGTATTGCTGACAAGTGATCTAATAAAATGTAAAATAAGTAGATTTTTTTCGTGTAATACGCAATTGCAATACGCAATTGTAGATGTATAGGTTTTTATTGCCTATAAAAAGTACCATTGATATCAAACTATGACAATAATTTGGATGCTTGTTTTTGACTAGGTGTTAAGTCCAGTTCACCCTCTGGTGGAAGTGGGGGGACCTCTGGTGGCAATGTAAACAGCAGTAGTTCAAGCGGTGGCGGCGGTGGTGGGGCCGGCAGCATGGGAGGATTATTTGCTGGCGGAATTCCCACGCTCCGTAAAACGGGACGACTCCCAGCTGGCTCTGGAGGTAAGTTGTGGACTTTATATTGCTTTCTTTCTCCGCACCAATCATCTGTGGCTCAGTAGAGGGATAAGTCGCTCATGTTGACATGTAAAGGTGTTCAATCTGTGGGTGGCGCTTTAAAAATGGGTACAAATTTTGACATGGTTTTCACTTTATCCTGTTACAAAGTGTAATGATTGACAGCTACCTGCAGGGTTTCACAGAAGTTTACATTTTTGAAACAGTACGGGTATCCGATCAGTTATCGTACACTTTTGCCGGTTTTTCAGTGCTAAAATTTACATCAGTGTTTGCATTGACAAGAAATTCTACAGAAATGAAGCTGGGCTCAGCCGACCTTTGTTTAATTTCTCCCAGGACTCTGAATGAAGTTTTACGGACCGAACATTCACCCGCTCGTCTGCATGTTTTTGTAGAGTGACGGGAACCAGTTATCGTACATCCAACGTTAAAGCTGTCGTGACGTCATTTCTCGTGTTCGAAAAGTCCCCGACACGGCCGCAGGTGACTATTCTTGGATCGGCGGACAAATGTAACTCCACAAAAAGTTGTAATTATATTTGGAGGTTGAAATTTTGCACGAAGATGCCTTGATACGTAAGCCTGCTGTCATCGGCGAGAAAGCTTAATCGCTTGGGTTAAACAAGCATACGTACGTGTTGGGTGTACGATACCCGTAACATTAAGTATTGAGTTATTTCAAAGTCGAGTTAGGTATTTAGTTGCCAGAAATTGAATATTTCCTTGATAAGGATTCAGTTTTTATGGGGTGAATTGAGTTTTTATATGCTCATTTTCAAGTGGCATGAGCTGCCAAAATTAACACTTTTTTCATAATTTCTGATCGTCACGACAGAGGCTTTGAAGGCCATGGAAAAACTAAATGATTGGCGTTGGAATTAGGAAAATTCATACAGTATGTGGCCTGTACGAACCGAAAATGTGTGCAAAAAGTAAACAAAATTTAAATAACCGAGACGACCATTCATTCATTCTAAGTCAAAGTTAGTTCAAAACAATACTTTAAGCTTGACTGACTTTTTTGCTTTAATATGCATAAAATACGCCAATACTCCTGGTTGTCAGGAAACTCGGGGGTTTCCAACCCACCATCTACCAGGGTTGATCTTCTGCCCAGCCATCTTCTCAAGCCAAGGTACATGTAAAATCTCCATGTCCCCATTCCGTGTTTTACATGTACCTTGGCAGACTACTCCACTCCAACCTGTAAATTGAACAGCGCTCACTGGTGAGAATGGCAGAGTTGTCTTTCCTACCCTTACAGAGTATTGGCCAAGGCCCAATCAGCACTAGTTAAACAAAAGCTCCAGGTATATACCGCCGCCATTAAGTTACTGTTCTGCTGGTCAAAGTGTTAGTGTCCGAGCTTTTGATAAGTTGCAAGAAGTTTTACTCGCATCCAATCAAAAGCCCCTGTTTGGTTTATGTGCCGGACCATCATTGAATCAATGAAATCAATTATATTAGACGTTTTGATGGCAGCAAGTGTCCCGACAAATATTGGGTCATTAGTATTTTTAGTATTTTTCTAAATCTTCTCGTTATATGAGTTGTCCCCAAAATGTTGATATCAGCCATATTAGCGAAATAATCTTGAGTTTGGTATTAAACTCAAGGGGAGATAACTGAAGGCATTTCAAATTCTTCACTTCTAATTTTATTTTGACTGAAATTTTTCTTCTTTTTTAACTGAAATGGAAAATAATTAACAAAATCTGTTGAAGCTACCCCTTGTAATTTTTATGCTTTCGGGGGAGCATATAGTCGCAGCTTTGTCCGTCCGTCCATCTGTCCGTCCCTCCGAATTTCTTGTCCAGGGCATATTTCTGGTAATATTGTCAGGATTGTTTTGAAACTTCGCTGCTACATGTATATCCTCATTACCAAGACCTTGTGCAGTGTTACGCTTTTCTCTCCATGACGAGAATAATTTTAGAGTTATTGCTCTTGATTTCTTCAATTTGTCAAATTTTACCCAGACTGCTTGTCCGGGCCATACCTTGGTTAATATTGTCAGGATTGTTTTAAAACTTGGCTGTTATATAGTCATTACCAAGACCTTGTGCAGTGATATGCTTTTCTCTCTGTGACAAGAATAATTTGCTGAGCGTATATCTGCAATGGAAACCCGGGAGCATCCGTCAGTTTTACTGATCATTTTCTTGTTTAAAAACAATTTTATTTTAGAATGTCCTTGAAAATTATCTAATGGCTTTGTACAACAGAAAAGGCAAAATTTGTGTTATATACAGACATTAATGTGTAATAAGTCGAATATTGATTAAGTATATAAATTGCTATAGAGCACAGCTGGGCGTTATATGGATTTATTTTCTGTCTTGTTTGTGTGAACTTTGCTGACACATTTCAAACTCTTGATGCTGTAGTAGGTTGTATTGTATAGAATACCACATCTTTGTATTGGGATATATGTAAGATATCTACCAGTGATTACACATTTAAAACTCTTGATGCTGTAGTAGGTGGTATTGTATAGAATACCACATCCTTGTATTGGGGTATATGTAAGATATCTACCAGTGATTTCCATTTAAAACTCTTGATGCTGTAGTAGGTTGTATTGTATAGAATACCACATCCTTGTATTGGGGTATATGTAAGATATCTACCAGTGATTTCCATTTAAAACTCTTGATGCTGTAGTAGGTTGTATTGTATAGAATACCACATCCTTGTATTAGGATATATGTAAGATATCTACCAGTGATTTCCATTTAAAACTCTTGATGCTGTAGTAGGTTGTATTGTATAGAATACCACATCCTTGTATTGGGGTATATGTAAGATATCTACCAGTGATTTCCATTTAAAAATGTATATGTATTTGTGGCACATGATGAAGTTTGGGTAGTGGGGGAGGTGATGTGGGAGGTAGTGGAGGGGAAAGTATAAAGGGGGGATGAAGGTTTAGGTAGTGAAGGCAGTTGGGAGGAGGGTTTTCTTCAAGCCATGTATGTGAAAGAATTGGCAGGCACTCGCTGAAGGTCAGGTGTTTCCTCCAAGCAATGAGCCCAGTTTCTTCTCCCACTAAACCTGGCAATACAGCCGTATAAGTAAAATAATCTTGAGTGCAGCGTAAAACACCGATCAGTCTTTAAGCTTCAGGCCATACACTTAGTGAAAGGCTTAAAGAAAACCACTGTTATGTTAGCCTGAACTGAAACATTCAGGACTTAAATTGAAATAAGTTATTGATAGTACTGTAGAAACTTATCGGGGCATAATATCCTTGTCTCTGGTGGCTTGGCTGGTAGAGCAATACAAGCCTTTCAGCGATGGAAACATTTGAAGTCTTCTGTGAAAACCCCATTTGTCAATATTATTTTGACTGGGTAGGATTTGATTCAGCGACCCATCGTTGGAAGGCCTGTGTAATAGTGGCTGACAACTCCTCTAAAATTAGGGTACAATTAATTTTGTTTTATGTAGTGCTCAACAGCCACCATTTTCTTCTTTTAGATACATGTAAGTGTCAGTGGAAAGGGGAGAAATCATTCCCTCGCTATGCAAGTCTTACCCCATTTGTGCTTTATAATGTAATTTCAGCCAATAGAAATTATTGAAGAATTTGTCTTCCTGGTTTGACTTTAGTATATTCTGTTTCTATATCACTAAAGTATACAAGAATCATTCATGCATATCAAGACTACATAATATATCTTTATTTTGTGCCAATACTGGTTTCAAAACCTTTCATTGTCTGAGCTGAATTAAAATTGAATCTTTGAATTTGACATTTTAAATTCATTTATCGTACCGGTAAGTGAAATGACTAAACTTTAGTCAGCACTGAGCAGTCAAGTTCTAGCTATTCTCTCTAACTGAACAACCAGCCATAATATGAGTATATAACTTGTTGATCCACTGAATAGCTTGGTATAATGCAATAGCAAATGTACATGTATATTGTGACATACACTGTGTGTCTGCTGTCTGTCTGTGCAGGACTGTCAAATCCTATGTCATGCAACTGTTTACAGCCCTATAGACTTTCAAAGAAAGGCTGGATATGGATGTGTGTCAGTTTTGGGGGGGTATTCTTTAAGACGACAGCTATTGGATAAGAAGAATGTTTAGCCACAGGAGTGTACAGTAAGACAGGCTGGGGCATCTTTTGTACAATCTCTACTTCCCGACACAGACTGTGGGACTCAATTCAACAAGGGACACATAATTTGCAGGGCAATTTGAAATTGTTTTACGAACAGTTTCTCTTCAACATCAGGCACAAGGGCAGTGATATTATGCAATCCTCGGGAGCACAAGATAAAGTAGTACATACAAAGGAATTGTGAGTTTTTACCCTAAACAAACCAAAAACTGTTGAGTGTTCTTCTGAATGATGGTCTTTAACATCAAGATTTTATGCAGGGTAGATTAGAGGCAATATTTAACGTTTCATGAGCTGCCAAAATATTGATATTTTTTCCATAGAAGCAGAATTTAGAAATTATCATTATTACTTTTCACTAGATCTACTACTGAACAGCTTTTTAGACCTACTGGGGCCTCCGTGGCTCAGTAGTTAGAGCGTTGGACGCTCAATCTGAACAGCCTTCCACCAATGGGTCGCGGGTTTGAATCCCACAGTCCCAAAAAAAAAATGAAAAAATGGAACATCATGTGGGATGGTTGCCAGTTACCAACGGAAGGTCGTGGGTTTCCTCCGGGCATAGAGCCCAGTTTCCTCTCACAATAAAACTGGCAACACCGCCATATAAGTGAAATAATCTTGAGCGCAGTGTAAAACACCAATCAATCAATTTAGTACTACCAGTCTCTAGAAAGGAAGTTAAAGTAGTGTTTTAATCTAACTAAGGCTTAAAATGAATAGTTCCTGTTATTTTAACTGTATTTACTTCCCGGACACTATTACGGCAGTTTAGCATAAAGACTGTATGGATTTTCCTCTATACAACTTGAATCATTTTTTCTTTCTATGACTTCAAAAACCTTTCTGTTTCAAACCCCTATAAAGTGAACACAGGGAAACAAAACTAAAAAGTGTTAAGGTACATGTAGGTCATTTTTAAACTGGCGTCATCGAATCACTCAGACCAAAGAAAAATTGAAAAAGTTTAGACTGGATTTTTCACTTGGTCGCCGTACATGTATGTGGAAGAGTTGTCAGGTACTCGTCGAAGGTCGTGGGTTTCCTTCGGGCAATGAGCCAGTTTCTCACCCACTATACCTGGCAGCGCCGCCATTCAAGAAAAATAATCTTGAATGCGGCGTAAAACATCAATCAATCAATCAATCAACCATGAAGAGGGCACACATGTTATGCGAAGTTGAAAAACACTCATGAAGTCAACTGGGATTTGAAAATAGGGAACTTTTTTCAACTGAATTGAGTTTGTTACAGGAAAGGGTTTTATATTAACGGACATACCAGTATGACAGCTTATTTTTTGTTAAACTAAGAAAATGTCTTATAAGCTCGCCCTTTATTTAAACAAGACATACATCTTCCTTGTTGTGTGTGTGTTGAATTACTATATTTACTGAGTGTGTTCTCTTTGTATTGATCTCGAGTGATCATTATTTGATGATGGTACGTACACGTATGTATCAAATAGTATGTGGTACAGAGCGAAGGTGGGGGGTACCGCCCCCACACAAAAACCCAAATTCTAGTATGTGGTTCACATGTATCAATAAATGTCCAAGGGTTTACTGAAAGTGATTAGATCACATTTTTTCACTACGGTCAGTTTGGCGGAGAAGGATATGTATCAATAAATGTCCAAGGGTTTACTGAAAGTGATTTTTTACTATGAACTGGTGCAGAAGGAAATTTTCAAGTTCTCCATTTTCAAAAACAAAGAACTTTTTCATGGATGACAGTTTTGAATCCAAGTACCCCGCACCCAATCTCGTCTCCCTTGGGCAGAATAATAACATGTTGTGATTGCATGTATGTGGTTACATGTTATTGGGGAATGTGTGTGAACATGTTGTTGTAATACATTTGCCGGCTTGGCTTGTCATATTGACCTAAATATTGAGTGATCATTCCACTACTTACTTGTGTGACTGAATCCCACTGAGAGAAATTAAAACTGTTTTAACATATGTGGTATGCGGTTACAGTCCCAATCATTTAAGCCGGCAAATTTTCAGCTGGCCAATGCGCAAACTAGTAAGCGCCACTTGGCGCGAGAGCTGGGTGAGTTGGGAGTACTGATCTATAAATAGGTCAGTGGTTGGGGGGGACATATGATTAGCATGGCGGAGTACGCTGCAGAATATAGTTCCTCACAATTATTCATTTTACGGACATGATTTGAATTCCTTTCTGCTGAAAACTTCTTTTTATGTTTTCCGCTTATAATATCAGAATCGGATGATTAATGTATGTGTTTGTTTATTTGAAATCCGTCGGAAACACGTAGGGTTTACGTAATAGACGGACTTTTCAGAGTGCGTTTGTGGAGTATGACAGCGACTGTTAATTACACCTGTTTGTTTGGTACGGGTTGATTATTGTTCAGCACTAAACAGACCCTGCTTCTTCCACAAATGAAGACGTCAATCAAGTAACGGTGGTTATAGAAAGGCTGCTGGTTATGTATAATTACCATAACTAGTAATATCAGCAGAGTGGTGACGATCTTTAGATTTTGCTTTACTGTTCCCCAATTAACCTCCTGTAGTTTGAACTCCGACTGTGAACATTTGTTATATTGACACTCAAAGATTTGTTTCTCTTTTGGTTTGTTTTTTAAATGCGTGAATATAAAATAAATGCATAGGGTTTAGACAACTCAACAAGTCAATCAATGAATTTTAGCAATGTGTATCGGACAATATGAAAATAAAATATTTTTTTTCGTTCCGTTTAGTCTTTGAATGATCAATATCATTTATCTGTTTTATACGAGTGTTTTTTTTATTCTGACCTAAATACAAGTTGTAGAAACAAACTGAACAAGAATGGTAACTCAGACTTTATCGGCTTAATAAGAGGAAGAAACTCGCTAAAAAGGTAGGCGTTCGCCATCTTGCTGTTGCGACTTACAGACGTAAAGGAAAGATCTCTGCTGGTGTTTCTATAACAACTGTTTTAGCGTATACATATTTTCATCCTAGGCCTTACATTCTTGTTTTGTCGATTGAGCAAGTTTATAACACAGCATTTATTTAAAAAGTAAATTACGATAAACTAAAGTGGAAGGAATCCGGGAGAAAGTTGATGTAACAGTTCTGAATCTTTCAAATAACCCATGTGAAGTTAAACGTCAGAAAATCAGATGATAATCTTTTGTGTTTTTCTCAACAGGTTGTGTTTATCAAGAAGCCGCTCTATTATTTAATCCACAGTTGTTCTTACCGGACAGCAGCGTAATCTGAATATTAAGTTTATGAATGCCATACAGATACTCTTTAAGTGACCTCTTGGGAGTAAAGTAAAGTTTTAATTTGGTGTGCCAGCTGGTGTTGGAGGGGAGGGGGCGGGGGTATTTATGGGCTTATACCTGGTGTTAATCCTGGAGTCTCAACAGCTTATACCTACCATAATTCATTCCTCTTCATATATTAGCATTCTTTTCACTGAAGTTATTGATTTTCTTCTATGCTTTTCACATCAAATAAAAATACTTACTGTTCCTGGTTTCTTCATTATTACAAGGCCGGCATTTAATATACGCCACGTAATGTATATATATATTTATTTGATAAAACACTAGTATGTACAGTCTTCAAATGGTTATTTGATTTAAGTTTATATCAATAAACAACAGATACAAAAATCATGGTGTTATATTTTGTTTAAAGGGGCATGAGCTGCCAAAATTCACACTTTTTTCATAATTTCTGATCGTCACGACAGTAAGAGACTTTAAAGGCCATCGAAAAACTAAATGATTGGCGTTGGAATGAGGAAAATCCATACAGTATGTGGCCTGTACGAACCGAAAACGTGTTCGAAAAGTAAAAACAAAATTTAAATAACCGGGACGACCATTCATTCATTCTAAGCCAAAGTTCGTTCAAACCAATACTTTATCGTACATTTTCGGGACTAGAAGTACTAAAAAGCTTCTGAATTATACATCTTGAGAAAAATAGTCAATAATTTCAACATTCTGGTTTAACGTAAAAAAATCACAATTTTGGCAGCTCATGCCGCTTTAAATGCAGACTCTTTTCCATAGCTGGCTACAGCCATCGTTACAGCTTCTACAATCTGCAGGTTTAGACTCCCCCAGAGGTACGTATTTCAAGAATTAGTTGCTCCTGTTTGTCTTCCATGAGGACAAGGACTGGAAATACAACCAAATATTGTTAAATAGCAGAAGATTAAATGGAAAATATGGAACAAACAATGTCAGCACTCCTGCAGTAGTTGTCTGTCCAGGATATTTTGGTACACTTCCGTGTCCATCATTCTGAGGTGCAGGATATGCCACCTCAGACATTGACCTAAGAAAAACAAAGCAAATAAAAAAAATTATACAATGTCACAAATAACTAAACCTTCTTGCTAGTTGACCTTTTAGAGCATTACTCAGTGAATGCCGAAAATAGGAAACCATACCCAAAGTTAGCGTCCAGATTAGTCCCTTGAATACGTTTACAGGCCCAGACCTGCCGTATTTTAGATTTTTTTTAAGAAAGTCCATACTATAGGCTTCTTATTTATGTCAAAATGATGAATATTAATTGTCCAAATGTAAACTAAGGCTTCACAATATCCGACGTGAATTCTCTGAATCCACAAGCACGAAATGAGAAAGCCGATTTTAACGAAAAAAGCAAACTATTAAATATAGATTTATCATAAAATTATATGGTATACATTTGTTTCAAACCTTGTGTGGTTTGATCACACGAAACGCCCTGCATAGTTGTTCACAACTGATAACCAGAAAATGTTGCGGGCCGCAACTCGGGCGGAAGTGAAGTCCGGCCTTAATAAATCTAAGGAATCATCACGGAAAGTAACATACCGTCGAACGGATATTGAAATACATTTAATATTATAAGTATCATTTTTTAAATTGGAGGAATAAAATATACCCCAAAAACCCAATCCGTCATATTCATTTCGGAATGAGAAAACACACGTGCTTACATACGGTACTATTCTGTATTCAGTAGTCGTGCAGTAAATTGTTGGCTTACGGGGGAATATTTCCATACATCACAGGTCTGTAATTTTACTCAAAAGAAAAACTTTTCTTGTCATATAAAATAATTGTATGTATAATTTACAGCGATAAGATAAGAACGGCAATTCATTTAACGGGTTAGTCTGAACAGTAGGCCTAAGCGAACAATCAGCCATCGCCGCAGGCGTCGCGCTGTGTGGATTCGCAGAAATAACAACTGTGCAGGACTACTTTTAATCACATACATGAGCTAAATCTCACCCCGCTGTGAGAATTTGCGTGATTTTAGGCTACCTAACGCGCAAGTTGGCGCAATAAATTTGCCGGCTTAAATGATTGGGACTGTACCTCCCCCACTTTACCTGACAACGCCGTAATATTAGTGAAATAATCGTGTGGCGTAAAACATCAATCAATCAATCAAGTGCTTGTGAGACTACCTCATTTTTTTGGAGAGTACCTCATTTTTTAGAGACTACTTCATTTTTTTTGGAGACTACCTCATTTTTAATGTGCCTATTTTATTGAGTAGTTAAAACTGAAACAAAGAGACAATCGCTGGTTAAACAAGTTTGTGAAAACAGTTTTTACTTGATTAATGTATGTGGTATGCAGTTATCTCCCCCTCTTAACCTGACAACGCTGTAAATTCGTAATATTAGTGAAATACTCTTGAGTGTGACGTAAAGCATCAATCAATCAATCTATTTAGCTCTATATACAGTATAGCACTTACCGTATTTCTTCTAAATATTCAGCCATTCTAATGGCCTAAATTTTCCATTGAGTTGGACAAAAAATGGAGACGAGGAGTTGTGTTTAAGGATAACCATTTTCACACACTGCTTGGCTGGTCATATTGCCTTAAATTGCCTGTATGGCAAATTTGTCTGGCCTCATTTAGCATATTTCTTTTCTAATGATCGAATCCTTAAGAAGAAAAAAGTGGCTTAATCTTTAGAAGAAATATGGTAATAAAAGTACTTGTGAGATATTTGATCTGGGTTTACAGGACAACGTGATAACGCAGCCATATTATACATGTACGTAATCTATCATGACGTAATCATTATATCATTATACGTAATCTATCTCTGATATTTTTCTTAAATACCGTAGCGTACAAACGTCACAGTCCTTGGGTGGGACCAAGAAGTTCATTTAAAAATCCTTTCGGCGTTTTTTAAAAGTTGAAAACGTTCTGAGTGGATTTTTCCCTTGACCTCTGTATGTGGGAGAGTTGCCAGGCACTCACTGAAGGTCGTGGGTTTACTCTGGGCAATAAACCCAGTTTCCTCCCCCATTTAACCTGGCAACACTGCCATATAAGTGAAATAATCTTGAGCGTGGCGTAAAACACCAAACAATCAATCCATCAATCCAATTTTATTTCCAGACTACAGAGATGTGTTATTTACACTTAAACAAAATACTTTATAGTGGCATGAGCTGCCAATAAAAAAGGGGGGGGGGGGGGGCATTTTTTTGGTAATTATTTTTGATTGTTAATATGAAAGTTTAGCCAGAAAAAGGTTTTCTCTCTCACTTGACCGGCGAAGCCGCCATGCAAGTACAATAATCTTGAGTATGATGCTTACATGTACTTTTGTAAGCTCATATGAGTTACACATGTAACTGTCTTCACTATTGTCAAAAAATTTTCTTTTGGGACATGCAACATGTACTTTGAATTTCAAAATCAAATTAACACGAGTATATTTAAACACGACTTAATTAGCTGTGAACAGATCTATATATAGGGAAAGGGAGTCAAAGTGTACAGGTATGATTAGTTTCTCCTGGAACAGGTTCCCTTCGTTTACGCACCCTTATATCAACTGGTTAATTAAACAGCTTAACATCTTGACAGCGTGTATATTTGGCAGAGGTTTATGGGTTAAACCAGGCAGAGGTTTATGGGTTAAACCTATGTGTTACATGTATCATTCCAGTAGATGATCGGTTGACGTGGCTGGATACACATGTTAACAGGTTTAATGAAGTCATTGCTGATGCTATACTCCGACATTGTGAAGGAATTGCTACTGTAAATCAGGGCTAATAAGCTGGTTTTGGAACAGATGACCCCTGTATACTGAGAGGCTCTGTTATGGGAATGTCTCTTGTGCTAGTAAACCTAGGTTTATAATCTACACCGAAGGGGCGTAAACCATCAATCTGTCAATCATCAGTCTGTCAATCATCAATCCTAATCTTATGTCTGTAAAGGATACCTCTTGGACTAAACACAGCAAAATTTGTTGAAATAGAGATTTCGTCTGATATCTGTGCGGTGTTGAAAATGATGCTGTTGCATTTTTATACGAAGTGTTGATTCTGTTGAACTACATGTATGTGTGTGCTATGAGAAATAATGTTTGTATACTGAGGTCCAGTTTGGTTTTGAGCGCGACATAAAAACCAAAAACAATCAACCAATTTTGTTCAACTCTCCCGGCATTTTCAGATAGTGAAGAACTAGCATTTATTTGTGCTGTTTTCTTGTACTGCTGTTCAGACTTAGGGTTTCACCCCTACATTTTCAGACAGTGTTCAACTGGGATAACTTATTTGTGCTGTTTTCTTGTACTGCTGTTCAGACTTAGGGTTTCACCCCTACATTTTCAGACAGTGTTCAACTGGGATAACTTATTTGTGCTGTTTTCTTGTACTGCTGTTCAGACTTAGGGTTTCACCCCTACATTTTCAGACAGTGTTCAACTGGGATAACTTATTTGTGCTGTTTTCTTGTACTGCTGTTCTGACTTAGGGTTTCACCCCTACATTTTCAGACAGTGTTCAACTGGGATAGTTTATTTGTACTAAAATCTGTACACTTAATTTTGGGGCGTTGCAAGAGACTTAGGTTTCGCCTCTTGAGTTTTTTTTGTTGTGTTGGTTTTTCAGTTATAGCCTGTTACATTACGCTGAGAGTGGAATGTGTAGAATTTTGTACACTACCTCATTTTCGATTGTGCCCTTTTTATTCATAAGTTAAAACTGAAACAAAGAGACGATCGCTGGTTAAACAAGTTCGTAAAACGCACACAGTTTCGTCGACAGATCATTTGTTGTCTGTAATGTTAATTGTATATATTTTGAATGTGTATATTATGTTGATACACGGGGAGAAATGAGTTGGACATTTATAATGTCAATCCCAAGGTCATCATGGAGGAGAAAAAGTAGTAAGTTTGTCAAGGACAGTTTTAGGATCTTTAGTTTTATTGTCAGTGCCTGAAGTTTTCATTAGTTTTCTTACCGCAAAAAGTGGCTGACTTTGTTAACCACACACATTATTGATTTTAATTAAAGGTTTTCTGAGCATTGGGTAATATTTTCTAATTTGCGTTAAGTGTATTATAGAACATGTACTTCACATATCATGAGTTTTAGTTTATTACAACAACTTGTGATCGAGTATAAATGATATATATCCCTTTTTAAAACAATTAGAAACTTGTCACCATGGTTTATTTTAAACAAGAAGATATTCATGAACACTAAAACGCACGGGCACAGGGAAAATCTTAGTGTTCATAAATATATATACTTGGCTTTGTTCTTATCTATCCTGAAATAATTAACCCAAGGCTAGATAGCGTAACCGATAGACTTCCATTGATGAGTGGCATGCTTGAATCCAACTCATAGAAACCTGTTAACGCCACCATATAAGTGAAATAATCTTGAGTATGGCATAAAACATCAATCAATCACTGTATTTTCACCCGACGTATTGAATATAATTTGAGAATCAGACACTGTGAACACTTCTGCATTTGACTATATCTACTACATGTATATTTGAACAATATTTTAACGGCTGTTCTGAAAGAAAAAAGGGACTTTTTTTTGTTTACTGCCAGTGACCCTCAAGCTAATGAAACATACATTGAACTCTACTCTTTCCATCTAAACTAGTCTAATGTTAACAATTTCTTTCACTTTAAAATCTGCTCACTGATCCTTGTACTTTTTACTTTCTCATCACTATTTGAAGTTACATTCAGATTCTTGATGATGGTGAAATACTACATATTTGCACTTATTGACCATTATCACAAACATTTTTTTCTCAAATGTCAAAACTTTTGTCAGTGACTACACTTCTATGTTTAATGAGCGTTTATTAACCGCTGTTGGTCCCATCGCCTTGGTGACCTTTGCTAACCAATTGGAGAAAACGACATGTTCTTAGAATAAGTCATCTTTTTTTTACAGCTTTACCTATATGACCTTTATAATTTACTATTCGTTTAAACAGTATTGTAACTGAGTTCAAGTCACAAGAGCTGCCAAAATTCACACGTTTTTAATAAATTCTGATTGCCTAGGCGATATGAGGGAATATAGTTCATCAAAAAACTATAAAATGATTGATGTTTGAATAAGGAAAATCCATACACTCGGTGGCCGGTACAAACCGAAAGTTTGATAAACAATAATTCTTTTTAGGCCTAAGTTTATTCTTAACCCCCTCACATACCGCATCATGCATTTTTAGACACTGTCGAAGTTTTTTATGATTCTGTGTTAATCTTCAGATGTAAAAAATGAAAAAAAGTAATCAATCTCGGATGAAAGGCTGTAAGTCGACATCCATCCAAAAATGTGCATTTAAGGAGTTATTAGGGAATTCTGACTGTCAGTTAACAAACAACCGAGAATGTGCCACATGTGCAGCCTCAAATGGATTGTACTGTATTACTTGTAAAGTGTGGCATCAAGCCCCAATCAATCATAAACATGTACGCTGAAGGGGACGTAATATACATACAGGCAACAGGGACTGATCCAGGGAAAATTTGGGCATACCATTTCGGTTCAAAATGTTACAACAACAAGACAAAAACAACACCTCTGACCCAAAATTCAACATTGAATGCTATTTTGACATTAAAATCTGTTGGTTTTAAGAATTTGGAAAGATTTTTTGCTTGTGAGTTTGGGCGCCCATACCTGTATACAGGTATCAAAATGTCTCTGGATCAGTCTATGGGCAAAGGGAAAAAGATTTTGTAAGTGTTTGATCCACATTGAAGTGTAATGTTAGAAATTCTACATCTGTATCTTTGTATTTTTCAGCTCCTCCTCAACCCCTCAAGCCGCCGGGTGCGACACATGGTGGATCTGCCGGTGGATATGGCAATAAACCAGTCAACAATAACAACAACAACAAACCAGTCAGTAATGGGCCAGTGAGTTCGAGTGGACCCCCTCCTCCGCCTAATTCTAACAAACCTACAAACAAGTTTGGTGCTCCGGCAGTTGGCAATCGATTTGGCTCTGAAAACGAGAACAATAAAACATCGAATCACATAGACTCAAGGCCTAATCCTGGTGGACCACCCCCTCCACCTCCTGGGAGGGCTGTAGGCAACAGACCACCCCCTAATGCGAGGAGGGCCCCTGGTGGCCCCCCTCCTCCTCCCCCAACAAGGCCCCCTCCTGCAACAGAGAATCATTTAAATGGACGATCATCTAGTGGACATAGAAATAGTATGTCAAAGAATCTATCAACACGGCCTTTACCTCCTCCCCCCGCCCATCCAGGACCCCCATCAGGGTTTGCTGGGGGCGGCAAACCTCCCCCTCCCCCTAACAGAGGTAACCCTCCTGCTCCCCCGCCTTCAAACAGGAATGCGCCTCCCCCTCCCCCAACGAGGACAGTATCAGCAGGATCGGTAACCATAGGGCGAGTGTCTCACCCCACACATCGCCCACCCCCTCCCCCAGCTAGAGGTCCTGGAGCCCCTCCTCCTCCCCCACATCACCCAGCACCACCCCCTCCTCCAGCAAGAAATGCTTCACCCAGACCACCTCCACCCCCTACGAGAGGAGCAAGTACAACAAGTTTAAATGAAAAAGGTAAGAGGCTGTACCGGCTGTTCTTCTGTTAAATTGTCTGAATTTTTGTTTGTTTTGTTTTTCTAAAAAGATTTAATGTAAAACAACCCTCGCAGTTCAGATTTTTACCGCTGCAAAAAGAAAAAAAAGCTGCCACAACATTTTTTCTTATTTTTTGTGTCACATTGTTTTGCAGTACCTTATAAACTACTTGTATAACCTATAGCAGCTTCTGTCAAAGATTCAACTTCGTTTTCAGTAACACTACCTACTATAAGTACAACAAATGGGAACATTACCACAGCAATCGCCGGACTTTAGTTACATTAAAAGCAGTAATTTCAGACAGCAGAAGATCTATGAACGAGAGCCTCGTTTTCAAGTACACAGCGCTGTCAATATCAATACCCCTCTAGGCCTTATTGTTTTTTAAAGTGTAAGCCACAAACTTCGTCGAAAACATCTCCTACAGCAGCGGATTGAAACGGTATAACGATCACAGGCAGTCATCCCCGGTTTTTGCTGGACAGTTTTTTCAAAACAAAAATTTTATAGGGACTTCGTCTGCAGCATTTTTGATTGCAGCGGAAAAGCAGTTTTATGACGGCAATCTCTGCGGCATTGCCGACTGCCGTGGTGAATAGACCATTTGCCAGTTTCGCGCTCAACAATGACATGACGTTGTGTTGCCAATCTTAGACTGGACAAGCCCAGCGTCCAATTAGACTTTAGTCATATTCAGTCGAACTCCCGTTTCATGCAAGATAATTCTGCATTTCTTGATTATTTCAGACATAAACTGTCACAATATTGGATTTTTTTTCTTAAATATGGTGTAAAAATGCTGAAAATTTGGAGCTAAAAGCCGACGGATGCTTTGTCCGGTCTAGTACTTCGGGTCGCAATTGTGACGTTGCTAAATTACGTCATTTCAAAGTAATTGGCAAATCACCTATTACGAGGGTTGGTAAAAGTTGACTGCTGCTCTTCCAGTTTATTTGAAGAAAAATGGATCATTGATGATTTAACTATCTGCATTTTGATGAAAAATGTATTTTAACCAATGTCTACATACAGTTGAGATTTTCCAGGATTATTGTGTTTAAAGAATAAAAGAATACTTAAAACTGATTTACAAATAACAGTGATTTGCATTATGCAAAACCTTCAATTTATATCATTTTAATGTTTATCTTTGTAGATTTTGAATCAAGGTTTAGGTTTCAAGATGTCAATACATTACCGCCTCCTGAAAAGTTCACAAATTGTCCCAAAACATACCCTAGTGCAAACCCAAGAAATGCTCAAGGTTTGTGTGTAAATTTCTCATCCTTTATAGGGCATCCGTGGCTAAGTAATAGTTAGAAGCTATAAGAGGCTTTAGGGGCCTTGGGTGCTCAGTCGGTTTGAATAAGAGTCCCTCAATTGCGTCGATGTGGTGAAAGATTAATCCCACTCAAACCAAATAAAAGTTGAAAAGTTTTTGAGTGAATTTCTCACTCGATTGCGTACGTGAAAGAGTTGCCAGATGCTCTGTGTAGTTCGGGGGTTTCCTTTGGGCAAAGAGTGCGGCCCCAAATGGCCCATTAAATGGGAAATAATCATGAGTGTGAGGTAAAACATCAATCAATCTAAGAGGCTTTGTTACTGTCGACAGAGTGATAATCTCTCACACCAACTCAAATCAAATGGCTTTGAAATCTAGTCATTTCAAAGAATTTTTTAAAACCTAATTGTTCTCTACACATTTAGCCTTAGTGGAAAGGTTATCAGGTACCCGCCGAAGTTCAGTGATTTATTTAGGGCAAAGAACCCGGTTTCATGCCCTTCTAAAGTGAGCAACAGTGTCATAAATAACCTTAAGTAAGGCGTAACACATCTATCAATCCATCCAGCAGGGTTCACAAAATATTGTCGTGTGGGTGATCTAACGACACAGTATAGTTTTACGAACTTTATCTAAGAAATACATACTAACGATCGAGTAAGAGGGACTATAAAAGCCTGCCGAGTGCAAACCACAGACAAAAACACCTGATTGATGGTAATTCAACACTTTAGTTAACAACACTGACTGATGTTGTTGTTGTAATTGAGCTTCGATTCTTTGTCTGTTTTTCACCCTCATTTATACATTCTAAACCTAATTGGACATGCTTTATGTGTGCTATGTTTAATTTTAGTGGTTTTAGATGTAGTAAGCTTGTGCAAATAGGGTTTCTTAACAAATGTGGAACAGGCTACGCCGGCAAGTGGGCCTTTAATGAAGCTCAATTTGAACACATACATGTACCATTTCAATATTAGGCTGATCATTTTAAATCTCCTTTTCTATGGACGCTCAGCCTGTTTTGCACGCCCATTTGTCTAACAGTTTTATTAGAAATCGGATCAAAGTTCTTGTGAGTTTTTGTTAATTTCTTGAATATTTTATTTTTTCAGCGTCTTCCCGACGTGGACCCCCTCCTCCTCCCCCGCCATCTCGGTGAGGATGACTCAAGTTAGAGAATATATCAAACCATTATTTATCTGTACATTCGTTCCAAGACAACGGTTTCTGGCGGTCAGTTGTAGGCCCATGGAATCTAACTGTACAAGGGTGACCAGATATACATAAACACAAATGTGGTATCATGCTGGGGAAGGCACACACTTGTGATACATTACCACGTTTTAACCAATGAGTAACAGAGGTTGTCTTTTTCGCTTCCTTCATGTGTCAAATTTCTAAAAAGGATTTTGTGTTTCTGTTTTGTGCTATGTTTTCACAAAGTGTGCCTGTGTAATACATTGACTGGAGGTTGAATGAATGTCACCTTGTATTTGAGACGAGAAGTAAGAACAACCAGAGAATGTTAGTTTTATAATTTATTCACGTCAGTAACCTTATTCAAATAACAATGCATATGTCTGAAAGATGAGTTAAAGGATTTATGAACAGCTTTTGGAAATATTCCCTAATTTGCGTTAGGTGTGTTGTAGAACATATACTTTATAAGTCTGACCAAAAAGAAAATTAAATTTCGGTCACAGCACATACAAAATTCAAGCTACGTTTACCGATCTACAATACTTACGAAAGTTAATTATCTCAGAGACTTATGACGTCAAACACGACCTCCGTTGTGTACGTACCCTCACAGCGATGACGTAATAAACGATTTATGTTGTCTCAGTACGTCTTCGTGGCCGTTTGTACACATCGAAGGTCGTGTATGACGTCATTTTTCCGAGCAGTTACGAAAAATACGGAAAATATGCATATTTCCTCCCCGTTCGTTTTTTGACTACCAGGGAACTAACGCGAAGGTTGTTTCGTTTCAACTGATAATTTTCAAATATATATTTAGTCAATAAACAAGCACAAACCAGCTTTAAATCCTGTTCATATCTCCTTTAAACTATGTTCTAAACATTAATTTGCTTATCGGCGTAGTGAGAAATAACATCACTACATGTTTGCTATTTAGACAAAATGAACAAGATTTTGTTATAAAATTGGTGCATTGTTTGAAAATTGGTATTACTGGCATGAAAAGTTGTTTGAAAAAGGTATCACTGGAATCGAAAGCATTTTTTCTCCAACCAAATTAAGAAAGGAAACTCAGATTACTTTAGTCAAAATTGAACAACAGTTGCTTGAATGATAATTTGAGTAATTATATTTTTGGTGTCAGAAGTGGGATGGCCTAATTTTGAACAACACAGGATTCAGAGTGCTATAGGTAAAAATATACATCGCAATAAGGTAGAAAGCATACTGCAAAGTACTTAAATAAGCTTAATTATTTATTTCGCAGTTAAACATTGAAGTGCTCTGTGGAGTGTAAAATGTCTTTGTAATCTGTCGATGATCGTGTGTAGATGTTTTTGACAGGAATTTGTTGTAATTCACGTTGATCTTGTGTTTGAGTTTGACAATGACAATTACATGTAATGTGTGCTGGCTGTTTTCTACGTCAGACTAAAAGCGTGGAGTTTCTTGAATACAGATTCATTTGTGCATCACTTCCTGTGGGGTTTTTTTACACAAGATTCGGTGAACATTTACCGCATGATTTTTATGTTTTCATGCCAAATGCTTAACGATTAAACAGTGCTAATTTCGTGTTTGTTGTCGCCTAATATACAGAAACCCTGGGGTGTTGGTTATAATAAAAAAGAGGTGTTTCTTTATTGACTCCATGTGAAGGCAATATTTGTGAAAATTGGCCCTCAAGTTCTTTCCACAAACTCTTAAATTCTGTGGGAAGAAATTTATTACCTTCCAAATTTCAGACAAAGAATGTGTGTTTGTAAATAGTATGTTAATTTTTCTACAGAATATGCAAATGCAGCTTGTAAATTTAGCAGAGTGGTGAACTGAAATTTTATATTTGACAATATTCATATTATACAAATTTATATTACTACTACATGATATGTATACAAAGATATATTCTCTATGTGAAACTCCGACAGTTTGGATTGAGGGCTGTCTGGGTTATTATGGTTTTAGGAAATTAATACATTGAATTGCAGGACAGTTTATGGTTGAATGTACTAACACATTGATGACGCAGACCTTGGATATCTTTTTTCCTGTAATGTCAGTACTCATTTGTGTATTTTTGTGTGTCATTTTAAATTGATTTCTGCAATCCAGTGGTACTCTAGGCAATTCTGTTAAAATTACAATAATAATAGGTCATTATTTATAACTGTTCACCCAAGTGTCCGTAATTTAGATCTAAACACAGAGAAGTAAAGGTATGCAGACATGCACATCGCTGCACTGGCGGTTAAACACCCTTTTATACCCACAATGGCAGTCAACGTTTCTGAATGATGCTATTAGACTTAAGGTCTTTAGCAACATATTCTCATCCCAAAACATAACCATGTATGTGTCTGTCACATTCCTTGGCTTACAACTAATATCAAAAAGCCAAAAGCAAATATTATAAGCGAGAAAATCTGAAGCATTTTTAACACGTCTATTGGCTGAAGGAATTTGGAATTTCAAATTTCAAACATCCGAGTCACATTTTCAGAATTCTCCATTATATATTTCTGTGAGATATTAAGAGCTTTTAAAGAAAAATAATCCTGGAAGTTCTGAATAAGCCCAAGGCAAGAATCACATTTATCAAAAGTAATGCAACTCTGCAACCTGAAGTAATAAGTAAATAATACTCTGTGTATGTGGAAGAGTTGCCAAGTACTCGCCCAAGGTCAGGGATTTCTTCCGGTGTCACACCGGTGTCTTCCCCCACTGGGAGCCCCGGTGGTCTAGTGGGTATCGTCCGTCAATCCCACACAGACCTTCCATCGATGCGGCGTGGATTCGAAACCCACTCACACCAAGTATAAATTGACAAATTTCTGAGTGGATTTTTCTCTCAGTCGCCATATGTGGAAGAGTTGCCAGGTACTCGCCGAAGGTCGTGGGTTTCCTCTGGGCAATGAGCCCGGGTTTCCTCCCGACTAAACCTGGGAAGGCCGCCATATAAGTGAAATAATCTTGAGTGCAGCTTAAGCATCAATCAACCAATCAATCTATGTACATGTATGAGTTAGACAAGAAGATTTTCCCTGTGCCCGTGTGTTTAGTGCTCATAAATATAAGCGGAACTAAGGCTTCAGTATTTCTAGCGATGTTTGTTATGTTCTGGTTATACACTAAGTTCTCCTGCCTCTGTACAACCCACATTTAATTAATACTGGACTATTAGTCAAAGTTTTAAAGATTATTCTTTAGTTAAGTATGCCACTTGTATGTCAAATCAATCAAGTTCCTAATTTTGTCTTTCTCCAAACACTACATTTCTGGGTATTTGTTCCAATGGATAATTTCTAATTTGTTAATATGCATAATTTATATTAGTGTTAAAATCTCTCGTCTATTGTCAATTATTGTGCCAAGGAAGCTGCATGTATTATCATATCTACTGTTGGCTTCCTCGTTGTGGACAATTGTTTGTCTGTCTGTCCGCAAGATTGTTTTTTTTGTTTCGGACACAAATTCTCATTCATGATTGAACTGTGTTTAGCAATGAGGACTTCTTTTTTTTTCTTGAATTTATTAAAAGAATGCATATGTACAGGTAAAAACTAATAAATACCAATATTTACAAACTAATAAATGTTTTTTTTTTCAATTGTATAACCTTTGTTTCTAGAGTGGGGCCTGGGTGATCCTCCCTCAGTCCCACACAGGCCTTGGTGGTCCAGTGGGTTAGAGTGATCCTCCCTCAGTCCCACACAGGTCTCGGTGGTCCAGTGGGTTAGAGTGATCCTCCCTCAGTCCCACACAGGCCTCGGTGGTCCAGTGGGTTAGAGTGGTCATCCCTCAGTCCCACTCAGGCCTCGGTGGTCCAGTGGGTTAGAGTGATCATCCCTCAGTCTCACTCAGGCCTCGGTGGTCCAGTGGGTTAGAGTGATCATCCCTCAGTCTCACACAGGCATCGGTGGTCCAGTGGGTTAGAGTGATCATCCCTCAGTCTCACACAGGCCTTGGTGGTCCAGTGGGTTAGAGTGATCATCCCTCAGTCTCACACAGGCCTCGGTGGTCCAGTGGGTTAGAGTGATCATCCCTCAGTCTCACACAGGCATCGGTGGTCCAGTGGGTTAGAGTGATCATCCCTCAGTCTCACACAGGCCTTGGTGGTCCAGTGGGTTAGAGTGATCATCCCTCAGTCTCACACAGGCCTCGGTGGTCCAGTGGGTTAGAGTGATCATCCTTCAGTCTCACACAGGCCTCGGTGGTCCAGTGGGTTAGAGTGATCATCCCTCAGTCTCACACAGACCTTCCATCGAAGCGGCGTGGGTTCAAATTTAAATTTAAAAATTTCCGAGTGGATTTTTCACCCGGTTGCCACATGTGTTTCCTCTGGGCAATGAGCCCGGTTTCCTCCCCCACTAAACCTGGCCATATCGCCAAAACTAATTTCATTGTAAATCTACCAAATCCCTCTTATAAGAAGAAAACTTTAAAATTGGCCTGAGAGATTTCAAACTCTCCTTATACAATGACAACCTGTCTCATGGCCCACAGCATGTCCGAGAATTTCCTCAATAGCTGGACAATTTGATTTTTGCGGGGTTTTGAAAAGTCCGTTGACTGAAAAGTTATCCCATCCTTTAGATGGTGGTTTAATGTGTGGCTCTTCCTGACCAGCAAGTAAGTAACACAGGAAAGAGACACATGAGTGTACCAGTCTGATAAAAGTGCTGCGAAAACAATCGCAAGTGCCAGTATAGAAGTGAAATACATTTAAAGCAAAAATGATCCGAAACAAATCGATTATCACAAATGTGATCTATTGAATGATGTTTTACGCCGCACTCAAGACTGATTTCGGCAGTACAAACGACTAAAATTTGATGGAGGGTTAAAGATCTAGATTACGTAGTTCAAAATCAAGCTATTGTATGGAGTAGTTTTAATGAGATTTTATTAAACAAATATACACATGATTTGTCATATGTACAGTAATCCTCTTCTTAATTTACAAAAACTGAACATATATACTTAATTAAGAATTTAATCGTTCATATGTATACATAATTTACATAATTAACAACATTTGCCTTAGTTTTAATATTATGTACATAAACAGGTGGAATAACAAACATTCAAAGAAATTGGCAATAAATATTTGCACAAATTATGTCTATATTTACCATTAGTATGGTTAATAGGGCTAAAAGATACCTAGCCCGGATTTTCGGTCTAAGGGCGACTTGTTTGGCTGGTAATGTGAATCGCTATGACAAATACGAAAAAAGATACCCAATCTGACTAAACTCGAGATGTTCATCGAAAAGAGCAAACATCTCTCCTTTCGTCATTTCATATGACGAAATGTGCAAATTGTGGATTTAATTTTATTTTACGTCTCGAGGCTCATTAATTGTGTTTGTTGTGCTTTAAACACCTGTGCTGGTGTCTTTTTATTTGCCCTTTATAAAGATTCACACACAGGAAAGCTTGTGTTGTTCACAAAAAGTTACTTTGTGGTGAAGAATTAATTATTTCTCATTAGAATGGGACCCATGCTTGATTGATTGATTGATTGTTGCCAGTTTTATTGTGGGAGGAAACCGGGCTCTATGCCGGAGGAAACCCACGACCTTCCGCTGGTTACTGGCAACCATCCCACATAGGTCGTTGGAGTCCCATGCTTGAAGAGAAATTCAAACATTTCTAATATCGAATATATGGGCAAAGATTCAAGATATTTGGAGTGACCTTTCATTGATGGATTGATTGATGTTGGACGCCACTTCCAAGATTATTTCACTTATATGTACATGGCCAGGTTTAGCGGGGGAGGAAACTAGGCTCTTTGCTTTGGTGAGTACATGTACCTGGCAACTATTACCCACACAAAGCAATATAAAAAAAGAGATCCTGCTTGATAAATACCCTGACCAGTTATTAAACATTAATTTAGGACATAACATCGATTTTGTTACGATAAAACATAATTAATATCACAATAGCAACATACATGTAGGTTACTGGTATCATTACCTGCCCAGTGTAACATTTTTTGTTGTAAAAATCCAAATTTTAAAAAAGCCCTATCAGCTATGTTTTTGTATTCATGGATTCATATTGCACAAATTATAAGGAATATTTTTTCAAGTATGATTGCCCTCACATAAATACAAAACAAACATTTTATCCTGTAACTCACACGAAGAAATATTTATAAATATAAATTCACACACCAAAATATATAATTATATTCACAGTCTCTACAATTAAACTCATAACAAGAATACAAAATAGATCTGACTAGAAGAAGTTAAACAACACTTTGACATGTGTACAAAGGGAGGTCACTCTGACATGTGTACAAAGGGAGATCACTCTGACATGTGTACAAAGGGAGATCACTCTGACAGTGTTTACAAAGGGAGATCACTCTGACAGTGTTTACAAAGGGAGATCACTCTGACAGTGTTCACAAAGGGAGATCACTCTGACAGTGTTCACAAAGGGAGATCACTCTGACAGTGTTCACAAAGGGAGATCACTCTGACAGTGTTCACAAAGGGAGGTCACTCTGACAGTGTTTACAAAGGGAGGTCACTCTGACAGTGCTTACAAAGGGAGATCACTCTGACAGTGTTTACAAAGGGAGATCACTCTGACAGTGTTTACAAAGTGAGATCACAGCTTGCATCAAATAAACATTCCACGATGTGAAAACTGCTGATATCATTATTGATCGCTTTGCTAGCCCCATGCGGCCAGACCAACAGTACAAAAAAGGTCACTTGGCAAAGGCGGAGTGGTCAATAGGTTGAAAACCTAATGGCATTACTCACAAAATTATGGGATGGAAGAAAAAAATCTAGTTTGAAGTCACCGCTTCAATCACCATTTTATCCTTCCTATGACATCATTAAGAAAATGTCCATCACTACATGTAGTTATCCCTTCCCGAGTGACGAGTCCCGTGTGACTTCGAGACTGGCAGTAAAACCATGGCCCTACTGTACATTATACAACTGTCTTAAGCTTAAATTATTTGATTGCTATTTTATGCCACATTCAAAATTATTTTTGGTTAACAAAACTCAATATGCATGGAAATCGGCTATAAGTGAATATGCTCCATTTGAAGCCTTGTGAAATCTGACTGATACTAGAGTAGTTCTGGATACAAGCAATACACTTCCGCCATTTTTCAAGGAAGCATAAGGCAAAATATATACCTGTATAATTATGTGTAAACATCTAAGGAATGTACGTCAAGTAAGAGTTTATAATTAACAAAAAAGCTACATATATTGTTCCATATGAGCTGTAGTTTTTGAAAAGTTCTATAACATCATTAATTAAATAACCCATTTGTATAGCCCGTTGTAATGCTGTTCAAAAGGCGGTAAATCAACAAAATGATGTTTCCAGAAGAGCATTGATAACTTTACTGTCCCAATCGGACAAACGGATATTGCCTGTAATTCCTTGATAACATGTATAGCCCGTTGTAATGCTGTTCAAAAGCCAGTAAATCAACTCAAAGCTGTGGTGAAAAATGATGTCTCCAGAAGACCTTGGATAACTTTCCTTTGTCAAATGGACTGCGGGAAGTTGACTTTTATTTGGGAATTATCGCCGAGCCTGATGACGTCACATAGATTTACACAAAGCTTTCTGGGTAAACTTTGTACCTCAGTTCCCCATTTTGTTTAGTGGTACTTAGCATTATGTAGCTCATTCTTGACATAACATGTTTTTATCCAAGCATTTTTCTGGTAACTTTGCGCTTTGTACGTCTTCTTCTTGATACAACATTATTCCTTCTGCTCAGCTATATTCTAAAACTATGTGACCATCCCTCAATCCCCCAAACTGCTTTGCGCATAAATTCCAAGTGATGTCATCAAGCAATCGGTCAATTCCTTTTTACTCTTTGCTATAACTATGAATATTGACCTAATTCAGCTGAGCTTCTCTAAGCATATGGAGAATTCTCTGCCATTTATTGTGACCGTCAGCTAGTTCAGCTGAGCTTCTCTAGCATATGGAGAATTCTCTGCCCTTTATTGTGACCGTCAGTTAGTTCAGCTGAGCTTCTCTAAGCATATGGAGAATTCTCTGCCCTTTATTGTGACCGTCAGTTAGTTCAGCTGAGCTTCTCTAAGCATATGGAGAATTCTCTGCCCTTTATTGTGACCGTCAGTTAGTTCAGCTGAGCTTCTCTAAGCATATGGAGAATTCTCTGCCCTTTATTGTGACCGTCAGTTAGTTCAGCTGAGCTTCTCTAAGCATATGGAGAATTCTCTGCCCTTTATTGTGACCGTCAGCTAGTTCAGCTGAGCTTCTCTAAGCATATGGAGAATTCTCTGCCATTTATTGTGACCGTCAGCTAGTTCAGCTGAGCTTCTCTAAGCATATGGAGAATTCTCTGCCCTTTATTGTGACCGTCAGTTAGTTCAGCTGAGCTTCTCTAAGCATATGGAGAATTCTCTGCCCTTTATTGTGACCGTCAGTTAGTTCAGCTGAGCTTCTCTGAGCATATGGAGAATTCTCTGCCCTTTATTGTGACCGTCAGTTAGTTCAGCTGAGCTTCTCTAGCATATGGAGAATTCTCTGCCCTTTATTGTGACCGTCAGTTAGTTCAGCTGAGCTTCTCTAAGCATATGGAGAATTCTCTGCCCTTTATTGTGACCGTCAGTTAGTTCAGCTGAGCTTCTCTAAGCATATGGAGAATTCTCTGCCCTTTATTGTGACCGTCAGCTAGTTCAGCTGAGCTTCTCTAAGCATATGGAGAATTCTCTGCCATTTATTGTGACCGTCAGCTAGTTCAGCTGAGCTTCTCTAAGCATATGGAGAATTCTCTGCCCTTTATTGTGACCGTCAGTTAGTTCAGCTGAGCTTCTCTAAGCATATGGAGAATTCTCTGCCCTTTATTGTGACCGTCAGTTAGTTCAGCTGAGCTTCTCTAAGCATATGGAGAATTCTCTGCCCTTTATTGTGACCATCAGACAAGCAGAAAAGCAACAAGGAATGCCCGTAATAACACTTAATGTATTGTAGTCTATATGTACTTTTTGGCTGAAAATTGATTGGCGGGGCTTCATCCAAGATGGATCACTTCTTATTTTTCTACTAATCAAATGAAAAATATAGGCACTATGTCCCTTTAATGGGACGACATTAAAGGAGTCACGCATCTATGTGTTCCTTCTCTGTAAACATGTAAAAGTAGGGCATGTCATGAAAGTGGTGCTCTCCCTTTACATGGCGTATGACTCGACCAATCAGAAGTTTTCGTCCATACGACATGGCTTCGCCTCTGTCCTGTACAAGGCCCGCCTCCACCAGCCACTCACACAAGTCTGTCCCAGTGAAAACGCCCTTGTAAACCCGTAAACGATACCTTTAAAAAAAAGTGAAATAGTATCTATGCAATGCTTTGCTAAGACATCGATTGTTGACATACATAATTCCAGGTGGGAAAATAGGGTGTCCAAAATAGCTATTGTTCATAGAAGCGATGACCTGTTTTTCTATTAGGGTTAAATTGTTGAGTGTCCAATTTTACCCATAGGGTGTCAAAAAGACACATTTAATTCCCATCCATATAACATAATTGCCAAACTGATAAACAAACTTCATTATTCAGATTTCATTGATTGGTTGATTGATTGATTGGGGCTTAACGTCGCACTCAACAGCTAAGGTTATATGGCGACAAAAGTACCAACCGACCAAAAGATTCTTATCCACTCCCATCCCACCTAAATTTTAACATAAAAATCTCCACAGACCATATGAACGTCAGGAAGGCTAATGTAGTTGGCATACTTAATTTTCCTCCATGCTAGGTAGGGGAAAATGGCTATGGCAAAAACCACACGGCCCCCAGCCCCAGGGTCAGATTTCATGGAAGACAACTGTTTATCTGCATGTATTTTCTGCCCATCGTCACCATTAATAACTAGACAGATAATCCAACAGGGTGGTTTCAAATCCGAGTCGTAAGATTGATTGATTGATTGATTTCACTTATACTGTATGGTGGCTTTGCTAAGTTTAGTTTGGTAGGAAAAAAGGATCATTACCCAAAGGATTGATTGATTGTTTGGTGTTTTACGCCACACTCAAGATTATTTCACGTATATGGCGGCGTTGCCAGTTTTATTGTGGGAGGAAACCGGGCTCTATGCCCAGTGGTAACTGGCAACCATCCCACATAGGTCATTCGAGTGAAAACCCAGTCAGAAAATTTTCCAATTTTTTTTTGGACTGAGTGGGATTCGCACAAGCGATTCTTTGGTGGAAGGCTGTTTGGATTGAGCGTCCAACGCTCTACCTACTGAGCCACGGAGGCCCCCTTACCCAAAGGAAACACACCCACTGCTACATTTGTCGCTCTTCAATGAATATGAAATTTTATTATCTCAGAGACATATGACGTCAAACACGACCTCTGTGGTGTACGTCTAACCCTCACAGTGGTGACGTATTACATGATCTCTACTGTCTCAGTACGTCTTCATGGCAGTTTGTGCACATAGAAGGACGTTTATGGCATCGCTGTTCACAAATTTTTCCAAGTAGTTACGAAAAATATGGAACCTATCAGATTTCCCCCTCCCTCCTTTTTTGACGTGGGATGGTTGCCAGTTACCAAAGGAAGGTCGTGGGTTTCCTCTGGGCACAGAGCCCGGTTTCCTCCCACAATAAAACTGGCAACGCCGCCATATAAGTGAAATAATCTTGAGCGCGGCGTAAAACACCAAACAATCAATCAATCCTTTTTTGACCACCAGGGAACTAATGCAAAGGTTGTCTCGTTTAAACTTTTGATTTTCAAATATACATGTAGTCAATAAACAAAAAGAAAGTTCGCTTTAAGACCTGTTCATAAATTCATTAACTGTGGCGTAAAATATCGCCAATCACATTGATAAACCTACCTGAGATCTTTGACGATTTCTTTTAAACAGTTTTCTTTATGATAATGCAGGAATTGCTCACACACGTGTTTCGTTTCTTCATCGAGGTCGGTGAGTTTTGGTAGCGTGACCACTTCCACACCGTACATCAAACGACGCCACCTACAACCAATAAGATGATTGTTCATTTCAAAACTCATATGACATCGTACAACACCATTCAAAAGCAATAAAACATAATAATTCATTTTCAATGACACCTTATAGCATCCCCTACAAGCACTAAGACCTGGTGGTTTGTTTAAAATACAGTATAAAATAGTTTAAAAATAGAATTACATTTTTTAAGTGCCAGTCTTTCATAACCAAACTCTGAGGTTGGAGTGTACCAATTATTTCTTTAAAAAAAAGCTTTTTGATCTCTTAACCCCCCTCCCCACCTCCCCCTCAACACTTACATGTATCAATTTTATATTTGTTGGTTTAAATTGAAATGGAGTTTATTTAAACATTACCACCACCAAACTAATTTTATCCCTATATATACAAAACATGCATTCGTCCTCAATGTAAAATTGGGAGTTATGTCCCTTGAATATTTACAGCACAGGGCCTAGTTTCACAAAGCGATCTTAGCTAAGTGTGATCTTAACTACCATGGTAACCAATGTTAAAGGTATACGTTGCCATTGGTAATTAGGATCACCTTAAGCTAAGATCGCTTTGTGAAAATGGGCCCAGATATCTTTTAATGACTGAAAAACAAACCAGGGAAAACAGACAGCTTTCTTAGAAAGATAGATTCAAAGCTGTATAAACATCACTAGCATGCGAAAAGCTTTAATTTGCAGTTAGATTAAAAAATGTATGTACTACCAGTAAATCTAGACTTGAGCTGTCCAGAAAATCCCTTTGTTGGTTGGTGTGGAGATGAACTACAGACATACACTGTATCAGAAGTAAACCAATGACGAAGTATGACTCGGTGACTTAGATAACGTAGACAGCATTGTTTCCTTTCAGTTTGCCCATTGTGTAAGGCCATATGTGACGTATCAGCCTATTCTGCGCTGCTTGGTTTAAGAAGGCTTGCATTTTGCGTCGATCGGAAAACTCGGATATATTTGAATCGGCTTCTTAATGTACGCACTGGACTATGGGTAATCCAATACCTTGAATGGTACGAAAAATTCGTCCACGCTCATTCAACACTTTCCAAATAGTGAGCTTTTGCTTCAACAATATGAAGTTCGCAAGTCGTTCCACTTTGCAGAAATCTCCCATGATGCACTCCTTATTAAACTTTGAACATGGCTGGTTGCGTCATATTTGATGACGAGGAATAAATTACCCCCCTTTGACTTGTGATATTCTGTCACTGGGTGCGCTGCAAGTCTGTCACTGCCTCTCTTATGGAAACAATGCTGTCTACGTTATCTAAGTCAACGTTTCATACTTTGTCATTCATTTACCTCTGACTGTATATATATATATATATATGATATAGATATAATAAAACATGCAATTAACATGCCTAATATATGCGTAATCAACAGCCATTGATTATTACATATCAACTATAAATCTAACTTCCACGTCTCTTCTGCCTGCTATACCCATGCTGGGACGCCCAACAGGGGAGATAATCCAGGAGTTATTACCTAAGGTACTTCAACAGTAACCACCTTGTTTTACTCCAAGATAAGCTGACAAAGGCAATATATAAGTTATATAGTGAAATAAATCAGTTAATGGTTATTGTTAATGATAAAAATGTCACCTCTCACAGGATTACAGGACAACATTAAAGCACTTCAGCTAAACTATACTGTTAATGATACAAATGTAAAGAGTAAATGTCAACGTCAGCTCTCAGCATTAAAGGAGAAAAATAAACCGCTGTAGTTCAAGTAAGTTGTAAAGCGTATTAAATTTACCATGCCAACAATACCCAATACATATTAAGAAGGATTTTTGTCATGTACAGAGGCTCATAAACAAGTTCATAAACTACCATAAACAAAACAAACAGGCCATCTTTGGAAGTCTTCAATTTCTACCCAGATAATTTCCCTTTTTTACATCGGGGCCTCCGTAGCTCAGTAGGTACAGCGTTAGATGTTCAATCCGAACTGCTTTCCACCAATGGGTCGCGGGTTCAAATCCCACTCAGTCCAAAAAAAATAAAAAATTGGAAAATTTTCTGACTGGGTTTACACTCGAACGACCAATGTGGGATGGTTGCCAGTTACCACCGGAAGGTCGTGGGTTTCCTCCGGGCATAGAGCCCGGTTTCCTCCCACAATAAAACTGGCAACGCCGCCATATACGTGAAATAATCTTGAGCGAGGCATAAAACACCAACCTTCTTCACATCAAAGTCACATTGAATAACAAAGTGAGCCTGTGTCGACCACGGACAGTTACATTAGTGATGTTATAGAGCTCAATTCCGTCATATTACGTACAGCAACAATACCAAGTGACCATGTCTAAAAACATGTGACCTTGCATTTAGTATTGATTGGATGACCAAGATCTTCTGAAAATTAAACATGCCAGATGTCTCAGAATCTGCTGTTGTGTGCCTGGTTTTAGAAAGTCAAAGATCAATAAAGAAGGCCTTGGTGTTAGAATTAAATGGATTTATTTGATAGTTGAATTTGTTCTGGCCTTTCACAAAATTCGCTGTTAGGTGGACAAAAAAAATGTAAATATTATTTATTTGGGACAACTGGAAAGGAAAGATGTTCTTGTATTGAACTTTAGAGTGATTTATTTTCATCTTCATAAAGTGATCTAAGCCGAAACTTGATTGGTTAAGACCATCATATGCAGGCAGTTTCAAATAGAGGCAAAGTCAGCAATATTGCAAAGGTGGAACAGTATCATGAAATTGCCAGCTTCATGAGTTAATTTATAGTAAAACTATGTGTGTTTTAAACACAATTAGAAACTTATGATAAAAAATTAAGACATCACCACGTAATTAGAACAACACAAGCTTTCGACACCTGTACCGGTGTCTTCGTCAAGTGTAACATCATTAGTATTTTATCATTAGTATGGAACCCACGTTTAAAGGGAGTTTCAAACATTTCTTACAATAAGAAACTTGTCTCCATGGTTATTTTAGACAAGAAGATTTTCCCTGAGCTCGTGTGTTTTAGTGATCATAAATATAGTAAAACTATGTTACTTGGTAATCTTTGATCATGTAAATGGAAGAAGAAAAAGCCTGTTGTTCAATAGACATGCAGTTTTAGTTTTGACAGTTAGTCGTTACACTTCTCAGGCAGTATAAAGATGAAGTTATTATTTCCAGCAGACATTAACCCAGCGGCAGCCATTAAGTTAACTTCCCTTCATTGGTTGATGTTTTACGCCGCACTCAAGATTATTTCACTTATATGGTGGTGTTGCCAGGTTTAGTAGGGGGATGAAGCCAGGCTCTTCGGCGAGTTCCCTTCATTGGATTGATTGATTGATTGATTGATTGAGTGTCTTTCCAGTGTGTAGACGGGCCTCAAGGACTGAGTCGGTTACAGTTGTCAGGTACTCACGACGGTCGAAGATTTTCATTTGGGCAAAACACTATTTTTTTTTCTTTTACTAAATCTGGCGACGGCGATATAAATGAAATAATCAAAAAAAAAGTGTGGCGTAAAACACCAATCAATCCAGGTGTGTAGAACCAATTGGTGTTTTAGCTGCCCTCATCATTCCCTTGACGCAATGTTTCTTTAAAGAGAAAACTTTGTCAAAAATACACGTATAATATGCTCCAATTTAATCCTTTCACAGAATTTACCAAAAATAATAAAAGAAATAAAATAAAAATGTACAATATAGTCTAAAAAGAAAGAAAATGCTATACTTTATGAAATTCAATGGGTGACAAAAATAAACTTCACAAAATTACCACTTGACGACAGAAAAACAAACACAAAACATGACAAAAATACAACAACTTACCAAGTCTAAGTGTGATGCTTACCTTTTAACAAATGGAACGACGATAAGCTGGGAATCCAAGCCAAACAGAGCAAATACTAAAAAACCCTGAGAACAAATGGGGGAAATTAAACAAGTTCATTGTAACACTGACAGCTTTCATATGCAGAGAATTTTAAAATAATTCAACCAGTTGAGAAAAAAAACCCAGCTTCAAGCCCTACAATATCGAATGACCATGCAGTTATTGAACGAAAAATATTCACCCAGGAAAGCCATGCCATGCAATCAATCGCAGTTGCCACGCATCAGTTTTCTGAACATGGTATCCAGCAACAAGTATAATTCGTTTGCAAAGCGACAATTTTTAAGCGCCAAGAAATCTTCCAGCTTGAGGACACATTGTCTAAGTTCAATATTATATACAAAGCAAGGCTCCAAACACTCCAATCTTCAGGATTTGTTTGATTGATTAATAGATGTTTTACGCCAATCTGAAAGTTATTTCACTTATATGGCGGCGTTGCCAGGTTTAGTGTAGGAGGAAACTCCTGGTCTTTGAGAGGAGGAAACCCCTGACTTTGGGCGAGTACCTGGCAACTTTTCCACATACAACAATCCAGTAAAAAATGCACTCAGAAAATGTTCAATGTTTATTTGGCCTGAGTGGGGTTTGAACCCGTGCCGCATCGATGGAAGGCCTGTGTCCGACTTAGAGACTATCACTCTAAGCCACTGAAGGCCCCCTGGATTTGTTTCATATATTACATAGGACTTATTTTACTTGTATAAATGCCTTGGCTGATCTTAAAAAAAAATGTATGTCAATCTTTCCTGGTCTGATAGAATCAGCCTTACTTATGGTGAGCTTACGTAGAAATTTACCGTTTTTTTTTTTTAGAATGAAATCTAAAGGTCTGTTCTCACTGTGCGATTTGTTCTACCAGCTTGTAGGATGCAATTAAAATGGATGGTTTTAATTGGTCGATAAGGTTTGTCAACCAATCAAATGAATCCATTTGAACCGCATGCTACATGTACAAGTCAGTACGACAAATCGCATAGTGAGAACGGGCTTTAAGTGACAAAAATAGTGATTAAGTAACTAACCTGTCCATAGTTGAAAACTCCGTCAATAAACTCAATCTCCACATATATACCAGAAGTCTCCTGGTTAAACAGACGCCAGACACATAAAAACAAACCCTGAAACCAACGTAACATTCCTCTCATGAACTACTTTATAAATGATATCCCTGTTTTTCTACCTTTTCCGAGGCATCGCAACATCATTACAAAATGCCAAATAATGTCAATATACATGAGCATGAGTTATGTACATGAGCTACCAAAATGTTTTTTTAAAAGCAATATTAGTCAGAAGAATTTACATAAAAGTAGTGTTTTTTTTCAGCTGAAAATGAATAAAGGTTTGTCTCAGTTTTGTTTTGAACCTAATACCTGTTTGTACAAGACCATGACTATATAGTTTCCTTACTTCTATGTAAGCCTTCCTTATTTCTACATCAATCTTCCTTCTATGTTAAGCTTCCTTATATTTGCCTTAAACTTCCTTAATTTATTTCTACGTTTATCTTCATTAATTCTATTCCACCAATTGGTTGCACGTTCGAATCCCACCTAGTCCAAAAAAATTGGAAAATTGTCTGACTGGGTTTTCACTCGAACGACCTATGTGGGATGGTTGCCAGTTACCAACGGAAAGTCGTGGGTTTCCTCCGGGCATAGAGCCCGGTTTCCTCTCACAATAAAACTGGAAACGCGGCCATATAAGTGAAATAATCTTGAACAATCAATCCATCCTTAATTCTATGTTTATGGGGGGATGGGGGGGGGGGGGGGGGGGTAAACATTCAAATCTAAATTTAAGGCTGTAGTCTTTAAATAAGCCCAAGTTGATCAATGGAAAAAATAGAAAAAATGAATGCAATAAATGATGAGGCTGATCTTCGTATCGAGATTGTATCAAAATTTGGTGAAAAACTTACGATGAACATGGATAGACATAATAAGAGGAGGAGTATAAAATGGCGAGCGAGTTGCATGTCTCCCTGATCTGGATTAGCATCTAGCTCCTCCTTAGCCATGGTAACGCTGGTGTAATGACGGAGAAGTCCCAAACATTCCTGTCTCTGTGTTTCGTTACAGGCCGTTACACATGTGTTATCATCTATAACTTCATGCAAGAGAGATTCCATACTGTCGCCTCCGTCACTTGCAGTCGTTGATGAACCCATGCTGTCAAATGATCTTGGAAAGGGGATTATGTCTTCTATACTTTTTACTACAAAACAAAAATCAAACAAAAAAAAGTTAAATTTAAAGGGACACGCCGGTAACAAATACCGTTAAAATATGTGTGTTCTACCTTTATTTACAGGAGGATGAGGTGTCCAGATGGCCATTGGTAACTTTCCCCCCTCCCACGGGCCACTGGACAGGGAGCTTTATTTGAGGATTCCAATGTCTGCTTTGTTGTGATTAAAAGAGTGCGCAGTCAAGCCCTTTGTGGCTGCACGTGTGGTGTACTTTCTGCTGTTTATTTATTGACTGTCAGACAGAAAATAATAGCAACAGAGAATTCCCTAAATAACTTGTTAAATGTACATTTTGAGGGGAAGTCGACTTGCAGCCTTTTATCCGAGATTGTTCACTTTTTTTTTTCTAGTAATCTGAAAGTTAACGGAGAACCACAACAAACTTCTCCTTTTAACCATGGGCACCATATGGCGCAGCCACTTTAACTGATTGATTCACGCTTGAAACATGGTAAAAAAGCAGGTTGGAAAATGCTATAAAAATCTAAATGTGGTCTGAATTTTTTTACGATAATTTTTCGATAAACAGGTTGACTACGTCCGAAGGCGGCCACCAAAAATCATCATGGATGATAACTTTCAGTATCGCTTATACATGTAATGCTGAATTTGAAAATCCATTAAAAACTACGTCAACCAAATCTTTAGTCAACATAAAATTAGCATACATACCATTGCCTATATCCCCACACCTTAGCGCCGCGCTATTCTCACAGTTGTGACAGTTGGGCGCCGAACTTAATCTGCGGCCTCCCTTAGCTGCAGCTTTCTGTGCCCGCTCCTCTTCCTTAATGTCACTCTCGTTATTTATAGTGCCGTTGATATCTGTGTTAACGAGACTGTTCGTCGTTGTTGTGTTCTCGTCTTCTGTGTCTGACACACTGGTTTGTCGCACCCGGGCGTAGTGCCTCTCCGCCCTCTGGTGTAGGACGAGGGCCCCAACTGAGATTACCAGGCATAACAATAGAATTATCACGGAGAGAATCGTCTGAAATTTTGTACAAAAATATGGGTATATTTCAATTTATATGCCCCATGCAGAGTTTACAGTTTCATCTTGGGGAAGGGGGGAGGGGGGGTTGGATGGGGGGGGGGGGGTATTTGCCATGAGTAAAGTGTAAGCTTTTCGTTGTTTGAAACCCCAAATCTTCTGCTGAACTTCAAAATTGAAGAATTAAGTGGTAAACACCCCCAGGATTATTTGAACCAAGCAAGAGACCCAAAGGGCGGAGTTAGCGTGCGTGACTATCACCAACAGAGCGACTGTAAACCATACAATACTAATAGAAAATCATTGTATCCAACTAAGTGACCTTATCAAACACATGATGCTTGTTAGGCAGAGCAACATGGTCAGGATAAACGTTACAAGGGATTAGACAAATCCAGAATGGGCACCTTGTGAGGTAACAAATGCCATGGCCTCACAAAGCCGTTTTGCTGAAATAGACCATTTGCCAGTTTTTCACACAACAATGACGTGACGTTGTGGCACCAATCTCAGACCGAACAAGCCCAGCGTCCAATTAGGCTTTAGCTATAATCAGTCGAGTTTCGGTTTTATGCAAGATTTTTAGCATTACTTGATTATTTCACACATTAACTATCTGGTTTCTTTTCTAAAATATGTTGTAAAAACGTTGCAAAATTTGTTTAAAAGAGACGAGGGCTTTGTCCGGTCGACAACTTAAAAGTTGCAATTGTGGCGTCTCTAAATTACGGCATTTGAATATACTTGGCAAATCACCTATTGTCAAACCTTTACGAACGTTGACCTGGCCACGTAGGCCAATCATTATAGCACCAGTACAAAGAATAAGCAGAATTCCATACCTGATATTGTCCATAATGGAATGAAGGATCTATCTCATTCTTTGTGTGATCTTTAGCAGCTATCAGTAGAATACCTATACTGATCATTGGTAGCCTGGGGAAATAAAACATTGATTGATTGATTGATTGATGCAGAGAAATAATAAAGACAGGAGTGAGAACATCAGATTGATTGATTGATTGATGTTCCATGCCGTACTCAGGATTATGTCCAGGTTTAGAGGGGGAGGAAATCGGGCTCTTTGCCAAGTTTAATTGGGGAGGAAACTGGGCTCAAGAATTATATGTACGTTAACGCAAGGATAGACATTCAAGAAAATTAAGAGTTATCGAATGTTGCATCTTTCTGAGGCTATAAATATCATGACATCACAAATGTGTTTTGCTAAATGTGTCTAACCTTTTTCAGACGTTTAGTGACTGTGGCGCTTTATGACGCGCTTCATCATAGACGTGTTTTGCTGAATAAATCTAAGCTTTTTCAGACGTTTAGTGACTATGTGGCTACGAGATGCTGGAGGAGAGCTCAATAAGGATTGATTGATTGTTTGGTGTTTTACGCCGCGCTCAAGATTATTTCACTTATATGGCGGCGTTACCAGTTTTATTGTGGCAGGAAACCGGGCTCTATGCCCGGAGGAAACCACGACCTTCCGTTGGTAACTGGCAGCTCAATAAGGAAATGTATCATTATCAAATTACTGAAATAAGACGGACAAAAAATATTTTATTAAGGAGATAAATTACCCAAAACCAAAAAATGCCAGCCAAACTCTAACGCGGAGAACATAGCAGAGACTTTTAATGCGCTCCAAACAAATTGCCACAGCAATCATGGCTGTCCAACACCGTGAAGATAAAACACCCAACAGAAGAACGACAAACTGGGCATAATGTTTCCACGTCTCGTTAGAATCTATTGTACGATATAGCACCATTCCAAGACAGGCCAAAAACTGCAAAATAAAAACAAATATATTTGACAAGCGATAATAGTCAAAATTTCAAGGGCATTAGATTTAGATTGATTGATTGTTTGGTGTTTTACGCCGCACTCAAGATTATTTCAATTATATGGCGGCGTTGCCAGTTTTATTGTGGGAGGAAACCGGGCTCTATGCCCTTCCATTGGTAACTGGCAACCATCCCACATAGGTCGTTCGAGTGAAAAGCCAATCAGAAAATTTTCCAATTTTTGGACTGAGTGGGATTCGAACCCGCGACCCATTGGTGGAAGGCTGTTCGGGTTGAGCGTCCAACGCTCTACCTACTGAGCCACGGAGGCCCCCTGGAATGGTTGTTTGGATTTAAGTGGCATGAGCTGCCAAAATGTTCATATTTTGACATTAAAACAGATTGTTGAAATAGTTTTCTATTTTTCTCAAGACGTTTAATTCAGAAGTGTTTTAGTGCTTCTAGTCTCGAGAATGTACGATAAAGTATTGTTTTGAACTAACTATGGCTTAGAATGAATGAATGGTCGTCCCGGTTATTTAAATTTTGTTTACTTTTCGAACACTAATTTGGTTCGTATAGGCCAAATACTGTATGGATTTTCCTCATTCCAACGCCAATCATTTAGTTTTCCGATGGCCTTCAAAGCCTTTACTGTCGTGACGATCAGAAGTTATGAAAAAAAGTGTAAATTTTGGCAGCTCATGCCACTTTAAGACTCTAGCCTTGAAACCTTTGGAATGGTTGTTTGGATTAAGTAGGAAATGTGTGTGAAATACCTGAGAGAAAATCAAACACAGAGTAAACTGATGAGGAACTCTTCTCCATTTCCTAGACAGGATAAACACGCCGGCAACCCACACCTGTACAGAAAAAAATATTATAAACATATACGAGTGATTTCTTCTTATCCTTTTTGTGTTCTCAGGGATTAATTGATCGATGTTTTACGTAACACACTAAAAAGTATTTTACATCTTTGGCAGCGTTGTCAGGTTTAGTGGGGAATTAGGAAACCAGGCTCTTTGTCTTGAGGGAACCACTCGTCTTTGACGAGTATCTGGCAACTCTTCCACATACGACAGTCGAGTGAAAACTCCACTCAGAAATTTTCAGAAATGCATTCAATGTCATGACTCATCGAGGGAAGGTCTATGCCCCTTTGGGAATCAAGAAGGAAAATTAGAAGAAAACAGAAAATAAATTGCTGAAGAAAAATGTTGAGCATTTGACTGACTTCAGTTGATATTGTTAAATTTGGAAATTAAAGTTACGTAATGCATATTTCCATTTGAATCTAATGCCTATGGATTATGTCAGTATTGTGAAAAAAAGTTCTTGAGAAGGGTGATAACTCACACAACAAATCATTCCCACGATAGACACATCTAAAGACGTCTCAAGAAGCAGACTTTTGTAATCCGTCTCTGAACTGACGACTAATGTCATCATCTTAGCAGAAATAAACATGAGCGGAGCGGCAACGAATGTACACGCTACCATCCCGGAGGCTATCTGCAAGTTGTAAAATGAAGAGTGGATTATTTGGGGTTTACCAGACGTTCAAGTTTGGTAGATGAAAAAATACAGTACAAACAACTATTAAAGGTCTATAGCTGACTCTACCTGGAGATATTATTCACTTGTGTTAAAATTTTTACAAAAGAATTGCCAGACATGATATTCTGGGCTGAGTTTAACTGGTAGGAAGGTTGGGGTTTGCCCTTCAGCATAGAGCTTTAGAGTGAACAAGAGTTTTACGCTCTCTGCTATGACAGATTACTTTACATTACAGGCCTGTGCTGTTGGGACGAACGGACCGAACGCGTTCGTCTCGCGCTCGTCTGAACACAATTTAAGACGACCGGTTTATCGGTTATCCAAAATCCTGCGACCGCTCGTCTAAAAAATTTACCTTCCGAATTTTTTATGATCAGCTCAAAAAAGTAAAAGAAAATAAATAAAGTAATCGAAAATGCATCAAAAAAGCAAATCGAAAACAAGTTAACTTTAATCTTGCTATACCTCCAGCCTTCAGGCTTCGCCTTGGCTCAGTTGCCCCGAGTGTGGCTGGACTGTAGCCCAATGGATGACTTCGTTTCGTTATCACGGCATTCAACTTCCGGCCATTTGAGTTTTTTAAAATCAAAATTTAACCTACAGCGAAGAAGAATTAATCCTTTTAATTAATATCACTGACAACTGTAAACTTTCTTGATAGTTCCGATTCGAAATAGGCTTACGGACATTGTCTCGCTTTCCCACGTGGTGCGTCGTAGACTGAACCATAGAGATCTAAAAATAACTTTTAGATCTCGACGGACTGAACACGGCGCCCGACGCCATGTCTGTCGCACGCAAACCGACAGAAACTGTAACGGAATAAAACGTTAAAGAGTTGGCCGTTCTGGGGTTAGTTTTCCCACGAAACAAACGACAATGGAAAAGTCGAGAACGTAATTTGCATGGCGTGTAGCCTAGTCAAAACTGGGAATTTGTGGAACAGGAGGTTGAGGTGCAGTTAACTACGTCAGTAGGGCCTATACGGTACCGACACCGGTCAAATCGCAGACGGCATTTGTCCGGCGCGTGTCGAATTCCCAGTCAGATATTTAAAATGAAATTTGAATCTTCATAAGTTGTTGGGTCTACCCAAAAACGAATTGACAGAGTGATCATTGATAAAAGTGTTGATATTTTCACAAGGTAACCGTAAGCCAAAGCCCTAGCTAAAACATTTGTATTTAGGCATAGCCAAAAAATTCTTTGTTTCAGGTAACACTTTTTCGAAAAAGTTTTTTTTTTTTTAAATTTTCCTCCATTTTTTGGAAAGTGTAGAACTAAACTAGTCATACATGTAGTATTTTTTCTTGTACCACACTATTCACATTAAAGAAAAATAAAAGTCTTTGCTTTGACGTTTTAGGTTCTTAGTCTTACTTTGGTTTTATCAAAGTCCTACTTCTGGTTTTATGCATTTCTCATTCAGAGTAACCATTTTAAGCAACTTACAAAAGTGAAAATTATTTTTAAAATGGCAAGAAGTTTACAGGTTATCCTAGGAGGAACACAGGTTATCTAAATTGCGCGACAGCATAACCCGTTTTCAGGTTATCTAAAGTAAATTAAGAGGACCTCTTTTCAGGTTATCCCGGAAAATCTTACAGCACAGGCCTGCATTATGGAACATATTTGTTTAAATTTCAGCAATTGAAATTCTATGTTCATATAAAAGATTTTCATTTTATCTATGCAATAAACATTTTATATATGAATGACCAAGGCCAAGCTTCTGTCAGTCGTCAACCTAAATAAATATCATAGGTTTAGTTTATTATAACAATTTATGATGGGGTATAAAGGTCTAAATGATATACCTCTTTTTACCGCAATTAGAAACATTTTCCCTGTGCCCGTGTGTTTTAGTGTTCTTAAATATATATGAATGCCTTATTATGTAACCAGACGGACAGACAGACGGACGGCGATGGTAAAACTATATTACAACCAACTTTAAAAAAAAAACAAATTAAATATCTGATGTAGTTCACATCAACTTACAATTTCTGTGGCTGTTGCATATTGACTGGCATACAGGAAGACACTGGGTGCGGTAGGGAACGTCCCGTATAGAAAACCATACATACTCAGGGATATTGTTTCATTTTTGGCTCCCCCGGAGTGCAGGGCACTGACAACCTCCCATGTTATTAATGGTAAGAGAATTCTGAAATTGGAAAATCAAAAAAGTACTTTTATATGAGGTAAAATTCGGTAGTATTGGGTATTAGAGTAGACTTAATGTAATAGCAGTTCATCGTTAAGCTTGCAAAAAAATCAACACGGTACATGTTAACTTAGTGATATTATTCGCAATGTGTAAAATCCAAACAAAGACGCCAAAAAATTGGAACCATATCTGTCTTACTACAAGCCATCACTCTTGTTGCTGACTGGAACAAAAATGTTAATTTTCTCCTCATAATGATTGATTTTTGGACTCCTTTTGAGTCTTGAGTTTTAAATGGTTTCAAATGCTATGCTCAGTGAGCTATATACGTGGAATGAACCTGTCTCATTGGTTGGTCTGGAACCCACGATTAAAACTTACGCTCACGCTCACTTTACCCGTCAGACAAGTGGAACCAAATCCATCGTTTCTAATTTAATATGCATGTAGACTTTGATTGATTTCACCAATCAGAATAGCAGTGCTCAAAACAAAGATGGACGATTTTTAGGTTTACACTTCAATTCGATAAACAGGTCTCAAAAACTGAAGACTTCCAACATTATGAATAGAATTTTTTATTGGTCCGACAGTAAATGGGCGTTCCCAGAAACAAGACTTTCAATCGCAGTTGTCCCAGGGGTAAAAGGTGAGCTTGTTGAGAATTTAACCCTGGGTATCCGAGGATGGTCTGGATCTGACAATGTAAAAAGTGTTGAAACCAATCCGGATCGAAATGGCACCATTTTCTAGTAATGGCAGTGTTTGATGGAATCAAATACCACCTAATCTACATTCCACGCATTTAGTTCATTGGCTATGCTACAATTCAGTTTTGGTTTTGGACTGAGTTTGAAACCTGCAACGAATACATGAACGGTTGCTTATTGTTGTTGGGCATGTATCTCCAATATTTAGCCACTCAGTCCAAAAATTGGAAAATTTTCTGACTGGGTTTTTCACTCGAAAGACCTATGTGGGATGGTTGCCAGTTACATGTACCAGTGGAAGGTCGTGGGTTTCCTCCGGGCACAGAGCTTGGTTTCCTCCCACAATAAAACTGGCAACGCCGCCATATAAGTGAAATAATCTTGAGCGCGGCGTAAAACATCAAACAATCAATCCAATATTTAGAAGTTGAACAGGTATAATTTAGGTGACGAATAATGACGTTTCGTTGTGATTCTTACATCATTAACAAAGTCAATGAAATTAGCTGATAGTAACGGATTGTTTCTATACTATCCGTATCATAATCGTAGAATATGAACTTAAATATTACTTACGTTTTAGCCATAATCAGAAGGACTGGCACGAGAAGACCAAATCCCACCTGCCCATGAACTTTCCCAACTAAACTGAGACCGAGATAAAACAATGCAGAAGCACTGTAAGCATCACCTGAGGGAAAAAAAATACACATTGTTAGAGAGATTAAACATATCGTTTGAGGAAAAATACAGGTTGTTAGAGAGAAATTCCACATTGTTTAAGAGAAAATACACATTGTTAAAGAGAAAATACACATTGTTAAAGAGAAAATACATATTGTTAAAGAGAAAATACACATTGTTAGAGAGAAAATACACATTGTTAGAGAGAAAATGCACATTGTTGGAGAGAAAATACACATTGTTAAAGAGAAAATACACATTGTTAAAGAGAAAATACATATTGTTAAAGAGAAAATACATATTGTTATAGAGAAAATGCACATTGTTAGAGAGAAAATGCACATTGTTGGAGAGAAAATACACATTGTTAGAGAGAAAATACACATTGTTATAGAGAAAATACACATTGTTAGAGAGAAAATACACATTGTTATAGAGAAAATACACATTGTTAAAGAGAAAATACACATTGTTAGAGAGAAAATACACATTGTTATAGAGAAAATACACATTGTTAAAGAGAAAATACACATTGTTAGAGAGAAAATACACATTGTTAGAGATAAAATACACATTGCTATAGAGAAAATACACATTGCTAGAGCAAAAAAACACAATTTTGGAGAGAAAGTACAACACATTAACGTAAACTGCACATTGTTACAGAACAACACACAGAGAAAATACACATTGTCAGAGAGAAAATACACATTGTGAGACAGAACACCCAGAGAAAATACACATTGTGAGACAGAACACCCAGAGAAAATACACATTGTGAGACAGAACACACAGAGAAAATACACATTGTGAGACAGAAATTAAGACACATTAACGAAAAACTGCAAATTGTTAGAGAGAAAATACATATTCTGCCGGTGTCTCAATGCTGCACTTCTGATTATTTGATCATTTCATATTTTCTTTGGAGTGGGATTTTCACACATGACTAATCGATGGAGGGCTTGTTTTGGCAGGAGAGATGACTGCTCTACCGACTGAGACGCCCTCTACACATATACCACCATTATAAAATACACCAATTGCACTGAGATTAGGAATGAAATACACTCACCTAAAACTTGTAATATATCTGATATAATATATGGGACGGTTTGCTTGAAGATGAAATTTGCTACGATGCCAAGAGCAGTCATAAAAACGATGGGGTTTGTAACCACACCACGAACAACATGGAAAATTAAGGTACATGCTCCAGTGTGATTCTTCTTGCCCTGGTTTTTGTGTATTTCTAACATCATGAAGCCTATAGGGTTCAGGAAGACGAGGGAGATGGGTGCCACAAGGTAGATATATTTCAGGTAATCTGGGTGGGAGTCCTGGTACAGGGCCTGTACTGTCAACAACAAAAAAACGCAGCAGTTTTAACTTTAAAGTGGCATGAGCTGCCGAAATTCACACTTTTTTCATAATTTCTGATCGTCACGACAGTAAGAGGATTTGAAGGCCATCGAAAAACTAAATGATTAGCGTTGGAATGAGAAAAATCCATACAGTATGTGGCCTGTACGAACCGAAAATGTGTTCGAAAAGTAAACAAAATTTAAATACATGTAACCAGGACGACCATTCATTCATTCTAAGCCAAAGTTAGTTCAAAACAATACTTTATCGTACATACATTCTCGAGACTAGAAGCACTAAAAAGCTTCTGAATTATACGTCTTGGGGAAAATAGCCGATAATTTCAACATTCTGTTTCAACGTCCAAATATCAACATTTTGGCAGCTCATGCCACTTTAAGCACATATTAAAAGTAGCAAAATTTAGTTGCAATTTAAAGTGGTATAAGCTGTTTAATTATGCACATTTCTTAAATTTTGATCGTCCAGGTCGAAAGATGGTTTTAGGTTCTTCAAAAAGATTAATGATTGACGTGGATACTACAAAATTATTTATCCTGCACCTATTTCTAGTTGGCAAAATGGCGTTTAAAAAGTAAATATAGTTTAAATCACAAATAAACATACAGTTGATTGATTGATTGACGTTTTCCGCCAAACTTATATGGCGACGTTGCCAGGTTTAGTCGCGAGAGGAAACCGAGCATGAAAATACAGTCATACTAGGTCTAAGTTACTTCTAGACATTACTTTAAGTTTACTGTATATCAATGAAATATCATGGGTTTTAGTTTAATACAACTGGTTACATGTACTTATGATTGGATATAAAGGTTTATACATGTAGGATATATTTTTTTTACGCAATTAGGAACTTGTCTCCATGGTTATTTTAGACGAGAAGATTTGCCCTTTTGCCTGAATGTTTTAGTGTTCATAAAACATGTTCTTGAGACTGTTATGGGTCATAATGATTTAGTTGGACACCTGGGATTAATCAATCCAGTTTCAAAAAAGCTTTGGATTAAATATTAAAAAAAACTAACTCAAAAATATTGCTACTACTGTACATGGTCAGCAAAATAAATTATTACTTAAACTAGTGACATTGAGAAAATAATATAAAATTGAATAGTAAAACTTACCTATAGGGTAACCAAAGGCGAAATCATTGGACTGGGTACTAAATATTGCAAAGAGACCAGCATTTCCTAAGTTTACTGGTCGTTTCACTATCACTGTGAAGATTATGACAATAAAGAATATGACAGTTTTGGCTATGAGTATACTGGCCAGGAATTTCCAATTTACAGCATTAAATTCCAGTTCACACATACTCTTTAACAGTAATGACGGCAGACAGAACTTAGATACAAAAGTCCCGATTCCACGAGCTTGAGACGAATTAATCATGCTGGTCCTTCCCGCCAGATATCCGGCGAAAATGATGGCAAAACATTGAATGATGGCCGGGTATAAGTTATTGAAAGACACATCATTTCCGCTTGATGTAGTCGGGTGCGGAGTGACGTTGGAGTTCCTCGCTGTGGAGGATAAGGTCGTCTCCAGACTCACATGGTCATGTGACATGTGTTGTACGAACGACAACATCTTGATTTTCTTTACGTTACGACGTCAACATGAGAGGGGAGGAGCTTTAGTTCACTTCAGGTCTGAAAAAAAGAAAAGAATTTGAATGGATTTTAACAACCGATTATGAGATATTATACCAACAATCCTAATCAGTCCTAAGAAATTGAAAAACTTCTGAGCCGATTTTTCCATAGATTGCTCTATTAGGAAGGTTGCTAGGCAACAGGTTGGGATTTCCTCAAAGCAACCACTAAGGTATCCTCCCCCGCCACTCCCTCCCGCCATTAAATCTAACAAACCTATAACATCAATCAATCAATCTTAGCATAACACAGTTGACTGGATTAATTGTAAGAAAAAAAACAATTAAAAATAGATTTTTAACTGTTAAAATTTAACTTCGAGACTTCAAAACGGAAAACTTACACGCCCTATAATTCGTGTAAATCGTGAAATCAAAACATGCACCCAGAACAGACGCAAGACATTCACATGGTAGCTTAACCCCAGAGTAGAAAATAACAGTTCCAAATCGCAGTCCATGCGTGACATAAGATTGTCCCAGCTTTAAGTGACATTGTTGATGACCGAACAGAATGTGTTCGGTAGTGGGTGACAATTTGCTTCTTTCCTTTTCAACACAATGCCTGTAGAACTTAAGCTAAGCCTAATGCACTGACCATTATGTGTATAGCTTTTGAACAACCGTTATCTGAGGCTGATAATCAAATTGAAATGTAATTATCACCTTTCCCACCTCCCCCCCCCCCCCCCCCCCCCCCCCCCCCCCCCCCCCCCCCCCCCACACACACACACACGCACCCACACCGCGAAGGAGACAAGCTGAATGTTTAAAGTGCCTTGAAAAACTAATAGGATTGATGTTGAAATAAAATAAAAATATTGGTAACGTCAGTAGGTTTTACGAACAGATGAAGTGTGCTGATACGGACATAATTCAAATAGCTGGGATTTATGAGTTCATTTTTAGGGGTTTTGCTGCTTCTAAAACTACGTTTAAGTACATTTTTTAAAATTAGTATCACAGGAGAGCTCTTATTTTGTACTTTTTGATAGAAATGATGAAAGATTATCTTGCGGAATTCTATTTCATATTTGGCAGGCTAGAGTGGAGAAAGCACAGATATTTATTCTGTTAAAAAACAACTAGAAGAGATTGCCAGTCATTTCTTAAGTGAGAGTTTAAAGGCAGTTTTTTTTGTGCTTTACTTAAACTAGTGTTTAGAAATAACTTGGGCTAAGAATGAATGAATGTGTAGTGTCACTCCGAAAAACGCCTGTGTTAACTCAATATTTCAGCACTTTTTTAGCCCAAATATTGAGTTAACATGGTCTTAAGTTTTCGGAGTGACACAACTCGTGTATTACGCTGATCAGTGGAACTAATGGATTGTGTATCCTTGATATCTATGAACACTAAAACACACGGGCACAGGGATATGTTCGGCAATTTTTATCGCATTGTCCTACTGAACAATTTATAGGAAAACTTAAATATTGAATTGAATTTTGAAACAAAACAAAAATCTACATAGCAACATAGCAGTATACATGTACACCAGTATATAGGCCTATACATATTTTATATACCGTAAATCACGTGAAATTAAGTCACATTATTTTTCATCTATGGTCACGTGATTAGATTTGCTAATGTTAGTTCGTCGTGATTGTGAAACAAAGAACCGATAAGAGCGACTAACGAGCTGACTGCGGGAGATCGATTGCCTGCTGACAGAGTTGTGTTGACAGCCGGTTACTTACTGAAAGGCGCATGCTGGATCAAGCACAGCTATGACTTCCGTAAGTGATTAAGCTCTCAGCTGGCGCCCGTCTTTCATTTAAACCGACTCTCTAAAACAACAGATTTTTACGTTGCTGATACGTGACCTAATTTCAAGTGAATTATGGTATTAATATAAAAAAAGCAGAAGTTTGCATATAACCGTAATATAGTTTTTTTTCTGCTGGTACTGGTAACCTGCAAATGGATATAGATTTGATTGATGTTTTACGCTGCACTCAAGATTATTTCACTTATATGGCGGCATTGCCAGGTTTAGTGGGTGAGGAAACCGCGCTTATTGAACGGTGGAAACTACGACCTTCGGGCAGTACCTGACAACTCATAAGGCAACCTAGTGAAAAATTTACTCAGAAATTTTTCAATTTTTAAACACAAATGGATATAGCAAAAAAACTCACTGAATTTCTCCTCATCAATGCAACGCCAGTTACATTCTTAAAAATTCTCATCAAAGAAAAATGTACTTATGTTAACGACACTGATGGACAACAGAAATATCTAATATGTCTACTACTGAATTTTCCTCGGTGACAATTCATCCGGAAATCTGGACTTAATCTCATCAAAACAAACCATAATGAGCTTAACATTAACTTTGAACACGGCACACTAATTAATGCATTTTCTACTAGTTCTATATAACCAATCAGGAAATTTTGATTTTACCTACTAATGAAAACAAAAGGTATTAATGTTAACAAGAGGGTAAAACTTGTCCTACATAGGAGATTGACCTATATTTCAAAAGTCATGTGACCAAAATAAAGATGTTCACAAAGCAGGTGACCTGTCATTATCATGTGAGAGTTGGATGGGGTTAAGCCCATAGCACTGTTTAACCTATTGTAAACTTTTCACACATTCAACAGTGGATATACCGTATATAACCGCAAATTTCAAAGATTTTATTTCTATGGTCATGTGATGAAGGGAGATGATGTTAGCCATACCATGTGCTTTAGATCGCCACGACAGTAAGAGGCTTTGAAGGCCATCAAAAAACTAAATGATTGGCGTTGAGGAAAATCCATACAGTATGTGGCCTGTACGAACCAAAAATGTGTTCGAAAAGTAAACAAAATATAAATAACCGGGACGACCATTCATTCATTCTAAGGTGTAAACATACCTGTATCACCACCATGATTGATATGACAATCAAAGTTAGTACATCACATGACCTTGGCTGTTCTTGATCAATCAGTTTAAGTTCAGTCTCCGTTCACACCATGTCTGCCATCTGAAATAAAGGAACACATGTGGGTTAAGATTGATTAAATTAGTACCTGTGGTGTTGGTTTTGTGTTACTGTTTGTCTATTTATAGCGCAGGAAATCACGGCTTTGTTCTGTAAAAAAAGACAATTTCAGGCATGGAAATTTCACGGAAACGATCGTTCCGTTTCCGCGTCGTTTCCCTCAAACCAATTTAACGGAACCGATCCACCGTTACCCATGCATCAAAGTAAAAAAGATCACGAGATTTCTCTAAAAAACGAGCCCCTAGTAGGACCTTGTCGCGACGCAAGATATTTTGTTTTCCCAGCTGCTGATGTCATCGATTTAGGTGCACACTTGTATAGCGCATGCTCTGCAATGCACTTCCTATCGCTATGTCAGAGTCTTTGAAAAGCAAAAGCTTGAAATGGTGTCCCTAAAAACTTTTTAAAAATGGTCTTTCGCAGACCAGTTGATTCCTGAAACAGATGAGGAGGCAAACTTATTAAAACTGTGATGTGCTGTGTGTAGTAAGAATGAATGAAAATAGTTTCCCATGTTTCAAAATCACGGAACCGAAAAAACGTTTCCCAGCGTTTCCGATGGTTGAAATTCACGGAAGCGAAAAAAAGTTTCCCATTTTGAGCGAAATTTCCTTGCCTGCAATTTGAATTACACAAAAACTGCTGTTACATAAATCATTTATTTTGGTTGATCGATGTTTTTTACGCCACACACAAAGATTATTTCACTTATATGCCAGCATTGCCAGGTTTAGCAGGGGGAGGAAACCGGGTGTTCATTGAGTACCTGGAATCCCTCCCATAGACGGCGATCAAGTAAAAAATCCACTCAACAATTGTTTAATTACATGTAAATATCAGCAGTTATATGAAACATAATACACAATGACCTCTTTCTCAAGGAACAAAACCAGTTCGATTTTACCTGATAAAAACCCCACTCAAATACCTAAAAATCCACCTTGAAAATGTCATGATCCGAGTGAGAAATGCATTTGCCTGTAAAGGCATACCGTATACTTTTAGTAAGGATGCTGGGGAAATCTTCTTAACTTAACTAACCATGGAGACAAGTTTCTAATTGTGTTAAAAAGAGGGTATGTCATTTAGACCTTTATACCCAATCATAAGCTGTTGTAATAAACCAAAACCCAGTATGTTTCATAAGGTTGACCATAGACAGGAGTACGACCACACATGGAACACTTTCAGATACATGCAGACAAACATACTTTGTACATATATAAGCTTTAACTCAACATCGACAATACAAGGCAAACCATGTGACTCAAAGCCATCTTTATGTAAGTTTCTATGTTAACAATTTCATAACAGTAGGGCTGTAGGGCACACTGACACCAGGGAGTTTATAAGCCTGTTTGTAAACACGATGTGTCTGACACCCTACCACAACATACATGTACTTGTAGCCTGGCAGAATTTCAAAATGGTTACAACACAAGTTTGCAAAGAGAAAAAAAACCCTCTCATTCTGAGCCCATGATGTCAAAGAAATAAATAAGTTGAGAATTGATGATCAAAAATATTTTCAACTATTTAACTGACTTTTATCACCCGAAAGTTGTATTAAGTCAGAGCATAATAAATTTAAGATAAATTGAAATCCAGGTAATTTATTGACATAAGACTTACTACAGACAGTAACTTTAAAAAAAAAACGAAATGAAAACAACCGAAGATGTACTCAAACTCATACATCCTTGCAATTTCAGTTGTGTCCATTATTAGAGCACATCTTCATCTTTGGATAAGACATAGAAACATTTCTGAGTGGAAGAGTTGCCAGGTACTCGCCACAGGTAGAGGGTTTCCTCTGAGCAAAGAGCCCAGTTCTCTCCCCCGCTAAACCTGGCAACGCCGCCATATTAGTGAAATAATCCTGAGTGCTGCGTAAAATATAAATCTATTGGTTAAGACAAAACAAACTTTCTACGTACATGTATCTTATTTTTTAATAACTTGTTTAAATTAGAAAAAATAAAACAAAATAAATAAAACTGACAAAATCCTTTCAGTAGTTTAAAGCCACTCCTTGAATCGTGAATTAATTTTTCTGTGTAATGTTCAAGATACCGGTAATTAAAAAAAGTACAGCCTAATTTATATAAAGTGAATACTGCTTTTCAAACAGTGTAGAGACTTGAGGGTGGTTTGGGATCTGATCACAATGAGAGCTGACAAAGCAGAAAGATTTTAATTGTGTGGTTTTAGAAAGATTTCCTGAACATCCCCTTTAGTGATGGTCACATACTGTTAGCTTTATTAATTAACTGAGGACATGTTTCTAACTTTGATGTTTACAAAGGTGTGTTATTCACATACTTAAACAAATATTATACCAAATTCCCCCCACGTCCCCTCCCCATCTTGCAAAAAAGATAAATAAAAAAGGTTTTGAAAAACATACATTGTAGCATACGTAACATGCTCATCTTACGTGTACACGGCATACAAGTCAACTACATTTGTGTACATGTGTCAAACAGCTTTTAAAAAGTTTGAATAAAGCATTACATCATATAGGACACTTTTTATTACGTTTCAACATACATGTAAATATCCTATTCTTTACTGTTAAAATGTTGTTTTCATAATGCTCTATTTAAAAAGTTAAATAGTTGACAAAATTATTTTCTGTTCATATGGGAAATTTTCTTAGTTTATACAGGCCATATAATTTCGGTGTCAGTCAGAAACATTGAATCGGTTCCGTATATTCAAATGCTGGGAACAAACCTGTACTGATGCTAGTTTCATTATACATCCTACCATATACCGGCTTTCATGATGGGTAACTGTTTTCCGTTTCAGCAGTTTAAGAGAAATAATAACTTTACTAACAACAGGCTACCGGAACCGATCGCTACCATGAAATCCTATGGCCTGTTTGTGCTGTACATACAGAGTAGCTTAAATTTTTCTTACTGATACAGAGAGCTAAGAACCTTTAGACCTACCAATACAAGGACATCGCTCCAGGCGTACATGTAGTTCCACGTCTATTTACAATGAACATCAAACAAAAATATTATAAAATCGGACTCCTCTATACCATTGGTTTAAATCCAAATGAAACTTGTTTATCAAGACATAGGAAAGGAAGCTATGATTTCAACCGGACTTAAACAGTCAAACAATATCAATTCTTAGTAAAGCAACGGATTGAATTTCATTCCATTGGTGTGCATTGCATTACTGGCCAATGGTAGCATGTTAAAATAAATCCACGATCCGTTGTCAAAAGCTAATTTTAAATTATATCAGTGGTCCCAAAGGTTAAATTTCAAGGAGATAAAAAGTCCTGATTGATGAGTACATTGTCTCGTCAGTGGATATGGTTTTCACATATTGACAGTCAAACAATAGACATTGTTTAAAAATGTATGTTGAGATTTAAAATTAAAAAAAAAACGAAACACATGCTTTGTTAAGAAAAATGTAGGTTAAGACTTAAAATTAAAAAAAACGAAACACATGCTTTGTTGGGAAAAATGTAGGTTAAGATAGTATATTATATAAAGGGAAACTCATACTGATTTTGTGAACTTATTCTAATATAACATCTAATTGTGCAGTCCATTCGTCATTTATTTTAACGTTTCCCAATATATCATTACATTTTTTTAACACCTTTTACATTCTGTGTGATACATTTTTAATTTTGAAAACGAAATCAGTTAATTTAATAAAGTTCTATCACTTTGTTAAGTACTACTAATCGTCAGAAGATCTTATCCTTGCGTTGTGTGGAAATTTTGTTCTTATTTTCTGATCTAAAATCAACATAATATTAACCTCTATCAATGAATCAATAAAATAAAAGTTATACAGATTTATTATATACTGAGTGATGAATGAGCCTGTCAATTTGATTGGTTGATTGTTTGTAACTATGATAAATGTACATATATGTACAAACAGCTTTGGATTCACAATCGCCAAAAAAGATCTCTTCTTCACTTTTTAAAATTTTTAATAGGAATATTTTGAGAATTCAAGAAAGGATATACGGTAATGTCTGAGTTAATTCAAGTGCTGGAAAAAAGTAGAAGAGTGCAAATTCTCATCTTAATTCAAGAGAGAGCTTGTAAAACATTCAAGGATTAACTGCTGGTCAATCATCTCCCTGGACTGAGATGTGTTGAAAGTTTAAATCTCATTCAGAACCTTTTTGTTATTGAGGATTTAGCAACATGCATAGTCTTCTAATTAACTCAGGTTTTTTTAAATTGATTGACTGATGTTTTACGCCACAAGATTATTTCACTTATCTGGCGGTGTTGCCAGGTTTAGTGCCTGGGGGATTAAACCAGGCTCATTGCCTAAAGGAAACCCTCGACCTTTTGATTTTTTAAAGTTTTTATCAACTTTTAATTTCTCAGTGAGATTTGATACCTTGCCGGATCAATAAAAGACCTGTATCGGACTGAGGGACACTCTAACCGACTGATCTATTGATGCTCTGTTAGTATTAAAGTGGCATGAGCTGCCAAAATTCACACTTTTTTCATAATTTCTGATCGTCACGACAGTAAGAGGCTTTGAAGGCCATCGAAAAACTGAATGAGTGGTGTTGAAATGAGGAAAATCCATACAGTATGTGGCCTGTACAAACCGAAAACGTGTTCGAAAAGTAAACAAAATTTAAATAACCAATGCCATTCTATGCCAAAGTTATTTCAAAACAATACTTTATCGCATATTTTCGAGATTAGAAGCACTAAAAAGCCTTAGAATTATACGTCTCAAGAAAATTAACCGATAATTTCAACATTCTGTTTTAATGTCAAAATATCAACATTTTGGCAGCTCATGTCACTTTAAAGATGATCATGAAGGATACAAAATTGAGACAAGTGTAGGCTGATGTCAGACGAATGAACAGCTAGTTTACATAGGCTGTACCAGGGGTTCAAAATAAAACAAGAAGATTTTCCCTGTATCAGTGTGTTTTAGTGTTCATAAATTTAAATATACTGTACCAAATACACAAAATTGTCAGTGCTGACAGTTGACCACAATACAAACACCAGTTCACTGACACGGACCTTACAGGTACCTCACTGGACACAACATCAGGGATCTATTCAAAATCCGAGTACAGCCAACTGACCACTGGCAAAGGTATGCAAAAAGTGACCACAACAGCTAAACTATCTTTTCATCATTTTCTACATTTACCTGTAAGTGAATTGTTCACTAACGAGCTTGAAATACCTGTCTAAGCCTCTACCTATGGCAGGTAAAATAGGTTAATTAGGATACCTGTGTGTGTATCAGGTGTTATCTGTTATAGGAAGAGATTATCATGTACAGCTGTTAAGGATGGCATGTTTTAATTGCATTGATACACAGGACAATAGCAGGTTTTCCTGCCTTAACACAATACATATTTTAATATAAATATAAGTGCAAGTATAAGACAGGTTTGTTATTTTAACATTTCTGTGAAGGGAAAATTACACAATAATGTAATAATAATTCTACTTTAAATACATATTAAAAAGAAATGGTTATTTAGACAAGAAGATTTCCCTGTGCCCGTGTGTTTTAGTGATCATAAATATTAAAAAGAAACTGTTGAGATGATCTCTAGTAACTGTCTTTCTTTGGATAGACGGCTCAATATCAAATAAATACAATTTTTTAATTGCTTTGTTGCTGATTATAATTTTGGCGAGACATGCTTTTTAACAGAGATTCCAGAACAGGTCGCAGATTTCTAATAGCCTAGCCGCTCGAGTCGTCGTCTTTTTTGTGTTTTTGTAAACAATCTAAAGAAAGCCTGCTATAGGCTACTATTCACAGTTTTTTGGAGATAAATATTAGCAAACCATTCACAGCTCACTACAGTAAGGTTCACCAATACAGGACCTATGTAGATATACCTCTTTTTAACACAATTAGAAACTTGTCTCCATGGTTATTTTAGACAAGAAGACTTTCCCTGTGCCCGTGTGTTTGTGTGTTCATAAATACATACATTCACTTGAAACTGTCCATTAGACCATAACAGAAGTACGATGCCAGGGAGTTCACATTAATTACTCTTTAGTTGTAGATTTTTCCTTGAATAACCAAAATCCATCTATTCTCATTTTTCTATTTAGTGGACCAGTATTATGACAGATGTAAACTATGTTTAAGTGACATGAGCTGCCAAAATTCACACTTTTTTCATAATTTCTGATCGTATCGACAGTAAAAGGTTTTGAAGGCCATTGAAAAACTAAATGATTGGCGTTGGAATGAGGAAAATCCATACAGTATGTATTAAAACAAAATTTAAACAACCGGGACGACCATTCATTCATTCTAAGCCTAAGTTAGTTGAAAATAATGCTTTATCGTACATTCTCGAGACTAGAAGCACTAATAAGCTTCTGAATTATACGCCTTGAGGGGGTTTTCCCAATGGCATAGATCATTGAAAACCGATACTTGTTGAATTAGGCTATTAATTATTACAGCTGTTTTCAGCTAATTTCGCTAACCTGTTTTAAACGTTAAATTCTCTTTACAAAAAGCTAAATTATTCAGGAAAGTTCATCACTATTTGACTAAGTTATTTTGACAATTTAATTTCACTGTCTTAATCTGACCACAAACTTTTTTTTTTGCTTTTTGATTACATTTACAATAAACCTTAACTCCAAAATACGGCCGTCAGTATAAAAAAAATAGTCATTTTGGATTCAGAAACCCGGACTGTGTTAGCCACACTCGTGTGTCTCTATCCTGTTTTACTAACTTGCCGGTCAGGTAGAGCCACACATTAAATCGCCATTTTAAGAGTGAGATAACTTGTGTAACCTCATTAGGCCAATTTTTATGCTAGCAGCTATGCTTTACAAAGAGCGATTTTAACAGTTTAACAACGGATTTCGAAGAAATCAACTGGTTCAGTGAAAAGAGGAATGTTTCAAAGATATAATAGGCGGTAATAGCTGAAAGGTAGTTGACTATGTAATCAGTAACCCCAAGTGACTATCCCGCGACTCTGTTGTATAGTTACAGATCGGTATCATTTGGCTGTGTAGAATGGTTCCAACTTCTAGTTTTATAATTATAATTTATACAACAGAATGGCAGGATAGTCATCTGGAGCCTGTTTCACAAAGCTGCGTAACTGCCACAGCAACCCATACTGTAGGGATACGTATGAAAGTTACGCACAAAATGCATTTACGCCGCTTTGTGAAACAGGACCCTGGCCCTCTGGGATGCCAATAATCTGAAAAGTTTAATATACCGGGGTATTTTTTGGAGTCAAGAACCCCTGACTAAATCAAAGCGCCACTGCACTTCGGACGAAAGAAAAAAAATATAATAATTTAAGTCTATTGATAGTCATGAAATTTTTTTTTTTTTTTTTTTAAACGAATCCTCAAACCTTCTGTTAGATCCAGCAATTTCATCAGCTGTTCTCCTCTGTCGTCCAGATGTTTTGACATGAGTGTACACCTGTCTTGGCAGATTTTCTCCATTTACTAGAGAGCGGTCAACTAAGGGGAGTAATGCTGGAAGGCCACCCAGTCCAATCGAGATCTCGTGCCATTCTACGAGATCTTCAACACGAGACATGGCTCGAGAGCCGTCGCACTCCATTTTCGCGCATAGTGAACTGTAAGAATCTTACTGAGAATTTATAATGTATGATATTTAATTCTCTGTTCTATACTGTTCCCATACATGTAACCCGGCCTACAATAATAACCTGTATCGCAAGGCCTTTGGGTAGAAATACTTGTTAAAAATCAAAAATATAATCGGCACTACATCAGCTCATATATACATTCTAAAACAAGATGGCAGCGCCCATGGATGTCAAGGCAAAATATGATATGGACTTTAAGGTATTTTATATGTATTAGGAGAGTAGCAATCAATATAACAAAACAGGTTATCGGCGGCTTAAACGTTACCTACCAGAATTATATCGGATATCTCTCTACACAACCGAGTCAACTATCAGTGTCACGTGTCGTTGTTTACAATTTTAAGGACGTCGACGGCAGTGGCCTCCCTTTTTCAAGCAACATGTCACTCAATCGTTTTAGAGTTAATATCTCAACGAATGGCAGAAGGATCAATCTCTATTTTAGATTGCACCCAGTCGGAACTCTCTTCGGCTATCTCGCTCGGTACCGGTAGGTTTTTGACACGCGGTATTTCACGCAAGTAAATCTCCGAAGTTATCAGACCGGCCTCGGACAGTCTACGCTTTTTATACAATAAATCGCAATGAACTATATGCGTAAAGTACCTATTTGGTCGCCATACTCAAAATCACCTGCAGTCTATCAGAGGGTATTTCACGCACGTAGGCTACGTACAGTACGCCCGCACGGGCTTGAAGGCTGGTATTGATAAGCCCGTACAGGCGTATCAGAATTTATCCTTCAATCCACTCAACAGATTGCGGACTAACAGTACGTGTACATCCCCGAAGTTATCAGACTGGAAGGCCACCAAATGCTCATATTAGTTATTCCCCTTGAAAAACTAACACCGGTTGCATAAATTTATTAAAGGACATCCCAAATGCTGAAATGATAATAATTTTATTAAAAAGAACTTGACCCAGTCTTTAATAGCATTAATTGTAGAAAACAATGGTCTAACCAGCTGGGAGCACTTGGTGACCTTCGGGCTTCACAATAACGCTACATACCGGAGCTATAATAGCATATGATTTTTTTTGCATGCCAGACATAATTATGCAGATATTGCACCCTAAAGTCAACTCCCCTCCAAAAAATGTATTCAGGTCTTGCGGAAGACAACCGACAGCTGTTACGTTATTAAAATTTTATTCTTTATCCGTTTCTTGGCATGTTATCGAATAAGCAAAGTTTTCGTTCGGACTGTTAACGGTGCGGATCTGTTCAAATAAATAAGGGATTAAAGCTAACAAAAATTTGCAAAAAAACCCGACAGAAATGTTTTCTACGGGATCGCAGCGGTGCTAGTTCAATTTTACCGAACTTATGGTTATATTACATAGGCCTATACCAATAACATATTCCAATTATGGTATATGTCAATCTAAAATAGAGATTGATCCTACTGCCATTTGTTGAGATATCGACTCTAAAACGATTGAGTGACATGTTTTAACACAAAGGGAGACCACTGCTGTCCACTTCCTTAAAATTGTAAACAACGACACGTTACACTGATAGTTGACTCGGTTGTGTAGAGAGAAATTCGATATAATTCTGGTAGGTAACGTTTAAGCCGCCGACAACCTGTTTTGTTATATTGATTGCTACTCTCCTAATACATATAATATAGGCCCTACCTTGAAATACCTTGAAGTCCATATCATATTTTGCCTTGACATCCATGGGCGCTGCCATCTTGTTTTAGAATGTATTTAAGAGCTAATGTAGTGCCGAATATATTTTTGATTTTTAACAAGTATTTCTGCCCTAAGAACCTGCAATGCAGCATATTATAATTAAATAGGGTTACATGTTTGCGAACAGAATAGAACAGATAAATAAATAGTATATAGATTAAAAATTCTCAGTAGATTTCTTGCAGTTAACTATGCGCAAAATGGTGTGCGACGGCTCTCGAGTCATATCTCGAGTTGAAGATCTCGTAGAATGGCACGAGATCTCGATTGGGTATATGTATTATACGGTAAAATTGAACTGTACAGTGGCGCCTGCCTTGCGGAACCTGCCTGGTGAGGCTCACCTCATGGGCAGTAGGCCTACGTGCCCTCTCAAGAGCAGTACGCCATCATAGCCGATGCTACATGTACATAGCCAACTATCTACGTTCAGCATAGCAAACAACAATATGATACACAATTACAGTGGACGGAAGCGTAAACTTGTCAAAAGGTTATAAACACTTCACAATGATAAATGTTCTCGTTGATTTCAGCCAATTTCCTAGACCTGTTTAGTAAAATGATCATCAACAAGTCACGATCGTCGTTTGCAAGTGCGGATCCAGCTTTTTACAAAAGGGCCCTCCGATAACAGAAAAATAACGGATTCAAAAGAGGCCTGTAACCCCCACCCCCTTCCCTCACTCTTCCCACACATAACCTACACCCGCCATGATGACTAGGCCTACCCCAAGCCAATAGTCGAGTAGCCATAGGGCGGCCTAGGCCCCGGCAGCTCAGGGGCCCTAGATTACCTGAGAAGCGTTCTGAGGCTGTGCTGCAAATAAAACTGCTAAATAATTTTTGGATTTTGCTTTCCCTATAATTCTTAAAAAAGACCAGTAAAACCGTTATGTTCTAAAGTTAGGCCTATAGATGAAACCTTGTAACGTTTTTGAAACATGAGGAGGGAACAACTAAGCAACAAATTGGGCGAGGGTCCAGGGCCGCTGAGGCCTCAGAAGCTCAGGTATTTTAGATTGCCTAAGAAGCGCTCTGACATTGTTCTGCGAGTAAAAATGCTAATAACTTCCGGATTTTATTTTAATTCTTAAAAATAACAAAATAAGACAAGCAGGAGAATCGTCCATGGTTTGTTTTGGATTGACGTAGGCCTACATTGTACATACTTGTGCTACATACAAGGGCCTGTGGATATAGTTTTCTTTATTGATAGTGGGAAGGTGGCAGACCACTCAAAACCAGTAGGCCTATATACAGGCGTAGGTCCACGGGTCGCAAAGGCTCTTGAAATTATCCTACAACAACTGCCCACATTCGTTATTCTTTCTTCATAGTTGAATGACTGGAGACACTTTCTCGACGATCCGCCAAATTTCATGAAGCTCCGAGGCTCTGCATGACCGAAGATATGTCTAAACAAAGAATGGTGTATATAGTTCTCTATTTTTGAGGGCCATATTCCTGCCAGATAATTATTTTAGCTGCGGCTCATTTATACTGTCACAGCCAAGGTAATCTTTTCAGTGTTTATAATCGAATATCGACAGGCATGAAATTCGTTTGTGGGACGAGATGATCGTTGAATTTTGGGTGATTCTTCACACCCAGAAATTGCATTCAGCTTGTAGATTGTTAGAGTCAAGCAAAACGTTGCTGAACACTGCAACACGGACTATGAAGCCAAAATATTAAAAAAAGAACATATCACCATGGTTATCATCAAACTAAAGATGCCACGAAACTGGCATACCTTGTATTAGATTGCATATATAATGATACATATCGATTCTGTGTTAATTCCTTTCTCCGCTCTTCCTTTCTTTTTTTTATATCTCCCTCTCCTTTTTGCTCAGAAAAAAGGCGGGAACCCCCTGGACCCCCCCCCCCCGGATTCGCTCATGATATTGGGATTCAAACGGACGAAGATATATACATATTTTTTCAATAAGAAAATTCATTTTTTCCCATCCATTACCAAGTGATATTGCAGTTTCTTTTATGTAATAAATTATTATGCTATAGGTATTTGTATTGCTATAATCCCTCTTTATATCGGAGCTAAAATTACAGGTTGTGAAAATGGCATCAAGCATTTCTCGATCAACGACTCTCTTACTTCTGTGACGCCATAGCCACATATCACTCTCTTATCGTCATTTGCGAAGGACGGTCGACAGCAAATAACGTTTTTTTCGTTTTGATTCTTTATCCGTTTTTGGGCAAGGTATCAACTAAAGTTTTCGTTCTGGTATGTTTACAAGTGGGATTGAATCTGTTTAAAGCTTAAATGTAAATATTTCATTGAAATCTGGAACGAATTGTTCATACATTACCTTCATGCACGTGGCTGTTAGCCTGGCACAAGCTTTTGTATCGTATTAGACCATTTTTGTATTTTTTTAAATTAAATAAATCAAGCCTGTAAATTCTTGAAATCCGAGAATCAAAATGAATACATGAGTTATCTTCCTTTGATCTTTGACGTCACTAGATATTTGTTTCCGGCGCGCTTCCACTTCGTAACGTATGACTATGAGTAGCAACGAGTTTTAAAAGCAACGACTCTTAACACTTTCATTCGAAGATGCCCTTCTGCATTGCCCTAAACAAACTGCAGGAATACTTATCGTTTCGGACTCAGCTTCCATCATTTTCCGAAAGATGAAGAGCTCAGGAAAAATGGTTTATGAAGATGAAGTGGGAGAATTTTATCCCAAGTCAACATTCCACCGTCTGCTTCGCGTGATGCGTTATTGGCAGTGGGCTCATACATATAGGCTACGGGTGTGGAAAATCGTCGTTGTCAGTTGATGAGAAGCAATTGTCGGCCTCTATACGAAGCTAAAAAAATTGGTAAAAACTCTACCATCGTTCATGGTAAACAGCATGAAACCAATAGACTCCTGGAATGTAAACAACTCTATTGACGTCACCAAAGATTGCTAACAGCGCCAAATTCAGGGAAGATAAGTCATGTATGGCTTTTAACATTGTTTGTGCGAGGCCCAAAATACCATGTTTTTTGGAGTTCAATAAAAAATTTAATTATCTGTAAAACTTCATTTTTGTTGTTTGAGAGGCATTTAGAAGTCGGTAATAGTAACACAAAGGAAGAGATTTCTGGATAACAACTTTTTATTTATTGATGTTGGTACGTTTCGGTATAGATATTAATACCGTTTTCAACCAAATGTGACTAATCAACAAAATAGCAGAGAATTTATAGGGATATTATTGAAGGGTTTGGCTTGTAAAACATACAGGTGGGCCGTTTGAACAGGTGATGCCCATTGGGGGGTGTAAAGCCAGATAGAAAAATAAACATTTGATGTGGTAAGATAATCAGAGAGGTTAAGCTGTTCAAATACGTCGTTACCAGCCTCAGCTTGAAGCTGCGTTTCCACTTGTGCGGATACGGGTGCGCATACGGACGCGGCAAAAATCACTTTATAGTTAGAGTAGAGGTAGTGTTTCCATTTGTACGGTTGCGGATACGGCTGCGGATACGGTCGCCGGTGCGGTAAATTCCGACCGGACCATGTAGCGATCGGCACGGTGCCGCATGCGGAACCGTATGCGGAACGGGCAAGTGGAAACACTCTGTACGACAATTCTCCATATTATACCTTACATTTTCATGGATATTGTTTTGCACAGGAACTTTTGCATGTATCTCTCAGAGCTTCTCCGTTTGACGTAAACAATAGTGAAATATACATATTTGTCAACGTTGGATGGCACAGATTAGGCCCACCGCACATCTGAACATGAAAGTATTTTTTTTTTCTTTTTCTCTTTTAACTCTGAACTCACCAATGGTCCTTGATTTTCTCGTCTTAGTTTTTCTAATAATGCACGCGAACTCGGTATAGTTACCAAACCCTCATCTAGATCAATAACCCGATTTTCTGGACGAAATAAGATCAGATGCCGTACGGACAACCGCATATATGGAAACACACACGCCGCATAGTCTACCGCGCGGCTTTCCGTACCCGCACCGCGTCCGTGTCCGCATCCGCACAAGTGGAAACGTAGCTTGACAGTGATGTAGGACTTTACATGCCTAGTGCATACAATGATTTAATCATGGCTTACAAAAGATAAACATTTACTGTGTGATTAGCCTTCATTTGTCTCCTTAAAAATAATGATTATTTCACTTATACGGCGGCTTTGTCAGGTTTAGTGGGAGAGGAAACTTATTGCCCTGAGGAAACCCCCGACCTTCGGCGAGTTCTTGGTACCTCAGTTCAGGGTGAATCGAATTGACAGGGAGCGTCGCCATCTTACCAGATTTCTTTTAAAAATGGGACTATTTCGAGAAATTGACTCCGCGTTTTCGTTACTCTTTTAATTCACGTATAGTGTGATGTCAAGATTGTTATTTTTCTTACAGCTTTTGAAAATGTTACCCAATCTGCCATGCGCTATGTACGAGGCCTATCTTAGCCTGGATACAGGTCACAGTTCCAGATATTTTTGTGTGTTTTTATTATTATTTTTTCCTGGGCATTTTTGTAGTTTTTATGAAAGGACAGGGGTTGAGTTATTGTCTGGAAATGATTTTAGAAGTGAAATGGGACCAGTTCAGGTGGATGGAGATCTGGTAGTTGGGGTGCTTTGGTTTGTTTATATGCGGAGGTATATGTTCAAAGAGACCCCTATCAGCTGATTCTACTCGTATCTCAAAATTTCTACCTTCAACGTATGAAAAAAATGTGCTTAAAATACTGCCAAAGGACTGTGCAAGGCACCCACCGAAGGATTTGGTTCAACGAAAGTTATGAGAGCAGACATTAACATTACCGCAAATGGGAAATGAAGGAAACTGAAACTGTGACCTGCTGCCATCTCGCTAGAACACGATTGTCAACAGTGTTCACATGCTTATCTCCCTTTGTTTCAGGACTTCCGTATCGTTCGCGGAGATTAAATTCTCCGTTAAGACTGCCCATCAATAGGACCGCCTTGTAGTCTTTCTTTATAAAGGAAAATGCGATAAATGATGCTGAAATACCATACTTTGTGATATATGCATAGAAAAGCTCCGAGTATTTAAGTAAAACATGGTATCTTACTTTTATATTGATCAATAAGCTAGGCAACCTTGAATCTGAACGAAAAAAAAACTACATTTCCCTCTTATCACCCATAATTATCAATATTTAACCGTAGAATTCTTTTCTCATCAAAATGTCCCCACCAGACTGTGATTCCACATTCCTTGATGTTTTACGCTATATTCAAGTAGGCATACCAAAACGTGTCTCCATGGTTATTTTAGACAAGACGATTTTCCCTGTGCCCGTGTGTTTTGGTGTTCATAAATACTGTTTCATGAATATGGGATAAAAATGCAAACAAGAGACACATTGTCATTAAAAAAAACGTGTGTTTTAGATCCATACATGGTGTTAGTTGTATTTCCAGAGAAAACAATTCCGGCTGCTAATCAAAAGTTTGAATAAACCGTTCGTCCTGACAAAGGTTGTAATGGACGGTCGTTACCGTCATCCGCGATAAGAGGCGAGTCCATGGATTCCCCAGTGTGCAGCTGTCTCAGTTTCCTCAGCTGAAACAGAGAGAAGGAATGTTATATATTCTGTGACGAAAAGACAGGTATACAAAAAGATTTAATTAATCAAGTTGACACTGAAAACCTTTTGTGACATTTTTCAGAGCCTGTTGAACTTTTTTACGAAAATCGTAATCGGTGCATCGAAGATGCTAGGCCTATAATCTTCAGGGTAGAGTTCCATTATGTATTCGGCGTACGGCGAGAGTAATATCTGATGTAAGCAACGTGTGTTAAAATCGACCGTGCAGGCACTAACTTAAGTAAGCAAAAATCACGGTTGCCATGACCATCTTAAATCTGGTTTCTTAGGGATTACGTGGCGCTGATGAATCAATAAATGACCCGTTCAGTTTACAGTTTCTCGTGTTCGGCGTATCCGGATGTATAATCTAACTCGACCCAGGAGTTCGAATCCCACTCAGTCTGGTTGTATGGCTTCACTGTAACGAGAACAGCTTCAGTGAAGATTGGACCAACTTCACTGCACAGCTGATGGCTTCACTGCAGAAAGGACGGCTTGACTACAGAGAGTACGACCTCGCTGCAGAGAGGAAGGCTAAACTACAGAGACGCAGAGAGGAAGGCTAAACTGCAGAAAGGATTGCTTGACTAAAGATACGACGGCTTCAGTGCAGAGAGGACGGCTTCACTGCAGAGAGTAGGGCTTAACTGCAGAGAGGACGGCTTCACTGCAGAGAGTAGGGCTTAACTGCAGAGAGGACGGCTTCACTGCAGAGAGGACGGCTTCACTGCAAAGAGGACGGACGGCTTCTCTGCAGAGAGAATGGCTTCACTGCAGAAAGGGCGGCTTCACCACAGAGAGAACGACCTCGCTGCAGAGAGGACGGCTTCACCACAGAGAGGACTGCTTCGCTGCAGAAAGGGCGGCTTCACCACAGAGAGGATGACCTCGCTGCAGAGAGGGCAGCTTCACTGTATAGAGTGAACATAATTAATTAATTAATCAAATCGACATTGAAAACCATGTGACATTTTCCAAGCCCTGGTAAAAATTTCGTCATCCTTGCATCGAAGATGCTGAAGTCTCTCACGATCAACACTTGTTCGGTTTCACTTCAGGGAGGGGTTGTAAGAGAGCATTGATTGGGAAGTTTACCTGAGTATGAGATATTCTGAGTTTGTTGTGGACGATAAACCATTGCACGGCTTCACTACAGGGAGGGGTTGTAAGAGAGCCACTATATGTGTACATCCGATTGACACGAGGGGATAAGATAGCTTCTACCCTCACTTCCACGTCTACTGCCGAATCTGAAAGATAAACACAATCACGTCCAGGTTAACTTCTGCAGCATCATGTGCCAAAATATGGATATTTTTCGGTATAACAAAGCAATTCTTTTAAAGAAGTGCCAATACAAATCTAGAGAATATACGTTAAGGTGGTGTGTAGGAGTAATATAGACCCAAAAATAAATGAATATACATGCAACTGATTTAAATTTTGCTCAAAATGGACCATGAAGTTCGCCTCTGCCTCTGTATAATTGAACCTATATTTTCTTTACTTTAATGTCACCCATTTAGCTTCTCAAGGAGAGCCTTAAAAGACTCTCAAGGAGAGCCAGAAAGACTCCCAAGGAGAGCCACAAAGACTCACAAGGAGAGCCACGCAGACTCACAAGGAGAGCCACGAAGACTCACAAGGAGAGCCACAGAGACTCTCAAGGAGAGCCACAAAGACTCACAAGGAGAGCCACAAAGACTCACAAGGAGAGCCACGAAGACTCACAAGGAGAGCCACAAAGACTCACAAGGAGAGCCACAAAGACTCACAAGGAGAGCCACGAAGACTCACAAGGAGAGCCACAAAGACTCACAAGGAGAGCCACAAAGACCTTCATTTTCTAGAGAATCGGTCTTAATAACAGAATTTGGCAACTCATGCCATTTTCAATCACTACTTCCAACAATGTGACCTGTGGTTGAAAACGACAATGAAAAGTTTGTATCTACTGTTGGCGTTAACAATCAAATCTGAGAGAGAGTATTGTTGGTTATGTTGATTGACAGAATTGACAAATGAAATGGGCATAGGCTTACTGTACATGCTGGGCGCTAATCCCTTAAATGGGCACCATTAAATTTGGTTGATTGATTGGTTGATGCTTTAAGCCGCACTCAAGATTATTGATAAGTAACTCAAGATTATTGTTAAGTAACACTCAAACAACTCAAGATTATTACCATTCAATTTGGCACTGGGCATCCGAACGTCATTTATCTTGGTGCATGAGTACGGCGACAGAGCCATATTCATATCTTCCTCATTCCAGTATGGTTGCATAAAGTGTACTTTGGCTTTGTCTTTAATGTACTAACGAACGACTAAATTTGAGCCAATTATATCCATTATGTTAATTGTTGTCAAACCTGTACTGATCACGAAATGTTGAATCTGGCTAGATTTACAAGGGGTTCTCCATTTACGAGCGGATCAAATACCAATAATCCACCACATAGCGCTTTCCAAAACAACTAACACAGCCCTAGTGATTATAGAGTTGTCCTCGTTACAGAATTAAATCTGTTTTAGGTCAGTAGTTTTATTGCCGTCCTTAACAGGATAAAAGTACATCTATTTTATAAAAGTGCCTGTGGCAAATCTTTCTAATTACTAGGGCTGTAACATATACTCAATTTCCCACAGATTCTTATATTATTTGAAGAATTAATAATTATTTGATACTTACTGACAGTTTTGATATCATTGATGCGGTTAAGCATTTTGCTGACAAGGGATGCTCGTCTTGCACTTCGCTAAACGAACAGGATAGAAAACAGAATTGCTTTGCATTATCACTCGACAAAATCGCCACAAAAAAAACGTTAACCAGTGGTTGAAAAATATTGCGTTGATCATACATGGAAGTATAGGGCTACGTTCTTTAATAGAGGAACTTGATGTTTTGTCATCACTCATCAATATAACAATAAAAATTGGAAAAAAAGATTACTGTCAGTCGGAACTTGAACTGTCTTCGCTCGCTATCGGTCGGCTTTGACATGCCTCAAACATTGCTCTTCTCATACAGTAGGGGCCTCGGTGGTCCAGTGGGTTAGAGTGATCGTCACTCAGTCCCATACAGACCTTCCATCGATGAGGCGTGGGTTCTTATCACACTCAGACCAAATAGAAATTGAAAAATTTCTGAGTGGATTTTTCACTCGGTCGCCGCATGTGGAAGAGTTGCCAGGTACTCGTCGAAGGTCGGGGGTTCCTCCAGACAATGATCCCGATTTCCTCCCCCACTAAACCTAGCTACGGCGCCATATCAGTGTAAAATTCTTCAGTGCAGCGTAAAACATCAATCAATCCGTCGCTAACGGTCGGCTTTGACTTTCCTCGGGCAGTTAGCCAAAACTTTGACCATACTCAATAACTCTCGGCATAAAACGACGTATATAGGAAATAAAAATAATACTAAATTAATCAAATGCTAAAATAATCTATAAAGATTTTTATTTGTATATGCTATTTAGCCCAGTAAACCACATGCTGTGTAACAGAAAGGAAGACAGACGCTTCAAATATAACTGATCGTGGCTGAAAGTTAACAGAGTGTTCGGTCCGTTACATTATCACGGGGACACTTTTGCTGAGTCCTCAAAAGAATATGGAAACTTTTCGTTTCGCGGCTGCCTTTTTGGTGGACACTTTCAAAATAGACTTCCGTCTATCAAAGGATATTTCACGTATATATGCCTACATGTAAATCCCAGAAGTTTCAGAATGCTATTATTGTTTGTGTATAGTTATCTCCCTTTGAGAAGAGATTGGCATTACTGACTGCTTCACAAGGGATAGCTCGTCTTTAGAATATTCTTTGATATATATATATTACAAGGACGAAGTTTTACTCACCCGTAAAAATACTGCAACGACAGCCAGTCCATCAGAGTGATCCAAGGCTTCGGACACCGTGGGGTACTTTGTGTTCAGGTGGACGAAGTGTACCTGGAGAAGAATAACACAATCTTAAAAGTGCCTGAGTGTCGGAAGTATAGGTCACGTTCAGGATTCAATCGTGATGACGAGCCTATCTTTGTGTACCCAAGTACTGACAACTACGCATAAATAGTCGCGTCATCACAATTGGTTCAGGATTATTTCACGTTCATGCTGACGTTATTTGTTTGTGACAGGATAGATCAGAATAGAAGGATGATGGTCTATTCCCGGAGTAAACCCTTGGACTACTAGCAAAAATCATCTAACATCCATCAATCTGATCTGAAACGTGTCCAGCGCGAACCCCCTATTAAGCTTTGAATTTAAATAGTTTGATTTGTGAGATTCCTGTAAGAATATGTAATATCAGATGTTTATGAACTGGGATGTGTGAATGGTCGCATTACCCCATATTCAGGGCACTGGCGCTTTCAACATGCTTATATTATTATGTGACGTTTATGCGCGGTAGATTTTGAAATTATCAACGGTTGCGCAATTTCAAATCAGAAAATAAATTCATTCTCCACTTACTGGACTATTATATCTATCGGCAATCCCAGTAACCGCAGTTCGGAGAATGCATTGGTTCTCTACCCGGCATGCGACTCTGATATCTCCATTTCGACTGAAATCGTTCCAAACAAGGCTTCCTGTCTCATTTTCAACTATATGAAGTTCTTACTTAACTATTGCTCCATCAAGTAATGTTGGCCATTGTTTAAGGTGACATTTGGGTCAAAAAGTGCCAATGCCCTGAATATGATGTAGGCCTAATCGTATGATTCACACTTCTACATTCATAGACTTCTGGTAATATAGCAATAATTAAATATGGAATGAAGGCTAATGAATAACGAATATTAAAACCCGATTAAAGGTTGCTATAAATTGGCTTAGGGCTTTTTGAATTACAAAGTTTTGATCTGTGGTTTTGTCAGTGTAGCCAAACATTTAGTCTGATGCCTATAACTTCGACGTTGGAATAAATGTCAGCCGATCAATAAGCCTCAATATTTCAATCACAGATGTAAATGTCTGTTTACGTCACGTATAAAGGATCCAGCAAGTCACCAAACATTCAGATTTTTTTGTAAAACTTCGCAAACACTTTACCTACCTCAGATGCGTATGGCCGTCCGTTCATTTGATGTTCGCTGCCTTTGTAGTTCTTACCAGAGAAATGGAAATGAAAAGATACGAGTCGAAAAGTTCCACTGCCGAATTCTGGTACATCCGCTACATCCAATAGACACGTGCCCTCCGTCATCGCTATGGATGGAGCATGTCCTAAACGGAAAGTTATACACATTGAATTTAACATAGACAAGCATAGTTAAGCACCCCCTGGAAAGTCTGCAACGACCGGTAAAATCATTGGTGTAGGGATATTGTTGGCAAACTGATGTTGCAGAAATGATTGTGATAAGCTATACAATTTATTCAGGATATCGTTAGCCAAATCAAAAGTGTATTTTTGCAAAATACAAAGATGCTTGTAAGTATGAAACTTTAGAGTCCATCTGGCTTTAAAGGGCGAACATATTGAAGGGAAAATGTCACTTTGAGTGTGTAGAACACATCCCTAAAGCAGAAGGTCAATAGCGCGTATAGCCTCCATTAGGTTCCAACCTGTCTCGCATCCCTCCAGTGAGACGTCGAATCTGTTGAAGGGGTAACGCATGTTAATCAAAGCCCGATTGTCAAGAATCAATCTTGTCAAGAATCAATGCTGTATGTAACCGTTTGTACCGTTTGTAAGTTACCGTTTGTAAGCTCTCTAAAAGGTAAAGACAATTTTAACGTTCAACTAGTTAAGATGGAAACGGTACAGTTTATATACTCCAAAACAATTGCCCAATGTATGGTTTATCCCCTCGTAAGCGAATGATTGAAATTTGAATGTGTCTTTAGAATAGAGAATAAGCTACATGGGCATTCACGTGACCGGTATCATTTTTCATTAGTTTTATCCTATATAAAATGTATATGTATATGTAAAGGTGCGTTTTATAGTCATGTGATGCAGCTTAGCCAATGGCTTGGTTAAGAAATTACGTGCGGTTGCATACATATTCCGAAAAAATCGTCCCACTTCAAGCAGTCTCATGCTGTAGACATACGCTAAAAGCAATCGTATTCTCACGAGATCTCCTTTAGACGTGGCTAAGATAGACCTCGTACGCCTTTACCAGACATAGCGCAGAGATTTCCGCTTATGTAACATTTTAAAAAGCTATATCTGAATTGCATGATGTTGTTTTGTCGCATGTTTATAAGTCTCAGGATCAAGAATCCCCTTTCGAGTTTGGCTAAACCCCGCGAGATCACGCGAGAAAGGATCTTAGGGGGTATAACTTTCCATGACCTGCCGTTCATTTAGCATTAGCATTTCGTTTTGTCTTTGATTCTTTTTTTATAAATAATTTCTTTCATCCAAATATTTCTGTGAAACACGTTTTTGACAGTTGGCACAAATTTTTATGTTGCGTGGATACGTTTCGATGTTGTCAAAAACCAGCGGCGAAAAGCCCAACTACGACGTCTTATTTTTGTACTAGAAATAATAGCCAAGTACTAATGTTAATCGGACAGCTGATCGGCGAAAAGTATACCCCCTAAACACGGGTCTCGCGTGATCTCGTGGGAAAGGGGCTTATTGACCTCCTTGGGGAAGTCAACCAACCGTATTCCGATGAAATGTCCGATAAAAATGGCGATTTTTGGCCTTGGAATTTAAACCGGACTTTTGGGCTAAGGTAACTTCTAATTTTAGATTGACGCTAAGAGTAGTGTTAATTAAGAACGCTTTGCGCAACTGGACTCCTGTGAATGACAATTGCAGCTTTTGTATGTGGAAGGACTTGGGGTTTCAGATTTCAACCCCGTTTTAAATATCCATTGATCTACATGTCTTTTAGATTTTACCTTCAAAACACATTTTAAGCATTCCTCTTTTCATTTTTGTCATTATTTTCGTTGTAGATCTGCCAAATCGTTCTTCGTAAAAAAAATAGCGTTAAAATTGGCCCGACAGATTGCTGTTGATCGAGAATAGCTAGCCCACCCTTTTAATGCCGGTCTAATGTATGGCTCTTCCTGGTCGGGAAGTAAGTAACACATGAGTTCGGCTATGTGAATGAGAGTTGGTTAGTACATATAAACTATTATTTTTTATCATTTAATTACCATTGTTTGTCAATGTTCCTTTAACAACAGGCGTATCACAACTGTATGTTGCAGTAAAGTCCTGATGACCCAACACTTTGGCTGTCTCAATGTCTATGGGAGATTGTCGCTTGTCGCTGCCGCATTCTGTACCTTCAGTCCAATGGTCCGGCCCTGTGAACAAAAAGATGAAAATATCCAACATAGTGGCCGATGGATGTAATACTGACCGAAATAACGTATGTGCATAATTTTTATATAGCTCCATATTTTAGAATTTTAAGTGGCAGAATTATGTGCCTTAAAAGGAAGTCGGGAATTATGAACTGATTTATCTCATTAGAAACCATTCATTGATATCTGTCTCGAAAATTAAAAGTGGCATGAGCTGCCGAAATTCACACTTTTTTCATAATTTCTGATCGTCACGACAGTAAGAGGCTTTGACTTTTTCATAATTTCTGATCGTCACGACAGTAAGAGGCTTTGAAGGCCATCGAAAAACTAAATGATCGGCGTTGGAATGAGGAAAATCCATACAATATGTGGCCTGTACGAATCGAAAACATGTTAGAAAAGTAAACAAAATTTAAATAACCGGGACGACCATTCATTCATTCTAACACAAAATAAGTTTAAAACAATACTTTATCGTACATTTTCGAGACTAGAATCACTAAAACGCCTCTAAATTTTACCTCTTGAGAAAAGTAGCCAATAATTTCAACATTCTGTTTTGAAGTCAAAATTTCAACATTTTGGCAGCTGATGTCACTTTAAGTAAAGGTAACTGTAAAAGTAGCGTAGTGTTAGAATATGTGGATGTACATTTCGGTTATTTAAATTTTGTTAACTTTAACATATCTTCGGTTCATACAAATGACAGGCTGAAAATAAAGGTTTTATCTGGGTTCAATTATTTAACTTTTTTTTTTGAAGATTATAAATACATAGTCCAGGAAAATCTTCTTGACTAAAATAACATTGGAGACAAATTTCTTATTGTGTTATACCAAATCATAAGTTGTTGCAATAAACCAAACCCGATGACGCAGGCAGGGCTTTGGTCTTAGCCAGTTCTGGAATACTTTGTAAAATATTTACAATGTTGTACGGATATTCAACCATGGGAAAAATTCGGGTGAGATTAAACAAAATGGGATAATAGAAAGAATATGTGATTTGGTTCCTAGGTAGCAGACAGACAATGAAGTTAAGCCCTAAATAGTAGGTCTTTCAGACTTTTTATCAATATATATATATGTGTGTTTTTTGCCAAAAATGAAACATGTCTTGCCTTGAGCTGTATTTAGTGGAATAAATAGGACTTTTGTAACTATCTTTATATGACAGAAAACGCTGATATTGGAAATTAATTAATATTATACCGTACCGTCAGAGTCGTTTTCGTTGTAGGAAAATGATGCAGAGCATACTGTAACACAAAGTATCACAGCAAAACCCGTAAAAGCCACTTTGTCGAAACCCATCCTAGCAGCAATTCAGGCAACTGGCCTACAAGACTGCCGCGGAAAAACAGTCCTTGCAAATTTCATGAAACAAATTATATATTATACATGACAAACAGATGTAACTTTTTAAACAAAGGTTATCGGTAAATTCCAAAAAGAAAATGGCCCACATGTTACCAGCACTGTACATGATAGAATTAGTCGAGGTCTCTACAGACGGAATATTGATTGGTAGCATCTGTACGTGACCTGCTGAGTGATAGCATTTGTGGGGGGACGTTTAAACAGTCATAACAATCAACGTAACGATTGTAATATCGACCTATATCCAGCCGAAATGCTAGAAAAGCGGACAAATTTCCTCGTTGTCTATATACACAATACGACTTCTAAATGTCCTTCAAAAGTTATACAATACGAGCGTCTGGGTCCGTTTGAAATCTAAGGTTTACAAGAAAAAGACGTTGAGCCTAAATTATGTGTTTTGATGTTCAGATATTTGTTTAGCGCTAACGTACGAACTTAGAAACTCGAAGCCAGCGTTATTGTTGCATCGTTCATATAACCTTGTTTGATGTTACGATAGCGCATGCGTACAACCAACATGTGAATCTGCCTTGCTCTAACAGTGTTGTGTCGTCACGAGGGGTCGATCGCAGTACGAGTATAATAGTGATTTTGTGTACAGGTGACATCCCTGAAACCATTTAGAAAATCCCTCCAAAATTAAAGAACCCCTTCAAATTCTTCCATAAACAAGTTGGTATACTCAGTTTTGGGATCAAATTGGAGGGATAGGAAACGCCTTTGTAAAACAGCCAATCTGCATCCGTTTACCCCGCTAGTATTTGTCTGGTGTAATCCAATTACTCCAGCGAATAGATCAATCTTGTGTTGTGTATTCCAATTCTTAATTTTGAAATTGCTAATTTGTCAAGAAGGACATGAGGCGATGGCTAATTCTTCTAAGGGTCTGATCCATCGTCAATTTAAAGTGGCATGAGCTGCCAAAATGTTGATATTTTGACATTAAAACAGAATGTTGAAAGTATTGGCTATTTTTCTCAAGACGTATAATTCAGAAGCTTTTTAGTTCTTCTAGTCTCAAAAATGTAAAATACAGTATTGTTTTGTTTTCAACTAACTTTGGCTTAGAATGAATGAATGATCGTCCCGGTTATTTAAATCTTGTTTACTTTTCGAACACGTTTTCGGTTCGTACAGGCCACATACTGTATGGATTTTCCTCATTCCAACTCCAATCATTTAGTTTTTTGGTGACGTTCTAAGCCTCGTACTGTCGTGACGATCAGAAATTATGAAAAAGTTTGAATTTTGGCAGCTCATGCCACTTTAAAGAAATGATTTGTCTAGAAAAGTACCTTAGCAATTTGAATACCCAGGAAAGAATCGCCTTTACTAGATTTAGAAAGGCTAAGTACCCATTGAAACTGGATGATGGTCAAATGTCCCCAGAGAAAACAAAATTTGTAGTCATTGTGAACTAAATTTGATTGGTGATAAATAGCATTATTTACTCATATGCCTAAAATTACAAAAATACAAGGAAAAAGTACATCAAAGTACTATTTATCCTACATTTATTGATCTTTGCAAAACAAATTATATGCTCAAATTAAGTAAAATCGCAATTCTTTTAAAAGAGTCTTTACTTTTAATCAACTGATTTAAAAAAAAACATATGAAAAGAATGTTATGTTAAAAAATCTGCTTAATTTCATCTGTCCTACTAATATTTAAGAGATGCACTTTTTCCATCATGTCTCTTGCAAACCTATACCTACGGAAGCGTATTAGTGCCAGGGTGAAAAAAAAACGAGTTTTCTCCTAATTAGGAGATAAATTATCTCCTAATTAGGAGATAATAAGTCCTAATTAGGAGATAATATCTCCTAATTAGGAGATAAATTTTCTCCTAATTAGGAGATAAATTATCTCCTAATTAGGAGATAATAAGTCCTAATTAGGAGATAATATCTCCTAATTAGGAGATAAATTATCTCCTAATTAGGAGATAATAAGTCCTAATTAGGAGAAAAATTATCTCCTAATTAGGAGATAACAATTTATCACGGGTATTGATTGTTACATTACTTTTCGACTTCCGCTTAAAAGCATTGAAATGGGGGGTCCGCTCAATAGTCCCCCGTCTCATTGATCCCCCGTCTCATTGGTCTCTCAATAGTCCCCCCGTCTCATTGGTCCCTCAAGAGTCCCCCGTCTCATTGGTTTCTCAATGGCCCCCTCGTCCCATTGGTTCCCCGTCTCATTGGTTTCTCAATGGTGCCCGTCTCATTGGTCCCCCGTCTCATTGGTTTCTCAATGGTCCCCCGTCGCATTGGTCCCCCGTCTCATTGGTTCCCCGTCTCATTGGTTTCTCAATGGTCCTCCGTCGCATTGGTCCCCCGTCTCATTGGTCCCCCGTCTCATTGGTCCCCCGTCTCATTGGTTTCTCAATGGTCCCCCGTCTCTTTGGTCCCCCGTCTCTTTGGTCCCCCGTCTCATTGGTCCCCTGTCTCAATGAGAGGGGTGTCCAATGAGACAGGGGACTATTGAGACGAAGGACCAATGAGAGGGGTGTCCAATGAGACGGGGGACTATTGAGACGGGGGACCAACGAGACGGGGTACCAATGAGACGGGGGACTATTGAGACGGGGGACCAATGATACTCACAGTGAATATTCCTAGTATACCAAAGATGTGCACTGTCATGTTTATTCCGCATTATACGATTATGTTGCAGAGTTATGGCCCTTTGAAGTTTTGACGTTAAATTTTTGTCCGGGCTGTATCTTCGTTACTATTCAACTGGCAGCTTTGATACTCGCAGTGAATATTTCTAGGATACCAAAAATGTGCACTGTCATGTTTATCCCGCGTTATACGATTATGTTGCAGAGTTATGGCGCTTTGAAGTTTTGACGTTAAATTTTTGCCCGGGCTGTATCTTCGTTACTATTCAACTGGCAGCTTTGATACTCGCAGTGAATATTTCTAGGATACCAAAGATGTGCACTGTCATGTTTATCCCGCGTTATACTATTCTGTTGCAGAGTTATGGACCTTTGAAATTTTGACGTTATTTTTTTTTTGTCCGCTTGAAACAGTAATACAGTAAGATATTAACTTATTGATATCCAGTACTACCAAATAATATATATACTTACAGTCTCTCTATTTTCTCAAACCATCATCAACAGTAAACCCTAAAACTTGAAATTCTATCTATAAGTGAAATAAACTGGAATGCCGCATAAAAGAAGAATACGTCTCTCCATGTAATTCTATTTGAAATATGGCTTACAGTGTATGTACATTTTGTCGTAGATGGCATAAATTTCAGAGGTTTTTGAGGAAAATATACTCCATACTAAAAGATTTGAGTTATCATTTCATGAATCCGTTTTGAAACTTGCATGACATGTCTCCCTTGATTAGTGGAGTCCTAGCACTCTCTTTCATTCAAGTTTTATTCAGATGTGACACGATACATCTGATAAATAAGAGGTAACTCTCAGTTACTATTTGATTCACAGTAAATATCCCTAGTTTCCCACACCTACTTCATGTAGTATGAAGGACTATTCACCAGAATTCAGTGGTAGTTGTCAACCTGGTAATTATTGGACATATTTGGCTGAGGGGTCAAAGCACCTTTTAGGTGCTGCCTTTTATTTTGAAAGAAACCAAGGCCAATAAAATTATTCTCGTCACGGAGAGAAAAGCACAACACTGCACAAGGTCTTGGCAATGAGGATATACCAGCGAAGTTTCAAACCAATCCTAACAATATTACCAGAAATATGCCCCGGACAAGAAATCCGGACGGACGGACAAAGCGGCGACTATATGCTCCCCGAAAGTTTTCTATTCCCTGTGCCCGTGTGTTATTTTGTTAAAAAAATATATATGACAATGAAGAGTCATATAGTTGGTTTGTTTTGGTAGTAATCTTTGAGAGATTATTTTGATCAAATTTTGTTCCTGTCTACTTTTTAGAACTATTAGACCAAAAGAGACGGGGGACCATTGAGAAACCAATGAGACGGGGGACCAATGAGACGGGGGACCAATGAGACGGGGGACCAATGCGACGGAGGACCATTGAGAAACCAATGAGACGGGGAACCAATGAGACGGGGGACCATTGCGACGGGGGACCATTGAGAAACCAATGAGACGGGGGACCAATGAGACGGGCACCATTGAGAAATCAATGAGACGGGGAACCAATGGGACGAGGGGGCCATTGAGAAACCAATGAGACGGGGGACTCTTGAGGGACCAATGAGACGGGGGGACTATTGAGAGACTAATGAGACGGGGGATCAATGAGACGGGGGACTATTGAGCGGACCCCCCATTTCAATGCTTTTAAGCGGAAGTCGAAAAGTAATGTAACAATCAATACCCGTGATAAATTGTTATCTCCTAATTAGGAGATAATTTTTCTCCTAATTAGGACTTATTATCTCCTAATTAGGAGAAAAATTATCTCCTAATTAGGAGATATTATCTCTTAATTAGGACTTATTATCTCCTAATTAGGAGATAAGTTTTCTCCTAATTAGGAGATAAATATTATCTCCTAATTAGGAGAAAATTTATCTCCTAATTAGGAGAAAACTCGTTTTTTTTTTCACCCTGGCACTAATACGCTTCCGTATATACCACTTTGGGGTCTGGATGTTATAAAGCAATGGGATACCGGCGGAACTAATCCGCTGGGCGGCGCTGCGGTAAACTAGGACACCCATGATGCAGATCTGTCACTTTATGACAAATGTTGATGCACGATGGACGATGACGGTAAATACTGTAATAAGACTTTATTGGAACTTAAAGGAATTCTGCGCCAACGAAAACTTAAAGGAACCGGCAAAAAGAAAGACTTGATTGAACGGTATGTGTATGTTATTTTTCTCTCTTTTTGTTCAAACGAACCATCCATGGTTTCTGCCGTAATGGCTAATGCCAATCAATGGCATATGCGGTTTTGATCGATGTGTTAAACTGTAAGTTGACAAAGGTTCATGTCGAACAATATCTCTCATTAAATGGTTTTAATTTCTTTGAAACATTTGTCAGTTTAATTCCGAACCTAAATTCTATATATGATTCTGGAAATAAAAAAACGTAGCTCTTGTGAAATAAATGCATGCACGATGTTGCTATGTTGTTGTTGTCGTTACCGACTTGCTCACTTGCGCTTCTTCATATTTGTTGTTTTTATCCTTTTAGGCTTCTGTTTGACGATCGAAATCGTCAGAAAATTGATCCTGTGCCTGAATTTCATATGAGATTACCAGAGGCAAATAAATACAGAGACCTACACGCAGACAACAGGCAAAACTTCCCCAGTGTGACCCAACAAAGAGTTGACGATTTCTTTGCCACATGTGACCGAACTTTGGATGAGAAGATAAAATTGCTCTATCAGCAAAGGTAATTTAAATCATTAATATATAAAGACTGAATATATTATTCTATGTTTTGTTTGTATTTTGCCATTTAAATATCTGCTTGAAAGATCTAAGGCTTATCATTTAAAATTAAAATTAAATTGTACTTTAATTTTCAGGTATCTTAGATGTGTACGGTCAGCAGATGAAAATGGGACTACATTTGTAACATCAGTGGTATGGGCTGAAATGAAGAAGTCAACAAGCTATAAAGTTGACATTGCCTTAGACAACAATGGGGTGATACAGGCGACTCAATGTGAGTGTGCTGTCGGCCAAGGGCCTTCTGCCCATTGCAAGCATGTTGCCTGTGTCCTGTTTGGAATAGCAAAATACTGCAACGATGCCTGCATATTGACAGAAGTCACATGCACCCAGGTAAATATTAATAAATGCTATAATTACATTATGACGTGTCAACATGATGTGGGGATACCTATAGAGTTACTGGTGTGGTTGTTGCTTGTTATCTTGTTGATTCTTTTACGGTTTATGGGGATTCTGTTGTGAGAGCTACACAAAAAATATTTTAATACACTAATGTATTCAAACTCGATATTACCTCTGAGAGAAATTGTTGTATACAGATTTGAATATTTAAATGTTTTTTTTTTTCAGGTACTACAGCAATTTCATAAAACCAAACAACATAAAGGTAGTCCACTGAAAGCCGCAAATTTGAACCAAATCCGAGGAAAGTCAAGGCCTATCATTTATGACCCCAGGCCGATCTACAAAAGAAACCCAGCAAAGTATGAAGAAAACTTAAGAAATATGGTTCTCAACTGGCAGGTAGGTGTCTGACTAAAACAAACGTTTAATCTGCTGTAGATGTTGGCTGTGAGATCTAGTTTCAACCCCAGGTCAGAGTATAGACTATTTATGTCTGCCTTAGTTAGTAATCAGCAATGCCAAGCTGGCTTATAATTAGTGTTTCAGCTCCAGATAAAACCTGTTATATGATGGCATCGGTGTCGTTTTGTTGCAAACGGTCTGAAATGCTGTTTAGCACATAATTAAGTTCATTCACAGTTAAGCAGTTAGTAGATGGACTTTGATAACTTTACTTGATAATTAAGACATATAAATCCAATATTCTTTTTAATTTTCAGGGTAAATCTAAATGGCCAGTCCTTCAGAAATATAAACCAGCAAATATCAGAGCCTTGGCTTGTGATCATGATTACATGGAGATTTCTTGGGAAGACAACTTTTTAAGACAAGAAAAGGTAGAAAAACATGACTATATGATCATGGTGACCTTCCTACATAATCTGTGAAGGATTATCAAATATTGAAAACCATTTTGCCTTTTAACAGGTCAAATTTTGATTAAATATTTTATCACAACCTCATCACAACCTCCCTATGTAAACACAACCTCAGCATAGTCCTTCAACTTTCTACTTGACTTTCTTCATTTCTTTCTGTTTGCACAGACTTTTTAGAATTTCGTTATTTAACACTCACATTTTCATATCTTTCAAGGCATCTTAAGATTTCCAGTACATAATGAATATTATTTTCGTTTTGATTTTCAGATATCCTTAATTTCACCTACACAAGTGGAAGAAATAGAACTGAACACCAGGCAACAAACTAAAAGCCTTATCTGGACACAGGAAAGATGCAAACGGCTCACTGCATCCAACTTTGGAGTCATTTGCAAATTAACAGACCGCAGAGACCTTCGAAATTTACTGAGGACCCTAATACACCCCAGTACTGTTTCTTCCAAATCAATTACTTATGGGCGAAAGTATGAGAATGTAGCAGTTGAACAATACGAGAAGGAATCAGGCATGACAACATCTGAATGTGGACTCTTTGTATGTCAAGTTCACCCAATGCTCGCTGCTTCTCCAGACAGGATAGTCGATAACAGTATTCTTGTGGAGGTTAAATGCCCATATACAGCAAGAGACGAATTAATAAACTCAAGGACAGTGCCATATTTGACGGTAATTCAAGATCAGCTATGCTTAAAAACTAACCATAACTATTACTATCAAGTACAAGGTCAACTTTTTTGCTCTGGTAGGAAACTCTGTAAATTTATTGTTTTCACACAGAAAGACATAAAAATTATTGACATAAAGTATGATGAGGCATTTGTAGATGAGATGGTAACAAAACTTATGGAATTTTATGAACAGCATTTTAAATTGTCTATTGTTAATAAGTTTTTCTATAAACAGTGATGCATCATGTGTCTGTAAAATCATTTCATTGGGTGTGCCATGCTGAGCAATATTTCAGCTATATGACGGCATGTTTCCAGAGCCAGTGACACTGTTACAACTACTGTTCATATCAACATGGTCTGTGGAAACAGAGCAACACGCTGTGACTCTTGCTTGTGCTAGACCCAGAGGGCTTCCTTCTATTGAGTGGCTCAGTAGGTAGAGCGTTGGCCGCTCAATCCAAACAGCCTTCCACCAATGGGTGGAATCGTTCGAATCCCACTCGGTCCAAAAAATTGGAAAATTTTCTGACTGGGTTTTCACTCGAACGACCTATGTGGGATGGTTGCCAGTTACCAATGGAAGGTCGTTTGTTTCCTCCCACAATAAAACTGACAACGCCGTCATATAAGTGAAATAATCTAGAGCGCGGCGTAAAACACCAAACAATCAATTAATCAATCAATCATTCCATTGAAGAAATTTACTAGTACATGTACATATGTACAATGTAGCACCACCTAACTTCTTAAAATGAACAAGGTCAAGAAGTAGATGGAACGATAGTCGTTCTGAAATTGCACAAATAAAAACAAACTGATATTATTGCATCTGCTAGACCTGACTCTGTGTTATTCATTGGTTTTTTTAATATTTTATATGTCTTTGCCAAGCCAATAATGCGTTCAACATGTACTCTTTTGCTCGCTATCTTCCGGTCCTTCAAGACTGATGATGAAGACATTCTGTTCTTTTTCTTAAAGAATTCCGGAATGTTAATTTCTACATTAGAGGGAATAAAGAGGTCCTGTACATTAAAACCTTTGTCTGCCATGATGGAGTCACCAGACTCACATAATGTTGTCAGATTAGATCGCTCACATATCTGTCGGTCACTTGCTGCTCCACCATAAGTATCAGAGACATAACTTACAAGTCCTCCTGGTGTAACACCCACTAGCACCTTTACAGTGTTTCGATTTTTGTAAGTCGAAAAGGTACCCTGCTGAATAACGGGTTGTTTGGGTCTTTGGATGGGTATCTCAGTCCCGTCAATGATAACCCTAGTTGATGGAAATTTAGACCTGAAATCTGAAGGACTGTAAAATTTCACTAAATCTTTGGATGGCCACCAATCGATTTCCTTAAAATGAAAATACATGAAATTAATCCATGTCACAAATATATTTGTTAGTTCTTTCTCACTCACTTCAAACATGTCGGAGAGCTCAAAATTGCTTCTGCCCAGGCGTAACTTTACAAGTGTAAGAAAAAACTGGTCTTCAGTACACATACATGGCCTTGTGCCATAGAAGTAGTTCAGTTCTTCTGCTGTGTCTCCAAATGAGTAAAACAAAGTTACAAATGCTTCATAACTTTCTAGACCCGTGTAGAAATGGAATCGCTGTGGGTCATGCATGTATTTTCTTGCTGAAAACCTGAGTGGTGTATCTGTCTGCACAGCACAATCTTTGATCCCAGCTTTTTTGACACCTGAAACTAATAAAAATAGAGAGAGATGAGTAAAGGGACAAGGCATTGTGGGAGGAAACCGGGCTCAGTGCCCGGAGGAAACCCACGACCTTCTGCTGGTAACTGGCAACCATCACACTGACATACAGGTCGTTCGAGTGAAAAACCAGTACATTTTTTTTCTCCAATTTTTGGGCTGAGTAGGATTCGAACCCGCGACCCATTGGTGGAAGACAAGCAATGAAGCACAAGGAAAACAAGCATTACACCGATAAACATTCATAATTAACTAACCTTCAATGATGCTAGAATTAACCTCCACACTTTGAACCTCAACCTCATTTCCCGCATTTTGACAGACAGAGTTATTCGTAAGTGTCTCCATTTCCTCAAGCTTATTTCTTTTAGTCTGGGCTCTCTCTCTACGATTGTTTTCTGATAGGGTTTGTCGTTTCCAAGGAAAAATGTGTGGTACAGCCCCAGTCTTCAAAAGTTTGAGTACAGCTTTTCCTTCTAGAAAATAAAAAGATGACTAAAATAAACAGGCCTAATTAGGCTAGTTCAAGCCAGTAAATAATCACAAACTTTGCAAGCATTCAATAGCTATGCAGTAGACCTATGTTTATATAGTTCTGAGGGTTTCTCACATTTAGTTTTTACTTTTGGACGTTTAATAATGTATAGTGACTGACATCCAAACGGCATGTGAGTACTCAGTAATGCATATTTTAATAATTATAGCCAGAGGCCCTCGCGAATATAATGTCATCCCTACTGCCCAGACACACGCACATATACGGCATGGAATATCATTAGACTCCGAGTTTCTGTGATTGTACTTGTAGAAAGACATTCAACAGCAAGATGATGTTGTTGTTGTTGTATGCATGTACGCCGACAACCTGTCCAGTCTGCCAAGGCTAACAGTCTACCTTTTGCATTAGGGGAGAAGATATCACATGTGTAGTACAAACCCTCTCAACATAATCACGAGAAATAAATCAGATTACTTACTTTCTCTAGTTTCCCCGGCATAATCGGCAGCATCAAAATGTGCCCGACACACTGTGCTCCATTTTGATGGCATCCACTTCTGTTCTCCTCGCCTCACTGCTTGAACCCAGCGTTTTCTCTCCTTGATATCAGAAGGGAACGTATGCCCCCCTTTCCCGCTACATTTCGGCACACAACAATGAGCTGGCATAATTTATACAATGACAAACCACAGGCAAGGTGAAAGCAAACAAACAGGGACTGGCCTACATAGTGCATGTCCTAGTTTACGCGAGCGCCACCTGGCGGCCCCTGAATCCTGCCGGTATCCCATTGCATTGAATTTGAATGAATTGTTAAATATTTTGTTGTATGAACCTATATGCTTTGAAAATTACACTCTTAAGAACTTAGATGTTGAAATACATTTACAATTGTGTATAGATTGAAAAAATTCTTATTTATATTGTTAAAAGTTGTTGACAAAATATATAATTTGATAAACAGTTATTTATACAAATTCTTAATATTTCTATTTGATCTAATTACTGCGTTTATGTTTTGGAGATAATTGTGATATCATGTTTTTATACTCCCAAAAAATATACGCTTTTGTTCTACCTGTTTTCCCACATTTAAAGTTTCTGTCATCTTTTAATTTAAATGTATTTTTGATATTAAAAAAATGTCTCTTTTCCTTTCTCCACGCCATTTTAGTGAAATAACATTTAACCCAGCCATGAACCCCAATCAATCAATCCATATTGAAATCGATAATTGGTGAGTTGAAAAATGAAACTGGTTTGTTTTATGGGGCTTGAACAGGGAAGAGTTATACTAGCATTGGCAGCGTCTTTGGTTTTCTGTGACCCCTAAAGCCTACTAGTTTGAGGGTTGGCAAACGTAGCTATGGCATTAGCGCAGCGTTATTCTCAGAATATAATGGTTGACTAGAACCAGTTGGCTTGGTTCCAGGACATTTACTTCGACGGAATCAAAATACGCTCATGTTGAAAAAGAGTGTCTTGGATGAGTATTGTGAGTGAATGTATTAACATTTGATTGCCTTAGAGTCTTTCGCTCTTTTAGCTGACCATAAGATTTAGCAAAAGGCCCATTGCGTTGTCAATGACTCCTAAAGCCCGTGTACAGATCCCCAAAACACAGTATAATGGTCTATTTTGTCCTGTAATACTGTTTTGGCTAAAACAATAGTGGTTTCATTGTACAGGAACAAGTCCTCACTTTCCGCAAGCAAATGGCGTGACCGAGAACGTTGTGCGAATAACCAAGTGCATTGCAAATCTAAAAAAGGTACAAAACTACATGCAACATTTTTTTCTGTTGTTTTTACTCAAGATTTTATCCCCATTTATCAATAGGAAATCCTGAATGATGATAAACTTCTCAGATTAAAAAAAAAAACAAGAAAAAAACAAAACAATTACAACACTTGTCCAGAGTTGAATTTTTTTTATCTCATTTGATTCTTTAATAGCATTCTCGGCTCCTGGTATACTAACCTGCTATTGGTGTATTTAGGTCAAATAAATCATATTGCCAGTTGTAAGGTGTGCACATGTTTCAGTGACATCCAGTCACCAGTCATCTGAGAATAATTAACCATAGCTTCTTGTAGGAAAGTCATAAAAAATAAATAAACCATGTTTTGGGACCAGGTAGATATTGTCTTTAAGATGAAGTATATTGTATTTTACCTGAAGTGTTCACTATAAAGGCACACTTGCCGCGAAAATCCAGGCGACTGTTTATATTAAAAACAGTGGACTGTTTTCTGTATTTTTCCCAGACAGAAAAAATTAGGAACTTTCTATTTTTACCAGAAATTGAAAGTTTTGACATAATTAAGTATTTTTAATTTGAAATTAAAAAACAGATTTTTGAGGTACCCGCAATGTCAACAAACTTCGAACCTGATCGTGTGCACAAGTGCCGTAATGGTTTGAGTTGTGTGGGCAATCTAACGACACAGTATAAATTTATGAACTTTATCTAAGAAATACATACTAACGATCGAGTAAGAGGGACTATAAAAGCCTGCTGAGTGCAAACCACAGACAAAAACGCTTGGATGAGGGTAATTCAACACTTAAATGCACACTTGCCGCGAAAATCAGGAATATTGTTTACATTAAAAAAGAAAGACCGTTTTCTGTATTTTTCCCAGACAATATAAGTTAGGAACTTTCTATTTTTACCAAAATTTAAAAGTTTGGACGTCACTTTGTATTTTTAATTTGAATTAGAAAATTTGAATTGTTAGGTGCCCGAAACGTAAACAAACCAATCTGCTCGCATAGGCGATGTTATGTTTCAGTCGAGTGAGTGTAATTTTACGTAGGCCTATTTATCTGAGAAATACAGACTGACGATCGGTTAACAGCGACTGGAAAAGCTTGCTGATAATTGTTTAAACCAAAGATAAAAAGGCCTGAAATGAGGGTCCTCCAACACGAAAGTTGACCGACACGGATCGTTGTTGTTGTAATCAGGCTTCGATTCTTCGTTTGTTTTTCATCCCATTTCTACATTCTAAAGCTAACTAGACATGTTTTATGTGTCCTATGTTTAAGTTTAGTGGTATTAGTCGTAGTAAGCTCATGAAAATTGATTTTCTTAGCAAATTTAAACAGGCTACTGCGGCAAGTGGGCCTTTAAGTTAACCAACACTGATCGATGTTGTTGTTGTAATCGAGTTTCGATTCTTCGTTTGTTTTTCGCCCTCATGTATACATTCTAAACCTAATTGGACATGCTTTATGTGTGCTATGTTTAATTTTAGTGGTTTTAGCTATAGTAAACTCGTGCAAATTGGTTTTCTTAACAAATGTCAAACAGGCTACGGCGGCCAATGCACCTTTAAGATATGACTGGCTGTACATCTTTGTTAATATCCCCTTGCCATGCCAGTTAAGGCCCGTTCTCACTGTGCGATTTGTCACACCGACATGTAGCATGCGATTCAAAGGGATTCATTTGATTGGTTGACAAATTGTATTGACCAATTAAAAGTATCCATTTTAATCGCATTCAACAAGTCGATACGACAACAGCGAGAACGGACCTTTAGATCCTACTGTTCCCCTAATCTGTTTCTCTATCTGTTTTGTCTATGTGCATATGTAATAATGATAATAACTTTGTAAATCTGTAAGGACCATTCCTTATACTGTTATATCATTGCTTATTCTGTCTCTTTTTACCTGTATATAAACCCGTGTTGTTGCTAATGTACCTCAATCCTAATGATAACTGAATAAAAGTCGAAATATTGAGGCAGTATGAAGTTTTGATTTTTCGGAATAACACTACTTGTGCAGTATGTTAAACTTTTGAGTGGAGCTACTGGATAATACCATTAAATATTCAAACTTTTAACGAGCGTTTTGATTGAGAATAATTGTAAAAAAAATCGGGCGAATTTAAACATGTTGGACTTTCTGTTGAGAAAATGGCGAGTGAGTAAAAATATCAAAATAATAGGTATGTAGTTTTGTACTGGTTTTGTAAAATTTGTGTCGCTGTAGTTTAAGCGAGCTGCTATTCGTTCATCACGTTGTAAAGTGAGCGTGGGCGTAAGTTTTAATCGTGGGTTCCGACGATGCTATTCGCTTAGCCGCACACATGTGTCTCAATCTGCTTTAATTACTTGCCGGTCAGGAATACTATTCGCTAGACGTGAAGTCTACAGCCCCTGCTTATCGCCTAAACAGCTGCTGTACAAAACAAATGTTTCTAAATATGATCGTTGGAAACAAAAACCCAGATTGTGTATGTCTCAATATCGTTTGATTCATATTGTGTATATAACCATCTTTTGGAGAACTCTTTAAGTTCGTATATGTCGTTGTCTAAGTCAGTCACCAAACACAATTGCACAAGTCACAAACCCCCAAAGCGCATGTGCAGTTTTTCAGAATCTCTCGGCATCATCATCAGCTGTCACAAAGAAAGATCATCGTCATGGATGATTTTGACACAGATCTGCCAGATCTTTTAGTTTCTAGAGAAAAAAAAAACGCTTGTTGAAACATTAACGAAGGTTACAATTTTCAATATTCGTTTCTTGTAAAGCGAAAAGGCAAATTGAAAATTGGACGTCAAATTTTCATTTTTTCTTTTCAAAAAATGAAAATTGAATTAACGAAAGTTACACGGTCCCTTAACGTTAGACAAGATGGAAAGAGTGGAGTCCATGTAGTTTAAAACGTTTTCCCACTGTATGTTCTATCCCCTCGTAGGCGAATAACTGAAAGTTGAATATGGCCGCTAACATTTGTTTATTAGTTTTATTCAATAAATGGTGAATAAAATCGAGATGCATTATAGGGTAGTCATGTGATGCAACTTAGCCAATGGCTTGACTAAGAAATGACGTGCGGTTGCAGCGCTGGCTTACATATTCAGAACCAAACTTCCCACTTCAAGTTTGTCGTTATGATTTTGAACCTACATCTGGATACAGGTCACAGTTTGTCACTTCCGGAAGAAGTTCCAGATATTTTTGTGTGTTTTTTTTATTATTTTTTCCTGGCCCCCTGCATTTTTTTCTGGGCATTTTTGTAGTTTTTATGGAAGGACAGGGGTTGAATTACTGTCTGGAAATGATTTTAGAGGTGGAATGGGACCAGTTCAGGTGGATGGAGATCTGGTAGTTGGGGGTGCTTTGGTTTGTTATGAGCGGAGGTATATGTTCAAAGACACCCCTATCAGCTGATTCTACTCGTATCTCAAAATTTCTACCTTCAACATATGAAAAAATTGTGCTTAAAATACTGCCAAAGGACTGTTCAAGGCCCCCACCGAAGGATTTGGTTCAACGAAAGTTAGGGAAGGTGCTATGAGAGCAGACATTAACATTACCGCAAATGGGAAATGAAGGAAAATGAAACTGTGACCTGCTGCCTGTATGGGTTGAAGACATATTTTGTGAAATAGATCACTGTACAACAACAACACTGTGTTTGTGACTTAAAACTTGTCAGAAACACATTATAAGACCTATAGTACTGTCTAGATGTGCTGAAAATGTATCTTGCATGTCTTTTCTAGCAAAATATTTGCACAAAATTGATTTCTTGATAGTTTTGGGGGGCAAAGTAATGTACATGATTATGAGTTGAATTTCTCCTGTAAGTAAATGATACTTTTCAATATGGTAGTTTACCTATTTCTGCAATGATATGCTATACAATCCGGTTGCTTTTCTCATTACCCTTGCCAAAACACACAGAACACTACCCTACCCCCCAAAAATTGAAAAGAATTTGGGCATTACTTGGTTTTGTGTACATATTAAATTTTATTTGGCTTTCTGACAAAAACCTATAGTTCTTACATTGATTTGATGGTCAACATGTGAGAAACATAATAACCTCCTTTTCTAGTCTTACCAAATGCCTTTTTTTGTAAAAAAAACAAACTTTTTCGGTGTTGTTTTATGTCAAACTGTATATTTTTTGCACTCTTTCAGGTAATTTCAGGTCCTGTATAAGATGAATGGAATTGTTTATCTACCTGTGAGTATATTTTCCTGATTCACACATCAAAGGAATGGAAATGAGAGTCTTTCTACTTTTTCCAGAGGTAATTTTACCATTGGCATTGCTTCACAGCTTCATTACATTAGAAATTCGCCTCAAATAGCATGCCTAATGGCACTCAAAGTTGGCATAAAACCTCCCAGAATATAATGACCTTGGCTTTCCTGATTTTATTCAGTACCTGCATGTGTCTTACATAATTTTCACTTGCAAGAATGTAGGAATCAATTGTTTAAAAAAAAAAACCAACCTTACATTTACCCCACCCCCCTTTTTTTGCATATTTTTTCTTAAATCTAATCATATTTTCCCAGAAATATCCTTTTAGGCCCTTGTTTGACTTTTTGGGGTGCAGTTTTGTTCTCTGGGCTAGGCTAATAATTAAGTTTATATTCAAGGGTACTTGTGGGCAGTTTTGAACAGAGTTTTGTGTTGGGGGATCCCAACAATAAGCCGTGTGGCAGGGGACTTCTTCCTCTGGTTTTAAGCTTTCAAGTACAATTTTGAGCCTAAAATCAACCTGGGATACAAGAATAACACTTGTTTTTTCAAGCTGTTTAAATTTGGCCACAGTATGACTGACTTTGAGTAGAATTTATCCATTTTGAAATCCAACAAATCTTAAAATTTAACAAATGCACAGTATATTTTAGTTGAGGAAGCCACAGAAAGATATGTGTCCTCATAAAGTTAGTATTTGGTGGTAGAACACTCTTAGTAGAAGTCACACTAGTTTACAGAGTTCAAATATGTTTTCCCAGAGCTGAGATATGACAACTTTAAGCTTTTTTAGCTCACCGGTCATTGTCCTTGCTATGTTCTAATGGGGGGTGGTGTAAATGGGAGGGCTACAGAAGGCTTAGTTTTCATTGCATTTAGTTTTCCTCTTGAGAGATCATTCCAAATACCTTTATCCGCAATGTGTTAGATTTAGAAGTAGATTGAAGGAATTTTGTGCCTCTGTTAGGATACAGGTCACAGTTTGTCACTTCCGGAAATTCCTAGGGCACGAAAGAAGTTCCAGATATTTTTGTGTGTTTTTTTTATTATTTTTTCCTGGCCCCCTGCATTTTTTTTCTGGGCATTTTTGTAGTTTTTATGGAAGGACAGGGGTTGAATTACTGTCTGGAAATGATTTTAGAGGTGGAATGGGACCAGTTCAGGTGGATGGAGATCTGGTAGTTGGGGGTGCTTTGGTTTGTTATGAGCGGAGGTATATGTTCAAAGACCCCTATCAGCTGATTCTACTCGTATCTCAAAATTTCTACCTTCAACATATGAAAAAATTGTGCTTAAAATACTGCCAAAGGACTGTTCAAGGCCCCCACCGAAGGATTTGGTTCAACGAAAGTTAGGGAAGGTGCTATGAGAGCAGACATTAACATTACCGCAAATGGGAAATGAAGGAAAATGAAACTGTGACCTGCTGCCATCTACCATCATACATAAGAGAGCGGCGAAAATACGTCATTATTGATCTAAAAATAGCTGATGTAAGAGCACGCCATCTTTAAGCGGAAAAAGGGGGACACAAATAAGTCAGTGAAAGGACATACTTCTGTATTCTTTATTAGCTTGAGGGTCACTGGCGGTGATTAATGTGTTATCTAACTTAAACAGTATATATTTCTATAGCTTTCCCATCATTTAAAGGCCCACTTGCCGCCGTAGCCTGTTTGGCATTTGTTAAGAAAACCAATTTGCCCAAGCTTACTACAGCTAAAACCACTAAATTAAACATATCACACATAAAGCATGTCCAATTAGGTTTAGAATGTATAAATGAGGATGAAAAACAAACGAAGAATCGAAGCTCGATTACAACAACAACACCGATCAGTGTGGGTTAACTTAAGTGTTGGATTACCCTCATTTGTCTGTGGTTTGCACTCGGCAGGCTTTTATAGTCCCTCTTACTCGATCGTTAATATTTATTTCTTAGATAAAGTTCGTAAAATTATACTGTGGCGTTAGATCGCCCACACGACTCACACCATTACGGCACTTGTGCACACGCTCAGGTTCGAAGTTTGTTTACATTGCGGGTAGGCCTACCTGAAAAATCTGTTTTTTAATTTCAAATTAAAAATACTAAATGATGCCAAAAACTTTCAATTTCTGGTAAAAATAGAAAGTTCCTAACTTTTTCTGTCTGGAAAAAATACAGAAAAGCGTCCACTGTTTTTAATGTAAACAGTCTTCTGGATTTTCGCGGCAAGTGTGCCTTTAACCGTCCACGCCGACAAAATCACAATATTGGCCCACCAAGTTTTTAATTTCTGGCTTTGAATTCATAGTTACTATTGAAATAATATGTAACTTCGTTAAAAAAAAGAGAATTAACGTGAACGTTAACAATATCTGATGACCACTTAATGTGACAAGTTCTCAATAAACAAAGCAGTTTGAGAGATGGGTCGAGTTTTTGCGAAACGCACCAGTAAAACGAGTTCAGGTTATAACCATGTCATGGCTCTCTGGTCCATTATTCTTCAGTCTGTTCTCCGACTATGAATACAACAATGCCATTTTTATAATTAACAAGGACGTCCAGATAGTGGACTTGGCAAGATTTATTTTGCCGAGAGTTCTAATATGCATCCGGGCTAGAAAACCAGAGGTCAGTAGGGGTCAATTAAGTAGGCTCAGTTTACCGGAAGTGAATCATAAGTCCCACTTTGCGACCATCTACTTTACCCATATAACTTTAAATCTATACTTACTAAAGTTGACTAATTTTTTTAAATTCCCATCTTCAAACATGTTCGTAGGCATGGTTTTCGAAGTAAGTTTTTTTGTTCTTCAAAATTTGCTTTTGAGCAAAAACATAAAACCAATTCTACCAAGGAAATAAATTATTTTTCATCTTTTTGTCTTTGGCTCGAATATTTTCTTTACAACACACAGTACCTATTGGTGCTTAAGATTAAACTCAAATTTTCATCAATTACTTCATAACTTCCTTTTGGATTTTTGAGTCTTGAACAGCTATAGCACTCACATCCCGAACCTTGCCGAATATCCGGCTTCAATGCATATCATTACTCTACAAACTTGAAGTGACTCTCAGTGCTTCGGTCATTTATTATTGGTCGGTTCATTGTCGAGGAGAGTTTCATACTGCAAGAAAATGGCGATCGTCAGCTTTTTAGGAGCACTGGTTCTTTGCCAAGGTCTATGTTTCATGGATTTTAGTTCGGGGGTTGAAATAAAGGATGAATTTGTTGCTAAACCACCTGTCGGTGAGTACGCTAAGATTGAACTCTTGTTTTTGTGATTATATTTGCACGAAAGAAAACACTGCGAGAGAGCAGTGCTCTTTACGAAATCCTGCTAACATACTGATATTTGCTCAGTTATCCCAAATGGTATATTAATTATATATTCCTAGTGTTTTTCTTTAGTATCCCTATTGTCTCCGCACGCACATTTTACGATTTTAAGATGGTAAAGATTACATTGTTTTGGTATTGTAGGTTATTTTGTTAACACTGGAGTAGCATTGTGATTTGGGGGGCTTGCATGGGTATAACAAAAACATCGAGATTGCATGACCCATACTTGTTAAAAAAAAACAGTGGTCACCATCACAAAAAGATCCCTTGTCGTTACAAAACCTTTCATTGTTAAGCGTGGCCTTGGTGGCTCATTCGGTTAGAGTGATAGTCCCGCAGTCCGACACACACCTTCCATCGATGCGGCGCGGGATCGAATCACACGCAGACAAAATAAAAATTGAGTCTTTTTCGATCGCCGTATTTGGAAGAGTTACTCGGTACTTGCCGAAGGTTGGGAGTTTCCCCCACCCCCCACTTAACCTGGCAATGTCGCCATATAAGGGAAATAATCGTGAGTGCGGCGTAAAATAGTAAAATATCCACTTATCAACCAATCATTGTTTTCCTTGGTAAATATTACCAGAAGTCTATGAAAGAGGGAAGTGTGAAATGTCGCATTACCCCATGTTCAGGGCACTGGCGCTTTCAGCCGGCTTATACTACACTATGTGACGTTTATGCGCGGTAGATTTTGAAATTGTCAACGGTTGCGCAATTTCAAATCAGAAAATAAATTCATTCTCCACTTACTGCATCTATCGGCAATCCCAGTAACCGCAGTTCGGAGAGTGCATTGGTTCTTATAAAAGCTTTACCGAACACGCGACTCTGATATCTCCATTTCGACTCAAATCGTTCCAAACAAGTCTTCTTGTCTCATTATCAACTTTATGGAGCTCTTCGGAAACTTTAACTTTTGCTCCATCAAGTACTGTTGTCATATCTAAAACGTTCGCCATGTTTTTTCGTATGCATCCCATAATAGTTCATAGGAGAAAGTGAAGGAAAGCCACGGTTTCTGACTAACCGAGAGAGGGCTCTGTGTATGGTGACCTCTGGGTCAAAAGGCGCCAATGCCCTGAATACTATGTAATGGGACGCTTCACACTTCCACATTCATAGACTTCTGATATTACTCATGTAGAAATCTTTCATACAAATATCAAGAAATCTAGGACGTAATCTAAGAAAGCTTATGTCCAATACACAAATAGTGATAGCCCTAAAAATGATGTCTTATCCAACAAAACTGGTTTGATCATCGCTAAAATAATTAATAATTTTGTTGTCAATGTAAAACTCCTGTTTTCAGAGTTCCCAGCATTTTGTCTTTTGACTGAGGGACGAAAGTTGAAGACATTTAATGGAAAATCTGAGGAACTATCTAATGTAGCCGGAGAGAGTTTTATCAACCTTTGCTTGGATCCCAGTCAGTTTAGCGTGACCGTTACCATTTCTGGAAATCACTCAGCTGGAAGCGCCACGTTGTATCTAACTGTTCGGGACGGAAGCAGAGTTGTCCAAGTGACAATAAAACAAAGGGAAAACTTTAAGGTTGGTTTGACCTTTATAAGAACATCGACAATTGACCTCTCTGCCATGACCACGTGACCAAGCCAAACCAAGTTTTCGAAATTAATCACATAAGGCAGATAATGCCAAATACACATAAAGGCATTTCTTTACCTCCGAAACGATTAAGCTTTGAGTACTCAACATAGCTCAATTGAACAGATTACTTGAAACGGCACCTAGCATGTTAAAAAAACGGGTTAAATAAAAGTGTGATTTTGCTTATCTGTCAAGGCCTACATTCCAGCTCGATAGTTTGCCAGAGAGTAACACGAGCCTTAGAGTTTGACACTTTCTAAGTGTTCTAACCGGAAATACTTGTACACGATAACCCGAACAGAACCATGTCAACTTTACATTTCAATGTAGCACAATTCAGTTTAAAGGCACACTTGCCGCGAAAATCCAGAAGACTGTTTACATTAAAAACATTAAAAACAGTAGACAGAAAAGTTAGGAACCTTTGTTTTTCACCCTCATTTATACTGGGGGGGTGCCCCCCCCCCCCCCCCCCACCCGGTTCGCCGCCCCTGTGTATGAAAATCTTCAGAGCTCTGTTTATCATAGGAATGATAAAAAGAATACATTAACGGCAATAACATTTTTCTTCCAGTACAATTCTTACAACACTGGCGGGTTCGACTGTAACTCGATGGCCGGAGTTCAAACTGTGGTCAGGAACTTTGGAGAGACGCTTGTTATCGAAACAGGTATTGCTCTAACATATTCTGCTGCCCTGATTGAAATCACATTGTAAAAATAAATATATTGATTGATTGATCTACTAGTGTTTTTCGCTACACTGATGCATGTTTACTTGTATGGCAGACTAACGATGTCCCTTGTGACGGGATGAGAAAGACAGACGTTCCCTCGGTTCCCACCAATGGGTCGCGGGTTCGAATCCCACTCAGTCCAAAAATTGGAAAATTTTCTGACTGGGTTTTCACTCGAACGACCTACATGTATGTGGGATGGTTGCCAGTAACCAGCGGAAGGTCGTGGGTTTCCTTCGGGCATAGAGCCCGGTTCCCTCCCACAATAAAACTGGCAACGCCGCCATATAAGTGAAATAATCTTGAGCGCGGCGTAAAACACCAAACAATCAATAAATCCATCGGTTCCTACCGACGATGCCCCATCAAAGTCGATATGATAAACAGGGCTCGATTGTAATTTGCTGCTGGGGTTTCCAGTAACTATCTATCTGGGTGGTTTTCTGGTTGAATGGATGCGTTTCGTTGTATGGCTTTGGTAAACCTGTGGGAAGAGTTTTGAAAGAGATCTTCCATAAAGGCCCGCCCAGAGTCTGACTTTTCTTAAAGGAGATTGTAAGAAGAATTAGAAGTCCCAACTTCACAATAAATCGACCGAAAATTCCGTCGGCTTGTGAGGGGTTTGTGTGTGTTGAAAATTCCAGATATTGACTGTATCAGAGACTGTAAGACTTTTTTAGGGGTATAAAGGCCTAAATGATGTTGAACACAATTGGAAACTTGTCTCCATGGTCATTTTAGACAATAAGATTTTCCCTGTGCCCGTGTGTTTTAGTGTTCATATATATATATATACTTTTCATAAATATATATATACGTTTCTTACTGCGATAATGTGACGAAGCATATGTCCATTGAACTATTAAAAATGGCGAAACCCACTTGTTTAATAAAAACATTGCATTTTGTAAACTGTGAAAAAAAATTCTGCCGACTAAAACCAAACTCCTATATGTGGTAAAGCTAATAATTAAAATATATTTATGATGACTAAAACACACGGCCACAGGGAAAATCTTCTTGTCTAAAATAACCACGGAGACAAGTTTCTAATTGTATTAAAAAGAGGTATATCATTTAGACCTTTATACCCCATAAATTGTTGTAACAAACCAAACCTATGATATTTCATTAGGTTGACGACTGAAGCTAAGCCCTGGTCAGTAGAATTTTAAGGAATCCCGGTGGGTTTAGTTTATTACAACAACTTATGATTGGGTATAATGGTCTAAATGATATACCCTTTTTTACACAATTAGAAACTTGTCTCAATGGTTATTTTAGACATTTTCCCTGTGCTTACGGTGTATTTAATATTTATAAATAAAAAAAACTCAACAATAGCCTGTCCATAAAGGTTTACCAAAATTTATTTTTATTACTCAGGTTTTGTCTCTATCATCGTCAACCGAGATCTGAAGGTCGAAGGTTATATGGTTCAGAACCCTAGGTCACCGCTTTGTGGAATTTGTGGCAGATTGGATGATATGACAACTGTATGTTCCAAACGAACAGCAGGTAAATATGACAGATTGAGTGAGATCATCGCCTTTATGTACTCGAAAAAAGATAATTAAAAAAAAAACGCACTAAAATATCTAGATCTATTTTTTTGTCCTACCCTACAAAGGGAGATAATCCTGAATCTCCACTTCAGATTGAACACCAACTTCTTAATCAGATCCTATTTTTGGTATAGCTTTACTTTTTTGCATAATTTATTTTTGGGTTATTAATATATTCATTTCGTACTGTTCTCAAACCTGACCATCTTTCATTTATAGCTCCCCTCGACCAACGTGTGGAAACTACCCAAACCAAAGAGGCTGCAGAGGGGAGTGCGCTAAATTGGTCATACGATGAACAATCAGATAGAGGTAATATTGCTTGAGTTTTAGATTTTCTATTCAATTAAGAAGAGAAATGATGGTTGGTTGGTTGTTTAAGCTTATTGGCGCTTCCATTCGTATGAATGATGTACCTCATTGCCACTGGTTGGTTGGTTATTTGAGCCTTTTGGCGCTTCCATTCGTATGAATGATGTACGCCATTGCCACTGGTTGGTTGTTTAAGCTTATTGGCGCTTCCATTCGTATGAATGATGTACCTCATTGCCACTAGTTGGTTATTTGGGCTTTTTGGTGCTTCCATTCGTATGAATGATGTACGCCATTGCCACTGGTTGGTTGTTTAAGCTTATTGGCGCTTCCATTCGTATGAACGATGTACGCCATTGTCACTGGTTGGTTGGTTTTTTTTTAGCTTATTGGCGCTTCCACTCGTATGAATGATGTACGCCATTGCCACTGGTTGGTTGTTTTGGCTTATTGGCGCGTACATTCGTATCAATGATGTACGTCATTGCCACTGGGTGGCTGGTTATTTGAGCTTTTTGTCGCTTCCATTCGTATGAATGATGTACGCCATTGCCACTGGTTGGTTGTTTTGGCTTATTTGCGCGTACATTCGTATGAATGATGCACGCCATATTAGTGATTTATTAAAACCTTGCAATACATAGGATATCTTTGTACAAGAGTATGTTAGTACGTTTGAAAACTACTTAACGTCTTAAGATATTAAAACATGCAATACAATTGAGCTTAAACCCATTTACCATTTACAGATGTGCAAATATACAGCGATGAGAAAGGGGAAGATTGGCTATTATTATTTAATCAGGTTTCATTTGAACAGTATACAGTAATGGAGAGAAGTTATAAGAGACACGTTCGAGAAAACTTTGAAAATAATATGATATATCTATCCATAAATTAAGTATTGTTTTTTAACTTTTCTGACTTTTTGAATTTCCTTTTCTTTTTAGGAGAATGACCTAAAGATAAGACAATTTCTACCCCAACACATGCACAATTCAAAACTTTTTTTTACGTTTGACGACAGTTTCATAGATTTAATCCATGTTTTATAACTCAAGTTACTTTTATTTTAATAGAAGAACAGGTGAACTTAATTTTTAACATATATTTCAGGGCAATTGAAATGGTATCAATTGACGCCTGCAAACGAAGCATGTGACGTCAATCGACCGTTTATGCGACAGTCTCCCATCAACATTGATACAAACACAGTTGTATTAGATCCGAATGCCAGTTTACCTTTCTACAATGTAAAAGAAGAACAAACAACATCTACATGTACACTAATCAACGCAGGTTTGTATCTACTATCAGGTTTCGGTTTCGTAGTGTATGAACCCTGCTGGGATTTGTTTCCCAAAACGGCGTAACGTTTTAACGGTCACCCATATTTTAGAGATACGTTACTATGACAGTTACGCAAAAACTAACGCTATGTCACATCGTGAAACAGGTTCCAGGAATGGAAATAAGTTTAGCCTTTTGTAATTTTAGATGACAAGTTCCACCCTAGACGCCCTCGGGCTGGAGCATTGCGGCTCTGCTTTAACCAAGCACGGAGGAACATGAAGTACATTAGCCTTCTTGACGTTCTATGGTCTGTGGAGCCTAATGTCAAAATTTAGATGTGGGTGGGTGGGGGGTGATCTTTTTGTCGGTTTGTATGTTATTATTGAACCCGGTCATTGGTAAAACTGCTCTTTCCAGGCTTTAAACTCGAGCATATAATTCATTTGGCTATACCTAATAATTGATTATTACATGTATATTGAAGTTTTGACTTTGAGCATGGGAGAACACTAATGGTGGTAAACAATCCTCTAATGAGCTAGGAGCTCGAGAATTGTAGAACAGTGGCTATTTTAAACGTAAAACGTAAGTCTACGCTTGGCATATAGAGCCGCTGAGCCGGTCCCTTTTTTTCTCTCCCCCCCCCAAATACATTAACCGATACAATAAATGCCTTCAAATGAATGACCAACTTTTTTTGTCTTCCCATTCCCCGTTAGTAATATTGCAGATATAAGCACCAGTCTTCATTTCTCTTTCAGGCCACGCCCCTGTTTTGACCTTTGCATCCAGTCCGGTCATTCTGTACAAAATACCATTCAGTTGGGATCAGTTTGAACTGCACGATCTTCAGTTTCATTTTGGTCGTAATGATAGGAGTGGATCAGAACATAAACTAAATGGCGAATTTTACGCAGGAGAGGTAATAACAGGGGAGGTAACTTCTTACCAACACGTAAAAGTGTATCTTAAGTGCTGCACTATATATAATGTTATTAAAAATAACCTTTTCTTGCCTTTAGTTAGACATAAGGTTTAGCATAGTTATGCAGAAATTGCAGCCTGAAGTCAGAAAAATTCTTCAGGCTTTTTTAGGTAAGACAATCCGAGAGTAGAAAAGTTTTCCTCGTTTGATTCTCAATTTCTGGTCAGTGCCCTCGCAGGGGCAGTACGCCATAGCCGATGCTACTCAGAGAAAATATCTCTGTCAGCATAGCTAACAACAAATGATACAAAATTACAGGGAATGGGAGTACAAACTTGTCAACGGGTGGAAACTTCTCAGTGATACATTTTCGTTGATTTCAATCCATTTCATAGACAAGTTTACTAATTTGATCTCCCGGTCGTCTTTTGAGATTTAAACGAACGAAGAATCGAAAAATCGGTCTCTATGGTGTTGAGAATGTAACATACACGCCCTGACGTCGGCATCCTAGAGCGCGAATCACACCTTCTTAGATTCAGATATGAATGAACTGACAGTTTATTTCGCTTTAAGACACACATGTGCTGTTGGGAAAATTTTAAAATGATTTCATGTCATTTATCCCATATATGAGAGCCAGCCCCGCCTATTTGTCCGTAAAAGTTTAAGATAAGCATTGTTGGTAGAGTTCCTGCTTTAAAAATCAAAAAGAATTTGTTAGACGATGTGTCACCATCAACCGAAGATTTCATAGTGGCTAATATAGAAAAAAAATTCCTCATATAATAAATAATTTGTATCTCTTTGCCGAAACGGTCTCCTTGTTCGAAATTGATCAGATTAAAATGAAAATAAAGTAAAATAAAAATAAAGTTAAATGTCAATAACACAAACAACTATGCTGCTGTTTTTTTTCCAATCCGTTAGTTAATTAAACGCATTGCAAATGTATCAATAGTTTTTATTTCTCATATTTTTCAGATTCAGTTTGTTCATTTCAACACGATATATGGGACGTTTCATGAGGCAATGAAACACCACGATGGCTTAGTCATTGTTGCAGCGTTTTTAGAGGTAATTTCTGCAACAAAATTTAAATGGATGATTGTTAGATATTGTTTACTTTAAGTGATAGCTTAAGTCCAAACAGAACGGGAAAATGGGCATGATTTCTCATATGATATCTAAAATGCATGCAGGTTTTGTATTCGTCATACATCCATCACATTCTGATTCCTTAAGTCTTATTCAAGTTCTGTTGCATTGCCTACTGTTTATATTTGATCGTTGAATGATTGTTTTAATGATTAAGGTTTCACGACCAGATGTCAAGTCAGAGTTGTCGCATCTTCTGTCTTTCCTCCCTAATATCACACACAAGGGTGAGTGTATTTATTTCCTTGTTCATTATTTCATCGATTGCTTGTTCATTCAGTCGATTGACGTTTTTATTTGAAGGATATATCCCAAGGAGAAAATCTGATTTACATTGTACTTGTTTCATTCACAAATTGCATATTCGCAAATACGTGCAGTGACAGGTTTGTTTTACCAGAGAACGGGATCCTCAAAAGCATTCTCCATCGCCGGTGTATTTCACTTGTACCCGTCAACTATCCCCCAATATGGGAATGAACCCCTGTCCGGATTGGGCGGCGATGTTACCCAGCCACCCTTGACCGAGAACAAGCTCTATGCGTGCATAACATTGACTTTAGACCCGGTGGAGGAATTTCAATCCCCCTTCAGTCCAAAACAAATTTTCACTTAAATGCTTTATGTAAAATGATTACCAGACAGCATATCGACAGAAGGTCGGGGTTTCGTGTCAGCCACAGGACGACTACGACAAACTAGAAAAAAACTAAACCAAAAGAAAAACTTCAAACTGCATATTCGCAAATACGTGCAGCACATGTTTGGACTCTGCTTGGAGAAAAACTTTTTCTTTTATTTAAATTGTGCTCTTTTTAACTTTAGATAATATGTATTTGTTTTAAAAACCACCAGCTCCCTGCATTCTAAGAAGACGTCGAGGGAAGGAAGAAAGCCAGATAGATGGAAGAGTCGTGTCCACTATAAAAATGTTATTTTTTCTCAAACAGGAATGGCCGTGGATCTTCCCGTAAATATGTCGGGCATCTTGCCAAGTGAAATGGATCTCAGCGATTACTTCACCTATGACGGCTCATTGACAACTCCAGGATGCCAGGAAATCGTTCGATGGATGGTTCTTTCCAAACCATGGGGAATTTCGCAGGACCAGGTAAAGATGTAGTCCGGGTTACTGACTCGGACGTACCGTACTTTTTTATACTGACGGTCGTTTTCTCGAGTTAGGGCTCATTGTAACAAAAAAAGCCGGAGAGGACTGTCCGCGGGATTCAGTACAGTGCCTTGTCAAGTCTCAAACTTTCCCGCAATTGATGACGTAACACTGTTCTGCCGTTATGAAACGTTAGATGTAGGTTACAGAAGGTTGAATTATTCATGAACGGCGTTTTGACACGGATTAAGCGGGCAGTCTACTTCGACTTTTTGATTTCAATGACGCCTCACTCCAAAATATGACCGTCAGTATAAATAAATAGTCATTTTGGAGCTAGAGACCGGGACAAGTAAACTTTTATTTGACATAGCTTAATGACTAACGTTACATGGAATGGGGCGGAAATCTTACTATAGGTTTTTAAGAATTTCGAATTAGACACTATTATTTCACTTGGAAAAGAGCGCTTTCTGGTGTAGTGGGTGGCCCAGCTCCGTGCCTGGGCTCCAGGCTGGTTTCAAACCAAGGCACCTGTTCTTGGCCGAATGTATTTCTTACTCTTCATGTTACATCTCTGAGAAATAACCCGTTTCCAACAGTCCTAGTGCTTAGATAACACAGGGATGAGAGCTCAAGTCGTTCATAACATTCCCTATATCTTTTCAGCCAACATTTTAGAGTGCCTGTCTGGTTAAGTCGACAGAGTGATAGTTTGTCATTCCCATACAAGTGTCTAATCGTTGTCGCCAGTTCGAATCTCGCTTGGTTAAAAAAAAATTGAAAAAAAATCAGGCGTGATTTTCAATTGATTGATTTCAATAAGCCTCTTTCGGGTTTGGCGGAAGTCCCACGAGATCACGCGAGACCCGTGTTTAGGGCTATAACTTTCACCGATGGGCTGTCCGATTAGTTAGTGCTTATGGAGATCGGCTGTAACTCTGTTGTTATGTCTGTGATTATCAGCTTACAATCTATACTTTTTACAAAAGTCTTTTTCTGAGACATATATAGAGGTTAACTGACGAGAGCCCGTTTGTTACGATGAATATCACTCGAGTCTATTAATTGTCAAAGTCACGAGCCTCTGGCGAGTGACTTTGGAAATTAATAGATGAGAGTGATATTCATTGTAACAAACGGGCTCGAGTTGGTTAATCTTTTTCTCACAATACACAAAAATACTGCATTTTATTCTGAAATGCAGCTCTACATCACATCGTTCAATCCAGCCATTCATGAAGTCAGACCGCTTCACCGCGTTGACATGGAGACTGTATTCATTACGCTACACAAGAAAGGTCTCTAAAATCAAACAGTTTTGTTGCTCACGAAGTCTTAAGAATAAAGACATAAAATATTTATCCTACAAATGAATGGCACTTCTTAGAATAAAACAAAAATAAACATATCAATAGTGCAATGTCTGTAATCCAATGACGAAGTCAGGTTTTGCTGTGACCTCTACACCGACACAATTACGATAACTAGGTCAATGCATCTGCATTGAGAAATCTGCGAGACGCCAGTTTGGGTAGATTGATTGATTGAAAGTTTTAATTATCCCGTGTTTAATTATTGATACAGAGAGTGTAAATACAGTTAGGAGTAAATACGGCTATGATATATTCGTATTCAATCATAATTTGTTTGAAAAACGGAAGTAAGCAGACGAAGTAGTTTGTTTATGTCAAGAAGTATGTCATGTACGGTACATTCAAATGCTTTCCTTATATGGAAGTAGCTATGACGTGATCGTGGGAAAATCATACTATTTTGCATAAATGTAGTCCGCTGTATGTAAACCATAACATGATTGGCTACTGACTCGCGTAGTTGTGAGTTATACTGCCAATCACTTGTAATCTAACAAGGATGTCTTCAAGTTATTACATAAAAGGAAAACGAACGTATTATCCCTACGCTGAGAATGCAAGCTCGTGTTTTGATTAGTTGAACTTGGAAAATCATGTTTGTTAACCAATCAGCAGTAAGTTGGGCCATAATTTCACTAGTTGATTATGACAAAAATAGCACACTGCCTGAGAGTGAAATTATGGGGGGTGTAGTGTGAGAACAAGATATATACAAAGCCATTAGATACTTATTTTTGACGGACACAAAAATAATATTATTTCTAACACAAAAACAACACGTCGTAGTTGTGTTTTCACCGTTGGTTTTTTGACAACTTCGAAGCGTATCCACGCGATATAAATGTTTCTATTGACAGTCAACCGACAAAAACGCAACTGATAGCTTCTGGTGAGTTTCACAAAAAAATTTGGATTAAAGAAATGATTTAGAAATAAAGAATCAAAGACAAAACCACACGATAACCGCCGATCACTATAGATGCTAATGTTAAATGAACGGCTAGTCAGTGAAAGTTATACCCCTAAACTCATTTCTCGCGTGATCTCGCGGAGTTTTAGTCAAACTCGAAAGAGGCTTATTAACATGAATCTCCCAAAATAACATAACTAACAAAACTACTATCAAGTGATTTGGGAGAGTTGCCGAAGGTCCAGGGTTTCTTTTGGCAAAAAACTCGGTTTATCCGCTACGAAACCTGGCAACTTGTCCGTAAAATCGCAAAATACGTCGGAAAACCTGAATCAATATAAATTTCAATTGAGTTTGTGATTTGTTTCCCTTTCAGCTGCGTGTATTAAGATTGCTGCGAACGGACAGAGATGGGTCGGAACCTATGGGGATTCACGGAAATTGCCGACCAGTTGTTCCGAACAACAATAGAATCGTTATCAGCAGGAAGAATTGATGATGTAAAAAGTATCCGAGCTATCACAATGGTCGAACGGAAGGGCACAGGGTCTATCCCTTCAGTCGTTTATCGATTTCCCCAGAGAATTGAAGATGGACTTGAAATGACTCAGAATAAAGAAATCACAATGAATTTTCCTACTGCACACAAGCTATAAAACTAACTTTTAAAATATAGCAGTTTTTTTTTAAATTAAATGAAAAAAAAGGATATTGCAAGTTTTTGCACAAGTGGATCGATGCTTCCATAAATGTCTAGTAGATAAATTTGATTTGATCTATTTGCCATAAAAATATTCAAATTATGTTTTACAAATAAATATACAAATAAGACGAGAATAAATCCATAATGGATTGTGCTATCAAGACGTGTGCGTAAAAGCCGGGGTGGTTCGTACTGTGAGTGGGGCTAAAGTTGAAGAATGTCAGTAAAATGGGGTAGTGGGGGGTGGGGGGCGCCGGAAAAAGAGGTGTAATTTTAAAGAGTGTCTGGGAAAGGTGGAAGGTGGGGGTATGGTTGGGGATGAAGTTAAAGAGTGTCTGTGGTGGGAGGGGGGAAGGGGGGGGGGGCATTTAAAAGTGTCTGTAAAAGGTGATTGGGCGGGCGGGGGGGGGGGAGGGTAAAATTAAAGAGTGTCTGTTAAAGGTCTTTGTTTTGTCAGTAAAGTAAATGTTTTTGTTTCGGTTCAGAACGATGACAATTACATTTTGGAAAGAGGGTAACTTATTTTTTCTTTCGATTGTCTTATATAGAGCCTCCTTTGTGAGGTCTTCTCAAAACCGATCCCTCTTGTGTAAAGTATGACCAATGCTTGTCTACATTTAAAAAATTATTCGTGGATTTGGAACACAGATTTGATTGATTGGTTGACTGACATTTTTTTCTTTATAGGGTGATAAATATGAAATATGAATAAATTCGATCGTGTATGAGCTAAAAAGGTAAAAATCTGTGAATGACTTTAAAAATGACCGAGGACGGGAAGCAAAATGTAGGGAAATATCGCTAAGACTCATTTCTGGCCTGTCGAATTTTCATTTTGAATATTGAGTGTTTGTATCAAGGATATACAATTAATTGATAAAGACCCCGCTTTGGATGTTGAAAGCTCGTGTTGTTAGTTTCTGTCGTATTTGTCAATTAACATGAACAAAACAACAAAAAACAGAATAATTGAAATTTGGACCATTCGGCAAACTCTGTTCATTTACACGCAGTAAATGAAAAACTATTTCGCTTTAACCAAGTCTGAAAATATGCGATTTATGGAAGATAACAGATAAAAGGACACACGTTACAATACAGAAGCTCTATGGGAACGAGCGTTGTCATCTGGAGTGAAAACCACATCTTTACCCAAAAAGACTGGAAGCTCCATCGTGCTGATAGAGCTTATTGCTTAGTGCAATACAATGACATTAAAGTGGCATGAGCTGCCCAAATTTACACTTTTTCATAGTTTCTGACCGTCACGATAGTGAGAGGATTTGAAGGCCATCGAATAACTAAATGATCGGCGTTGGAATGAGGAAAATCCATACAGTATGTGGCTTGTACGAACCGAAAACGTGTTCGAAAAGTAAACAAAATTTAAATAACCGGGACAACCATTCATTTATTCTAAGGCAAAGTTAGTTTAAAACAATACTTTATCGTACATTTTCGAGACTAAAAGCACTAATAAGCTTCTGAATTATACGTCTTGAGAAAAATAGCCAATAATTTCAACATTCTGTTTTAATGTCAAAATATCAACATTTTGACAGCTCATGCCACTTTAAAAGTTGAAATACATTATTATCGTAGGAGTAGCAATCGATCTCGTATGTAACAATCATATGACTTATAACTTTCTGACATATTTGGTGTTAATAATTGACTCATTCTTGTGGGTTTTTTACAGTTAACAATTTCATAAGTTTTATGCAACAATTTCAATTCATAACGTTATAATACGACATCTCCTCAATCCAAGCTAAAATCTCCATCGCCTCTTTTCGGAATGAGGCCATGAGTTTTAACTTGTCTTGAGAAGATGTACTAAGGTTGATTGATTAATTGTTTGATGTTTCACGCCGCGCTCAAGATTATTTCACTTATATGGCGGCGTTGTTAGTTTTATTGTGGGAGGAAACAAGGCTCTGTGTTCGGAGGAAACCCACGACCTTCCGTTGGTAACTGGCAACCATCCCACATAGGCCGTTCGAGTGAAAACACATGCAGTCAGAATTTTTTCGAACCCGCGACTCATTGATGTAAGGCTGTTCGGATTGAGCGTCCAACGGTCTACCTACTGAGCCCCTGGGAGGCCCCGATGTACTAGGGACTGCGAAGTAGCTTAACAAAGGATTTTACTTCTAATTAAAGACTAGTCCGCAATGTGTTGAGTGGATTGAAGGATTAATTCTGATACGCCCGCACGGGCTTCTTCAATACCACGTCAACATCTAGGGTGCATTTGAAAAAATCTAAGAGTTGCTCTCGGAATTTAAAAAAAATGATAACTCGCAATTTTTAAACATTACTGACCTAAAATTTTGTCAGAAAGCTTCTTTGATAATCCCTTCGTAGAGCTAAACCATCATATGTGACCATACACATCGCCAAACAACGAAATTCAGTAAGTTTAAATTCCCTTTGCGTTATCACCGATCTTCCCCGACAGCCGTTACCGGTTGTAGTGGCGAGCATGATTTGAAAGTTCGCGGTAGATGGCAGTGTGATCGCCCGAGAAAAAAATTAGTGAACACAGACGGAATTCAAACTTAGCGAACATATTTTAACAGATTTTAAGGTCACATATGATGGTTTAGCTCTACGAAGGATTATCAAAGAAGCTTTCTGACAAAATTTTAGGTGAGTAATGTTTAAAAATTGCGAGTTATCATTTTTTTTAAATTCCAAGAGCAACTCTTAGATTTTTCAAATGCACCCTATGTTGACGTGGTATTGAAGAAGCACGTGCGGGCGTATCAGAATTTATCCTTCAATGCACTCAACACATTGCGGACTAATTAGGACATACTCGCCGCTACAATCCAGAAATATGTTTACATTAAAAAAGGAAGGTCGTTTTCTGTATTTCTACCAGTTGGGAACTCAAAACATTTGACATCATTTAGTATTTCAAATTTCAAAATGAAAATTTGATTTGTCAGGTACCCGCAATGTAATCAAAGGGCATGAGCTGCCAAAATTCACACTTTTTTCATAATTTCTGATCGTCACGACAGAAAGAGACTTTAAAGGCCATCGAAAAACTAAATGATTGGCGTTGGAATGAGGAAAATCCATACAGTATGTGGCCTGTAGGAACCGAAAACGTGTTCGAAAAGTAAACAGAATGTAAATAACCGGGACGACTATTCATTCATTCTAAGCCGAAGTTAGTTCAAAACAATACTTTATCGTACATTTTCGAGACTAGAGGCACTAAGCCTCTGAATTATACGTGTTGAGAAAAATAGCCAATAATTTCATCGTTCTGTTGTAACGTCAAAATATCAACATTTTGGCAGCTTATGTGTCTTGTCGCCTTAGCCCGAATCACTAGAGTAAAATAATATCGATATCACTGTGGAGAAATATAGGTCTTTATTAATTGACTGTGCAAGTTATTACTCGAATACGACCTTTTCCGCCGGGTAATATCAGCAGACGAATCAAGTTCGTATTAGCCGTAGGGTTGTATTGCCTAGTTCAAGTCATATAGGCCGAGTTCAAGTCATATTGGCCGAGTTCAAGTCATATTGGCCGAGTTCAAGTCATATTGGCCGAGTTCAAGTCATATTGGCCGAGTTCACCGAGTGCGGCTGAAAGACGCAATTGTAACATGTGATGTCACAGAGTTTTACAGACGCAGACGACAGATGTTGATTTCAAAATGTCTACACCAGAGCGCGTTGTACATTGATGGGATATTAGAGTTAGAAGAAAAAACTACAGTAAGTGAATCCGATTGCCGTTTTAGGACAGCAGAAGAGGAAGAAACAAAAAAAGAGCGCAAAAAAGGTCGGACGTCATTTTGTTTAGGGCATGGATTAAATGTTCAGTGGGCGACCTCCTGTTCAACTTGACAGCTTGCGTTAAATTAACTTCTACAGTCTATTAATAAAAATATTATGAATCGAGTGTTTTCGTATTGCCTTGGTATTGGCCTTCGGGTGGTTGTATTGACCCTCGGCCTGCGGCCTCGGGCCAATACGGCCACCCTCAGGCCAATACCAAGGCAATACGGAAACACTCGATTAATAACATATAATACATCTAGTATTTAATACTCCACGAATATTTCATATTCGGCCTAGTTCATTGGTCATGACAAAAGATTTCCGAAGATTACGAGTAACGTATTTCTAAGATGCCCCGAAGAGTTTTTAGGTCGATTAATGTTTTACTATGGCGGTTACCACTCGGAACACACTTTGGCTATCTTCGCTCGCTACCGGTCGGCTTTGACACGCCTCGGACAGTGTGCACTTTTTATACGGTTAATCACCGCATTTTTGGGCTGAATAAAAATGGCGTCGAAAGTAAATATCAAAATGTTTTACTACAGACGAAAAAAGGAAATAAAAATAGTTATAAATTTATATCGACAGATATTTGTTTATATATTTTATTTAGCCCGGTAAACCACATGTTGTAGACAGACGCAGTTTCGGTGCATATCAGGAATCCTCCAATGCTTCAATCATATTTAACTGATCGAGGCCGAAAGTTATCAAACCGAGTGTTTCGGTCCCTTACATTATCACGGGGGCACTTTTGTGGGGCCCTTAAGAGGATTTGGAGATTGTACGTTTCACGGCTATCAATTTGGTCGCCATATTCAAAATGACATGCAATCTATCAGATGGTATTTCACGCACGTAAATCCCCGAAGTTATCAGACTGTGGCGGTTATGTCAGGTTGACTGCATACACGGAGAGAAAAAAAATTCGGCAGAGCCCAGATTTCTCGGCTAGGGCATAGGCATTAAGTAACGTTATGTAAAACCAGGGCCTGTTCTAGGACTTTCATAATTCAAAATATCCCTCCACATTTATGACCACGTTAGATACCCGGCAAACAAATTCAAACAAAGAAAGTCGGAAGTAAACACAATGCACTGTCATAGTGTTTTTCAGGTATACCAACACTTGCAGTCGTCGTTTGACCTAAATATCCCTTGAATAAATCCACTGCAGAAACACAAGTCTCCTAGTGGCAGGTTACTTTTTAACCAGGAGGGAAAATAACGTGAGACGGATTGAGTGAACACTGACAGGTAAGGCAGATACTTTGACATCAAGATCATTTGAATATTCCATAGATTTCTCAGTTAGATAAAAGTTCCAAATCAAGGTATATCACTATATATATATGCATTGATGAGTATCGTACGCCGGCTTATGACAATGTAAATAATGTGAGTGAGTGATTTGGGTTTTACGTCCTACTCAAAAACTCCCCTGTCTGCCTTCTACCTAGGTTTTTCTAGGCAAATTTTCACTGTCTTTTCCCATGACCCTATAATATATAGTCTGACGATGTTCTTACCATAGCTTAAGATACGTAAGCATTGTCAATGTAATACAAAGTGTTCCAGAAAATTCTACTGACTAAGGCCAAGCTCCTATCAGTCGTTAACCTAATGAAATATCATAGGTTTACTTTATTAAAACAATTTATGATGGGGTATAAAGGTCTAAATGATATACCTCTTTTTATGGTTATTTTAGACAAGAAGATTTTCCCTGTGCCCATGTGTTTTAGTGTTCATAAATAATGTAACTTGTAAGCTATAGGCGGAATGTTGGTAGCATTGTCAGGTTGGGAAAAGTCGCCGATTGGAGGGTTATCTGCCGATCGGTAGACAATCGTCCGTTCGGCCACTTTTCCCACACTGATCGTGCTAAGGCTGCTGAGGTATACGCTAGTAATAGTTATAACAAACACTGTAACAAGTAATTGATATAACTGATACAACGTATGATTTCGAGCCTTGGTTTATGTAACGAGTTTCATCAAATCTTACCAAGAGTACGGATGTATAGTGTCAAATTTTAAATCTTCAAGATTAAAGTTTTTTTTAAAATTTATGACATATGATATGATATGAAGTTTATTACATAAAGCCAACTGGCCCATGAGCATACATTTCACGAACATTTATGGATGGCGAATTGAACAAATATTAATACAAGAACGTGAGTGGTTTTATGTGTACGGAAAGCCTTTTCAATGGATATTAGCTAATGTTGTGTTATTAGAGCGTAACAATTGTACACATTTGTTATTGCTTGAAGGACAATAATAAAAACAAGGAATATGGATTTTTTTTAGGTTGTTATAAAGGGGACAAATTAGCAAAAAATGATATTCATCTTCCACTTTCCTTAGCTGAGAAATATTGTGTGTTTTTTCTTTATTTCTATATTACCACACAGTCAAGAACACTTCAACGTTATTTTGTACATAAGAAATGACTATGCCGTTAGATTCTCAGCACCACAAAGGCTGATTATTCGGGTTACTACTTTCCGGTATGTTTTACATGTACATATTCTATTCTCTGGAGCCGTCTTTGTGTTCGTCCATCGGCCCCTTTCAATGCATAGAATATGAGAAGAAGTGACCTATGTGGGATGGTTGCCAGTTACCACCTGAAGGTCGTGGGTTTCCTCCGGTTTCCTCCCACAATAAAACTGGCAACGCCGCCATATAAGTGAAATAATCTTACGGCGTAAAACACCAAACAATCAATCAATTCCGCAGCGGGGATTTCAGAGTTGAGGTTTGCAAACATTAAATTCAGGTCCCCACCTCTATATGGATTGCAAAATTCTATCGCGTGCTCATTACGGTAATAAAAGGAGTCCTATATATATGACCTCATTTGGTCACATTAAAGTTTCAAACCTGCATCAGGACATCGAGATTCTAATTAAAGCCTTCACAATTTGCCATTTCAGTAGCTGTATGCTATAAAAAAAACTGCCTTCATTGATGACTATTGAGAGCTGTTAGGACCAATCAAACCACTGCAAAGTCAGTAATGTTAACCTCTCAGCCAATCATATAACGACTAGACAAGGGCATGTCCAAAGGCCTTACAGTTAGGTACACAATAAGGTGACAAGTGAGGTAGTCTATACACTCATACAAAGAGTTGCGTGATTCAAATTCAGGTCAACGATTTTAAGTTCGGGTGAGTTAAACTTTCAGTTTTATGCACCGTCTTTTCTGATTTAAGAAAGGAAAAGATATTACTCTATGGTGTAGTCTTTAATATTATTACTCATAGTAGGTCAAAATGCGCTACCTGAACTTGACGGGATTTGATCATAAAGGTAACGCACAAAGAGAAACCCTACACGAGCTAACTATAGGTAAAATCACTCAAATTAATGGTGCGCAATTTATTTGTCCAGTTACGTCTAAAAAGTCTAAATAGTGGTGTGAAAACGTACGTAGGAAAGAAGTCAGAACCACGAACGGTCGTCAGAAACTGTGTGACTTTCTGGAACTGCTTACAACGTCAAATTCAGCAGCAAATACATAAATAAACAAATAACATGTTTAGAAACCAGCGTAGATCTACGTCACACCTATATATCACGTGACCTTTTCTATTTTACATCTTGGGACCCGGATCTAAAAGCATGACAGTCCCTTACAATCGTTCCGGTGAATAAGGTCACATGAACTAACATAGGGTAATAAAAGAAGTCACTCGGCTACGACTTTTTTTTAGAAACTATGAATTTCTATCATTATCCCCTCGCGACGAAAGTCGGTGAGGGATATAGCGTTGCGTTTGTACGTACGTAAGTACGTACGTACGTACGTATGCTCACCTTTTGTCAGCACTCTAGCGACTTCATTTTTGAACGGATTCTGACCAACTTCATATATGAGTCCAGCATAGAAATACTTCGAACAAGTTCGTTTTTCAGGGTGCCAAGGTCAAGGTCACCTTTACTATTTATAGAAAATCTTTGTCAGCGCTCTAGTGACTTCATTTTTGAACGGATTCTGACCAAACTTCATATATGAGTTCAGCATAGGAATACCTCGAACAAGTTCGTTTTTCAGGGTGTCAAGGTCAAGGTCAACGTTACTATTTATAGAAAATCTTTGTCAGTGCTCTAGCGACTTCATTTTTGAACGGATTCTGACCAAACTTCACATATGAGTCCAGCATAGGAATACCTCGAACAAGTTCATGTTTCAGGGTGCCAAGGTCAAGGTCACCGTTACTATTAATAGAAAATCGTACTTATGTATGTTCACCTTTTGTCAGCGCTCTAGCGACTTCATTTTTTAACGGATTCGGACCAAACTTCATATACGAGTCCAGCATAGGAATACCTTGAACGAGTTCGTGTTTCAGGGTGCCACGGTCATGGTCAAGTTCACCATTACTATTTATAGAAAATCTTTGTCAGCGCACTTGCAAATTCATTTTTGAACATCATCTATTGGTCCAGCATGGCAATACCTCTAATGCGTCACCGCTTTTGGGACTTCATTTTTAAATGTGTTCTGACCAAACTTCATCCCCACCCCCCATGTTGCGTCAGAGTTCTTGTGTTAGCACGCGAGGGGATTTGTATCGTTTGCAATGCCTTGTTGTATTTTGTGTTGTTTATTTCCCTACGAAGAAACATGTATATTGTTTAAGACATAAACATACTTTTAATGAGATATATGATATTCAATATGCCAGATGAGAGTAAAGTTTGTATAGCTCTAGGCTGTTCTATTTCGGATGATATTTTCAGATAATAACATGCAACATTTCTAAGCAGAAAAATCGACCAGAAGTACAGAAGTAAAACATCCATGGAGTATCATGTATTGTCCAATGTATGACAGTTGTTGTTAACACAGAATTCGCTAATTGTCGGTAGTTTTATAACAAAGTGAAAAAAAAATTTCGACTGACACCGATCTTGGATATGTAGTTTTTGTAGGCTCGGACAGCCAATTATTTGAATTTTATGATAAGCCTAAACCCTTATGGAGCCACAAGAAAGAAACCAAAAGTCGGCCATTTTCTTCGACCCGCTGTGTAATCAAACAAGGTCATCAGCTCACAGATAACCTGCATGCAGGGGATATGCAGAAACTTTATGGACTCGGTAATATTTTGAAGAAACAAACTTTATGGTTAACAAACATCTGCTTATTTGAAACCGGTTATACTTTGTTGTATAATAAAAGAAACAACAATCTGAAGAACTCCTAGTTCTTTCTAGGCACATTTTGTTTCACAATATAGACCCCCGGAAAGTTCCTTAAAATCGTTACGTCCATTGGCTTTGATCTGCCGTTGACTTTTAACATAGGAGAACATGAAGAAAAAACATATTTTGGGCTTTAAGACAAAATTTAAATCTTTTCAAGAAACCAAACTTGTGCGAGTCTTTGGAAACAGTAAATGCATGTACTTTATCATACTTCCGCCGGGAAGTCTTTCTCTGTGAATTATGAAGCCACACACGAAAAGTAGATTTTCCCCCATTTACCCTCATGTTAAAAGTCAACGTCAACTCGAAGCAAATTGAGGTTATTTAGCACCGAATGACGTCACTCCGCGGAGCCCTTATAGCACCTCTTACACCCTTCCTTACCTTTTGAAACACAATGCCACCGCCATCTTGAAAGTTTTCTAAACCCAACTGGTATCCAATAATCAAATGCATCGGTCTGACAATTCGTCATAAGTCAGTCGGCCTATGTACACGATCTTCACTTCGTACGGGTTTCTGAATCGCTTTGCCAATATTTTTATTTCAGCGTACCTGAAGGTGTCAACTTATCTTGATGAGCTATGTGGGATGGTTGTCAGTTACCACCGGAAGGTCGTGGGTTTCCTCCGGGCATAGAGCCCGGTTTCCTCCGACAATAAAACTGTGCAACGCCGCCATATAAGTGAAAAAATCTTGAGCGCGGCGTAAAACACCAAACACTCAATCAATCAATCAATCTCTTGATGAGCATAATTTATGAAAGTGTCCAAATTTGGGCAGCTTATGTCATTTAAAGACCCACTTGCCGCCGTAGCCTGTTGGACATTTGTTAAGAAAACCAATTTGCACAGCTAAAACCACTAAAATTAAACATAGCACACATAAAGCATGTCCAATTAGGTTTAGAATGTATAAATGACGGGGAAAAACAAACGAAGAATCGAAGCTCGATTACAACAACAACACCGATCAGTGTTGGTTAAAGGGAAAGAAAATCTAAGCTTTAGACTGGTTTAGATGGAAAGAGTAGAGTTCATTTAGTCCAAAACAACTGTCCAATGTATGTTTTATCCCCTCGTAAGTGAATAATTGAAATTTGAAGGTGGTGTTACAATAGAGAATAAGTTCCCTTGGCCATTCACAAGGCCGCCACCATTTTTTCATTAGTTCTATCCAATTATTGTTGAATAAAAATTTAAGTGCGTTATAGAGTAGTCATGTGATGCAATTTAGCCAATGGCTGGCTAAGTAATGGCGCGCGGTTGCATACTGACCTATATATTCGGAGACAATCTTCCCACTTCAAGTTTGTCGCCATGTTTTTTTTGGACCTAAATCTACCCTTATACATTAGAGAGCGGTAAAAATACGTCATTATTGATCTAAAAATAGCTATACCAAGATCACGTCATCCTAAAACGGAAAAATGGCTACACAGATAAGCCACTGAAAGGACATACTTCTGTCTGTTTTTATTAGCTTGAGGGTCACTGGAGGTAATTGACGTGAAATGTTTTAAGTACTTTGAAGGTTGTTATCAACGATAATCCCTATGTATTTCTAGAGATTTCCCCTCCTTTAACTTAAGTGTTGGATTACCCTCATTCAAGCTTTTTTGTCTGTGGTTTGCACTCGGCAGGCTTTTATAGTCCCTCTTACTCGATCGTTTGCATGTATTTCTTCGATAAAGTTCGTAAAATTATTCTGTGTCGTTAGATCGCCCACACGACTCAAACCCTTACGACACTTTTGCACACGATCAGGTTCGAAGTTTGTTGACATTACGGGTACCTCAAAAATCTGTTTTTCAATTTCAAATTAAAAATACTAAATGATGTCAAAACTTTCAATTTCTGGTAAAAATAGAAAGTTCTTAACTTTTTCTGTCTGGGAAAAATACAGAAAACCGTCCACTCTTTTTAATGTAAACAGTCTTCTGGATTTTCGAGGCAAGTGTGCCTTTAAAGCTAATGTTGAAACATAAGCCCCAAACAAAAACAGTCCAGGTCCTCCGTGTCATTTATGCGACAATCCTTTTTTGATCAAAAATGGAATCGAAACCTGTTTATAACCAAGTACACATTATCTTGAAACTTAAGAACGTGTTAATGATTAGACCGAAATGTTATTAGTTGGGGATAGGATTTAAGATCATCGTGCTAGATAAAATAATTGTCTAGGTCTATTTGTGTTATTTATTTTGCTTACAATGGTGCCCTCACTGCTCTTGGTCAGCTTTTACCATTCTCAATCAATCACGTGACTTAATTGACATCCGGATCACCCACTTGTAAACGTGAGGTGTTTTCCGGATGTCGCCTGTGCGAATCTAGGTGTGTTTGATCAAATCTGAACCTTGTTGGTCACTCATCGTTGTCGATCACTGTGTTAAATGTTTGGTTTTCAAGGTTGAGTTCACATGTGGTTTATATTGCTTTTATTAACCATGGTTGAGTACATTTATCTGCCTTTAAACTTCACAGGCTTAAAGACAACATAAAATGTCGAATGACCAACAGGAAGAAATCGGACAATCACAGGTATGTGAACGCCATATTAGTTTGATAACTTGATTGAACGATTTTGTATATTTTATTTCAGACGACTAGTATATTCATTGGCACAAATCTACTTTAACAGAATGGCCCAGTCAAAGTTAACTTAAAATAAGAGACTGATCTACCTATGGTCACTATCACCTATAGCTCGAGATCTCCAAACTCAGTGGCCAAAGTATATTTTTATGGACACTAAAACACACGGGCACAGGGAAAATCTTCTTGTCTAAAATAACCATGGAGACAAGTTTCTAATTGTGTTAAAAAGAGGTATATCATTTAGACCTTTATACCCCATCATAAATTGTTGTAATAAAGTAAACCTATGATATTTCATTAGGTTGACGACTGACCGGAGCTTGGTCTTAGTCAGTAGAATTTTCTGGAACACTTTGTATTACATTGACAATGCTTACGTATCTTAAGCTATGGTAAGAATATCGTCAGACTATATATTATAGGGTCATGGGAAAAGACAGTGAAAATTTGCCCCCCACCCACCCTCACCCCTTACCCAGAAAAACCTAGGTAGAAGGCAGACAGGGGAGTTTAGCCCTGACCAGTATGTCTTTCAAACTCTTGTTCTTTTTATAAGCAATGACTGGCCTTTGGGTCAGAGGTCGAGCAAGTTTACTTTGAAGTAGTTTGTATTCTTCTACTATAATCTTGGCCATAGCGATGCTAGCTTTGTTATACTGAAAGACAAATGGTATTATAGTTTTTTCACGACATCTGCCTGGGTCCAAGTTCAAACCCAAAGGATAAATAGTTTGTAATGTTTGAATCCAAAAACTTTCCCTTTCCAAACGTTTGTGCTTGGTATCTGCAGCGGAAGTGAGAAAAGGGATTTTCTCAATAGGCATGATTTCAAAATGGTCCTTGACCGAATGACCTAGAGTATTGAAATGTTGTGCCACAGGTACATCATGTTTAAGTCTAATACTAGATAAATGGTTGGCTGCTCTTTGTCGTAGAGAATTCTGAGTTTCTCCAACATACTGTTTGCGACATTTTTTACATGTGATAACATACACGATATTAGAGGAGTCGCAATTAAGATTCTCTGCCATTTGATATTTGTCGCGAGATTGTTCTCCGAAAAAGGTTCCGCGATTGGGTACGTATATATCGAGTTTGCATCGCGTCTTAAGGCATTTCATTGATGTACCTGAGAGAAATGTTGGACGGTAATGGTACACCCGTGAAGGGGAGGTAAGCGTTTCGGGGGCTGAAGGGGGAAACATGATTTGTCTTACTGTGTTAGATTTGATCCTTCGGAGTAATCTAAAAGAATACCTCCTAGGGAGGAGAGCTTTAAAAAGAACAGAACAAGCCTGGTTAAAGAAATCTGAAGAACTACAGTTTCTATAGAATCTAAAAATCTGAGACTTAATGACTCCCTTGAAAGTGTGAGGAGGATGGTATGACCCAGCATGTAGCAGCTGATGAGTGTCAGTAGGTTTGAAGAATACTTTGTAATCTAGATGCCCAGTAGTATGATATGTATGGCCCTTGTAAATAGTTACATCCAAAAAATCCACAGAATTTTGATCAATAGTAGGCTGTAACTTAATGCTTGAGTCGTGAGAATTAAGAGTATCAATGAAAATATGAAGGTCTTCCAACGTATGCTGCCAAATGATAAAAATGTCATCCAGATACCGAAGGTAAATAAAAGGTTGTTTGTGACATTTGTGAAGAATATCACTCTCCCACTCAGCCATAAAAATAGAGGCAAAGTTAGGACTAAAACGTTTCCCCATAGCACACCCTTTAATTTGCTGAAAGATCTCCCCATTGAATTCAAAATCGTTACCTTTTAAGCTAAGTTCCAGCAATTCTAAAATGTCTTTATCCGGACGACGGTGGTCAGGATATCTTTGGAATGCTGATTTTATGGATTTAAGCCCCAAATCTATGTCAATGTTTGTATACATAGACTCCACATCCAGAGTGACCAAAATCACATCCTGTGGGATGGATTTCTCAGACAATTTGGCCAATAAATCATCCGTGTTTTTGATAAAGCTAGGATGCCGATTCGCTATAGGTTTTAGATAGTAATCAATTAGCTCTGATATTCTATAACTTTCACTGCCACAATCTGAGATAATAGGACGCCCAGGGGGCATTGTAGGCTTGGGCCATTTTTCAATGGGTTTGTGAATTTTCGGAAGAATATAGAAGACCCTGTTTCTAGAGTTATAATCAGATTCCAAATAGCGATACTGTTTTTCATTAAGTAAGCCTTTATCTTGAAGAGAAACAAGAATTTTATTAAACTTCCTAACATTTTCAGGCCAAATTTCCTTATCAAGTTTTTTGTAATGGTGAGGGCTGCTTAGCTGCCGTTCTATCTCTTCAATATAATCCTGTTTAGACATAATAACTGTTGCCGAACCTTTATCAGCAGGTTTAATAACTATGTTTGGATTTCTCCTTAGCTTACTTAAGGCAAGACATTCTGAATGAGTGAGGTTATGTTGGTTTCTAGGATTAGTTAAAACATCAAACTTCCTTGATACAGAGTCACGACTTATGCTTATTTCTGGGTCATACATGTAAGAAGGGGGCGTATAACCGCTTTTAGATGTAAACGGCTTGCGTACCCCACTAGAATCTCTGTAGATATCAGCCAGACTTACAATTCTAGAGTACTCCATAACATGCACTAATTTACTAATAGAAAAGTCCCTATCAGATAATGATTTTGGGCAAGGCACAAATGAAAGTCCTCTACTGAGTAGAGATATATCATCAGCAGTGAGTTCCTCGTTACTAAGATTAACAATATTACTTCCTAAGCCAAAAGTAGGGTGGCACATGCCCTGTCCCAAATTTAGTTTAAATCTACTGTCTGAAGCCAGTGGGTATACAAGCAATTTGCTGTATCTTCGGTCCAGTGAATTTTGTCCGTGGATACTCTAAATTTTGAATTAGGGATTTTTGGTATGACGATAACTCTCTTCATCTTGGAAGCAGAAGAGTTATATAGGTTCAGGTTCGAAACTTCACTGGCCGGTAATTTAGTGGATGACTGGATCTCTACAAAGTAGATGAGCGAGTTGGAAAAAGTCTTCCTAACCGCTGTCATCATGTTGCGCATCTGAGTTAAGGAAGTGTTTGGCTCAGTAGTTGTCTTGTTATTGATACCAATATTCAAGATAACTTTCTCAGGTTGGGGACCTTGATACTTTTGAATTAGCGTCCGAAATGAATTGAAATTGGCACCAGGGAAACATTCTACCTGCATATCAGGGTGGGGGTCAAGGTTAATTCTAGATAGATTAGAATCCCCAAGTAAAAGAACTTTCTTAGTTACATTAGGAAGGTGCCAATTAGAGGAGGTGTGCCGAAATTTCCAAAATTTAGAATTAGCTAATTTATTCCGAGGGTTGCGCTGACCCCTCGGAGGGGATCTCACTGCATCTGAATATCTCATAGGTGAATGGGCTGACAAAACTGGGGATGGGGGAGGAGGAGAGGGACTAGATGTACTAGGTCTAGCAGAAGTGATCCTAGTAGAAACTGGGGAAGACGGGGGACGAAAGGGGACAGAGGTACTACTAGGTCTAGGGGAGGGGGGCTGAGGGGATGAATAAGAGGGGGCAGAGGTACTAGGTCTAAGGGAGGGAGTACCAGTAGGGAAAGGCGATGGGGAAACAGAAGGTAAAGTTACAGACCTAGGAATCTGTGACTGCAGAGTTGGAGGTGAGATAACAGATGTCGACGGGCTGACAGACGGATGGGGTTGGGGAGACGATGGTGGACTAAACTGAGTAGTAGCAGCAGAAGTGACAGATTTAGTGATGGAAAGAAGAGAATAAAAATTTTGAATGGTCGAAAGTTGTAATTTACCTTTATAATTCTGTTTGCCCCATTTTAAAGCATTATTGAGAGCACTGTCAAAGTTTAGACCATTGGATGACCTGGCAGAAGTCACCTGTGCTTTTAATCTATTTAAACATGCCGCATAATGAGAAATCATCTCTTGTATGATCTTATGGGCCCAATTTTTGTGTACATGGTCAAACGCAATATCAACTTCCCGATTGCGTTGAGCCGGTTTAAGAAAAGAATTTAGGTCTTTAATTTTATTATTTAAGGAATTTGGGAGGGTTTGGTCACGTAAATGTCCCTCAAGGATGCCAATGTGGTGAAGACATTGTAAAATTTTGAAAAGGGCTTTCACCAGAGCCGAGAATTCTGAATATTGGGGACTTTTAGATTTTGAATTTCCATGCCTATTGCTAACTGAAAATTGCCTGCTTCTGTTACCACGCCCTTGTTTTGCCATTCTGCCTAAATGTCAATATACTTAATTAGTCGAACTGGATGAGAAGGGAAAATAGAGTTGGGAAAGTGAGACAGAGATAAAAAGGAAAAATATGTCTGGAAACAAAAAGAATTGATTCAAACTAGAGATAAAAGAACCTAATTGATCTGGCTGACTTATGGAACAAAAAGATGGAGTTTGGAAAATAAGTGTTTTAAAGAGGCAGAGATAAAGAATAAAATGCGTCTGGAGACAGAATGACTAAAGTAAAAAGGGTAATAAATCTAAGTCACAAATTGTCAGATATATAAGCAAAGGAAGATTAAATAGAGCAGGAAGGAAAAAACCATATAAGACACTAAGGTTAAAATTAATGTACAATTAGAAAAGGAAATAATAATGAAGTCCTAGAAATAAAATTTGGAAGAAAAATATACAGGAGCTGTAAATGGAAGGTGAGATTAAATCATAAATAAGATGACAAAACAATAGTAAGCCTAAAACAATAAAAATATGTAAAGAGATAAAAAAAGTTATAAAAGAAAGTAATATATACAACGTTTTACAGTAAGCAAAGAATACTTAGCAGTAAACGGGTTCGCACACGGTCGCCAGAAGCTTTTCGAATAGGTTGTTCTTTTTCAATGGCTTCAGAAAACAAGTCTAAAGTTATGTTGAATTTCTTGTGTTTATATGGGAAAATGACAGGAAATAAAAAGGGCTTGGGTAATTAAGGAGTATTTTTGTAAACAAGGGAAGATTAAGTTATCAAAACATTTAACTAAAGCATGGAAGCTTGATGAAGTTAGTTTATACTCATAACCATTGGAGGTATGGCTAAGTCTAGACATAAAAGGTCATATGGTTAGAGAGAGCTGGGGTATAAATATCCTGTGGTTTTGGAATAAAGGAGACTAAATCAAAAGGATATTACAGTAACTGAAGAGTAACAATATAAGCTGGGAGAAGAAATCTAGGGTGGGAAACACCTAGCCTATTGTATATTGCATGCAATAAAATATTTAAACGTTAAAAGACAGAATTCAAACGATAAAATTAATTTTAGGATGAAAACTAATGAAGTGTTAAAGATGGAAGGTAATATTAGATGATAAAAGTAAAATATATATCAAGAAAGTTAAACAATGCTGCAGACTGCTTCCAACCGTGTACAAATGTGTGGATAGTTTTTTGTTTTAAAACAATGGTTATTTTGAGCCCCTGGCACAGGCAAATATATATATTTATGGACACTAAAACACACGGGCACAGGGAAAATCTTCTTGTCTAAAATAACCATGGAGACAAGTTTCTAATTGTGTTAAAAAGAGGTATATCATTTAGACCTTTATACCCCATCACAAATTGTTGTAATAAAGTAAACCTATGATATTTCATTAGGTTGACGACTGACCGGAGCTTGGTCTTAGTCAGTAGAATTTTCTGGAACACTTTGTATTACATTGACAATGCTTACGTATCTTAAGCTATGGTAAGAATATCGTCAGACTATATATTATAGGGTCATGGGAAAAGACAGTGAAAATTTGCCCCCCACCCACCCTCACCCCTTACCCAGAAAAACCTAGGTAGAAGGCAGACAGGGGAGTTTAGCCCTGACCAGTATGTCTTTCAAACTCTTGTTCTTTTTATAAGCAATGACTGGCCTTTGGGTCAGAGGTCGAGCAAGTTTACTTTGAAGTAGTTTGTATTCTTCTACTATAATCTTGGCCATAGCGATGCTAGCTTTGTTATACTGAAAGACAAATGGTATTATAGTTTTTTCACGACATCTGCCTGGGTCCAAGTTCAAACCCAAAGGATAAATAGTTTGTAATGTTTGAATCCAAAAACTTTCCCTTTCCAAACGTTTGTGCTTGGTATCTGCAGCGGAAGTGAGAAAAGGGATTTTCTCAATAGGCATGATTTCAAAATGGTCCTTGACCGAATGACCTAGAGTATTGAAATGTTGTGCCACAGGTACATCATGTTTAAGTCTAATACTAGATAAATGGTTGGCTGCTCTTTGTCGTAGAGAATTCTGAGTTTCTCCAACATACTGTTTGCGACATTTTTTACATGTGATAACATACACGATATTAGAGGAGTCGCAATTAAGATTCTCTGCCATTTGATATTTGTCGCGAGATTGTTCTCCGAAAAAGGTTCCGCGATTGGGTACGTATATATCGAGTTTGCATCGCGTCTTAAGGCATTTCATTGATGTACCTGAGAGAAATGTTGGACGGTAATGGTACACCCGTGAAGGGGAGGTAAGCGTTTCGGGGGCTGAAGGGGGAAACATGATTTGTCTTACTGTGTTAGATTTGATCCTTCGGAGTAATCTAAAAGAATACCTCCTAGGGAGGAGAGCTTTAAAAAGAACAGAACAAGCCTGGTTAAAGAAATCTGAAGAACTACAGTTTCTATAGAATCTAAAAATCTGAGACTTAATGACTCCCTTGAAAGTGTGAGGAGGATGGTATGACCCAGCATGTAGCAGCTGATGAGTGTCAGTAGGTTTGAAGAATACTTTGTAATCTAGATGCCCAGTAGTATGATATGTATGGCCCTTGTAAATAGTTACATCCAAAAAATCCACAGAATTTTGATCAATAGTAGGCTGTAACTTAATGCTTGAGTCGTGAGAATTAAGAGTATCAATGAAAATATGAAGGTCTTCCAACGTATGCTGCCAAATGATAAAAATGTCATCCAGATACCGAAGGTAAATAAAAGGTTGTTTGTGACATTTGTGAAGAATATCACTCTCCCACTCAGCCATAAAAATAGAGGCAAAGTTAGGACTAAAACGTTTCCCCATAGCACACCCTTTAATTTGCTGAAAGATCTCCCCATTGAATTCAAAATCGTTACCTTTTAAGCTAAGTTCCAGCAATTCTAAAATGTCTTTATCCGGACGACGGTGGTCAGGATATCTTTGGAATGCTGATTTTATGGATTTAAGCCCCAAATCTATGTCAATGTTTGTATACATAGACTCCACATCCAGAGTGACCAAAATCACATCCTGTGGGATGGATTTCTCAGACAATTTGGCCAATAAATCATCCGTGTTTTTGATAAAGCTAGGATGCCGATTCGCTATAGGTTTTAGATAGTAATCAATTAGCTCTGATATTCTATAACTTTCACTGCCACAATCTGAGATAATAGGACGCCCAGGGGGCATTGTAGGCTTGGGCCATTTTTCAATGGGTTTGTGAATTTTCGGAAGAATATAGAAGACCCTGTTTCTAGAGTTATAATCAGATTCCAAATAGCGATACTGTTTTTCATTAAGTAAGCCTTTATCTTGAAGAGAAACAAGAATTTTATTAAACTTCCTAACATTTTCAGGCCAAATTTCCTTATCAAGTTTTTTGTAATGGTGAGGGCTGCTTAGCTGCCGTTCTATCTCTTCAATATAATCCTGTTTAGACATAATAACTGTTGCCGAACCTTTATCAGCAGGTTTAATAACTATGTTTGGATTTCTCCTTAGCTTACTTAAGGCAAGACATTCTGAATGAGTGAGGTTATGTTGGTTTCTAGGATTAGTTAAAACATCAAACTTCCTTGATACAGAGTCACGACTTATGCTTATTTCTGGGTCATACATGTAAGAAGGGGGCGTATAACCGCTTTTAGATGTAAACGGCTTGCGTACCCCACTAGAATCTCTGTAGATATCAGCCAGACTTACAATTCTAGAGTACTCCATAACATGCACTAATTTACTAATAGAAAAGTCCCTATCAGATAATGATTTTGGGCAAGGCACAAATGAAAGTCCTCTACTGAGTAGAGATATATCATCAGCAGTGAGTTCCTCGTTACTAAGATTAACAATATTACTTCCTAAGCCAAAAGTAGGGTGGCACATGCCCTGTCCCAAATTTAGTTTAAATCTACTGTCTGAAGCCAGTGGGTATACAAGCAATTTGCTGTATCTTCGGTCCAGTGAATTTTGTCCGTGGATACTCTAAATTTTGAATTAGGGATTTTTGGTATGACGATAACTCTCTTCATCTTGGAAGCAGAAGAGTTATATAGGTTCAGGTTCGAAACTTCACTGGCCGGTAATTTAGTGGATGACTGGATCTCTACAAAGTAGATGAGCGAGTTGGAAAAAGTCTTCCTAACCGCTGTCATCATGTTGCGCATCTGAGTTAAGGAAGTGTTTGGCTCAGTAGTTGTCTTGTTATTGATACCAATATTCAAGATAACTTTCTCAGGTTGGGGACCTTGATACTTTTGAATTAGCGTCCGAAATGAATTGAAATTGGCACCAGGGAAACATTCTACCTGCATATCAGGATGGGGGTCAAGGTTAATTCTAGATAGATTAGAATCCCCAAGTAAAAGAACTTTCTTAGTTACATTAGGAAGGTGCCAATTAGAGGAGGTGTGCCGAAATTTCCAAAATTTAGAATTAGCTAATTTATTCCGAGGGTTGCGCTGACCCCTCGGAGGGGATCTCACTGCATCTGAATATCTCATAGGTGAATGGGCTGACAAAACTGGGGATGGGGGAGGAGGAGAGGGACTAGATGTACTAGGTCTAGCAGAAGTGATCCTAGTAGAAACTGGGGAAGACGGGGGACGAAAGGGGACAGAGGTACTACTAGGTCTAGGGGAGGGGGGCTGAGGGGATGAATAAGAGGGGGCAGAGGTACTAGGTCTAAGGGAGGGAGTACCAGTAGGGAAAGGCGATGGGGAAACAGAAGGTAAAGTTACAGACCTAGGAATCTGTGACTGCAGAGTTGGAGGTGAGATAACAGATGTCGACGGGCTGACAGACGGATGGGGTTGGGGAGACGATGGTGGACTAAACTGAGTAGTAGCAGCAGAAGTGACAGATTTAGTGATGGAAAGAAGAGAATAAAAATTTTGAATGGTCGAAAGTTGTAATTTACCTTTATAATTCTGTTTGCCCCATTTTAAAGCATTATTGAGAGCACTGTCAAAGTTTAGACCATTGGATGACCTGGCAGAAGTCACCTGTGCTTTTAATCTATTTAAACATGCCGCATAATGAGAAATCATCTCTTGTATGATCTTATGGGCCCAATTTTTGTGTACATGGTCAAACGCAATATCAACTTCCCGATTGCGTTGAGCCGGTTTAAGAAAAGAATTTAGGTCTTTAATTTTATTATTTAAGGAATTTGGGAGGGTTTGGTCACGTAAATGTCCCTCAAGGATGCCAATGTGGTGAAGACATTGTAAAATTTTGAAAAGGGCTTTCACCAGAGCCGAGAATTCTGAATATTGGGGACTTTTAGATTTTGAATTTCCATGCCTATTGCTAACTGAAAATTGCCTGCTTCTGTTACCACGCCCTTGTTTTGCCATTCTGCCTAAATGTCAATATACTTAATTAGTCGAACTGGATGAGAAGGGAAAATAGAGTTGGGAAAGTGAGACAGAGATAAAAAGGAAAAATATGTCTGGAAACAAAAAGAATTGATTCAAACTAGAGATAAAAGAACCTAATTGATCTGGCTGACTTATGGAACAAAAAGATGGAGTTTGGAAAATAAGTGTTTTAAAGAGGCAGAGATAAAGAATAAAATGCGTCTGGAGACAGAATGACTAAAGTAAAAAGGGTAATAAATCTAAGTCACAAATTGTCAGATATATAAGCAAAGGAAGATTAAATAGAGCAGGAAGGAAAAAACCATATAAGACACTAAGGTTAAAATTAATGTACAATTAGAAAAGGAAATAATAATGAAGTCCTAGAAATAAAATTTGGAAGAAAAATATACAGGAGCTGTAAATGGAAGGTGAGATTAAATCATAAATAAGATGACAAAACAATAGTAAGCCTAAAACAATAAAAATATGTAAAGAGATAAAAAAAGTTATAAAAGAAAGTAATATATACAACGTTTTACAGTAAGCAAAGAATACTTAGCAGTAAACGGGTTCGCACACGGTCGCCAGAAGCTTTTCGAATAGGTTGTTCTTTTTCAATGGCTTCAGAAAACAAGTCTAAAGTTATGTTGAATTTCTTGTGTTTATATGGGAAAATGACAGGAAATAAAAAGGGCTTGGGTAATTAAGGAGTATTTTTGTAAACAAGGGAAGATTAAGTTATCAAAACATTTAACTAAAGCATGGAAGCTTGATGAAGTTAGTTTATACTCATAACCATTGGAGGTATGGCTAAGTCTAGACATAAAAGGTCATATGGTTAGAGAGAGCTGGGGTATAAATATCCTGTGGTTTTGGAATAAAGGAGACTAAATCAAAAGGATATTACAGTAACTGAAGAGTAACAATATAAGCTGGGAGAAGAAATCTAGGGTGGGAAACACCTAGCCTATTGTATATTGCATGCAATAAAATATTTAAACGTTAAAAGACAGAATTCAAACGATAAAATTAATTTTAGGATGAAAACTAATGAAGTGTTAAAGATGGAAGGTAATATTAGATGATAAAAGTAAAATATATATCAAGAAAGTTAAACAATGCTGCAGACTGCTTCCAACCGTGTACAAATGTGTGGATAGTTTTTTGTTTTAAAACAATGGTTATTTTGAGCCCCTGGCACAGGCAAATATATATATTTATGGACACTAAAACACACGGGCACAGGGAAAATCTTCTTGTCTAAAATAACCATGGAGACAAGTTTCTAATTGTGTTAAAAAGAGGTATATCATTTAGACCTTTATACCCCATCATAAATTGTTGTAATAAAGTAAACCTATGATATTTCATTAGGTTGACGACTGACCGGAGCTTGGTCTTAGTCAGTAGAATTTTCTGGAACACTTTGTATTACATTGACAATGCTTACGTATCTTAAGCTATGGTAAGAATATCGTCAGACTATATATTATAGGGTCATGGGAAAAGACAGTGAAAATTTGCCCCCCACCCACCCTCACCCCTTACCCAGAAAAACCTAGGTAGAAGGCAGACAGGGGAGTTTAGCCCTGACCAGTATGTCTTTCAAACTCTTGTTCTTTTTATAAGCAATGACTGGCCTTTGGGTCAGAGGTCGAGCAAGTTTACTTTGAAGTAGTTTGTATTCTTCTACTATAATCTTGGCCATAGCGATGCTAGCTTTGTTATACTGAAAGACAAATGGTATTATAGTTTTTTCACGACATCTGCCTGGGTCCAAGTTCAAACCCAAAGGATAAATAGTTTGTAATGTTTGAATCCAAAAACTTTCCCTTTCCAAACGTTTGTGCTTGGTATCTGCAGCGGAAGTGAGAAAAGGGATTTTCTCAATAGGCATGATTTCAAAATGGTCCTTGACCGAATGACCTAGAGTATTGAAATGTTGTGCCACAGGTACATCATGTTTAAGTCTAATACTAGATAAATGGTTGGCTGCTCTTTGTCGTAGAGAATTCTGAGTTTCTCCAACATACTGTTTGCGACATTTTTTACATGTGATAACATACACGATATTAGAGGAGTCGCAATTAAGATTCTCTGCCATTTGATATTTGTCGCGAGATTGTTCTCCGAAAAAGGTTCCGCGATTGGGTACGTATATATCGAGTTTGCATCGCGTCTTAAGGCATTTCATTGATGTACCTGAGAGAAATGTTGGACGGTAATGGTACACCCGTGAAGGGGAGGTAAGCGTTTCGGGGGCTGAAGGGGGAAACATGATTTGTCTTACTGTGTTAGATTTGATCCTTCGGAGTAATCTAAAAGAATACCTCCTAGGGAGGAGAGCTTTAAAAAGAACAGAACAAGCCTGGTTAAAGAAATCTGAAGAACTACAGTTTCTATAGAATCTAAAAATCTGAGACTTAATGACTCCCTTGAAAGTGTGAGGAGGATGGTATGACCCAGCATGTAGCAGCTGATGAGTGTCAGTAGGTTTGAAGAATACTTTGTAATCTAGATGCCCAGTAGTATGATATGTATGGCCCTTGTAAATAGTTACATCCAAAAAATCCACAGAATTTTGATCAATAGTAGGCTGTAACTTAATGCTTGAGTCGTGAGAATTAAGAGTATCAATGAAAATATGAAGGTCTTCCAACGTATGCTGCCAAATGATAAAAATGTCATCCAGATACCGAAGGTAAATAAAAGGTTGTTTGTGACATTTGTGAAGAATATCACTCTCCCACTCAGCCATAAAAATAGAGGCAAAGTTAGGACTAAAACGTTTCCCCATAGCACACCCTTTAATTTGCTGAAAGATCTCCCCATTGAATTCAAAATCGTTACCTTTTAAGCTAAGTTCCAGCAATTCTAAAATGTCTTTATCCGGACGACGGTGGTCAGGATATCTTTGGAATGCTGATTTTATGGATTTAAGCCCCAAATCTATGTCAATGTTTGTATACATAGACTCCACATCCAGAGTGACCAAAATCACATCCTGTGGGATGGATTTCTCAGACAATTTGGCCAATAAATCATCCGTGTTTTTGATAAAGCTAGGATGCCGATTCGCTATAGGTTTTAGATAGTAATCAATTAGCTCTGATATTCTATAACTTTCACTGCCACAATCTGAGATAATAGGACGCCCAGGGGGCATTGTAGGCTTGGGCCATTTTTCAATGGGTTTGTGAATTTTCGGAAGAATATAGAAGACCCTGTTTCTAGAGTTATAATCAGATTCCAAATAGCGATACTGTTTTTCATTAAGTAAGCCTTTATCTTGAAGAGAAACAAGAATTTTATTAAACTTCCTAACATTTTCAGGCCAAATTTCCTTATCAAGTTTTTTGTAATGGTGAGGGCTGCTTAGCTGCCGTTCTATCTCTTCAATATAATCCTGTTTAGACATAATAACTGTTGCCGAACCTTTATCAGCAGGTTTAATAACTATGTTTGGATTTCTCCTTAGCTTACTTAAGGCAAGACATTCTGAATGAGTGAGGTTATGTTGGTTTCTAGGATTAGTTAAAACATCAAACTTCCTTGATACAGAGTCACGACTTATGCTTATTTCTGGGTCATACATGTAAGAAGGGGGCGTATAACCGCTTTTAGATGTAAACGGCTTGCGTACCCCACTAGAATCTCTGTAGATATCAGCCAGACTTACAATTCTAGAGTACTCCATAACATGCACTAATTTACTAATAGAAAAGTCCCTATCAGATAATGATTTTGGGCAAGGCACAAATGAAAGTCCTCTACTGAGTAGAGATATATCATCAGCAGTGAGTTCCTCGTTACTAAGATTAACAATATTACTTCCTAAGCCAAAAGTAGGGTGGCACATGCCCTGTCCCAAATTTAGTTTAAATCTACTGTCTGAAGCCAGTGGGTATACAAGCAATTTGCTGTATCTTCGGTCCAGTGAATTTTGTCCGTGGATACTCTAAATTTTGAATTAGGGATTTTTGGTATGACGATAACTCTCTTCATCTTGGAAGCAGAAGAGTTATATAGGTTCAGGTTCGAAACTTCACTGGCCGGTAATTTAGTGGATGACTGGATCTCTACAAAGTAGATGAGCGAGTTGGAAAAAGTCTTCCTAACCGCTGTCATCATGTTGCGCATCTGAGTTAAGGAAGTGTTTGGCTCAGTAGTTGTCTTGTTATTGATACCAATATTCAAGATAACTTTCTCAGGTTGGGGACCTTGATACTTTTGAATTAGCGTCCGAAATGAATTGAAATTGGCACCAGGGAAACATTCTACCTGCATATCAGGGTGGGGGTCAAGGTTAATTCTAGATAGATTAGAATCCCCAAGTAAAAGAACTTTCTTAGTTACATTAGGAAGGTGCCAATTAGAGGAGGTGTGCCGAAATTTCCAAAATTTAGAATTAGCTAATTTATTCCGAGGGTTGCGCTGACCCCTCGGAGGGGATCTCACTGCATCTGAATATCTCATAGGTGAATGGGCTGACAAAACTGGGGATGGGGGAGGAGGAGAGGGACTAGATGTACTAGGTCTAGCAGAAGTGATCCTAGTAGAAACTGGGGAAGACGGGGGACGAAAGGGGACAGAGGTACTACTAGGTCTAGGGGAGGGGGGCTGAGGGGATGAATAAGAGGGGGCAGAGGTACTAGGTCTAAGGGAGGGAGTACCAGTAGGGAAAGGCGATGGGGAAACAGAAGGTAAAGTTACAGACCTAGGAATCTGTGACTGCAGAGTTGGAGGTGAGATAACAGATGTCGACGGGCTGACAGACGGATGGGGTTGGGGAGACGATGGTGGACTAAACTGAGTAGTAGCAGCAGAAGTGACAGATTTAGTGATGGAAAGAAGAGAATAAAAATTTTGAATGGTCGAAAGTTGTAATTTACCTTTATAATTCTGTTTGCCCCATTTTAAAGCATTATTGAGAGCACTGTCAAAGTTTAGACCATTGGATGACCTGGCAGAAGTCACCTGTGCTTTTAATCTATTTAAACATGCCGCATAATGAGAAATCATCTCTTGTATGATCTTATGGGCCCAATTTTTGTGTACATGGTCAAACGCAATATCAACTTCCCGATTGCGTTGAGCCGGTTTAAGAAAAGAATTTAGGTCTTTAATCAAAAAAAGGGTCGAACGGGATGTGTTTAAAGTTTGGACCGGTCGCGTTGCTTAAATTAGGAGAAAATCAGAGAAAAATGTGGCGATTCTAAACAGTTACATGTTTCAATATGACACGCCCTTCAACTCTGTTGGCCACACACCATCAGTATAATTCGTCCACAGAGTTTGGATATCTCCAGTTATATCCCCTGCACCTCATGAAGCTGATTGACCGGTTCTAATTACTATTTTCTAGATTTAAGCAAATTAATAAAATAAACGGAATACGTTCGATCATTTCCACACGTTCTTATTTTATCAATTGATATGTGAAGGTTTAGAGTGGATTTTAGAGTCCAGGGGCCGGTTGCACAAAGGTGTATTAACCTTAAGTCTGATCTATCTAGACAACGTCACAATCAAATTCCTTTGTGACGCGACGTATTTAAGCCTGACTTAATACAGCTTTGTAAAAAACCAAACAATCAATCAATCCTTCGCGACGCCACGTGATTTAACAAATTTATGAGCGTTCACTATATCACAATATGTTTAAGTCGGGGTTTCCACAGATTACAAAGAGCAGCCCCCCACCCCCCACCCCCACCCCAACCCCACACGGAACCTGGTAACGCCCTCAGAAGACATCATCGCGTTATATTTAAAAGCCCACTTGCCGCCGTAGCCTGTTGCACATTTGTTAAGAAACCCAATTTACATGAACTTACTACAACCTAAACCACTAAAATTAAACATAGGACACATAAAACATGTCCAGTTGGGTTTAGAATGTAGAAATTTGGGTAAAAAACAAACGAAGAATCGAAGCCTGATTACAACAACAGCGATCAGTGTCGGTAAATTTAATGATTACCCTCATTTCAGGCCTTTCTATCGGTGGTTTACGCTCAAAAAATTATCGACAGGCTTTTTGAGTCTCTCTTATCCGATCGTTAGTCTGTATTCTCAGATAAAGTACGTAAAATTATACTGTGTCGTTAGATCACTCACACGATTCAAACCATTAGGGCGCTTGTGCGCATGTTCTGGTTCGGGGTACTTGATAAATCTAATTTTCAATTTCAAATTAAAAATACTAAGTAATGCCAAAACTTTAAATTTTTGGTAAAAATAGAAAGTACCTAACTCATTCTATCAGAGAAAAATACAAAAGATCGCCTGCTGTTTTTTATGTAAACAGTATTCTGGATTTTCGCGGCAAGTAAAATTTAAAAAGCTATATGATTTATTCATAGATCTGCGCATATAGCTCTGTTTTATTTTGAAATAACTCTCACAAAAAATGTCCATGCACATGATCGGGTTAATAATCAAAACGTTTGACGATGACAAATCTTACCCGTGTTGTTTTCACATAAGCGGGGACCTCCGTGGTTCAGTAGGTTAAGCGTTGGACGCTTAACAGTTTTCCACAAATGGGTCGCGGGTTCCAATGCCACTCAGTCCAAAAAAAATTAGAACATTTTCTGATTGGATTTTCACTCGAACGACCTATGTGGGATAGTTGCCAGTTACCACCGGAAGGTAAACAATCAATCGATCAAATAAGCGAGTTGTTGCACCGTGTTTAAATTCATCTTGGGTTTAACTTTTTTGTGATAGGTTGTGGCGTTAAACATCAATCAATCTAGTCCATTGGCTGAGTAAACGTAACACAACATGTAAACATAAACTTAACTAAGGTCTTCAAAAATTTAAACGGTCACTTCATGAAGTCCACAAAACTACTGACCAAGAAAATATTTACGGTTCAACAACCAGTATTAATTATATTTATACCCTGGTCTCAGTGCGGGTTTGTGTTATTGTTGGGTGAACTTTTAATTGAATAGAATTTTAATGGGACGGACAGTACACGGTCTCTTTCATGTCCTATTTTTAACATTAGGCCAGTCTTTCTTGTCATGCGCACACCACCTGATTTGTACGTCTATAGTGCATTTTTCACTCTGTCGACGTATGTGGAAGAGTTCCCAGGTAGTCGCCGAAGTTCGGAGGTCTCCTCTCTCCCACTAAGCCTGAAAACGCCGCCATATAGGTGAAATAACCATAAGTACAGCGTAAAAATTAATTGCTCAATCAAACTACATCTATAACTATGAGAAAACATTTAGCTCCATGCGAATTTTAGAATAAAACGTCCATTTTTGCCTGTTTAAAAAAAAAACAGTTTGTGTGATTAGTGAAAGCTAACCAGACACGAACGATCTATTTATATGTGAAGACAAAGATACTGATGTGTAAATGAATTTTAGGCTCTTTAGTTTGTTTATCAAAGTGGCATGAGCTACCGATTATAGGGAAATTTTGCGGAAACAGAAGTAGCTAATTATCTGACCTTTTTCATTAAAAAGTACAATATGAAAGCTTTCCGTCTATACCAATCTTCTAGATGTAAGTTTAGGTATATTTTTATCTACAAAACCTCCAACAAACGAACTATTTCCGTTTTGTTTTGTTTTATTTACTTTACCGATATATTTTCTAACGTCAATCTTTTACTTTTCCAAGGCACTTTAAAGTGGCATGAGCTACCAAAATTCACACTTTTTGGATAATTTCTGATCGTCACGACAGTTAGAGGCTTTGAAGGCCATCTGAAAACTAAATGATTGGCTTTGGAATGAGGAAAATCCATACAGTATGTGGCCTGTACGAACCGAAAACGTGTTCGAAAAGTAAATAAAATTTAAATAACCGGGACGACCATTCATTCATTCTAAGTCAAAGTTAGTTCAAAACAATACTTTACATTTTCGAGACTAGAAGCACTAAAAAGCTTCTGAATTATACTTCTTGAGAAAAATAGCCAATAATTTCAACATTGTGTTTTAACATCAAAATATCAACATTTTGGCAGCTCATGCCACTTTAAACGCTGGACGTCTTTTAACAATAAAAAATTACAAAAATAAATTTCGAATTTTGGCAGCTTATAGCATTTTAAATTAATCTCGGATATATCGTCCAGGTTATTATCAGCTAACGAATGAAGGATCGCTTTATTTTCTTTTTCCTTAGCAGCTACAAGACACACTGATTGAAAGCGCCTAGTGTACGGAGTCATAACGAGAACATTTGACGTGGCGTAAATTATCCAATCATATATATGACATCGTGCATCTTTTTAAACTTACAAACAGTCAACAAATCCCCCCCCCCCCATCCCACGTGCCAGGAAATGATTGATTGGTTGATTGTTTGGTGTTTTACGCCGCGCCAAAGATTATTTCACTTATATGGTGGCGTTGCCAGTTTAATTGTGGGAGGAAACCTGGCTTTTTTCATTTTTTTGGATTCCAACCCGCGACCCATTGGTGGAAGGCGGTTCGGATTGAGCGTCCAATGCTCTACATAGTGAACCGCGGAGGCTCCCCGCCAGGAAATGAAACGATCGTCAAGCATCTCTGATCCACTCGGATCAGCCATTTTTTCCTCAGCAACGGATTCATTAATGCTGCAATGTTATATATACTCCTGTCTTGTTTCAGACTGTTCCAAATATGAAAGCCGGCAAACCAGCAAAGCGAGATATACTGTACACAGTTGACGAGGTCCCACCGTGGTATCTATGTATTTTCCTTGGGTTGCAGGTAAGATAACAACGAGCCACATTACTCTGACTTCACAGGTTTAACGAGTCTCATCTCAGACAGCTCGTTAAGCTTATTGCAGGACAAAATCTAGTCCGGGTTTCTGACTCCAAAATTACTATTTTTTATACTGATAGCCGTCTTTTGAAGGGCCGTCTTTTGGAAGACCGTCAGTATAAAAAATAGTAATGTTGGAGTCAGAAACCCAGACAAGACAAAATCGAAGCGATGAGGGCATTAGTCCAATTATTGTTTAATTCAATCACCCATGGGAACCGGTTCCAGAAGCTATTGCTAAGTCTATCAAGTGCAGTTGCCATGTCGCATCTCTTCATTACGATTTTCATGGGCACTAAGACTTAGATGTGGGTGCTTTGTGAAACAAGTCCTGTACGGACCGGTTGTGCTCTAAGGTTTGGCTTGATTGATTGATGTTTTACGGCGCATTCAATATTATTTCTCTTTATGGCGGCGTTGCAAGGTTTGCCCGGAGGAACTTTCCGACCTTAAGCAAGTAGGCCTACATGACAACTCTCCCACATACGACGATCGAGAGAAATATCCAATCAGAATTTTTTCCATTTTTATTAGGGCGGAATTGGAAGGTCTGTGTCGGTCTGACGGACTGTCACTCTAACCGACTTAGCGACCAAAGCTCTTTGTTGGGATCACTCGAACGACCTATGTGGGATGGTTGCCAGTTACCACCGGGAGATCGCGGGTTTCCTCCAGGCATAGAGCCCGGTTTCCTTCCACAATAAAATTGGCAACGCCGCCATATAAGTGAAATAATCTTGAGCGCGGCGTAAAACACCAAACAATCAATCAATCAATCAATCAATCAATCAATCAATCTGTGCTTGGAACGTTGATGTGCTACATTATGAACCACTGTGTTCACAAAAATCGTTATCTGCATAACTAACCAGTCGCTGTCGGCCAAAAACGGATTGGATCCTTGACAATTGGGACTGTTTCTCAAGCATTTACACCCGATGTAACTCTGCTCTTAGTCGTAACGTTATGCTTAAGACACATGTTGCCATGGTAGTTAGGCCCTGGGCCCTGTCTTACGAAGCTGGCGTAATTTACGTCTGACGTAAATCAGTGTTAAAACTATAGTAACTTGCGCCTTGCATGCAACCGGTCCATACTGTAAGACTGTGCGTAAATTTACACCAGCTTTGTAAGACAGGCCCCTGGATTGGACTTACGTCGGGCGTAAGTGTGTTGAGAAACAGCCCCCTTGACACACTGGAAATCTGACACTTATCGATGACGTCAACTGCTTTATTAGCGAAAATGGCTAGCATGGGCAGTAACAAGAAAACTTTTCCTCGTGACGGTGGTTTTAATCTTTTATCACACGTGTTTTAAAATTTAAATAAAGAAAATTCTGTTCAAAATTCTGTTCACCGAACGAATTTTTGGTAGTTAGAAGTATCATTTGAACAAAATCGTTATAAACCCCAAAATGCCATCATCAATATTTTCTGCATCAATTTTATCCATCTTTATTTTTAGCAATATTTAACAGCATTTGGTGCAATTCTGGCGGTACCACGAATTATAGCCCCTGCTCTATGCATGTCCACTGACTACCTGGGTCTGAGTCAATTAATTGGGACCATTTTCTTTGTTTCTGGTCTCTGTACACTTTTACAAACATCTATAGGATGCAGGTATGTAAATTATCTAACAGCATTGATGTGTCTCATTTGTTACTTTGCAAGCCTTGTTCTTTCAACCTACGCCGTATGTGGAAGGGTTGCCAGGTACTCGCCGAAGCCCGGGGGTTTCCTCCTTCACAACCCCGGCAACGCCGTCATATATAAGTTAAATAATCTCGAGTGCGGCATAAAACAGCAATCAAAAAATCATTCAATCTAGATTTTGGGGAGCATCGTCGGTTATAGTGATTGTCCCTCAGTCCGACTATTGGGGGACATCGTCAGTTAGAGTGATTGTCCCTCAGTCCGACTATTGGGGGACATCCGTGGCCGGCTGGCTGAATGGATAAGGCAGCCGACATTTAGTGCTGGCGATAGGTGCCATACTCTGAGACCTGGGTTCGATTCCCGTTTCGGGCGTAACCCAAAAATCGGTAGAAGAATTTCTACCATATTTTCAAGAAAGTGTAATCCCAAAATAACGAGAATACTAAAAGATCTCTATCTCTGGAAAATGTAACTTAGCGGTGTTCCTTGACATTGAGAAGGCCTATGATATGCTTTGGAGAGGCGGGCTGCTAATCAAAATGAGAAATATTGACATTGGGGGCCGGATGTTCGGATGGGTTAGGGACTTTCTATCCAATCGCGTAATCCAAGTACGCATAGGCACGTCTTTGTCACGATCAGTCGTGATAGAGAATGGTTATTTCTCCCATATTATTCAATATTGTCATAAACGATTTAACATTAGTTACAGGGAGATAAGAATAGATCCTCAGCCTCCAAGGTGCTTGATCGTAAGAGGCGACTAATTCTTGGACCTCCGTGTTGGTTTCGGAGGATAAGAATTGGCCCACAGCTCCCAGGCAAGCTTGATCGTAAGAGGCGGTTAATCCTTGAGCCCCCGTGTGGGCTCCGGGGGATAAGAATTGTCTCACAGTTCCCAGGCAAGCTTGGTCGTAATTATTATGGTATAGACGGATCTGTTAAAATTACTCTATGAGAACTTAATATATTTATATACAATCATTTGTATTATTGATTACTTGCTTGTAGACTGCCCATTATTCAAGGAGCTACCTTTTCGTTCCTGGCCCCAACATTTGCCATCCTATCACTGCCAGTCTGGTGTTGTCCGTTTACTGATGAAAGTAAGTTTCTGCTTGAGGTGATACATTGATTGTTTCAGTTTAAAGTAAAAATAGTTCTCCAATCAATTAATCAATCTCCATCTAAAAATGAAATACCCGCCCATAATACTTAAGGATGCTCAAACGAACACCTGATACGAATGTCCTAAATGAGTGCCCTGTGTCAGTTGAGATCCCCTTCACTTGCGATCACCTTGTTGCCATAGACTCGCTTTGAAGTTAGCCGGAAGTGAACTGGATCTAATTCCTATTTTAGACTAGAAATTGTGTTTGTTTTGGCAAACACGAAAGCAGCCTCCTCTGTCCCATCTCTTTTAGGTCCAAAATTTTAACTCCTATGTAACCTTGACCTTTGGATCGATGTTCGTTCAAAGTAATTCAGCTAGCAACCTTAGTATATCGATGATATATACCAAGTTTCACGGAATTTCAAACCACGGTTTTCTGAAAAACGGGGTAAACAAACATTTTAGCCTATGTGTGATCTCTCGGTGACCGTGACCCTTGAACCGATCTTCATAAAATTTTGTTCAGACTGAAAGCTTAGTGTAGCGATGATATATCCCAAGTTTCATGAAATTTGAAACAACGGTTAAGTGGTAACAAGCTTTTTGGTCCAAATGTAACCTTGACCTTTGGGAAGATTTTCGTCAAAAGTCATTCAGCTTGCAACTTTAGTATAGCGATCACATATCCCAAGTTTCAGATAATTTAAAGCAACCGTTTTCCGAGAAACGCCTTAACAAGCATTTTAGGCCATGTGTGACCTCTAGGTGACCTTGACCTTTTACCTCATTAACACATGCGAGAAAAAAATTCCCCAGGCCTATATGTCCCACATGTGAAATATGGTAATGAGCTTCCTTCAGGTGACTGAGTTATTGCAAAAACAAAACGCGGGATAAAATCAGACAAAACCTATCAGCACCCCTTTTCAGGGGGCTGCTTAATAACCCAGAGACTAAGTTGCCTCCCCTACTAAGCTTGCCAAGGCCGCGATATAAGTGAAATAATCTTGAGTGCTGCGTGAAACATCAATCAATCAATAAGTCAAACTGCATCTATAACCGTGAGTATACATTTGACCTCCATGCGAGTTTTAGAATAAACATCAATCGACCAATGTGCGATTCCTTTTCTCGGTTCCAGACGGTGTCTGGTGTAAAATAATCGGATATTAATATTGTATTTTCTCCTTATGTTCATATTTTGAGTCGAACTTCGTCTCCTACCGAGATATTGAGTTCTCCTCTGACTCATGAGTAATTAACGGACAGTGGCCTCTAACAACTTACAACCAACAGCTGTTGTATAGTTTGCCCACGATCAACCATAAAAGTTGAGTTTTTATCATATTGCTCATCGTTCTAACTAATGGTTTGATGCTGTTGGCCCACCATCGGTGAATGGTATTAAATTCAATGTTGTTTAACAGTTAGCACTGTGCCGGTGACTGGTCTGTCTATCGTGGGCATTTTGTTGGTGGGTGATTGGTCAAGCAAAGCTATATCGTTGGACCTACGTACATGTCTATAGCAAACAGTAGAGTTTTCCAAGTATGTATTGGTAAAATTATTTAAACGAGTTCGTTTTATAGGTGATCATATTTTTGTGGCATTGCAGATAATTGCAATATGACCAGTTTGCCGGAAATTGGAAGTGAAGGTCACAGGGAAATGTGGCAGACACGATTAGCAGAGGTAAAACTTTTTTGTTGCAAGAATTCTCTTAGATGGAATAGTTTCCCGGTAACCGTAATGTCATCAAATCCAATCCAACTTTCTGCTTCCTTTCGAATCTGGCAAAGTCGTCTGAAAGTGAAATAACCTTGAGCGTGGCTTAACACGTAAACTATTCAGAATGCATGTTTGTTACAAATTCGTCTTTTATTGGACATGTGGTCTGTACAGCGATGATCCGACACAAGCCTTCCATTGATGGGTCGTGGGTTCGAATTCCACTCTCCAGGTTAATCACTAAACCTGGCAATCAATGTGATCCTCCAACAATAAAACTGGCAACACCGCCATGTAAGTGAAATAATCTTGAGCGCGGCGTAAAACACCAATCAATCAATCAATTAATTGGCGTAAAACAGGATTACATAACTGTACTTGACCCGTCTGCTTAAAAAAAAAAAAACAATCGCATGATGGCAATGACGTACCGAAACCATTATTTCTAATCCATATGTGCACGATTATGGTAGAATTTATTTTTCGATTTATTTAATAGAAATGTTACCCATCTGATCGACATGTAAGGCATTCACTAAACTTTTAATGAATTCTCAAGGATGTATCATTCAGTTTCCATCATGATTTTTCCATTTTTTCTCATTTCAGATTCAAGGCGCCATCATGGTAGCATCATTGTTTCAAGTTGTCATCGGATTTACTGGACTAATGGGGTTCGTCCTAAGGTTTATCGGTCCTTTAGCGATTGTACCAACTATTTCTCTGATTGGGCTATCACTTTTTGGTGCTGCCTCGAATTTTTGTGCTGACCAATGGTGGATTGCTGTGCTGTATGTATAAACAAACTTTCATATAATATTATATTGAGTGGCAATTATGCGTTTTAAAGAGCAAGAATTGTCAAAATTTAAACTTTTCGTGAAACGTGCCTGTACACAGACAAACAGCTTGATGGGCTGGAGTGATCGTCCCCCAGTCCCACATAGACCTTCCATCCATGCGGCTCGGGTTCGAATCAGACTCAGACCAATAAAAAATTTTTTTTCACTCAGTCGCCATATATGCAAGAGTTGCCAGGTACTCGCCGAAGGTCGGGTGTTCCCCCCCAGACAATGAGCCCGGTTTCCTCCCCCATTAAAACTGGCAATGCGGTCGTATAAGGGAAAGAATGTTAAGTGCGGCGTAAAACACCAATCAATCAATCACTTAATCGATTCTCACCCTGGCCCGGATTTTTTTCCGACTGAGTGTCGATTAATTACTCAGTAATTTCCCTGATGATAATTGCAAGTTACCTTATGTTATAAATAACATACATTGATATTTCAGGACAATCTTCCTCATAATTCTGTTTTCTCAGTATCTTCGAAATGTTAAAATTCCTTTTCCGAAATATGTTCGTGGAGAGGGCTGTCGAGTTGGATGGTCACCCATATTCCGTCTATTCCCGGTAGGTACAGTAAGGCATGCTGATAGAAGTTAGTTGATGATGTATTTCAAACTTAAATTGTTTTTATTTAGCGTTGTGGCTAGGTTTGGTGAATAGGTTCTCGAAAAGAACACCTGCTGCTATTTTTGGGGGCAGAACACCCGCTCAAACACCGCCATAAGTGAACAAATTTTGAGTGGGGCGTAAAGCGTCGATTAATAAATTTAATATTGCCACCGCCATTTATGTTAATATGCGTTGCAAAATAGATCATTAGTCAAACCTTCTCTCTAAACTGAGTTCTCGAAAAAATCTTTTCAAATTATTTAATTTCCTCACAAATCTTCTATTATTAACAATAGTCAGTGTGGTTTCCGAACAAATCTTCCAATCAATTTACTGTAAAGTATATCAGTTAAACTATTATTTGAAAGAATTCGAAAATGTGTTTGTGAACATAAAAACTAGTATTATTGTGGATGTGCATTGTTGCTTTCAGATTTTATTTGGGATGTGTTTTTCGTGGTTGTTTTGTCACATTCTAACCATCACCAACGTATTTCCGACTGATCCGAAAGGTTGGGGTTACAATGCGAGAAGTGACTCACAAGCTTCCGTTCTTGCCAGTGCTCCTTGGTTCAGGTTCCCATACCCTGGTAATTGATTTACACTTTCATTCTCATCGGTGCTTTCAGAACTTCGAAGAGCGACAAAGTAGCATTGCTTGAAACACAAGTTTATGTGTTATGACATTTTGACATTTTAGACTTGTTCAAACTTAGCTTTAAAGGTAATGACTTTGAATTCAATACTAAGAGTTTTTCAGCAAATTTAAGGATGTGCTATGGGAAAACGCTTTGTTTTTAACTTTGCCTCCATTTTATGGCTGAGTGGGAGAGCGACGTACTTCGCAAATGTCATAAGCAGCCTTTCATTACCTTCGGTGTCTGGACATTTTTATCATATGGTAACATGCGTTGGAAGACCTTCATATTTCCATTGACAATCTAAATTTCCGTGACCCCAGCGTTAACCGCTATCTAATAACCGATTGATTATCTATACTGAACCGCAAAAAAAAAACCCTCACTCCTTTTTGGATATTGATAATCAGTGTATTTCAAATAGATGTAAACAACACACTTATCAACGGAATGATTCCAATTTTAACATGATTGATCATCATCATTGGCAGACAAATTTCAAGTGAAAGTGAGGGCAGGTGGTGCCACAGTGCGATCTGAAAGTAAATAAAGTGTATGGCTACCATGGGCATTGATTACGGCGTTGCATCGTTTGAACATTGAGTGGATGAGACGGTTGATAAAGATGATAGGAACTTGGGCCCAAACTCTGTGATGCGCCTGAGTTCAGCTGCAGGTGTCGGCCTTAGTCGCACCAGATTGAGCCTCCTCTGAATCTCGTCCCACAAGTGTTCTATCGGATTTAAGTCTGGACTGAGAGCAGGCTATTGAAGAATCTATATGATGCTTTGACGGAGAAAGTCTCTCGTTGCTCTGGCAGTATTGGTTCGTGCGTTCTCCTGCTGGAAGACATGATTTCCACGACGAGCAAAAGGGGGCACAATGTAGGTCTCAGTGCCTGATCGATATAGCGGGCAGCTGTTACACCATTTCCTCTACCAGGACCAGCATTCTGGACAACCATCTAGGCCTAGTTTTTGATTTAATGCAATAGCACCCCATACCATAATGCTGGGACACCCCCACGCGTCTCTTCCCAGAACACACTCATCTGCAAAACGCTCCCCTCGTATACGCCACACTCTCATTCGCCCATCAACAGTCGAGATGCAGTACCGACTTTCATCGGAGACGACTACAGTTCTCCACTCCCGGTGACGCCAATTCCGATGCTGTTTGGCCCGTTACAGACGAGCGAGGCGATGTCGAGTGGTGAGGATCGGACCCCTGTAAGGCCTGTGGCATCTGACATTTGCCTGCCCCAAACGCCTGCGCACCGTGTCGTCGCTGATTGGTGTCTGGTGATTACCAATGGTTGTCCTTGTAGTTTCCGGTTTTGCAGGTGTTGACGGACAATCTGTCGATCTTGCCTCAACGTTGTTACAGGCGGTCTTCCACGATGAGGACGGTCTGCTGTGCTTCCAGTGGCTTGAACCCGTTGCTGCACCCGGTATATTGTTCGGACAAGAACATTGAAGTGGTTTGTCACAGGTCTTGCAGTCTGGCCAGCAAGTCTTCCCAAGGCTTGGTCTCTCTGCTCCCGTGACAGTCGTGGCATTTCACTACTGTCAAACTGTGAATGATTCGGTGCATGCTCGGTGGCTTTTTATAGGGATGACAGCTCGTAACATACGTGCATTGTGACCTTCAGGCAAAACGAACCGAAAAAGCACCCCATCATTACTTTAGTAACTGTGCTTTGACGACGTGTTTTGCATATTAGTAACATGATCAGAAACCAAACTTTCTTGACCACTGGCTTCAAACCAGGTCTAGAAAATTATGATAATATATGCATTTAGCAACATTTGATTAGGGTGACGTTTCTTTTGCAGTTCAGTATAGATTACAAAGTATTCTTCAAGCCTACCGACACGCATTAGCTGCTGTATGCTCAGTTATACCGTCTTTCCCACTTCAAGGGTATCGTTAAGCCTCTATGAAAGCTGTAGTTCTTTAGATTTTTAATAAGGCTTGGGTTTTTCTTTTCAAGGCTCTTCTAACCAGGGGCTTACTCCGAAGGATCAAATCGGACACATTTAGCCAAATAATTAAATAATTCCCTCTAAAGATCACCAAACGCCCCCCCCCCCCCCCCCCTTCTCTCGGTACATCAATGAAACGCCTAAAGACACGATGCAAACTCGATGTATACTTGGCAGATCACAAAATACCGCAACAAACATCAAATGGCAAAGAACCTGTAACATCGTGTATGTTATATCGTGCAAGAAATGTCGCAAGCAATTCCTTAGGTAAGCTCAGAATTCTCGGACAAAGAGCCGCCAACCATTTATGCTCATGGCATTAGATTTCGACATGCTGTACCGGTGGTACATCATCTCAACACTCATCCGGATAATGACCATTTCGAAACCATGCCCATCGGAAGCATAAAAGGTCATCATGGATATGGCCCAGATTATAGTAGAATACAAAACTACTTCAAGAGTTATTTTTTTTTTACTTATTGCGATATATAGCCGTCTTATAAAGTGTTGAGGTGAAGATAGTTGTCGGCACGGCTTCAGGTTGTGTAACAAGGTTAAAACTACGAGATCCATTGCATGTTTTAAAAGTATAGCTCATCTTTTTTCAATTTGTATTATTTTGAAATCAGGACAATGGGGCTTGCCTACCGTCAGCACTGCCGGTGTGTTCGGGATGCTGGCTGGAGTTCTTGCATCAATGGTGGAATCTGTTGGAGATTACTACGCATGCGCTCGTCTAAGTGGAGCTCCACCTCCCCCGGAGCATGCCATCAATCGAGGTAATGGCTGCCTTTTGTTAAATCATTAATCTGACCCACATCTCAGTTGTGTCTTCTAAACGGCCTAACCATATACCTATTTTGGGGACTTAATAATAGAAATAAAAACAAATAGCTCGGCGTCGAAGAGAAAACAATACATTAGAATGTATATTTAAACAATATGATAGGTACAGTTACGTCTTCAAACTGCAGTTGTCTTTAATTATGACAGTTGGCGAGTGTGCTTAAAATACAATGAAAAGGCCGCTGTGAAAGCCTTTCCTGCACAATGATTTCCATTTTTTCCAGGGATTGGAATAGAAGGGATCGGCTGTATCCTTGCCGGAGCATGGGGTTCCGGAAACGGAACTACGTCATACAGTGAAAATATTGGGTCAATTGGAATCACTAAGGTACCGAGAGAATGATAAATGTACATTGAATGAAATTAGATACATGTACATAAGATGCTGACTTTTTGTACTCCCCGCCAAAATGGGGAGTGTATTATGATTTCACGTGTGCGTCCGTCAGCTATAACTCCAATGGGTTTAAAGTTACAGGTCTAAGATTATGGATATATACACATATGGCAATGTGCCATGACTCCAGTTTTCTCGTATGCATAATGGTAACCAATTACCGCCGAGCCTGATGACGTCACATAGATTTACGCAAAGCTTTCTGGGTAATATATACCTCAGTTCGCAATTTTGTTTATTGGTATACTTAGCAAGATGTCACTTTTTTGGAAAACATTGATGACATAACTTATTTTTTATCAACACATTTTTCTGGTAACTTTACGCCCTTTACGTCTTCTTCTCGATACAGTATTATTTCTTCAGCCATATTTTAAAATTATGTTAACATCCCTCAATCCCCCGAAATGCTTTGCTCGTAAATTCCAAGTGACGTCATTAAGCAATCGGTCAATTAGCTGACTACGTTTGTTTGTTTTATCCAGAAATGTCCTTCATTCGTTTCGATGTACTTATTTTGAGTTCTCTTGTTATATTGGTTAGAATAGTCAATATCGGAAGATAAAAATGAATTAAATATTCTTATTGTACCTAAGGATGCTAACTACACGCAGACTATCTTCCAATTACACTTAGGCCCATCTTTATCTCTGTGTATTAGTATTAATTACCTCACTAATTTTGTCCGTCAAACGTGCATTGAGAACAAAAGACTGGATCAATATTTTATTCAACCTAACTAAGTATATCTACGAAGATCAGATTTGCCTTGGCAGTTCGCCATTCGGCATCTGGAGCCTGTTTCACAAAACGGCGTAGATGTATTTTTGCGTAACTTCCCTAGCAACGTATCTCCACAGTATGGGTTGCTATAGCATTTACGTGAAAACTTACAATACTCCGCTTTGCATTTTCCGCATTTCATTAAACGTCACTTGTAAGATCCAATATAGAAATTACATATGTTAATATTGAATAACGAATGAATCAGAGGATGTTCTTATTCTTTGGAAATATATTTCATTTTTCATTTTTTTCATTTCATTTATTCACCATAAAGTCGTTTTGTTTAATGGTTACATAAGTTACACTGCGTTTGGCGGGAATAAAGTCTAAAAGACTTGTTCTATCCCTAAAAAAAAATATGTGTAGTATATTTTATGATTATTGTAGGTGGGTAGTAGACGTGTTGTTCAGGTTGGCGGGATCATAATGATCTTCCTTGGCTGTCTGAACAAATTTGGAGCTCTCTTTGTGACTATTCCTAACCCAATCATTGGCGGCATGTTCGTGGTCATGTTCGGTGAGTGTATAAAATGTTTTTAACCGATTTGTGTCCGATCAGATAATCAAGGGTTCCGTTTTTGGCCATTTAAAGGCTATCCCAAATGTCTTTACGTTTCTAGAATTAACACCTCATAATATACACAAGGAAAAAAGTTGAGCACCCCATGCTGAAATTAATTATTATAAATCTGCATTAATGCTAACTGCAATGCCTGTTATGATATTGACAAGAATGATGTTCTATTGAACGATTGTGGCAATTCGTGTGTGACAGTCACGCAAAAACTGCATGTAATGCAACATATATTTTTTTCATGCAGTTACGCAAATTCAGTATGCTTCCCCTTAAATGTTTTGTACTTAAGGCCGGTTTTGTGCAACGTAGACTCATTTTCTGTGAACATGGCACGAAGGTGGATATCAGAGGGGCAAAAATGGCAAATTGTCGGTATGCATGTCGTACAAAACTATCGGGCGTCAATTAGGCTACCATTATACAGTGATAAGCAGATTGGTGAGAAAACAAGGCGAAACTGGTGCTGTGAAAGACCGACCACGCTCGGGTCAACCACCTGCAACATCACAGCGTGAAGACAGGACAAAGATCCGACTGGTACGACGTCATCCATTTGCATTAAGTCCATCTTCGAAGCGGCTATAGCTACCCAACCGACATCTGTGCACAAGAACCGTGAGAAACTGATCGAAAGCTGCAGGCCTGAGGGCAAGGAGTCACCGAACGCCCCCTATTGTCAGATCGCCATCAATGGATACGTTTTGCATGGTGTTTAGCACGACGAAGTTGGAATTTGAGGACCTGGCGAAGAATCCATTGGTCGGACGAAAGTCGTTTCTTGTTCAACGTCCCGGATGGGCGAACGAGTATTTGGAGGCATAAAAACACAGCGTATACACCCAAGAACATCCATCAATATGTTCCTTATTGAGGGGCTCTGTAATGGTTTGGGGTGCATCTCACACGACTGCACACTGGACTTGGTCACCACAGGTGACCGGTACTTTAGGGAGGTCCTGCAATCAGTTGTCGTGCCTCATTTTGAGAACCACCCATAAGGCTCAAGACCTGTGTACATGGGTGACAACGCCCTGCCTCATCGTTTCCGGACAGTAATAGCCTACTTCAAAAACGAAGCTGTAAGAACTCTGCCTTGGCCCGCCGTGAGTCCGGATTTGAATCCTTTAAAGCACACTTGGAATAGGATGGGCCGAAACATTCAAGTCCAAAAGCCTCCTGTACAAAATCTGCAGAAATTACATCGGTACCCTTCAACAGATCCGACGTCTCACTGGAGGGATGAGACGCAGATTGGAAGCTGTAATACGGACTAATGTAGGCTATACGCGCTATTGACCTTCTGCTCTAAGGATGTGTTCTACAAAGTGACATTTTTACTTCAATATGTTCACCCTCTGATGTTTCATACTTACAAGCATCTTTTTATTTTGTTAAAATACACTTTTGATTTTGCTAAGGATATCCTGAATAAATTGTATAGCTTATTGCCATTAATGGCAATTTCTTATCCCCAGAATGTTGCCCTTTATGATCACAACCGTTTCTGCGATATTAGTTTGCCAACAATCTCCCTACACCAATGATTTTATCGGTCGGTGCAGACTTTCCAGCAGGGTGCTTAACTTTTTCTTTGTGTATAGTAGACAATGGCTTTCAAGTTTACCCAGGATCACTGAAACCCGTAAAACGATCTTCTCAATCTACACCCAAAGTCGCCCTGTGCTGAAAAAAAATATTTCTGACCTGTTACTCCACAGTATTAAGACTGCGTAGAATGGCAAGATGTCGTTTACACAACCTGCATTTCAAGCTTAGATTTACAGAGTTTACAGAGTTAGCAGTCCCACTACTGAACTTATTGGAATAAAATATAGTGGTTATATCAATGACAGGCCCAGAAACGGCTAAAGCAATTAACTGAATAACTCAGAATCAAATGAGAAAAAGTATACTGTGGTTAGCTGTTGGGTTGAGTTGGGCGGCAGCATAAGCGAAATAATCTTGAGTGCGGTGTTAATGAATCAATCAATCTATTCCCCAACATACATATGTTGCAGCATTTAGGATACCCTTTAAATCCCCGAAGTTTTATAAGCCGTTAAAAGTCTAGCATTTTAACTAGAACTGGTCCTCTTTCATTCTGAGGACAACTGGTGGAGATATATTTTACTAGAGATGTGAATATAATTGAAGTAATATTTGATTCAGGAATGGTGACAGCAGTGGGATTATCAACGTTACAGTTTGTGGATTTGAACTCCTCTCGGAACTTGTTTATCCTGGGGTTTTCACTTTTCTTCGGCATCACTCTTCCCAACTGGTTGTCTACGAATGAGCAAGCTATTCAAACTGGTGAGAACTTTTTTGTCTTATTTGAGGCACAAAGTTGTCAAGTTGCAATATTTTGGACTAGTACAACAACGCACGACGAGCGGCTCTAGCGGTTTTATGTTGACAAATTTGTCTCCAGTCAACTAATTTGAGAACCAATGAAATTTGGCTAAACTTGAATTTAGTGAAAGACCGGACAAGTCTATGACTTTAACAAAAGTACGTTCGACTGTTACCATTTGTCTTAAATGGGTTTTCGCCTATTCTGGTCACCAAATCTGGTCACCATGCCATAAAAAGGAAATATTTTTATGAGCACGCACATAAAACCGCAAAATGAATTTTTAGCACTTTAAACCTGACATGGTATTGAAATCTCGTTCCTGGATTTGGCCTGCTTTACTGTATGGCCTGAAGCAGGTTTAAAACTATGTTGGTATGATTTCAATGTTATGACCTTATTTCTTCACAGGCAGTGATATCGCCGATCAGATTCTGACAGTACTTTGTAGTACCAGCATGTTTGTAGGTGGATTCATGGGCTTTCTATTAGACAATACGATACCAGGTGAGAATTTGGAGTCTAACCAATTTTCTAAACACATGTTTTTTTTAAAAAGTTTAAATCTCATCATTTATTGTTTTGCCCATTTGGGTAGTTTTGCCGATATTTTTTCATCTGAGACAATCATAATCAAAAAGCACTTGTCCTTTCGAGTGCATCAGTTTTTCAGCTAGAGAGGTAAGCTGGATGCAATCGAAGGGTATACGCCATGAAGCGATCATCTGCGTATTAGTATTTAGTTTTATTTCTTGTTTGATTTAATTTTTGCAGGGACAGATGAAGAACGCGGTATAATCAAGTGGCGACAACTCGTGCACACTGGAACACACTCTGAAACAGGAGAATCTGTTACAACATATGATTTCCCCTTCGTTCAAAAGTACCTCAACAAGATGTCCTGGACGAGTTACATCCCCTTTTGTCCTAGTTTTCGAGGGTTTGGATTTTGTTGCGGCATTTCTGGCCAAGATGACGAGAATCCACAAAACACCTCTGACTTTTCAGATGGATACGTCAATAAGGGATCATCTTTCGACGAAGAACAGACGATGGGTGAAATATTGCAGCATGAACAACCCCAAAAGAAAGAGTTGGTTATGACTACATCTTTGTAAATTTATCAGCATCCTATTGCGTCAATACTATATATATTCTACAGCCAAACAATTGCATACATGGCACCATAAATCAAACGTTCATACCATATCAATTATCATATATATTGTGCTCCTGTCAGTCGTCAACCTAGTTTAGTTTATTACAACAACTTATGGGGTATAAAGGTCTAAATGATATACCTCTTTTTAAACACATGGGTCGCGGGTTCGATTCCCACTCAGTCCAAAAAATTGGAAAATTTTCTGACTGGGTTTTCACTCGAACGACCTATGTGGGATGGTTGCCAGTTACCAACGGAAGGTCGTGGGTTTCCTCCGGGCATAGAGCTCGGTTTCCTCCCACAATAAAACTGGCAACGCCGCCATATAAGTGAAATAATCTTGAGCGCGGCGTAAAACACCAAACAATCAATCAATCTTTTTAAACACAATTAGAAACTTGTCTCCGTGATTATTTTAGACAAGAAGGTTGCCTCTGTGCCCCTGTGTTTTAGTGTTCATAAATATACATATTATGTATGAATTTACGCAAACGAATCTTTGATAATTGAAAGAGGATCATAAAGTTTATGAACGGTATTTTTTATTTATCGTTTATTTTAGTCTGTTTTAAAAAAACTTTATCTCGAGTATATAGGCCTATATTGTATATACATTTATGAAAAGTGATTTTACGTGATTTCAGTTAAATTCCATGGGTCGCTGGTTCGAATCCCACTTGGTCAAAAGACAAGCATTGAATAATTCAGGGAGTTCTTTTTTACCCCATCGTCCGATGTAGAAGGGTTGTCAAGTACTCACTGAAGGTCGGGCGTTTCATCTGTTCAGGGAACCCGCTTGTCCTGGCCCTCTAAACCTGGAAACGCCGCCATATAAGTGAATAACCTTACTGCGACGTAAAACATAACCCAATCAATCAATATTGGAGTTATAGTTTGACCTCACTTTAGCAACTGTTTACACGAGTTGTCTTTCCAACGTTGTGGTTTAGGCTTGAGTTGGCTGGTCGCTAAATTTCAGTTTGGTAATCAGTTCAAACAAATGATTTTCATTTCGAGAAAGTGTTGCCCTCAAAACAACGGAGATTCTGTCATCTTTAATTTTTAACCGACAAGAGCTCCAAACAAACACCACCATACACTTTCTGTTAATTATCGACCAGATGAATATTAAGTCCGCTACGTCAGTTTAGCCTCCAAAACTCAGTTATGAATTAAGCCCCTGGGCATCGGATCAAATCAGATAATAGCTAAGTCTTCAAATAAACACACCAAGAACACATTAATCAAACAACCATCGGTCCCAGACACTAGTCAGAAGATAATAAACAAACACCTCAAATTGACTGATCATCAGATCGACTGATATCAGAAACAGACAGACAATCAACAGACATTCCCATCATCAGATCGACTGATATCAGGAACGGACAGACAATCAACATACATCCGCACCAGCAGACGGACTGATATCAGGAACAGACAGACAATCAACAGACATTCGCACCATCAGACGGACTGATATCAGGAACAGACAAACAATTAACAGACATTCGCACCATCAGACTGACAGATATTAGAAACAGACAAACAATCAACAGACATTGGCACCATCAAGCTGACTGATATCAGGAACAGACAGACAATTAACAGACATTCGCACCATCAGACTGACTGACATCAGAAACAGACAAACAATCAACAGATATTCGCACCATCAGATTGACTGATATCAGGAACAGACAGACAATCAACAGACATTCGCACCATCAGATGGACTGATATCAGGAACAGACAGACAATTAACAGACATTCGCACCATCAGACGGACTGATATCAGGAACAGACAGACAATTAACAGACATTCGCACCATCAGACTGACTGATATCAGAAACAGACAAACAATCAAGAGACATTCGCATCATCAGACTGACTTCAGGAACAGACAATCAACAGACATCCGCACCATCAGACAGACTGATATCAGGAGCAGACAGACAATCAACAGACATTTGCACCATCAGATTGACTGATATCACGAACATACAGACCATCAACAGACATCCGCACCATCAGACGGACTGATACCAGGAACAGACAGACAATCAACAGACATTCGTACCATCAGACTGACTGGTATCAGGAACAGACAGACAATCAACAGACATTCGCACCATCAGACTGACTGATATCAGGAACAGACAGACAATCAACAGACATTCGCACCATCAGACGGACTGATATCAGGAACAGACAGACAATCAACAAACATTCACACCATCAGACAGACTGATATCAGGAACAGACAGACAATCAACAAACATTCACACCATCAGACAGACTGATATCAGGAACAGACAGACAATCAACAAACATTCACACCATCAGACAGACTGATATCAGGAACAGACAGACAATCAACAAACATTCACACCATCAGACAGACTGATATCAGGAACAGACAAACAATCAACAAACATTCACACCATCAGACAGACTGATATCAGGAACAGACAGACATTCGCACCATCAGACTGACTGATATCAGGAACAGACAAGGAATCAACAGACATCCGCACCAAGTGCAAAATACTCAATTTATAAATTGATATACATAACCCATGGAGATACGTACCGGATAGAAAAACACATTCAGTCAATATACAAACACCAATCACGTACCAGCGATACAAACGCATACACAAAAGAGCCCAAAACATACTTAGATCAAACCAGGGCTGTCCACGAAACACCAAAAATATCCAAAAGAAATCTGCGAACAGAACAATGAATCCATATGCAATTTTTTTCAAGTTATAGATCTGCGTTTTCTAATAAGGAAACCACCAGACCAAAACTTAAGGCATAAAAAACCAGTTTCATTTGCATTCAAAGTTTTTAGCCCGCCATCTTTCTGATGGAGGGCTATTCAAATCGCTTTTCCGTGGTCCGTCGTCCGTCGTCAGTCGTCCGTCGTCCGTCCGTTAACTTTTTGATTGTTACCTTTATTCCAAGAAAACTACCTGTCCAATCTTAATCAAACTTAACATGCAACATCACCCTATGGTCTAGTTGTGCACCGTACGTTTTCATCTCATTTGCATAATCAATGTGGCCACCAGGGGGCGATATTGTTTTTTTTGTTACCTTTATTCCAAGAAAACTACTTGTCCGATTTTCACCAAACTTGGCTGACATTATCTCCATATAGTCTAGTTGTGCATCCTTCATTTTCATCTCATTTGCATATTTAATATGGCCGCCAGGGGCCGATGTTGTTTTTTCTTTGTTACCTTTATTCCAAGAAAACTACCTGTCCAATCTTAATCAAACTTAACATACATCATCATCCTATGGTCTAGTTGTGCATCGTACATTTTCATCTCATTTGCATACACAATATGGCCGACAGGGAGAGATGTTGTTTTTCTTTGTTACGTTTATTGCAAGAAAACTTTCGGTAGTTACCTTTATTCCAAGAAAACTATTAGTCCAATCTTAATCAAACTCAACATGCATCATCACCCTACGGTCTGGTTGTACACCGTACATTTTCATCTCATTTGCATATTCAATATGGCCACCAGGGGGCGATATTGTTTTTTTTTTGTTACCTTTATTCCAAGGAAACTACTCGTCCGATTTTCACCAAACTTAGCTGACATTATCTCTATATAGTCTAGTTGTGCATCGTACAATTTCATCTCATTTGCATATTCAATATGGCCACCAGGGGGCGATGTTGTTTTTCTTTGTTACCTTTATTCCAAGGAAACTACTAGTCCGATTTTTATCAAACTTGGCTGGCATTATCTCCATATAGTCTAGTTGTGCATCGTACAGTTTCATCTCATTTGCATATTCAATATGGCCACCAGGGGGCGATGTTGTTTTTCTTTGTTACCTGTATTCCAAGAAAACTACCTGTCCAATCTTAATCAAACTTAACATACATCATCACCCTATGGTCTAGTTGTGCATTGTACATTTTCATCTCATTTGCATAATCAATAGGACCGCCAGGGGGAGATGTTGTTTTTCTTTGTTACGTTTATTGCAAGAAAACTTTCGCTTGTTACCTTTATTCCAAGAAGACTACTAGTCCGATTTTCATCAAACTTGGCTGACATTATCTCCATATAGTCTAGTTGTGCATCCTACAGTTTCATCTCATTTGCATATTCAATTTGGCCACCAGGGGGCAATGTTGTTTTTCTTTGTTACCTTTATTCCAAGAAAACTACCTGTCCAATCTTAATCAAACTCAACGTACATCATCACCCTACGGTCTAGTTGTGCACTGTACATTTTCATCTCATTTTGCATATTCAATATGGCCACCCGGGGGCGATATTGTTTTTTGAAACTACTAGTCCGATTTTCACCAAACTTGGCTGACATTATCTCTATATAGTCTAGTTGTGCATCCTACAGTTTCATCTCATTTGCATATTCAATATGGCCACCAGGGGGCGATGTTGTTTTTTTTTTGTTACCTTTATTCCAAGAAAACTACCTGTCCAATCTTAATCAAACTTAACATACATCATCTCACCCTATGGTCTAGTTGTGCACCGTCATTTTCATCTTATTTGCATATTTAATATGGCCACCAGGGGGAGATGATTTTTTTCTTCGTTTATTGCAAGAAAACTTTTGCTTGTTACCTTTATTCCAATAAAACTATCAGTCCAATTTTAATCAAACTGTACATACATGACCCTATGGTCTAGTGCACCATACATTTTCATCTCATTTGCATATTCAATATGGCTGCCAGGGGCGATATATTTTTTTCCAAGAAAACTACCAGTCCGATTTTCACCAAACTTGGCTCACATTATCTCCCTATAGCCCTGTTGTGTACTGTACATTTTTATCTCATTTGCATATTCAATATGGCCGCCAGGGGGCGATGTTTTTTTTCTTTATCTTTGTTCCAAGAAAACTACCTGACATTAATCAAAATCAACATACATTATCACCCTATGGTCTAGTTATGCACCGTTCATTTTGATCTCATTTGCATATTCAATATGGCCACCAGGAGGGCGATATTGGTTTTTTGTTTCTTCTATTCCAAGAAAACTACTATTCTGATTTTGACCAAACTTGGCCGACATTATCTCCCTCTGATCTAGTTGTGCACCCTACATTTTCATCTCATTTGCTTATTAAATATGGCTGCCAGGAAGCAATGTTGTTTTTGAACCAAATTTGAAAATGAAACTTATTATCATTATTCCAAGAAAACTACTGACCTGATTTTAACCAAACATGACACACATCATCCCTCTAAGTTCTAGCTGTGCACCGTACATTATCATTTCATTAGCATATTGAAGATGGCTACCAGGTGGCAATGTTGTTTTCAACCAAAATTTCAAGGGGAGCTTACTTTGCCATTCACAATTGAATTTTCCTCAACAATAGTTATCTCCCTGGAATAAGATTTTTTATGTAGGCCCCAATTCCTATATCCAGTTATTTCTGTAACAATCTTTAATATGAATAGACGACCTATGTGGGATGGTTGCCAGTTACCAACGGAAGTTCGTGGGTTTCCTCCGGGCATAGGGCCCGGTTTCCTCCCACAATATAACTGGCAACGCCGCCATATAAGTGAAATAATCTTGAGCGCAGCGTAAAACACCAAACAATCAATCAATCAATTTAATATGAATAGATGAACGCGGGCGTTAAGATCCCTTTAAGGGATCTCTTGTTTATTGGTTATTTTCAAATTTCTTATACCAGACGTCTAGCTGAATTGCTGAGTAGTATTTGATATACCATTTTACGAAAATTATGTGATATTTTACCATTTGTATTGTAACTAAGCTATGCCCTCTGTTTTATGGAACGTTTATTTTTATATTATAAGCATCCGATTTTTATAAATAATGCACTGAATTTGTAAAACAAAAAACATACCAGATACGTATTTTATAGTGGATAATAAATATATTTTGCCACTCTGTGTGTAATTTTTTTTTACCTTCAATGTGGGGACTATCCGATACAACCCTTCGACGGAAGTGTCACAGGTTCGAATACCACTCCAAAACAAATTGAAATATCCCTGAGTGTTTTTTTCCCACTCGATCGTCTTATGTGGAAACGTTATCAAATATACACAAAGAAAAAAGCTTTCTACTGGGGTGACAGATACAATGTTAACTGCCCCAGACTTCATTGAACCATCTGAACGAGACTATGTCTTCAACTTTGCACCTGGAGAAGGAAACACACCAGTTAGTGTAATTGTGAAGAAAGATGACGAAGAGTTGTCGTTTCCTGGAATATTTTGTGGTGTAGAATGTTTAATTCTAGTAGGCTTGTGCATGTGACATATGGTGGTATAGTTAAGTCTGAACTACGAAATGTGTATTGGCGAGCTGCTTTGAGTGTTGAGAATTTCTTTTTAAATCTAAACAAAATACAGATGAAATGTTTGCTGGACCAAACTAGTCTTGCAGTACGCAAAGTAAAAAATTAAAGGAATCCGATTGACAGCAAAAGATATCCGTGGTCAGGGGGTTCAAAATCTGGCACACACTGACAAAGCTTACATATTTATTGGTAACATAAGAGGATCTCCACCATATGTCAGGCAGTTATTAAAGAACTCTTCGCCATGGTAAGACAACTGGGATCAGCAACATTTTTTGGCAGTCTTTCTGCAGCAGAAACTCGCTGGGTATATTCATTAAACATTCTTGGAAAGCTTGTGGATTTAAAAGAAAATTCTGACACTGAAGTAGAAAATCTAACATTGCAAGATAAATGTAAACTAATTGAGTCCGACCCTATAACTAGCGCAAGTCATTTTGATTATGCTGTTAGTAAGTTTTTGTCCAACTTTCAGTTGCCATCTGTTAAACCTAAAAATGACACCTTTTCATAATTTCTGATCGTCACGACAGTAAGAAGCTTTGAAGGCCATCGAAAAACTAAATGCCTGGCGTTGGAATGAGAATTGTTTTCGACATACAGAATCTCTCGTCTCAAGACCAAGTTTTCGCTTGTGTCAAATGCTGTTAAAGACGGAAAACACTGGAAAAGTCAAAACTCCACCCATGGCACTAATAGGCCTCCGTAGCCGGCTTTCCGAGGCCATTCGGAACAAAACACGTCTGTCTTAGCTCGTTTCCGGTTGACCACAATATGCCTCTGCATGCTGCACCGTAAATACCGTATTTTGGCGACAGAAAATATTTTACTGCAGACGAAAATAGAAAGTAAAAATAATCATAAATTAATGAATTCTAAAATCATCCACAAAGATATTTGTTTATATATGTTATTTATCCCAGTAAGCCACACCTCGTGTAACACAAACAGACGCATTTTCGGTAGCTGTCTGGAGTTCTCCAAAGCTTCAAATAGAGGGCCTCTGTGACTCAGTAGGTAGCGCGTTGGGCGCTCAATGCGAACAGCCTTCCACCAATGGGTCAGTGGGCCACTCAGTCCAAAGAAACATTAGAGCATTTTCTGACTGGGTTTTCACTCGAACGACCTATGCGGGAATGTTGCCATTTACCACCGGAAGGTCGTGGTTTTCTTGCGGCATAGAGCCCGGTTTCCTCCCACAATAAAACTGGCAACGCCGCCATTTAGGTGAAATAATCTTGAGCGCGGCGTAAAAAACACCAAAAAAACAATCAATCAACTAAAGCTTCAATCGAGCTTGTTAGATTGGTCAAAGCAAAGCGAGAATAAGAAAACACTAAGTTTTAAAGCTAAAATATCGTGCTTTATTATTTTCGCTACGGGCCCAAGCAAAAACAGGAAAAGAACGAAAGCAAAAACAAAAAATTGCGAGAATAAGAATTACCAAAAAATCGACTCCTGTTAGTGGTCACCTAAAATTCGACCAAGACTCATAGCAAAGGTAAGACAACGCGAACTTTCTTTGTTCGTTTTCTTCCATCGATGCTGGGCGAGATCGACTCCCAAACAGACTCGGGGTGGATTTTCTCCCGATCGCCGTATGTGGAAGAGTTGCCATGTACTCGCTTAATATCGGGAGTGTTTTCCAGGCAAAGAGCCCGGTCCCTCACTGAACTTGGCAACGCTGCCATATAAGGGAAATAATCTTGAATGCAGCTTAAAATATCAATCAACCAACCAACGATTAACAACGCAAGAGGACATGGAAAGCGTTCGTTTAGCGGAAACTTGTTGGTCGCCACATACAAAATGACCTCCAACCTATCCGAGGGTAAGTTCGTAGGGATGTCTGTTAATGGTTGGCTTGTTTCAACAACGCGAGACCCTTTCTTGCTCTTGGTATAACAATGACAGATATGCCCAAAGACATGCTAGTCATCAAGTTAATAAGCAGAATTATTCTTATTGTTTTTTTCATGTAAAATGATTAAGGAAAGCGATATTTGTATGGATTATTATAGAGAGAACACCAAAACAGTCTGGACAAATATGACTTTTTATTTAAATTATTTTTGCAAAATGCTATTCGTACTATCTTCAAGATAGTCCGGCGCATAACATTAATCAATGTCCCCAAACTGTCACAAAAATAATGTTTCAAGTACGTAATGTTACCGTCCTAAATCAATAACGGTCTCATCCTTTTTGTAACAGGTTACATTCGTTTCTATCTTATCTTTTTTCTCCCGTTTAACTCCCGGACAAACATTGGTTTCAGTTGATAGAATCACTTTTGTAACTAATTGTAAGAGAATGGTTGCAAGTATTTCTGTTGTCCTCTGAATTTGAAAGATTGGTGATTTGGTGTTTGACTTTCGCTTATTGGCGACATAGCCACGTTTAGCTGAGAGAAAGTGTACCGTATTTGCCCGGGAAAGAAAGCTTTGTTCCTTTTTCAGAGAAAACCAGACGACCTCTGCTGCCTGTCAACCAGTCATAAATCACATGACCTGCTTGTGTCTACCTCGCAGGAAAACTAATCAACATTGTATACGTTGAGTAGTATAATTATTTTAATATGTTATGCTGTAGATAAAAATGTTATTATTTGAAAATCGGAAGCTGATCAAACTTCCAGGGTTTTTTGAATAGCTTTCAGCAAAGGGAAAGCGGTTCCTGTACACGCACCCGTGACATCATCCAGTTGTAAATTCCAAACCATAGTCCCGCCATATCCATTGTTTCGAACCCACTGACTCTGCAAAAATGTAAAGCATTATTTTGTTAACAACGAAAAAATATATAATGCCATAAAAATAGAGCACTGGAAAGGAAAATAATCTTTAAAAGATTAAAGTCATGTAAAATAATAGGAACGTTATTCAACATGCCTTTTCCACTGACAGCTATACTTAATATTATATTTTCAGTTTTGTCATTTTTCTACAGAAGCGCTCAATAGAAGCTTCATAAGGTCCTTTAAGATTTATGTAGTGTATTCCAGACTAGACTACCGAGGGCCGTGTGAAAAAATGGCTCCTCCACTGGTTTCAGGAAGAGGCGAATCACAGCGTAAGGCATGTATTTTCGGCACTGATTACCGGTCAACGGACATCCTACAAGATAAGACAGTTGCAGTCAGCGCTGCATCATACGACATGGCTCTTGCCTAACTCTCGAAAAATGCCGTTTGGAATTGGCAAGTTCTTCGACGTCACGTCCAAACAGTCGAACACCATTTGATCTAACCAAGTTATCGCGAATTTAGCTTCTCTGGACAACATAATCCCCCCTGTCCCTTATCGGAAACAGCCTTTTGACGATTTTATCTGTGTCTAATATTTTGCAATTCGCACTCCACTTGGACATTTAACAGTATTTTCTAGAGAAACTAGACGTAAGAATGGGAGAGAACCGCCGATAAGGATTGATTGATTTATTGACTTTACATTGCTTTACGTCGACTTTAAGTGAAACTATTTGACAAGAAACCAGACGGTGCCATCAGGCTTGTTGGCAAAGGAAACAGATAACACTTATACTCAGAAAGGTGTCATTGCTAATGAAAACATTGAATGCAGACAGGCACTCTTGTGGTCACACTCCCCACGTGGTCAAATGTCACCCTTTGTAACTTTTGAATGCAGATACGCACCTTTTTGGCCACACTCCCCACGTGATCATATGTCACCCTTTGTAACTATTGAATGCAGACACGCACCTTTTTGGCCACACCCCCACGTAATCACACGACACCCATTGAGGCTATTAAAGTACTGACATGTATATTTTTACCGACACTGCCCGCTTCATTATACGACATTCATTGGAACTGTTGACAGCAGATACACACCTTTTTTGTGACACTCTCCACGTCATCATACGACACCCACTGGTTATTCAGAAACATATAGGGTGAGAACGTTGTTGGGTCCACCACTCGAGTAGCTCCACTTTGTAAAAGCCAACAGGACTGTGAACATATTTTATTCATGATTATCAAGTTTTTTTATAACAATTTCATTTTGATAAAATATTTCGATGGTAACTCACCCCCCCCCCCCCACCCCCCCCCCCCCCACCCCCCTTCCCTCCAACGTTTACAAAGAGTGGTTTATATAATGGAAAAGCAATCTCACTTGTCATTTCCTTGAGCTCAACGCACTGTTAATGTTTCAAAGTGATAGGAGAAAGCGTTCTCAAGTTAATGAAGCGGAAACCAAGTTCATAGATTGGTGATGAGGTAAATTGGCTATAGCACCCATCGAAAAACACAGACTCCTAAAAAACAATTACCATCCGTCTTTCTCATCACCTCAGCTCAGTATTAAAGTCTCAAAGTGATACAACAAAGTGTTCTCAAGTTATGGAGCGGAAATTCATAGATTGAAGACACTGTGCGATTTGTAGTACCGACTTGTTGGATGCGATTAAAATAGATGCATTTGATTGGTTGATAAATCATATTGACCAATTAAAAGCATCCGTTTTAATCGCATCCTACAAGTCGGTACGACAAATCGCACAGTGGAAGATGATGTTTTTACCGAGTTGTAAGAGTAATAGGCTCCATGAAGTTGTTTAAAAAGTGGACTTTTTACATTTGGGGTTCACTCTGGGCACGTTTTGGGTTAAGTTGGGAACGTTTTGCGTAAACCTATTTTAGATATACTGTATCTTATAATTTGTTTTATGGACACAAACAGCATGTTGTAATTTTAGATGACGGTAATCGAACACTTTACATAGTTTCTGATTAATCAGTTTGACCGCACCGTTTATACATATTAATTAAACATCATCGACGCCATGTTTTGTTGATTTTACTTAAGGTCAGTTCACAAGGTGGTAGTTGAATGATATAATACCATATACTCATCCCTATGTATTTCTCTGATAAAGTTATTAGTGTGATTATGCGCATGCCCAGTCTAAGAGTATGTTTGCATTGCGGGTAGGTTTTAAATCAAAAGTACAAAAGATACCAAAATGAGAAAGTTCCATCTGGGAAACAAATACAAAATACCTTCAACAGTTTTAATACTAACAGCATTCTCGATTTAAGCGGCGAAAATTAAAGGGAGTAAGTAAAAAAAATTGTAACGGTGCTATGGAAATAGGAGGCGATTCAAAGACGTCCGCAATGCTTTAATTGCTAAATTTCCCAACTGCTCTGAGAAGGAAGTTCTGGGTACATGCTAATAACCCTATAGAATTGTCAATAAACACGGACGTTAAGAAAACAGGAATTAAAAATCAATACAGTTTGTCCAGTAAATATGTGGGGAGTCGACGGACAAGTTTAAACGGTGTATTTGACGTTAACATGTCAAACATGAATCGGAATGTCAAATAAAGTAATTTTTGTTTTTGTATAAACTTAAAATGTTATGTGAAAAATGATTACGTAATAGAGCATGGGTCGACATCGCGTGGGAAATATTCCCAGCGACGTATAAAGATGATGTTTCCGATCATTAATAATATAATCTATGTTTCTGTTTTCATATCTGGATAAAAACTTAAGTACGTTTATGTTCTTCGTAAGGATACGTACTGGATTCAGGTTTTACGCGGAAATCAAGATTATTTCACTTATATGTCAGCGTTGGCAGGTTTGGTAGGGGAGGAAACCTCTGACCTTCGGCGAGTACCTGGCAACTGAACGAAAAATTCACTCAGAGATTTTAAAAAAATTATTTGGTCTGAGTGGGATTTGAACCCTCGCCGCATCGATAGAAGGCCTGTTTCGGACGGAGGGACCATCACTCTAACAGACTGAACCACTAATGCTCGTCTGAAAAAAACTCCACTGGTTGTAGGAAGAGGAGCATCATAGAGTAAGGCATATATTTTCGGAACTGATTACCTGCCAACAGATATCCTACAACATAAGACAGTTGCAGTCAGCGCTGCATTCCACGGCACGGGTTCCAAATTCCGTGCATCACCTACTTTATCGATACTTTTCTATCTATTTTCAACCTGAGATATATATACTTAGCGCCATTAAAACGCACGGTTGAATTTTATGTTTCTACCCCAGTAAGGCTATTGGCCATTTACGTTTTGTTGTTTATTGTTAGTTAGAGTTGAGTTGCAATAACTGGATAACCTGTGGTGTTCCCGACGCGCCTGTCGTGAACATTGTGCAACATTTCCTAATAACGTCCATTGAGTGTTTCACCGTCACTGAGAACAGCTTTCAGGGCTCATTTGTCGTGGGTTCCATACTTTACACGAAGCTCAGCATAAAAACGAGAAAAAATCAGAAAACTTTACCATGCCCCGACTTACGACACAACAAAGGGAACGTGCCATTGACATGTTACAGGCGGGTCTCAGTTGTGCCGCCATAGGACGTCAGATGCAGTGTCATCCCTCCACAATTAGTCGCCTCAGAATCAGGGAACATGAAACTGGCAATGTTGCCGACCGACCACGCCCTGGTCAGCCAAGAGTCACTACAGCCCGCCAGGTTGGGTACATCGGTTTGTTGCACACACGTGACCGCTAAGTACAAACTTCCAAAGGGATTAGACATTTTTGTACTACGGCCACTCCGTCGATAACCTGTCGATTTGTTTGTGAGACCAATCGTGAGGGTAATCCGATTCACCCGGTGAAAAACCGAACCCGGTGCGCAGATCATATTTATTCGAATAGGTAAGGCTCTGGTAGTTGCGGCTTTAAAATACATTATTCGGAAGGACGTCGGGTTTCAGATTTCAACCCCCTTTTTATGTATCCAATAACCCCGCGTTTATTTTAGATGCAACCTCCAACACACATTTTACACGTTCCTGTTTTCATTCTCCCCGTTAATTTGTTCAAATTTCGTAAATCTTCCAAATCCCTTTTCGTAAATTGTTTTTATGAAAATTGACCTGGAAGATTTCAAACTCTCCTCCTACAATGACGAGTCATATGATTCGCATTTAGCCCGAGGATTCCCCCATAAGCTGAACAATCGTGTGATTGCTGGGTTTGGAAAAGTCTTCTGATCGAGAATAGTTAGCTCATCCTGGCTTATATTGGCGGTTTAATGTGTGGTTCTTCCTGACCAGCAAGCGAGTAAAACGGAATACAGACACATGAATTTGGATACACAACTTAGGGTTCGGCGATTTGCGAAAGAAATTGGATTACCCTAACAAGGTGTAATACAAACAATATGAGCAGTGTGAGGGGGTTTATAAACAGACTTGATGTAGAGCAAAAGTGTTTCTAATCCCTTCCATACGAAATGTAATCGAATATAACAAAGGTTGTTAAGGCGTGTTTGGGTGTAATTTATGCCTAAAATTTTAATGAATGAACTTTGGTCCAAGTTCTAAACATTTTATTTATATTTAAAAAAAAGTCCAGCTCGCACAAGCCACAAACTAGATGAATATTTGTTCATTTCAATGTCAATCATTTATTTTTTCGATGGCTTTTAAATCTTTAAACCTTAGAAGACTTACTTGAGATTCATGTATTCTAAAAAGAAATATTGACAGAAGTATGCCAATGGGTCCGTAGATAAATAGCTATAATAGGCTGTGCTCCAAAATTGATCAAAGAAAAGTACAAATTAATATATTTGTTTCTCCACTTACCTCAGTAAACGAGTAATAACCGGTTGTATAGAGAACTTTTCCCGGTAAACCTGGTCCTGAGACCGGTGCGTGGAATCCATGGTCAGAAGAGTTCATTAAGGTATAGGTAATTCCGTAGGCAGGTATTCCTACGATGATCTTATGTTTGGGCATTCCCTTCTGTTCCCATAGACGTGCGGCGTTTGTCTGAAAGAGTGTTATCAGAAGACATGCGGATTTACGGTAATTTTAACGGGAGTTTGAAATGCTCTTCCCAAATTAATAAGATTTTAGAAAATTATCAGTAATCGTTAACCTGACGTTGAGCAACAATCAACCAGAAGTTTGGACTTTACTATTGCGTGGTTTTTCAATAATTTGTCCGTAACTATTCGAATTAATATTAAGTGTTGACTCTAAGCAATCCAACAAGACTACCTTTTGTCTAAATACATGTATAAATTAAAATCCCTTTTTTACCATGCTGTCGTAGGTTTGGTCGTTTTTGGGTGGATACAGCGGACTGTTAAATGCCGTCACTCCAAGGTTACGTGGTTCGGCTTTGTGGAGATCATACGTCATGACGTGAACAGAGTCTGCAAGACTGGAAACAGAAATAAAGGATGCGATAGACATTGAAAGCTCTCGGTTCAACTGGTTGGTGTATTTTCGTGAATAGAGTCTATAAGACTGGGAAAAGCTATTTAGGGATCGACTGACAGACAATGAACGCTCAACTGGCTGGCGCATCTAACGCGAACGGCGTCTATAAGACTGGAAAGAGAAAAAAGGAACTTGAAGACTTTGAAGCTCTAGCTTCGACTGGTTTGTGTATTTACCTGAACAGTCTAAGACTGGAAAAAAAGAAATATAGAATCTGATTGACATTGCAAGCTCTCGGTTCGACTGGTTCGTACGTTTTACACAAACAGAGTCTATAAGACTGGAAAGAGACATCGAAAGCTCTCGGTTCAACTGGTTGATGCGTGTAGGTCAATAGGAAATTTACGGCCACAGACCAAGATGTTCCAAAATGCATTTGTTCCACTGACTATAGTTCTAAGTGATAGTGATAGTGATAACCGGAAAAACGATACATGTAGTTTCATGATGACTCAATATTTCGGCAATATTTCAGAAGATGGTATAATAAATGCCGAAATATTGAGTCATCATGAAACTGTCGTTTTTAGGATTATCACTACTTGTAAACTTCACCAAGATGTAATCCCGTAGAGTATTAGACGGACGGTCAAATGGTTTAACACCAGAATAACTTCAATCCAGTCAAAATATTACTGACTAGACTGGAAAAATTCAAATAAAATAAAATATTTTCCAAAAAAGTGTTTTTCAGTATCAATGAACTATATACGTGGAATGGAGGTAGAATTATGTGTGCATCGAATGCTGGCATTACTAGGAGAGGGTGTTATTTCAATCCAGATTGGTCATGCACGCGCACATTACTAAAAAAATGGCGGAACTTTTTACAAAATCAGATCCAACCCAGCCAATGAGAAGTGTCCATTACAGGTATATAGTTCATTGTCAATAATATCTGTAAATTCCATGTAACCCTGGACGTATGGTATCAGTCGTACTTACTCTGAAAGTCTCTGGACGTCATAGCTGGTTTTTATAAGATGGCTATAGGCTGGAACAGCCACAGTTAACAGTAAATTTCCTCCCTCTGGTGTAGATCTGATTGCCTAAAACAAGAACATAAAGCATACAAATTTAATTAGGAATCTAAAACACCTTTGAATGCAGCTATATTTATGAACACTATAACACACGTGCACAGGAATAACATTGGAAACAAGTTTAGGTCTTCATATCCAATCCTAGTTTATTGCAATAAACCAAAATTACCCTGAAGACAGGAATTTGGCTTTATAATCAGGAGAGCTTTTTGGAATGCTTTGTAATAAGTTGACACAAGCAAATCATTGAAACTATTGTTGTTTTATAACCAATGGTAGACTATTTTTACACGACTCCTTCGCGGGTCCAAGTTCCAAACCAAAGGGGAAACAGTGTATAAAGTTTGAATCCAAATTCCAACCGTTTGTGCTTGCGATATGAAGAGGGAAGAGGAATTTGTCCACAGACATGTTTTTGAAACGGTACTCAACCGAATGACCAGAGGTATTGAAATCCTGACCCATGGGCACAATGCTAGATAAATGGTTGGCGGCTCTAATGTAGCTATAAACATTCCAGGATTCCCAAACGCGTTGCACTTTTAATTTAACGAATCTACCCTTTCTTCTTCACCATGTATGCGTGTGTCAAGAAGGCATGCATGTGTCAATAACGGACACAATTCAAATAGCCGGGATGTAGGAGTATATTTTCGTGGTTTTGTTACTTGTAAAAACTACCTTAAACTATATTCTTAACATTAGTATCAGCTGAAAACTCTTATTCTGTACTCTTTGTTCAAATGAGGAACAGCCAGGAACATTTACCAAATATTTGGCAGCTCATGCCACTTTAATAAACTTTGTGCATGCTCGCTCCCTTTCGGATAAATATTTTTAACATTTCAGTTGACATACAAATTAACCCGAATGGAAATTAAAATCCGAAGGAAAAAGCTTGTCCTGAATGGTACAGATTAATTTTTGTCAAACTGGTAAGATGTTAAGAAATGTTTGAAACTCTCTTTAAACGTGGGTTCCATACTAATGATAAAAAATTAAAGACATCACCACGTCCTCAGTTCTTTTTTAACAACACGAGCTTTTGACACCTGTGTACAGGTGTCGAAAGCTCGTGTTGTTAAAAACTGAGGACGTGGTGATGTCTTTAATTTTTTATTATTGGTAAGATGTTGGAGTCAAATTTTGAACGGAATTTAATTGAAGATGAGACCATTGCACTGCTACTAGTCGCTCACCTGAAGTAGGTCCATAAATTCCTGCTTCTCCACTCACCCGATACAACTCAGATCACCCCCTTCAAGAAGAACCAGATCATTCAACAATTTCCCTTTCAAGGGGGGATCTGATATATTACCATCTCATATGAGATCAGATCATACGCTTCAAGCGAAGTAAAGCGTACCGTCCTATCACAGCCTATGATAGCTTTTCTGGGTAATCTTTTTTCGCTGGAGGGAATAAAATGTGTCCAGCTACTGACTGTTGTTGTTGCTGAACCAACAAGAAACCCGATATTTAGTTCCAGATTGGTGAATGAGAATGTAGGGTTGGAAGCTCTGTTTTTCTTGAGTACTCGCTGAAATTTCGCCCACAATCTGGTACTTCTCGGGTGCGACTTAAAAAGTAAACATGGCAGGCACTTTTTAATTTTAATTCCAGCGCTTTTAAATTACAGTGGCATGAGCTGCCAGAAGAATTCACACTTTTTTTTCATAATTTCTGATCGTCACGAAAGTAAGAGGTTTTGAAGGCCAACGAAACACTAAATGATTGGCGTTGGAATGATGAAAATTCATACAGTATGTGGCCTGTACAAGCCGAAAAGGTGTTCGAAAAGTAGACAAAATTTGGACCTGATATAGAATAGGTCCCTTTCTTTGAAAACATTTTAAAAGAGGGTTTTTTTTTCGATGGGGCCTAATAATAATATAATCGAATAAATAGTGGGGCCTGGTTTTTTGGGGGTTCATCGTAATAGTTTATGATGTATATAGGGTGGCAAGGTGAAGCCCCCCCCCCAACCCCCCTATAACCCCCCCCCCCCCCCCCCCCCCCCATCATATTTTGCCAGGGCAGATACATTTTTGATGTGAAAATGGGTCCATTTGAGGCATTTCGATGAACAAGGTGGCTATTGTTTATATTTGGTCACTTTTTTTCTGTAAACTTCTTAGTAGATTGGCTTGACAACCAATCCTAGTGTTTTTAGCAGCTATTAGCACTGCAGGTTGGGGTAATGTGTGAATCAATGGATATCTGTGAATCAACGGACTATCCGTGAACAGACAGAGAATTTTGTTCCAAACGACGGATAAGCACCTGTCAAAAAGGATAAAAGTTCTCAGTCTTCCAATTCTTACTAAGACGTCAAGTTTTGCTGTGCATCAATAACAGAGCAGCTCTCAAGCATTTCATTTTTAGCATTCTTATTTCTCATTTACACTCTTATTTCGTCCCAAGCTTCAATGTTTTTCTGCGCTGAAGCTGCCAAAGTCGATGACGCAAACTTTCAAAAAGCATTTCGCCATTTTGGATAAATAATTTAGAAAAGAAAATAAACATTTACATACATTTGAAACCCCACAGTTCCCTTTTGAAACAACCAATGGCCAAGTATTATAAAACCTGTTCTGGACATATTTTTTTTTTCCAAACTATCATCAAATGTAGTTTAGGAATTCTTATCTAATTTTTTTTATCAAGTAAAACCCCAATTGAAATTTCATCAAGACAGGACAGTGCAGGCCATCCCAACACTTTTTTACCTTTTGAAATCAGAAACGCTCATGGTAAACTTTTGGCCTTTGAAACAATGAAGCAACAAAAATGTGGGTATCTGTTTACATACTGTAGTATAAAGCCCAGTATACACTGAGCAACAAAACTCTCCTCTCCGGCCAGCCAGGTGTGATACTTTAATGGTCATTTTCCTACTGGAAAGTTGGCACACAGACATGCAGCTGAGTGGTCAAGTAATAGAAAAGATCTGGTCCGGTATATATTTTGAGTGGGGAAGTGGGTTGATTCACAAAGATCACAAAAAGAAAATCAAATACACTTACTGCTTAAAGGCTTCATTGAAATTGACAAAATATGTTTGCCACAAAAGTTTAAAACAGATAATCAGATGTTTTATTAGTTTACTATGTGTTCTTCATAAGCAAAAACCTTATCATTCTATATTTTTAATACACAGTTTTCCCCATTTCTAAAAGATATGGTAATTAAAGCATTACAAAACTTGTAGGAAGTCATAAATACTCTAATGCATTATCCATAAAAAAATCCCCTATATTTTGTTTGTTGTTTCTTGTGGTATATGGGCCGTTGTGGCAGGGGTCTTATGTAAATCATTCTTAATCTTACAAGTGTATTTTTTTTTGCTTTTCTCAGGTGATATATTTTGAGGAATGGCAATAATCCAAGACAGTCTTTAAAGGACAGAAACCACATCAATATGACCAGAACTAGAGTTAATTTAAATATGTAATAGACCAATTGCCTAATGATGTCATCAACTGTTCGCCCTGTGAGTTATGATGGGAAAGCAGAAGGGGGTTAAAATGTTTACACGATGGTAAGAGGTATTGCGTTTTACACGGCTGAGAAGTGCAACATGTATAAGAAAAGTGAGTTGAAAAGAATAACGAGACAGGATTGATTTTATGGATGGTTTCTATTACTAATATAACCTAGACAAAACAGTTTTTGGCATGTTTGACCCATGTAAGATATCTATGAACTGATGAGCATGTTCGTTTACTACATGGAAAAGAGAAAATGGCAGACACAGATCCCTCTAATTTTCCGACAATGTTGCTCATTACTTTCAGCTGATGTCATTAGGGTTCCAGCTTATACACATGTAGGTTAAACTGATTTATGATAGCCTCTTTGTACTTATCTATGCAAAACTACTGAGTGTCTGACAATGTTTAATTCTCATTTTATTTCAGCTAAAGGAACTCCTGTCTTCCACCCATGTGGAAGTCCAGAAATCTCTTAGTTGTACATGATTATTTTTTGTTGGTGATTTTCCTTAATGGTGGGTTATATATACCTTTTGTTTTCCTACCAAAAAGTTTTGCTATCATGTAATTGAATACTGGATCCATCTAATGAAACTGTAGAATATGAGTTCAACCTGTGACTAATATAGAAGGGATAGGAAACGCCTTTGTACTGTAGCCTGTGCCAACAGCAGCCTGTCGCATAGGTGTATATGGACTGACCGTGCCTACTCGTAAGTCAGTAACAGAAAACGATTGCCTTATTGACTGGTCTAACATATATTTGCGCTATCGGTAAGGTTCGGAATACACAGCTCAGGTTTTTAGCTATTTTCAAGTCGGTGGAAATGCCCTCACAGTCACCGGGTGTCGGACACAAACAATAGCGATACAAACTTCTGCGATCACGCTGACAGTAATACCAAGGTGTTTCGTATCTCTTCTATATTAGTCCCAGGTTCAACATATGCTTCCAGATTCCATCCATTAACTAGAAAGCAGTACTGGTCACCCTACTGTTAACTGGTCAGGTATCCCTAACATTTTTCAGGGCATGATGTGGCTCTAGTGAGATATATTTTGGATTAATATTTTTGTTTAACCTTTTTTTTTTCTTCTTTCATAGAATTCATCAGATCAGACAGATCAGCAAAATTTGTTTAAAGTGAAATCCACATGTTAGCTAAGAGAACTACAGATGCTGGTAAACTTTTTAAATCTTAATTTCGTGATATAAAATAAGAAGCGTGATTTTGTGAATAAGTTTAAAATTGTCCAGTTATTATAAAAATGAATTACAAATTGGTGAGTTTCTCTGCAATTATATTCCTAATTCGGAAGCTGACATCATAAAAAAATATTCTTGTGAGCCTCAGGATAATTATAACATATGGAGAAATCATTCTTAATTTGCTTTATTAAGTTTCTAAAAAAGATCAACCCTTTATCAAACATATACTCCAATCCTTAACCTAATAAACTTAACATTTTATAAAAGAAATTAACAATCACTTCAGTATATAGAGGCCTAAATTCCACTGCCTCCTTAGACTAAAAGTGCCCTCCAGTTATAATTAATTTTTGTTTTTAGATTTTCCAGCCAGGAAGAAAATTTATGACTAGGGAAGAAAATACTTTCTCTTTCGTTTTGGTTCCTTGCAACTACATGTATCTTACAAAGCTGCTTTTGTTTAACTGATTCATTAATTGAAGATTTGCTTATCTGAATTGAACTCTTACTATTTCAGCAGCGAGCTACCTTTACTAGAGAAAAAGATATATGCTCCCATCAGACAAAAAAAAAAAAACACACACAGAAGAGGTAAGTTATATTTTGTTTGGGTCACTTAGAATGATAATAAATGTTCTTTTTATTGTCCGGTTTTATACACTTTCTTGAAAAATATTAAAGTCCAAGATCATGCAAAAAGAGGAGAGACTGGTACTTATATAAACTTATGGAAAAAAGGCATAAAACACAATTTGTATTGTACTGTTTAGTTTAATTTAAAAGAGATATCTGTCATGCTGTATATTTAACACTGAACTTCACCTTTAGATTGATTCATTCTACAATAGACCGCTGCACTGCTGAGATCAGTGAAGTTATCCGTCGAAACAATAAATTAGATCCATGTAAATTCTACTTGAATTTCTAGGATAAAAACGCAGACAAGTTTTAGAAATATAAATTAGAAAATTTTAAAACATTATTCGATTTCGCTTAAAGTGGCATGAGCTGCCAAAATTCACACTTTTTTCATAATTTCTGATCTTCACGACAGTAAGAGTGTCCGAAAAGTAAAGAAAATTTAAATAACCGGGACGACTATTCATTCATTCTAAGCCAATTTGGTTCAAAACAATACTTTATCGTTTATTCTACAGACTAGAAACACTAAAAAGCTTCTGAATTATACGTCTAGAGAAAAACAGCCAATAATTTCAACATTGTGTTTTAATGTCAAAATATCAACATTTTGGCAGCTCATGCCACTTTAAATTCGTTCTGAAGTTGTCTAGGTCACAACTAGCCTGAGTTTGCGTAACAACTGGAACGGTAGCGAAGAGTTGACCTATATATGCATAGCTGATTCGTTAGCTACATACCATATTCACGACATGGCTTTATGTACACGAATAACAACACAGTTATGTGATAAATTAACCTTTTAAGTCGTAGAAAGAGGGTATTTTGCTTAGCAGCATTTAATGACAGCATAAAGTGCAAGCATTGTCTGTGCCTTGTTGTTAAGAGTCCCTAGATGGAAACACCTACTTTTAGTTTTAATATGCATCCATTAACTATTGTTACTTCAGTAAATTCTTTTTGAACTGTGTAACAGGTTCCAATGGTTTGTACCAAAGATTGTTTTGTACAAATAAAACACTTTGAACATAGGTAACACTGCTGCATTTATTTATTTCAGGGTTCTAAAATCATCCATATGAGAAGTGGTCTATAAGAGCAAACAAGATGAGGCAAAACTTCCCTGTTATACCAAAAGTACCTGGAAAACAGCAGAGAACAACTCTTTTTGCAATGAGAAGAGTGGTATCTGAAAGACATTTCTGGATTTCTGGAAAGATTTTACAGTTAAGTGTTGTGTTTATATTCTTTCAATATCAAGATAGAAAGGCAGAGAAATTTATACAATCAAATTATGTTCAGGACAAATATTAATCATACATGTATATGATCACTTTTTTAAGAAATTCATTGTCCTAGTTTTCTTATAAAAAAGTAGTAACTGATATTATCCTTATATATTGCATAATATATACTCGTTAAGGAAAGAAATGTACACTTCAATCGAGATTTCAAAATACTTCTTTACTACTCTGGTTTTTTTTTATCTAATGCTAATCGGATGCTATCTTTATTTTTCTTCAGATATACATGTACAATCTGTGGCAAGCCATGATCACTTAGGACGGCAACTGAAGGAGTCTGTTCATCCAATATTCAGATAAAATGTTGAAGATTACCTTATAATATGACTGAAAGTCTTACTTTGATAATTAAAACAGCGTTCGTTATTATCAAAGACGATGCTGTCCAACTCTAATTTAGAAAACTCAATTCAGTATAATGTGTTGATGTGATCCGTTTACCCCATTATTGACCTCCAATAGACTTGCTTTAGTCTGGACTTTTTTAAGAGAGTGCTTCAACTCTGTGATTGTGTCAACAGTAACTAAGAGGGGATTCAGGGGAATCCTTCTTACACCTCCAGTAAACCATAATAACCACATCTACATGCAACAGCCTTTAGATCAAACTCCCTTGTTTTGTATCCAGTGTATGTCAACAAGGACCCAATAGTGAAGAGCCAATATTGTTCATGGTTTCATATCCTTAGGGGTTATTGTTTACTCAAGATTCTATAGCTTCCCACTTTCCATACCCTTGAAGAAGTGTGACCATATGGTATATATGCCTGATTATTTACCTTTATTGTCATAACTATAATGGTATACTATTTATAGGCACAGAGAAAATCTTCTTGTCTAAAATAATCATGGAGACATGTTTCTAATTGTGTTAAAAAGAGGTATATCATTTAGACCTTTACACCCAATCATAAATTGTTGTAATTAACTAAACCTATGATATTTCATTAGGTTGATGACTGACAAAAGCTTGGCCTTGGTCAGTAGAATTTTCTGGAATCCTTTGTAATACACAATGTACATTGACAATGCTTACACATACTATACATACATGGTATACTATACATACTATAGTTGATCAGGAATGACAAAAAACAGATCGGTCATCAACATTTTGTTCTAAGGTTTACATCAGAAACAGTATTAATTATTTAACATTTGCTAATATGGGTTAGATCAAAAGTTGTTTTTATGTTGCCAATTACAGTCTAGTTGTATGTATATTTAAGTGAACACTTTAGGTAAAATACATTATACTTCATCTTAAAGACAACATCTACCTGGTCCCAAAACAGGGTTTATTTATTTTTTATGACTTTCCTACAAGACGCTATGGTTAATTATTCTCAGATGTCAAGGTGACTGGATGTCACTGAAAGATGTGCACACCTGGTATGCTGAACTGCTATTGGTGTATTTTAGGTCAAATAAACCAATCGTATTGCCAGTTGCAAGGTGTGCACATTTTTCAGTGACATCCAGTGACCTTGACATCTGAGAATAATTAACCCTAGCTTCTTGTAGGAAAGTCATAAAAAATAAATAAACCCTGTTTTGGGACCAGGTAGATATTGTCTTTAAGATGAAGTATAATGTATTTTACGTAAAGTGTTCACTTTAAGGTCCTCTCGTGTTTTATCCTTCTGGAAAAGTATGTTAGATTTCTTTGCGAGAAATTGCTTTAGTTTTGTTTATTTACTTACATCAAAACCCTTGTTGTTTAAAGGAGCCATATGGCTTATATATTAGATCATAGATCGGTTTAGCCAAACTTGGTAATCAGGTTCAGTCAAAGGATTACCAGCAACATTGCTCTGTGTGTAGACACCTGATTTGACAGAGTAGCCTATTAAATTATACTTGACAGGTTCAAACCCTCTCAGTCAATAATATACCCAAAACCATATAAACCTTTTTAAAAACGAACGTAACAGTTACAATAAGGTGAAGAATTGAAAGATTTGATACGTCATCATCATGGAGATGCGGCCATTGTTTGTCGTGAATTTGTATTTTGCCATAAGGTTCCAACAAGTTTCAAATGTTCCTTTTTGGATTGTTGTATTTCCCAAAAAATAATGGTGTGTCGTGAATTATGTATTTTGACATGATGTTCCAAAATGTTTCATATACTGTTTTTTTGTTTGTTTTTTTTATTTCCCAATAAATAATCGTTTGTTGTGAATTATATATTTTGCCGTGGTTGCCAGGCCCATGATGTTCCAAAAAGTTTCATATAGTCTTGTTTTTGTTTTCTGTATTTTACAATAAATGTATTCTTAAAACCCATTAAAACTAAATCTTCAATTATTTCAGTGTGAACGCACGGGAAGGAATTAGTATTTAATCTTAAAGAACTTCCAACGGTAGACTGGTCTGCATGGGTGTGTGTGTGAGGGGGGGGGGGGGGGGGGGGGGATGTGCCACCATCATTTGTTTCACACCAATATGCTAAGACCAAATTTAATCAATCTCTCCAAACCATACATGTATCTTCCAACCTTTAGACCAAAGACCACCGTTTAATAAAACAAATTGCTGGAATGTTTGCTTTTGTACTCATTATTACTTCACTTGCCCAGTTGGTTGAACAACACTTTGACTCTCTGTTGTTATCGGGGCAACCATCCCACATAAGTACATTTGATATACTGTATATACCCAGAGGATTTATTTTCGGACCTTAGTCTTACACAATTTCCCCCAACTGACAACCCCCCCCCCTCCCCACCCTTATGCAGTCTGCATATGACAGATTGATGGTTGTTAAACGCCATACTTAAACTATTTCACGGATATGTCGCTTTTGCCAAGTTTAGTGAATTGGATGTTTGCATAAGTACTCTCTGCCAAAAAACCCTTTCCATAGTTATAAATTCATCTCTTGCTTCTGGATTGTATAGAAGGCCCTGTTTTGGCAAATCTTGCATAAGAAACATCATCTGAGTTATCTATAGGAAACATGCTTGGATAGCATGGACATCTACAAAGAACAGCTGCTTTGACAAATCTTGTATAAGAAACAGCATCTGAGTTATCTATAGGAAACATGCTTGGATAGCATGGACAGCTACAAAGAACAGCTGCTTTGACAAATCTTGCATAAGAAACATCATCTGAGTTATCTATAGGAAACATGCTTGGATAGCATGGACATCTACAAAGAACAGCTGCTTTGACAAATCTTGTATAAGAAACAACATCTGAGTTATCTATAGGAAACATGCTTGGATAGCATGGACATCTACAAAGAACGGCTGCTTTGACAAATCTTGTATAAGAAACAACATCTGAGTTATCTATAGGAAACATGCTTGGATAGCATGGACATCTACAAAGAACAGCTGCTTTGACAAATCTTGTATAAGAAACAACATCTGAGTTATCTATAGAAAACATGCGTGGATAGCATGGACATCTACAAAGAACAGCTGCTTTGACAAATCTTGCATAAGAAACATCAACGGCCTGTGGAGCCATTTCAAAACACAATAATTAAGGCAACTTTCATTAACATGTAACTATAGGCCTAAAAATAAACGATAAAATTATACTCTTAACATATGATCCAAGTTGACTTACTAAAACAAGGAGAGAGATATCTTTGGAATGGTCAATGGTATCATATACCAAGAACAAAACGATAGTTCTAAGCAGACGAATCCCAATGTCTGCTGGTATCCAAATGGCTATGTGCACCATTAGATTTCCGTAGAATTTGGGGATTGAGAACTTGTCAAATAACCACTGATAACTGTACCCGTGAGAATCCACTTGCCCGATGAAAGCTAAATACTTGGACAATCAGATGGGCCCGATTGCTAGCATAAAACGATCCCATTTGACTGACTTAAACAAGGAAAGAGGTGGGAAGGGGGGGTGTCTATCTCGGAGTTTTATGGACCAAATGTTACGGAAACCTCAATGAGAAATCAAGCGGTGTGTTTTCTTATGGAGACATGAAGAAAAGAGCAACAAAAACACTCATATCAATCCATTTGTAGCCATAGCACAACATACTATAGGTTAGTCCTGTTTCTCCGCCTCACTTAGCTTTTAGGATGCTTTTTTCAGATTTAAAGGGAGGGTGGATTCCCATCATCCAAAGTAGAGTAACTACTGCATTATGGCCACAAAATCCTTCGAAGAGTCCCCCCCCCCCCACCCCTTTAAATTGGTAGTGGTTGTTTAATAGACATTCTCATTGCTGATATCTTTGGAATGGTCAATGTTATCATATACCAAGAACACAATGATAGTTCTAAGCAGACGAATCCCAAAGTCTGCTGGTATCCAATTGGCTATGTGCACCATTAGAGAGCTCTTTATTTCCGTAGAATTCGGGGATTGAGAACTTGTCAAATAACCACTGATCACTGCACCCGTAAGAATTTACTGGCCTGATGACAGCTTAAAACTTGGACAATCAGGTGGGCCTGATTGCTAGCATAAAACGACTTGGTTAATTGATCTCAATCTGAGTGTGGTAAAACGGTGTAAATTATAGAACTGGCTTCGGATAACCTTCTGTAGCTTTGACATTTTACCCGCCTCACTTAGCTTTTAGGATGCTTTTTTCAGATTTAAAGGGAGGGTGGATTCCCATCATCCAAAGTAGAGTAACTACTGCATTATGGCCACAAAATCCTTCGAAGAGTCTTCTGTCCAGTGGAACAGTTAGCAGATACCATCAACAACTTTGGACAGGGGTTTTACTTATTGTTTGTATTTGGGAGGATTGTCAGGTAATCGAAGGTTCAGCCCCCCCCCCCCCCCCCCAAGACAGAAACCATCCTATCATTCAAAAAACGATCAAACAACTGGAGTTCAGAGAAATTGATTGATTGTTTCAGAGAAATTGATAGTTTGAGTCATTATTTCGACTCAGCAATTTGTCTCCAATCTCCATCACTTGTAAATAGTCCAATGTTTACCTCAATTCTTTGGATCTCTTAAAGTGACAACTTTTTTATTATTTGTGTGAACTCTCTGAAAGGAGGGGGGGACCTCCGTGGCTCAGTAGGTGGGGCGTTGGACGCTCAATCCGAACAGCCTTTCACCAATGGGTCGCGGGTTCGGATCCCACTCAGTCCGCAACAAAAACAAAAAAACAGAAGGTTGTGAGTTTCTTCCCACTAAAACTGCTGCTGCCACCATGTGAGTGAAATAATCTTGAACCAGGCGTAAAACACCAAACAATGAATACATCAATCTGAAGGAGGGAGCTATGATTGATAATTCACAGAGGTCAATAAGACCATTTCAAAGATATATGTGCACCTTTCGACCAGGGATCATGATGGCAGGGCAGTTTCCAGTGGTCACAGGTGAAGTTTTCTGGGAAACCTGTTGAAAATTTTATATAAAATAAAAGTTTAATATATTTTAGGTTTTCACTTAAACTATTTTGAGAGAGTCTATTCAGAATGTATTATACACAAAACATAGACATTCTTCACATTGTACAAATACTTTTATTACAAATACTTTAACATTATCAAATCAGTTGTACATAAATATCATCTTACTACATGTAGATATGAAATCTTATCACTTGCCAATTAATAGAGTTTAATTCTAAGTTTCATTCACATAAAATACAACATTTAAGGGGTTTTCTCTTCACAATTGTGTAGGAGATTAATGTAACACAGAGTTACTACATGAATATACAAGCAAATTTGTTAATGTCAGACAAAAATTCCTCATAATATGTTCTTCTATATTCTATCAATACCTTGGGACGATACAAACCAAAACTTCCATATAATCTGATGATCAGAGAAATTTATGTTAAGAGTACCAAATTTAATAGTATCTGGAAGTTGAGAGGTCAACAATGTACACCAATCTAAGAAGACAATGCTACAGCACTGAAGTCCATTGGAACACTTATAAAACAGTTAATCTCTAACATTTTCGTAACAATGATGATGAAATATTTAATCTTAGACTATGAAACCTATTTTGTGACAATTACACTGTAGTGATACTTAGACAAAAACGCTTAATGAACTGATGAACACTGGATTTACACTACATCAGTGTAAAAATGTTGAAAGCAGCACAGACTTATTATTATACAATAGAACAATAAAAAATGTGAGAATGTTAACATTTAGTTTATATCCTCCACTGGTTTCCATGTTCATGATCCATCTATCCACATAACCATAAACTCCACTGTTTCGTTTTATCCAGCAATTCTATATAAAGCAAAACAAAATACAATGATAATCTTTAGTTGTATACTTGTATATTTATGAACATTAAAGCACACGGGCCCAGGAAAATCTTCTTCACTAAAATAACCATTACGGCAAGTCTCAGTTGTATATAAATAAAGTGCCGTTTCAAGTCCAGCATAAAAACTTCAGACTTTTGTCGCGACAATAATATGTTTGCCCATGTAACAGAAAGCTCCTACCCCTTTCATATTTGAACCTATCACTGTAGGAAATAGATTAAATTCAAGTAGAATTGTGGCAAACATATCTAATTCAAGTCATATTGACTAGAATGATGGCCAGGGCTCAAGTAAAGATCAAATACAAAAATAAAGTAAGGTATTTGAAATGTGTATATCTCAATTCCATTCTATTCCATTTTCTAAACATGAACTAGATTTAATAACTAAGAATTTTACATGACATTTGTGTCTTTAAAACATTTGCTATCCTTTGATTAGGTACATTAAATTATGGTTACTCAGATATACAATGCACTTTTAGCCATCTGAGATACATATCTTATGAAAACTAAAACACACGGGCACAGATAAAATCTTCTTGTCTAAAATAACCATGGAGACAAATTGAACTTTTTACGTGGCAGTCAACCTGTCTTCATACCGTCGAAAAAGTAACATCTCCAGGATAAATGCCTTGTGTACAATCTGAATAAGAAATTTAATACTGTACAGTAAATCAAGAAATTACATGTAGATCATTCTGTGATTCTTGTAATTTTTCTATATAAAGATATTGTAAATGTAACATTATATATATATGATGCAAAAGATGTATTGGATTTTAGCATACATGTAAATATTTGGAAATGTTTTCAATTTTATGATCACAAACAGAGAAGTAACATTGTCAGTGATAATGGCTGTAATTCCAAGTACCACCCTGATTATTCAAAGCTTGTAGAGTATATTTTAATTTTCATTACTGTCTATTTTGCCATTTTATATGCTTATTAATAATCTAATGACTTAGTATGGTTACTTCACTTTCTATTTTCCGTTTTAGGTGCTTTACATACCGCCATAACTTATACTTGCAAGGATTCACTGCTGTTATCCGTTTAAATTAAAGTTGTTATTAATACCATTATACACCATTCTGACTGCAAAGTTAGAAAGAATAATACAAACCTTTTTACAATTCCTCTTCTGTTTTGATGAGACATCCATTTCAAACATCAAGTTTAGAATTCTACCATCAAGATCTGCAATTTAAAAACCATAAGTGTAATATAAAGGACAGTATGACGACAAAATCAAACATTCTCTTACACTGTTAATAAAGCTTTAATGTAGATACTGAACAATCTAAATATTTTCTAATTAAAACACACTGGCACAGCAAATGTCCTTTGGACTAAAATAACTATGGGAACGAGTTAAAAGGAGATATATATAAGTCATTATTCGGCTTAATCCAATCGATGAATTGTTTATACGTGTAGTTTGTTTGCATCATACACAGAGGCAAAACCTAATTCAAACGATAGCCCCTGCTCATCCCACGATTCCGTTTGTTTGATAGACAAAGCAGGGTATTTTTTTTATCGGCTTGCAAACTTGAGACTTGTTAAATGAGACAGACCATAACAGTAAAGCTGAAAACTGTAGTTGTGTAATGACTATCGTTGTGGGCATAAAGGTAACATCAAATTGCTGTCTTAAACATGCATGCATGTTGTTGGGGTGTAAAATAAAGTTCCTGTCTAAAACATGCATGCATGTTGTTGGGGTGTAAAATAAAGTTCCTGTCTTAAACATGCATACATCTTGTTGGGGTGTAAAATAAAGTTCCTGTCTTAAACATGCATGCATGTTGTTGGGGTGTAAAATAAAGTTCCTGTCTTAAACACACATGCATCTTGTTGGGGTGTAAAATAAAGTTCCTGTCTTAAACATGCATGCATCTTGTTGGGGTGTAAAATAAAGTTCCTATCTTAGACATGCATGCATCTTGTTGATGTGTAAAATAAAGTTACTGTCTTAGACATGCATGCATCTTGTTGGGGTGTAAAATAAAGTTCCTGTCTTAAACATGCATGCATCTTGTTGGGGTGTAAAATAAAGTTCCTGTCTTAAACACACATGCATCTTGTTGGGGTGTAAAATAAAGTTCCTGTCTTAAACATGCATGCATCTTGTTGGGGTGTAAAATAAAGTTCCTATCTTAGACATGCATGCATCTTGTTGATGTGTAAAATAAAGTTACTGTCTTAGACATGCATGCATCTTGTTGGGGTGTAAAATAAAGTTCCTGTCTTAAACATGCATGCATCTTGTTGGGGTGTAAAATAAAGTTCCTGTCTTAAACACACATGCATCTTGTTGGGGTGTAAAATAAAGTTCCTGTCTTAAACATGCATGCATCTTGTTGGGGTGTAAAATAAAGTTCCTATCTTAGACATGCATGCATCTTGTTGATGTGTAAAATAAAGTTACTGTCTTAGACATGCATGCATCTTGTTGGGGTGTAAAATAAAGTTCCTGTCTTAAACATGCATGCATCTTGTTGGGGTGTAAAATAAAGTTCATGTCTTAAACATGCATGCATCTTGTTGATGTGTAAAATAAAGTTACTGTCTTAGACATGCATGCATCTTGTTGGGGTGTAAAATAAAGTTCCTGTCTTAAACATGCATGCATCTTGTTGGGGTGTAAAATAAAGTTCATGTCTTAAACATGCATGCATCTTGTTGATGTGTAAAATAAAGTTACTGTCTTAAACATGCATGCATCTTGTTGATGTGTAAAATAAAGTTCCTGTCTTAGACATGCATGCATCTTGTTGGGGTGTAAAATAAAGTTCCTGTCTTTAACATGCATGCATCTTGTTGGGGTGTAAGATAAAGTTCCTGTCTTAAACATGCATGCATCTTGTTGGGGTGTAAAATAAAGTTCCTGTCTTAAACATGCATGCATCTTGTTGATGTGTAAAAGCTGGGATTAATATATAAGTATTACAGCCAGTGTGATCTCACTAGCTATTGTTTGTCTCAGACACCCAGTGGTCGCATTCCTATCCATCCAGAGAATAGCCGAAACCTCATTTTAAACAGACTTCAGTTATCTTCGCTCGCTACCCATCAGCTCTGTCACTCTGAAACTTAAGCAATTTACATATATGACATACCAAAATCAACCAGTAGCGAGCAAAGACAACCCAAGTCTGTTCCAAATAAGGTTTCTGCTATTCTTGGGGTGGATCGGAATGCCCTCACCAGGTGTCTGATACAAACAATAGCGAGTGTGATCACACTGGCTGTAATACAAAGGCTTTTCCCTCATATATATATTAATCCCAGGTTAAGGTAAGCTGCTATGTTAGACATACATGCATCTTATTTTGGTTTATAAAATAAAGTTGACACATATACCTTGCTGGTGTGTAAAATGAAGGCTTCTTGGGCATCTGGAAATGAAATGAAATACTCATAATTTATAAAGCTGGGTGAACTTCACAATTTTTAAGCAGAAGTCCTAGAAAGCCAGTGCATAATTAATTTAAACTTTAAGCTGTATGCCCGTTTATAATTATTGCATGTGTTGGATTTTCTTTCATTGATTACTTTTGTCAAAAACCTTTCTCCTGTGCCAGTGTGTTACAGTATATCTAGATAGATTGTATTGCTTAGATACTTACCAGTCTCAATATTCCTTCCCTTTTAAGTGGTAATTGCAGATTTGCTGTCCAAAGTTCCCTCATGTTGAGCTAGAAAAGAAGATGGCATAAAACTATTAAAGATATAAACATAATCAGACATACAGAATAGAACTGAATGTGTCGGCTACATTTGACTATTTGATAGGATTCAGGGTCAGAAAGAACATTTGAAATAGATTGAAATCAACACTGCCACTAAAAACTATTTTTGTAAAGATGAAAAAACAATGTTAAAAGAACTCCAGATGAAAATGTGTACATGTGTATCTCCAGAACCACTTGACAGAAGTTCATGAAATTTGATTTACAGCATATTGATGAGGACCTTTAAGAGTTGATCAAGTTTTGGTGCCTGTACTTCCGTCCATTCGTCTGTAAGCCTCTGAATTGGATATTTTCATTGGTTGATGCTTCTCTACAAGATATCTCCAGAACCACTTGGCGGAATTTCATCAATAACAACTGATCAATTATTTTTCAGTCGTATTCTGAAACAAAAATAAGGTAGTATTTAGTTGAGACCATGTTGAGTCCAGGGTCACCCGGAATAGTTTTTGACAAGGTTTAGTTAAACTTATCTGAAGCCTATCATTTACACTTGGTTGAAATAGTAATAGTAAGATCATTATCATTATGTCTTTCATAACTTGATAAGGCAAGGTTTAATAGGCTTTATCAATTAAAGGCTTTATCAAACCATAGCGATACATAGATAACTTTTAATATAACCAATCAATTGAAACCGGCTACTTTAAAATTAAAATCTTGAGCGATTTTAGATTCAGTTTGAGGGAAATGCCTTTAAGAATAATGGGAATATAAAAAACGTGGGATAAATAAGCTTTATTCATTACAGGTATGGAAGATGTCAGACTTGCTTGAAAATCCTTGGCAGTAGATTTACTAATTTTAAAGCTCTAATTTCCGACGAGAATATTGTCCTAGTTCTCTGCATGGTAAATGAAGCTTACAGACTAAACCAAATGTGGCCAGTATGCCATAGATTCGTTTCACTGAGCTATAATTAGGCAAACTACATGTAAAGGGCTAACACTTACAAGTTTAATTAGTTGAATAAGCAGTCATGGCAGTCTCTTACGACTTGTGGTCAGTTTGGCAGAAATATTCCAAATCAAGATAAATAATCTGATACGGCCTAGCCTGGGGGTATTGGGCTGAAAAAAGGGTTGAACAAAATTCTAGTTTTCATAAGTTTTAAAGCATGCAACTAAAGGCACACGCGCAGCAAAAGTCCAGAATTCTGTTCACATAAAAAACAGTGGACGGTTTTCTGTATTTTTCTCAGACAGAAGAAGTTAGGAACTTTCTATTTAAGTATTTTTAATTTGGAATTGAAAATTAGATTTATCAAGTACCCACGATGTAAACAAACCCCAAACCTAAACATGCGCACAAGCGTCCTAATGTTGGAGTCATGTGAGTGATGACGACACAGCATAATTTTACGTAAACAGAGACTAACGATCGGGTAAGAGTGACTTGAAAAGCCTGAACCACAGACAAAAAGGCGTGAAATGAGGGTAATCTAATCACTAAAATAACCGACACTGATCGTTGTTGTTGTAAACAGGCTTTGATTCTTCGTTTGTTTTTCACGCGCATTTCTACATTCTAAACCTAATGGGACATATTGTATGTGTCCTATGCTTAATTTTAGTGGTTTTAGTCGTAGTAAGCTCATATAAATTGGTTTTCTTAATAAAGGTTCAACAGGCTGAGGCGGCAAGTGAGCCATTATCTAGTTTTTACTGCACTTATTTAAATTCAAGACACTCTGCAACTCTGCATTTGTCTGGAAACCTTTTTAATAATATTCCTCTGTTACGAAATGACCAATAAAAAAATTTTACACTGGTCAACAGAACTTTACCCAAAACCGAACAACTTGTGGGATCAGTCATAAATGTTACAGTACAAGCTTAAGTCATGTTGCAAACGTCAAAGCACGACCTAGGATATAAAAATAACGACTGGTCCCCACAAAAGTGCTCCTCGGTTAGAGGACCTAAATAATTGAATTGCGCATCAAACGCAGCTGCACATTAATTTTTGATGAATTTTTGGTCGAGTTTGATTATGCATTAGGCGTACGTTGATCACGGGAAACTGTAAATCGAACAACATTCTTCAGTGGAGAATTTGTGTATCACGTGACCTATTTATCCTCGCCACATAATTCCCAAGTAGCCAGGCAATCTCATTCTCGCGAGATCCCCTGCTACTACGTGAACGTGACGGACCTCTCAGGCCGTTCCAAGCCATTTTACCCAAAATTTGGGTAATCAAACTTACTTCCAAAATTGATATGTACGTGATCTTTACCTGATTCTATATGTTGGCTTGTATTTCATTTTTGGTACACGCCCTTAAGTTTTGAATTATCGTTGAGGAAATACAGGGACTATATTTCTACCCTCCGCGATTGTGAACAGGCCAGCGTACTACATGTTATTTTGTATGTCTACGTCATGTGATTGTAGTGAGAGTATTTCTCCGCAGCTCTGGCAAAAGGGGATTCCCCTTATCATACTAAGGCAAATGGCTTGGAACGGCCTGAGAGGTCCGTCGCGTTCACGTAGTAGCAGGGGATCTCGCGAGAATGAGATTGGTAGCCAGGGTGTACTCTGATTTCAAGATGGCGCACATGTTATTCATATGCAGACAAACAAGAAGTCATGGCAACCATGACGTTAGTGCCTGCACGTTCGATTTTAACACTGAAGACCAAACACATGTTGCTTACGTCAGATATCACCCTCGGCGTACGCCGAACACATAATCATACTCGACCTTTACTTTCTTTTACATAGGCATGAAGTTCATAAATTTATGCAATCCTAAAAACCATTATTTTCACTATAGTTTTAGGCCTCTGCTGCACTGTCTGAATCTGGCAACTCCATTTATGGCAAAGTTTTCTGCTCGATAACTTTAAATTGCCGGACAAAATTGTAAAAAATGCTCACTATATGGGAAGGAAACAACAACTGGTAAGTGCACATAAAATCTTGTTTTATTTTTCTGAGTAGTTTTCTGTAAACTAAGTGATAAGACAGCATACCCGCGGTAACTGGTACACCTCGATAACTGGTTCCCCTATGGCTATTTTACGTATCAGGTTGATTCCTTCGATTTGGAGTCAGAATATTCCAGACTAGTCACGACTACATGTATATATAGGCCTAGTAGCAAATAAAACAAAATACCGGTAATAAAATATTAAAATACACAGTAAAAAAAACGGAAAAGTAACTCACGCTGGCATTGGATGAGATGGTTTACATATGCCGCTAAAATAAGATAAATATTTGTTTTTACCTCCAAAAGAGAAGAGCGCCTAGTGTAGCACTATACTACTACTAGTATATGGACGCTTATCCCTCGCTTGAAGCGTATGATCTGATCTCATATGCGATGGTAATATATCAGATCCCCCCTTGAAAGGGAAATTGTTTAATGATCTGGTTCTTCTTGAAGGGGGTGATCTGAGTTGTATCGGGTGGGTGTTGGATACTCCCAGTTTATATCAAGTCCATCGAACCCAAACGTCGTCAGAATACCAACAATATCCATAGCAAATCTGTAAAAACCACGGTGCTAATTAATCAGTTATCATGCACACACACGGCGGGGTAGTCACTTCTCATTTTCAAGTCTCTTTTTTTAAAATATGTACTGTACGAACTCCGTCCAAAAAATATATATAAATCAAACCTTCAAAATTCAAGGTATCCTTTCAAGGCCCGTTCCCACTGTGCGATTTGTCGTACCGACTTGTAGAATGCGATTAAAATGGATGCTTTTAATGGGTCAATAAAATTTGTCAACCAATCAAAAGCATCCATTTTAGTCGCATCCTACAAGTCGGAACAACGAATCGAACAGTGAGAACGGGCTTTTGCTCTCCATAATCTATCCGAAAATTAATTAGGTTATTGTCGTGATCATATTTGATATGTACGCCATTCGTGTTGTGACGTCATACAAGACTTAGGCTGAGTCAGTGCCACTACATGTACGTCAAGTACGAAGATATTTCCGAGAAATGACGGAAAATATGGATATCTTCAATCGTTTATTCTTTGACGCCAGTCGATTCACAGGAAGCTTGTTTTCTTTCAATATTTTTTATAAAATACATATTTAGTCAATTTATATTTACAAAAACTTATCCTTTGGAGCGAAACAGATCAGATGTTTTTAAGGACAATATCTATGACGGAATCTTAACATTGTTAAAATTACTTTTATAAAACCATCGTCTGTATTGCAGTGTAATGTCGTCAACATGGAACTACCTTAATATAAGTTATTTTAAATACATTGGTTAACCTTCAGGTGCTGGAGGTAGTAAATGACAAAAAACAAGCCTAAAAATAGTAATGATAGTCAGTTTACCAGTAAATAGTTTTACTGCTTATTTTTCTTAAAGGATATAAGTTATTAAATTGGGAACGATTTGGATACGTGTTTGGCAATTCCTCGAACGCACTTGAATTTATCTTATGGGGGCCTGTCCGGGATTACTGGAGACATTTGGACAGTCAACAGGAGTTAACATTGCATTAAAAGCTGGCCATTATGTGACGTACATCTACCAGTAAATGCAATAGCCTATGATAAACGTTCTATTCTTCAGCTAACAACCCTGTAACCATTGATGCTTGTTTGACGTTAAAGTCTTTTGTTCTATTTCCTGCAGTACATTTTTGTTTAACTCTTTATCTGAAAAAAAAATGATACTCACCTGTCTTTCTCCGTTTTCTGTTTGACGATTTGAGATAAGGAACCCTGGATTGACAACAAGACTTTCAGATCTGCGTTCTGCTTCTTCAAGGATACTAAAGCGTTAAATTTATTGATTTCTATGTCACCGACAGCTGGAATGGTTGTCCCTTTGACTTGTATGAATGCGTAGATCAGGTGAGTACAGAGAAAAGGGTCTACATCACTGGGCGTGACAATGTCCAGGTAGCTGGGGTAATAACAAACTAAACTCGATGTGGCACCTGTGTGGTCATAAAACCATATTTAAGTACTGGAATTTGTCAACATAAGAAAGAACAATTGTTTTTGTTTCTAAATCTAACCCTGGAATCTTAGTGAATTCCCCTTGTCATACTCAAGAATAACAGTAAAAAATACAATTCTTGATTGATTAATTGACTGATTGGTGATCTATGCCAAGTTTCAAAATATTATGAAAGTGTAAGTATATGGGAGAAAATTTGAGTCTTTTATCCAAAGTAAAAGAAAATCTATCAAACTTTTATTATACTGAAAATGAAATATGCGTAAACTTTTGGGTGATTTGGGTATAAAGTATAAAATACATCTTGAAAAGAAAGTTTATCAATATTTTCTGATTCCGAAAATAAAATATGCCCAATAGGTTTAAAAAGAATAACTTATATTTTAGGGCTTCTTCAGTAACGCTAGTTTGTTTTTATAATTATTTATGAACACTCTTTTATTCATATACACTATTACAGCAAAATATCATTTTTGGATAGTGTGATATGACGTATTCATGGTAGTCATAGAATTCTATTTCAAAATAGATACGTAAAAACAAACATACAAACACAGGCTCTGCAATTTTAGACTTTTCAAGTACAGTTACATCCTTATCTTCAAAACAAAGTAGAACTTTAAACTCAGTCTGATGTTGGTATTGTCTCTTATAATTAGGCTATAGAGAAAAGCCTAAACTGAGCACCATATGCAGGTCAACGCAATATTGGATGCTTCATTTTAACATACTGAATTATTAAATTAACCGATCCTGATTGATCCGAAAAAAGTTCCGGGCCAGGGTGAGAATGGAACTCACGACTCGGGTTAGGCCTACCGTCCCACCCCTCTACCAACTGAGCTACCCTGGTAGACCGGTGGTGACGGTAACCCTAATGGTGTGTTTCCACGGACTTGCGTTAACGCGTGCGTTGACGGATGCGATTGTTTAACGGATAGGATGAAGTGTTTCCATGGACTTGCGTTAACGCATGCGATCGATAGTGCGATCCGTCATAAGGTTTCGGTCCAAGGTCAAGGTCATATCCTTGACAACAATTTTTTTTTCGGTTTGGGGAAAGAACGTGAATACGTGGACATCTACATAGCTTTTTCATACAAGATACATCTACAACACAAATAGTCAGTAGGAGTAGGCCTAAAAATGCATGAGTAAACTCACTCGGTGTTTTCTGTGGCTTTCGATCTGACAGCAAAAGGTCATCAGGGTCAGAAAACCCCTTCAATGACGTCATGATCAGCGAAATCCCTCGTCCGTTACCTCGTCCGATGCGTTAAAAATGGAACAAGCTCCATTCTCCGTCCGTTAACGCGTGCGTTAAAAATATCGGACTGGCCATGGAAACACTTTAGTGTATTTCTGTAGTTCCCATTCTTTAGGGAAAATCGCATCCGTTAACACACGCGTTAACGAAAGTCCGTGGAAACACACCATAATGGTGTGTTTCCACGGACATGCGTTAACGGATGCGATTGTTTAACGGATTGGATGAAGTGTTTCCACGGACTTGCGTTAACGCATGCGATCGATAGTGCGATCTGTCATAAGGTTACGGTCAAAAGTCAAGGTCATATCCTTGACAGCAATTTTTTTTTCTGTTTGGGGAAAGAACGTGAATAAGTGGCCATCTACATAGCTTTTTCATACAAAATACATCTACAACACAAAGTCAGTAAAATGAGTAAACAAACTCACTCGGTGTTTTTCGATCTGACAGCAAAGGGTCATCAGGGTCGGAAAACCCCTTCAATGACGTCATGATCAGCGAAATCCCTCGTCCTGTGCGTTAAAAATGGGACAAGTTCCATTCTCCGTCCGTTAACGCGTGCGTTAAAAACTATCGGACTGGCCATTGAAACACTATAGTGTATTTCTGTAGTTCCCATTCTTAAGGGAAAATCGCATCCGTCAACGCACGCGTTAACGCAAGTCCGTGGAAACACACCATTAGTCGTGAGTTTGATTCTCACCCTGGCCCAGAATTTTTTTTGGGGTCAAACAGTGTGGGTTAATTCACTAATTCTGTAATTTCCCTGATGTTGACTGCAGATTGCTTTCAATTTTACCATGCATCAACTTTCAATCATCGTAACGCTATCACCAAAACTTCTTCAACAGTTTGGTGAGGTTGATATTAGCCTCGGTGTAGAATCGTAACACTATCTTAATCAGTCTTTAAATACTTTTTTGTGTAAGTTTTTGTAAAGGGAAGAAAACTGGCGCTTTGCCGGGAGTAAAAGAATATGTATTGAAATTTTCTGATTCTGAAAATAACATTCAATAATTTCACTGTTAAAGTGAGATAAGCTGTCAAAATTCACATTTTGTTCGTAGTCTCTGATCGTCAAGACAGTAAGAGACCTTGAAGGCCATCGAAAAACCAAATGATTGGCGTTAGAATGAGGGGAATCCATAAAGTCTACGGCCTAAACGAACAGAAACCGTTTCAGAAACTGGCCCAAAAAGAAAACATAATTTGAATAACCGGGACGACCATTCATTCATTCTAAGCCAAAGTTGGTTCAAACCAATACTTTGTCGTACATTCTCAAGACTAGAAATACTAAAAAGCTTCTGAATTATACGTGTTGAGAAAAATAGCCAATAATTTCAACATTCTGTTTTAATGTCAAAATATCAATATTTTGGCAGCTCATACCACTTTAAGTTTTCAGTTAAACTTGATCAAGACACCGGTATAGGTGTCGAAAGCTCATGTTGTTCACAAACAGCTTACTTCGTGGTGATGCCTTAATCATCTCTTTATTAATATGAAACCCATGTTTAAACAGAGTTTCTTATGTATGCTGTGGTTATGTATCTAATAAGCTTGATGACACTCTCATGGCAGTGGCCTAAACCATCAAATCATTGAGGCTCAGAAAGGATCGTTTGTTGATATTTGGTCTCACAAACTCCATATCCTTCATCAAACAAGACTAGAACGTGACGTTTGTGCTCAAATTGGCTTTCATTGATTTTTAAACGTCGTGCTTCGGGGCAGCACAGAAGTCTATTTCCTGATCTAATATTTTACTTTAAAATCGATGTAAAGTTGAGCGAGCTTCACATATTATGAACAGTTTTAAACATTTGGCCGTTACACAATCTCCCGGGTTTCAGTTTTTTTTATCTTTTATTTTTAAAATAAGATACGACAATGTAACATTGTTTATCGTATTATTTAACTAAACTTGTGTGTGTGTGCTAGGGCGTTATGTTTATATTTACAAAACAGTAATTAAACAAATTTCAAGTGCATAGAGGCAGGATATTAAGTTAACGATTGTGTCAACAAGTTCATTATACACCTGTGATTAAACAAAGTTTCAAAGGAAATCGAACAATGGGTACGTTTAATTACCACCAAGATATTAAGTCTATAGTTTTAAACTGGGGACACAAAAATAATTTGTTTATGAATCATACATAACCTTCAACAAAAAATCCTTTTCAAAGTTGGTGCTTAAGCCTATTCCATGTTTCTGCGTTCAAGGTTAAAGTTGCATTAGCTTCCAAATTTCGTACATTGTACAAGAATTCAGACCAAGAAAAAACTCGATAATTTGAAGTCCATCCGAAACATGCCTCTTTACAACGTCCTCAAATCTCAAAAGGCCTTGGTGGCTCAGTCGGTTAGGCCTTCCATCGATGCGACGCGGGTTAGAATCCCACTCAGACCAAACTAATAATGAAACATTTCCGAGTGGATTTTTCTTCACTCCATCGTCGTAAATGGAAGAGTTGCCAAGTACTCGCGAGGTTTCCTACGAGCAAAGAGTCTGATTTCCTCCACCGCTAAACCTGTCAACGCCGCCAGTGAAATAATCTTGAGTGCGGCGTAAACATCAATCCATCAATTCTCAGATTCGATTGCGATCTTCCTCATGTCTTATTAATCGCGGCAGATTTCGAACTGTGATACATGTATCTGCTAACTATTGACGATGCCATGATGACCCAAAATCTGCATGTAACGGAAATGTGAGAGACAGTAATGGGCTTCTATTTTAGCCTTAGCGACTATTGTTTGTATCTCGATCTTTTAATTACTAAATGTAAAAAACTGAAAGCTCTTTCAAACTATGACGAATATTTTAACTCAATGGCTGTTAAAATATGTTAAAGATAATGGGGAAAGTCGCAAAACATTTTGAAAATTGAATTACATAAATATATTGTATACCTGTATTTGTATGACTGTCATAATTAATAATGAGCTACCAAACATGGTTGGGTGAGAAGAACGAGGGACGCTGATCCTTTTTAACAATTTAATCCTCTCAAGTCCTAAAATTGTCTGAGTTTTAATCCAGTTCTTGTAAATTTGACCTCTTTTGGATAAAAAGCTTCCAAAACCAGAGTTCAATATTCAAGAAACTTTCAGTTCTAATCTATCTTCAGATCATTTGAAAATATACTTCTTCGTTTTTTCCACCAAACAAAGAAACAATAGTTTTCACTGGTATTGAAGATTTTATTATTGTAGGTTTCAAACTGATGTTCAAAATTTGAAAAAAGCGATGAGGTGGCCTTGTTTCACCAAATGAGTTCGTCTCATCCTACATCACGACTAGACAACGAGCGAGGATGAGCACCCTACGCTTAAAGAACAAAATCTTTAAGTCAAGGTTTACCAGACCCGTATTTGCTGGGGCAATACCGTGCTGATCATCAGTAAACAAAAGCCATGAGCTCACAGGGATCTGCACAGGGCAAGAGCTAACGATGTAGAGTTAAAATTGACATATTAAGAGAAGATGAAGAGACAAGTGATAAAAAGTGAATCACCTTAAACACGTTTCCGACATTTCCCGTTTGTTTGTTTTGGTGGAATCACTTCATGACGGAGTTTTACGTAACAGATACACACACATAAGGTTGCAGCAATCATTGGTTCGTTAACGTGACTAGTTTGTTGCAAAGATTAAAAGAAGTGAGCAACTAGACTGAATAATAAATCGCCATTTGACATCTCCGGTACTGGAAAACCGCAGAGCTACCGGATTGATCGGTGTTACACAAGTTAAAATTACTTCACATATCTTACAGGTGTAAACTTTCAACATTCTGCTGTTATCAGCTAATCCTTAGTTGTTGACCAAAAGTCCTACAAAATGATAGATAGATTGATTGATTGATGTGTGTTTTACGCGGCTCGATTGTTTTCACGTGTATGTCGCCTTGATTAGTGAGAATCCTAACCTTCGCCGGGTACCTGGCAACCTTTTCGCATATGGCGTTTGAATGCAAAGCTACTAAGATGTTTTCAATCGGTTCTGTATGCGAGATTATTGCTCTACCGACTAGCCACGGAGACTCAACAAAAAAGAAGAAAAAATAGCGTTGCAAGGGGGCCGGTATTTCTATTTCCCCCTAAAATGCTTTTAAAAACAAGTAGAACTTTGATATATAAAAAGAAATTTTAATGTAAGGCTGAAGAGGGATATTTACGGCATTAGCAGCCAAAATGTAAAATAAAATGTTGACATTTTCGGCTATTTCTTTCAGGACAATTTAAAAGCTTTCTAGTCTCGTGAATGTGCGTTAAAGTAGTGTTTTAATGGTTGGTTGTTTTGGCTTATTGGCGAGTCCATTCGTATGAAAGTAGTGTTTTGAATAAACTTAAAGTGACATGAGCTGCCAAAATGTTGATATTTTAACGTTAAAACAGAATGTTGAAATTATTGGCTATTTTTCTCAAGACGTATAATTCAGAAGCTTTTTAGTGCTTCTAGTCTCGAAAATGTACGATAAAGTATTGTTTTGAACTAACTTTGGCTTAGAATGAATGAATGAATGGCCGTCCCGGTTATTTAAATTTTGTTTACTTTTCTAACATGTTTTCGATTCGTGCAGGCCACATATTGTATGGATTTTCCTCATTCCAACGCCGATCATTTAGTTTTTCGATGGCCTTCAAAGCCTCTTACTGTCGTGACGATCAGAAATTATGAAAAAAGTGTGAAATTTGGCAGCTCATGCCACTTTAAGCTTAGAATAAATGGATGTTCGTACGCTTATTTAAATTTTGCTCACTGTTTCGGTTCCAATAGGTCAAAGCCTCTTACACTCGTCACCATCAAAATCTCTGAAAAAGTCTCAATTTTGGCATCGCATGTCGCTTTAACGTATAGCTGCAGGCAGCTTTAGACTAGTGTGGGTGACAAACCAGTTTGACTGAATTTTATGGACGCCGCACTCAAGATTATTTCACTTATATGGCGGTGTTGCCATGTTTAATGGAGGAGGAAACTTTTCCACATACGGCGACCAAGCAGAAAATCAACTCAGAAATTTTTCATTTTATCTTAGTGTGATTCGAACCCTCACCGCATCGATGGAATTTTATGGAACTCTACAGTAAATATTTTTTACAATAAACCTTCAACAGGATACTTACCGTCAGAAAAGACTGTTAAAAGAATTACCAAAAATGGGATGATCAACTTCATCATAATAGGCATAGCTGAAATAAAACATTAATAAAGATTTACTCTGAAATGGGTCTAATGTATTTCAGAAATAATAGTGTCGGGTGTAGTATGGTTCTTATTGCATTCACAGTTATATAATACTTCGATGGGGACAATCATCATATCTAAAAGTTCGATAGGAAGTTTCAGGAGTCAACAATAGGCTATTTCTGGCCTATAGTCTAGCCTGTTTTCGTCGGCACGTCTAATTAGATGACTAAAAATCCTTCACGACCTTGGTTTGAAAGAAACTAATTTAATTTTTGGTCGGCAAAACTATGCCAGTTTGGGCAATGCACAATTTATAGGCTTACGAGTAGTTTTATAATAATAATAATAATAATAATAATAACAATAATAATAACTGACTATATTTAACCTCGATGACCACAAGAAGAAATATACTTCTAAAGAAAATAATTTTAACACTTACGAAAGTTTATATAAAGTATAAACAAAATCGTCTGAAGTTTTATATTTAAAATTGACTATATTTAACCTCAATGACCACAAAATGAAATAAACATCCTTGATTTTCACTTCTGAAGGAAATATTTTTAACACTTTCGAAAGTTTATATAAAAATATGCACAAACTCGTTTGAAGCCTATAGTGCTACCAATGGCTCAGTTTAAAATATGCAATCTTACCTTTTCACTTTTGGACGTAATAGGACAATTCTGCAGTTAACGTGGAAATAGATCTGAATATGACAGGAGTTTAACCATAATGAAGCTGTAGGAACAGTGGCACAGTGTTTGATGTCGTTTGCTGGCAAGGGCATATATTTGTTTTAAGCCGTGTGCTTGTAATCCTTTACTGGGGTTATCCAGTTTGTAAAAGAAACTTGTACAAGCTTTGAGCTAACACAGTGCATTGTGGAATGCCAATAAGGAACCCGCAACATGCTAATACAAATGTTGGCTTGTAGTTTGCGGTATATTATTATTCTGTTTTAATAAATTGAAACAAGACTTAGATTAATAAGGTTATGTTTATCTGTAGTAATTTCTGTGGGGGCAACAGCGACAATTGATTGTGATATTTTGTTTTTAGAAAAGGGAAATCACAATACGCCATAGAAGTGGAAATCAAAGGGGCGGTACTTGACTGACAATAACAGCTTCCAGCACACCTTCAGTAAGCTGAGTAGGTTTGTATCGCTGCCTGAGTAATCCTGTGTCAAGGAAAAAAAGAATCTCTATAATGCCAATGGCATTGAAAATAACCTGCCTGGGTTTGGCGGGCTTGTGACCTGAATTATTGCTATATACACTATAGTTTTAGAAATTTAAAGCTTTGTCTAATTTGACCAATAGTTGGTATCATTTTGGATCAAGTTAAAGTGGCATGAGCTGCCAAAATGCACACTTTTTCATAATTTCTGATCGTCTCGACAGTGAGAGGCTTTGAAGGCCATCGAAAAAAATTAAATGATTAGCGTTGGAATGAGGAAAAAACATACACTAGGTGGCCTATACAAACCGAAAACGTGTTTGAAAAGTAAACAAAATTTAAATAACCGGGATCACCATTCATTCATTCTAAGCCAAAGTTAGTTCAAAACAATACTTTATCGTACATTTTCGAGACAAGAAGCACTAAAAAGCTTCTGAATTATACGTCTTGAGAAAAATAGCCAATAATTTCAACATTCTGTTTTAACATCAAAATATCAACATTTTGGCAGCTCGTGCCACTTTAAGCTTATGGAGAAGAATTTTATGGTTAAAAAAAAGAAAAGAAAACACACAGAGTGATCGAAGCTGACCATACATATCGGGTAATGCACTTAAGTTCCATACCAATTATAAAGGGATATTTGTACCAATAAAGAGTTAAACGGCATCTGAAAGTATAGCTATAAATCGGAATAGTGACGCCATTCTCGCGTCTACAAAATACGCGCCTGACGTAAAAGGGCTGACAGTCCGGTGCTTTACTATGACGATCTGTATATCTGGTTTTTATAGGCTCATAATATTCAGTATTTCATTACTTGGCGAATAAAACCAAATCCAGTCGTATACTATGTAGTGTAAAATGGGCCATGGACAGTAGAATTAATTTTAAAAACACCTCAACTATGGAATATGGCCAATTTGGATTTAGCGCTAATGTATTTCAAATGGAGAATAGCAATCAGTGCAGCCCTTTCCATATAAGTGGATTCAAAGCCAGCTTGGGCTGAAGTTATGGAGGGGGATATCCGCCAAAAGTCTATGTGGGTAACTGTGTCAGTTTCAATGTACGCAGTGCTTACTTTTACTGTGTCGCTTGCGATACTTTTGCTTGAATGCGTGAAACGTTGTCCAATGCAGCGCCTACATTCCTTGCTTCTACTCTGGGCTACAGCCAGTGTGTCAAGTGGCCAGTGTAAAGCGAGCATGGTTTGTACTCCGGCTATGTCAAGAACTGCGCACGAGAGCGGCAGCATTCCAGACAGCGAAGCTAGACAAATGGGAGCTTATACAGCCATATGTGGCTAAGTCCCATTATGACGACAGGGGGAGCTGCTGACAAATGTTTCGGAAATTATAGACGGTCCCTAAGTCGAGCTCGGAACTTGGTTATTGTTGAATTTAACTTATTTTATTGAAATTATATTCAATGACATTAGGCACAAGTTCTTGAAACTTACGACTCCTTCTCCCTACATATGTGCAAAATGATGAAGTAAAAATGCAAGATAGCAAAAAAACATTTATTCTATAATTAAGTGAACCGATATATTTAACATTTTACGTCATCAGGGCCATATAGGAACATACAGTGAAACAGTTAAACATTATAACAGTTTCTGGTTAAGCACAATTTTATTTTTCATCTGATATTAACTATAATAATGACGATACTGAGAAAAGGGAGCAAAAAAAATAAAAGAAAAAACTTTTACTCATAAAAAAACAAACAAAAGAAATATATATGGACTAGAAATATGAACGAGAGTAGCTATAGAGTTAGTTAAAGAAGTATTTTCATTCTGTGTACATATATGTATATACATTTATGTACACGTTTGAGACAAGAAGATTTTCTGTGTGCCCGTGTGTCTTAGTGATCATAAATATATACATACATCAAATTGGAAATTCGTAAATTGTTGTTGTTGCACATGTATATATATGCCCAGATAACGAGCTAAGTTATTGAATATTCACACTACCAATATAGGCTATAATGATTAGGCCAGGCCGAATTATTTTAAATGTTAAAGTGGCATGAGCTGCATGATTTCTGATCGTCACGACAGTAAGAGGCTTTGAAGGCCATCGAAAAACTAATAGATTGGCTTTGGAATGAGGAAAATCCATACAGTATGTGGCCTATACGAACCGAAAACGTGTTCGAAAAGTAAACAAAATTTAAATAACCGGGACGACCATTCATTCATTCTCAGCCAAAGTTAGTTCAAAACAATACTTTATCGTACATTTTCGAGACTAAAAGCACTAAAACGCTTCTGAATTATACGTCTCTTGAGAAAAATAGCCAATAATTTCAACATTCTGTTTTAACGTCAAAATATCAACATTTTGGCAGCTTATGCCACTTTAATTATTATAATCTTCAAATCAAGGCCTTGGCCTATTTTAACTTAACTTAGGTAGGCCTATTATTAAATAGTATTATTTTATTAATATTATTCGTAGGCACCCCATATTCACGCTGGAAATACTGTCATAGCCAGGCGTCCAGTAAACGTACGCATTGCGCACGTTGACACTGACACAGTTACACTCATACAGTCCTGCTTGCTAGCCACATAGCAGGGTCTCGGTGGTGACATTACAGAAGAAGCAGAATGAACAAACACTGCACACATTGAAACCGACACAGCTACACACATAGACTTTTGGCGGATATCCCCCTCCATATGAAGTGAGACACGTGACTGAAACTTACACTTTTATTGGCCCGCTCCGTCAGCAGGTGGTCTGCAGAAATCAACATGGCTGATCTACTGCTATTATCGTTTGTACTGTTTAAGTTGAATTACAAAATCTCTCAAAAATCAGCAAAAAATCGTACTAAAAAACCGCACACTTGTATCAAAAGCTATTAGCCTGCTCTTTTTAATGAATGTGCACGTTTGGCTGGATTTTCTTTCTTTTCAACTGTATCAAAAGCTTTTGATAAATCTAAGACGGTTGCTATACTGTAATTGTCCGTTTCTTTGTTTTCGATAAGGGCTGTTTGCAAAAGAAGAGCGGCAGAGCTAGTACAATAATTTGGTCGAAAACCAAACTGGTTTGGGGAAAGGATATTTGATTGGTTACAAAAATCAATTATTCGAGTAGAGAGTACCTTTTCAAAAACTTTGCTAAAACAGCAACACAGAGATAGGTCGATAGTTTTCTACTCGGGATTTTTCACCAGATCCTAACTATATGAATGTTTTTCTAGTATAGAGGGCAAAGCCTATATTTTCCTTGTATCAACAAATTACCTTGGCCTTTGGCCATTAAATTAATGCCATTATCGCCTTATTAATCCAAAAGTCCTTAAAGTGGCATGAGCGGTAAAAAAGTTGATGTTTTTCAGACAGAATGTAGAAATTATTTGTTATTTTTCTCGAGATGTGCAATTTCGTAGCTTTTTAGTACTACTAGCCTCCAGAATGTAAGTTAAATCAGTGATAAAAAACTAACGTTCATTCCGGCTATTTCAATTTTGTTTACTTTTCTGACACTATTTCGGCTCTTACAGTAGATAGACTCTATGGATTTTCCACATTCCAACGCCAATCATTTAGTTTGTGATGACTTTCAAAGCCTCTTACTGTCGCGGCAATGAGAATTTATGAAAAAGGGTCCGCCGTGTATGAAGGGTTCGTACAATAGTGACCTGTATAAAGGGTTTGGCAATGAAAGAAGTCATCGTGAAGTGCATAAAGGGTTCGCACTTTGAAAAATACCTAGGAATAAAAATAAAATCTCCACGATGAACACGAAAACCATTAGATCAGGTTAATTTCAATTACACTAAGGCACAGTGCTTATGAGGAAAATAAAAGATCCAAAAAATCCGACATTTTGCTGTCGTAAACATATTGGGAAGGTGTTGGGATCTTCACTGGTAATGTTTTACGCAGCACTCAAGATTATTTCATTTATATGGTGGCGTTGCCAGGTTTAGTGGGAGAGAAGACCGGGGTCATTGCCCAGAATAAACCGCCGACCTCCGGCAAGTACCTGGAAACTTTTCCACATACGTCGACAGAGTGTAAAATCCACTCAGAAATTTTTCAATTGGTCTGAGTGTGATTCGAACCCGCGCCATATCGATGGAAGGACTGTGTGGGACTGAGGGACGATCACTCTAACCCACTGGACAACCCAGGTCCCAGAAGGAGTAAGAAGGGAAAGCATTCAAATCACTTAAACTTCCTAAGTCTGTACTTAAAACCTAATCTTTATTGATGTGCAGCTACTAACTCTATATCGGCTACTCGGGTCGATTGATCGGGAATAGTAATTGAGGTGTAATCTTCAAGGTTGTTATCAATGTTGAGGTTGTCTGCGACTGCCTTCGTCTTAGCCGCACTCACGTGGCTCTTTCCTGTGCTACTTACTTGCCGGTCAGGACGAGCAACACATTAAACCACCATTAAAAGGGTGGGATAACTATTCTCTGTCGACAGACTTTTCAAAATCATGTGATGCGAGAGTTACGCTGTCATCAAATTTTCCAGCTATTGAGAAAATTCTCGGACATACTGCGGACCATGTGACAGGTTGTCATTGTACGAGGAGAGTTTGAAATTTCAAAGTTTACTTCTTATGAAGAGGGATTTTGGTAGATTTACAATGACATTCGAACAAATTACTGGGTAAAATGAAAAGAGGAATGCTTTAAATGTGTGTTGAAGGTAAAATCCAAAAGCAGGTAGGATAAATAGATATTTGAAACTTGGTTTGAATCTGAAAGCCCAAGCCCTTCCAAATAATCCATTTAATAGCCGTAACTACCTTCGTCTGGTCTTAAGTGGCATGAGCTGCCAAATTGTTGATATTTTGACGTTGACACAGAATGTTGAAATTATCGGCTATTTTTCTCAAGACGTATAACTTGAAGCTTTTCTAGTCTCGAGGATGTACGATAAAGTATTGTTTTAAACTAACTTTGGCTTAGAATTCAAATTTGTTTACTTTTCTAATACTATTCCTGTTCATATAGGCCACATACTGCATGGATTTTGCTCATTCCAACGCCAACCATTTATTTTTTTGATGGCCTTCAAAGCCTCTTAGTGTCGTGACGATCAGAAATTATGAAAAAAGTGTGAATTTTGGCAGCTCATGCCACTTTATTTACACCGGTCGCACAAACTTTACTTCGTCTGTTAGCTATAAAAGCGATGTTCTCTTCTCACTTTGGGAAAGCCTTGTCATTTGTCTGGCGCTATGGTGGTGTGATTGACTGGTGACTCCAAATTTATGGTTAGAATGACAGTGATTGTGGGCTTTCAGGGGTTGTTGTTGTTTTTGTGTAAAAAATATATGTATTGACCAAACGATTGGTTGTTAGTTGAATAGTCGGCCGTCCACGACATTACAGTTTATCAGGTAGATGAATATTTACACCATCAGGTTACCCAATAAAAGGCGAGGAAGTTTTTTTTTTTTTTTAAACATTTATTTTGGCACATAGATCACGATTTTACAAACGCCTTACAGACCCACGTGATCAAGGGATACGGGCGACAAAGACAGTAGTAATATAAAGACAAACAATGACATGTAATGATAGAAAATACAATATAATCGCGAGGAAGTTTGACACTCGAGGAGGCCAAAGTAAATTCAGGGGACGAATAATACTTACTGCACAATCATTCTTGTCCATATGACACACTGGTCAGCTGGTAGGTAGCTAAGTTTTTCATGAACCCGATGCCGTTTTAACACCATTTGAGTAGGTTGCATTTTACTGTCTAAATCGAACAACACACTTCCCCGATTTTTTTGATTGTGATAAACACTAACTCCACAAGACGGCCGTCAGTAAAAAAAATAGTCATTTTGGAGTCGGAAACCCTTGGCAATAAAGGAACTGAGTATACGGACCTACTCCATTTTTTATGTTCCGATAGCAATGTTCATGAGCGACAAAGGTTATGTGTTTCGGTTTATGTGTTTGCAATCAACTGTTTATTCCAGCTTGATATAAACCAGAAACACTTGATGACTTCTTTCACCATCAGAAATACCAGTCTCCAATTTAGCGTCATGAATCGAATTTACTTGTAAATATCTAAGAGCTGCAAAGTGAATACTTATTTCGCAGATTGACATTTGATGCCATCGCGGAAAAGCTTCTATTTAATCTTGATCTCGAATGAACCAGATGCATCTCGTTTCCAATCTTTCCCAGAAAGAGAGACTTGACACCGATCAAAACATCGATCGCCAGTCATGATTAGGTTTGTTGAACTTGTCTGCCGTCATCGAATGCCCAGCGTTAAATTCTCAACAAGAGCGTAGGTTTTAATCGTGGGTTCCGACGATGGTCTGCCGTTGGCCTTTTTAAATCTGTATCTTAGCCATAATTAATATTAGTATTAGAACAGCATTATAAAAGGGAGACATTGTCCAGCAATTTAGGGTGGGAGCCTTGGTACCCAAAATAGCTATAAAGAAGTTGAGGTACACGTTTCAAACGTATTTTGTTTATCGGAAAGTCTTATAAAATTAATTCCAGCTGAAGGTCGCTAGGTTGCTTTCGATATGGAGCCATTTTATGTAAATAAAAAACTGAAAATAGAGATATTTTGACACCTGTTTAAACATGTTGATTTGACTATCAGTCTCAACGCAGAAATCGTCTGACATCTACTCGTTAATGGCGAGAAAATGATGAAATAAAGACCCGAATTAGAAATCGAAAGGTCATTGAAAGTATAATCTTAGCCAATAAGTGGACAGCTGCAACAATGTTGTTGTTTATTTGTATTGAAATATTATCGCAAGCGACTCGAGAGCATAATGAACAAAAATGTTTCTGATTAGAACAACTGGAATAGACATACATATGTTATACGCAGATATTTCGGTAATCAAGGGTGCATGTTCAGAGTTGTTAAGTTAGAGAAACACTCCTTCTTTGAGATAACATCAATACCAATGAATAATGCCATGAAAGTGGTCCAGTCTCTGTATTCGCGATATGATATGACCCTTGTTGCGATTTCGGGAAAGTGGGTCAATTTAATGATCCGTCAAATCGATTATTGCTGCTTCCATCAAAATCTGACCATCTTAAAGTATGACTGAAAGACGACCATTGGAAACTTAATTCTACAAACAGACCCTTGTCAACGTAAACATGCTACATTATTGTATTCTTTGGCCACCGAAATAAGGACCTGGAAATTCCCACAGAGCTTCTAATCCATGGGAGTAAGTCTAAAACTTAAAAAGATTACCCCCCCCCCACCCCACAAATAAAAACGTGGTTTACGGTGTGGAAATGAACTGAGACTGAGAGTTTGCAAAATACAATGTACAAGTGTTTCACAAACCAAAATACTTATGAGCCTATAGCTTTTAAGCTAAAATGGGCCCCTGAAAGCTTTGTAAATCTATCCTCTGAATTGAGAAACCCAGGTGTTACATCCATATTCAATCATTTCATAATGGCAAGAAAAGCCTATGCTAGTCTTTCGAAAGTTAAAACTTAGACCTGTTTATAAAAAAAAAGAAAAAGAAACTGGTTTAACCAAGAATGTAAACAAATCTTTCAATGGCATTTAGAAGTTGAAAGGTTAACAATAAGGTGAAGAATTACTTATGGATAACAACTTCTTGGTTAATTGGGTGACGACATTTCGATGTAGTGTCTTACATCGTTATCAAAGTCATTTTGACAACGATGTAAGAACTACATCGAAACGTCGTCACCCAATTAACCAAGAAGTTGTTATCCATAAGTAATTCTTCACCTTATTGTCAAGAATGTAAAGTATACAAGAAAACAATGGACGCAAATATTAAACAAAAGAAGCAAACCTCTCAATACCATCACTATGCTCAAATATATTTCTATGAAAAGAAGCAATATAAGAAGTTAATTAAAGGATAAATGGCAAGTTTAAGTCAATGCCTGCTATTTGGTAATCATTTTGTTTAAAACTTGCACCGTATAGACCTACAAACTCCGCAAAAATACAAAATTCAAGGCATTCTTTTTCTCTCTACAGCCTAGATACGGAATTCTAATACACCTCCAACTCGTTTAACATTACAGAGATGGGGAAGCCAGGGACCCATTATCTGATACAATAAACGGTTCCTGCTGGTTTCAACCACTTTGCGCAAATATGCAGGGGGTGACAGGTCTTTGTTTGTTGACGTCTACTTCTATTAAAACAAATGCTTCACTCAAAATAAACAACAGTTAACATGGAAGTTAATGGTAAATTGAGCATATGATCATGGTATCATGACCGTAACCGGTCATTGGAACTCGGCCAGTGTACGCAGCTATGCGCAGAGGCCTTCGGCGGATCAACGACGTTCCCTCAGCATGACCCTGCATTCAGCAGTGACGTCACAGACAGCTTCTTCCTCTCAAACGCTCTCGATGCTCCAGTCCCTCGGCCGATGATCACAGACACACCGATGTCAACAAATGTCTGTCAAACCAACAACTCTATCAGTCAACTTAATCTCCAGAAATTCCCACGAGGCTTTCTTCAAAATGCAAACATATCTGGCGGTACATTTAATTTTAATTTCCACTGTTAAAGTTCACCTTACTCCGTTGACTTCTCAAGACAAAATGTCATTAAAAAAGTTTGTCGTTGAGTGGCAGAATGTCGTTCACGTGGATTGGTTTATACGTTTTACCTTGTGCATTCTGAATGGCTGAAGCCTTTACCCCCCCCCCCCCCCACCCCCCTTCACGATTTCATCACATAGGCTATTTCAGCGCGTGCCGAACAAAATGACCACAAAACTGAGGGTTGGAACAAGTTGTTACGTATATACAGCTTTATACTTTTCTCCTTAAAATTGAGTGAATTTTCCTTTTTTCGGTATTAGAATAGAAATAAAGGACGTCCTGGTGACCTGTGTGATGCTCAAATAGTGGTAAATTCCGCAACTGACCCTTTATTCAACAACACACAGGTAACCAGGACGTCCTTTATTTCTTAAATTAATTACCTTTAGCGCCGTGACGTCACAGTTGACATCTAATATACACCAGTCTGATAACTTCGGGGATTTACGTGCGTGAAATACCCTGTGATAGACTGCAGGTCATTTTGAATATGGCGACCAAATTGGTAGCCGTGAAGCGTACAATTCCCAAATCCTCTTCAGGACCCCACAAAAGTGCCCCCGTGACAATATAAGGGACCGAATCACTCGGTTTGTCAACTTTCAGCCTCAATCAGTTATATAATTGAAGCATTGGAGGATCACTTATATGTACCGAAACTGCGTTTGTCTACATCATGTAGTTTACCGGGCTGAATAAAATATATAAACAAATATCTTTCTAAATCATATTACCATTTAATAAGTTTATAATTATTTGTATTTCCTTTTTTCGTCTGTAGTAAAACATTTTGATATTTACTTTCGACGCCATTTTTATTCAGCCCAAAAATACGGTGATTTACCGTATAAAAAGTGCAGACTGTCCGAGGCGTGTCAAAGCCGAGGCGGTAGCGAGCGAAGATAGACGAAGTGTGTTTCGAGTGGATATATACATTACTATTGTTGTTACGTCATACACAAACGATGTTAAGCCTACTTAAGGGCTACTTCATGGTTGGTTGAAATGACGCCGAAAGCGTTCAAATGTCAACTATGACGTCAAATACGAAGATATTTCCGAATGGTGACGGAAGATATGCATATTTTCAATCACTGTTTCTTTGACACCTTACTGGAAGTTCGTTTTTTTCAATATTAAGTTTTTGGATACATATTTCCTCAATTTACAATAACGAATCACTGCTAGGTGTTCAGAAAGAAACTGGCATTTATCCTTTAAACACAAATCCAAATCATATTTTGCTATTGTCCTTTACTTGACTCTCTTCAGGTAGAAAATCCCTCTACTTATTGGAATGTTACGAAAACGCTAAGAAATACACAAGAGTGATGTCCCTTGATCCCAACGAATGCTTTGAGCATTTTAATCAGTTAACCTCCATTGATCCAACTGGTACTAATCCATTTAATGATAATGGTTCAAATGACATATCCGCTCAAACCGAACAGCCTCCCACCAATGGGTCGCGGGTTCGAATCCCACGCAGTCCAAAAAATTGGAAAATTTTCAGACTGGGTTTTCACTCAAACATCTTATGTGGGATGGTTGCCAGTTGCCACCGAAAGGTCATGGGCTTCCTCCGGGCATAGAGTCCGGTTTCCTCCCACAATAAAACTGGCAACGCCGCCATATAAGTGGAAGCGCGGCGTAAAACACTAAACAATCAACAATCAATCAATCAAATGACATATCCTTGGACTATCTCACATCACTCCGTGTGAATATTTTGTTTTGTTTTACGAAGTATATGTGATTGACTTCAATGTTTCTTTGGTTCATCGAGTTATGAACAAACTGGTCCCTGTGCACACTTTTCATAAACCGCTTTGCGAATTTATTTATTGAAACATTTTCGAGCCTACTCTGAAATGTTTAAGATCTTCCCTTTGACGCTAAGCAATCTAATCGAGGGGTTCTTGGGCGACGCAATAAGCAGGGAATAGGTTATTGCGGAGCTTGTTTGCAAATTCTCCCTATTTGTTCCAATGGTTTTCGGAGAAAGTTTCTGAATCGATATCCGCTATTTTTGGCGGAAATCTGACTTCTGTGCCAAGCATTGTCAGGTTTGGGGTCATTTCAGTACCTTCGTTTGGAGTTCATCTATAAGCACCTGTCTGTGTCTGTCTTTGTTGGAGATTTCTTTATTGGTTCAGGTATTTTTAGAAAGTCGCTTATTTCTGTCTTCATCCGGTGAAGTTGATCTTCAAAGTCCGTCTGAGTGTCTGTCAATTGTTCTTCAGGTTTGAACACGTAATCAGTGTTCCCAGTCTTCTCGGTCGTTTCTCTAGTTGCGTACTTTTCAATCAAGTCTACAAAGTCTCTTATATTTCGTCTTTAGATGTGGCATTTTAGTCGCAGTTGCGTTGCCTGTGTTCTGTTATTGTCTCCATTTAAAGTAAGCTTTTCCTTGGAGTTGTGTTAACTAAAGATGTTGGGAACACACTTGACCCCTAGCCTTCCTACGCTGCTAACCTATTAGGCCTTGTACCCTCTTCAATATGTTCGGATGCTCGATCAAAATTTCCATAACATTCACAGGGCTGCTGACTGATGGGGGAAACTTGATTTTCCAGACTCGGAGAATTGTAGACAACACTCTTTCTACGTAGTGTCAGCCTCAGAGTCCAATATGTGTCGAAGAATTCCAGCGTCAGTTATGTTAGTTCCCCTTGTTTGGTCTGGATGTTTTATCTGGAAATGTTTCCTCGTGGCTCTGTCCTCGTTTGTGACTTTATCGTATATTTTGTAAACACATGGAGTTTCCTCTTTCCTCAAATGAGTCATGACACAATGTCGTTATACTTTCGATCATACCCTGCGTAAGCAAAGCAATTACATAGGTACACCTCTCCTCTTTTATTGAAACATTCACTGTCATGGTCAAGATCTACAAAAGCATACAAAATGTTAGCAGAATGTGGAGTTGATTTTTCTGATTTAAAAGCAGTTAAATTACATGTGATTAGCAGCTTTCTTTAAAGCTTCCTTAAACTAAGTAAGCTACTTTCACCCTCGTATTCTTATTTGGCATTTCAGAGGATAAAAACACGTTATGTTACTAATGTTTTCCAAAAAAGTGTCGTCTTGCCAATGACTCGTAAACAAAATGGCGAACTGAGGTACATAGTTTACCCAGAATGCTTTGCGTAAATCTATGCGACGTCATCAGGCTCGGCGGTAACTGGCGGAGAAGTGCATCCAAAGAGCATTGTTAGTTATGTGACGAAACGGGTGAAGGAATAAGAAATCCACGACCAACACCCGAGCCAGTAAAACAATGTTCTGCGAAATACAGAACTTATTCCAGACAATATTCCAACATTCTTAGCTCTACATCTTGGCGATAAAGTAAATTTAATGCTATTGTTGCTGTCCTCAATCTAATTTCGATGCGCTTTTCGGCAGTTGTTCCATCTAGGAATCTGTACACAATAGGGATTAGTAGATTTGTTATGACCACCTCTCCACCCCCCCCCCCCCCCCCACCCCTCCATTCCCCTTTGAAGTTCATTTCTTCCAGCATTTCTGTGTTGTGTCTGCCGAAGGTTGGTTGGAGTTTTTTGGGGGAACGTGTCTGTAAATCAGCTTATGGAAGAATTAATGACATTATTTACACTGTGGTATCATAGAATTAGGTGTTTTACAATAAAACAAGTGTCTTATCCGAATTGCACCTCTGAGGCTCCGAAATGTGAAACATAGCGTGAAAACATTACTATAAACCTCTCGTCATGTTAGTCGAAATTGTCCGCAGAAGATTGGCAATTTTAACTCAGCTTGAACACACTATAGACATTAATTAAATAACACTTGTAATAACATCTTTAGGAAAGAGGTGTCAAATAAACATTTGTCTAATAGAATTCTACAGTTGTAAGGAAATTGAAAATGAGAAAGGATTATTACATGTGCCTGGTGTGCAGATGAATTCGCTGTACTCCTTGAATACTGAAATGATTTCGTAAAGGCATAAAGGGAAAACAAATGGTCCAGAAGAGACTTTAATATCCTCCACGCTTTGGGAAATCAATTAAAGGGTTTAAACCTTTTAACCAAAGGAAGTTATTTTGCAATAAACCCCCAACCAAAATTTACAATTAACCGCGTTTTTATATTTGAAGTTCTAGTTTTCCTATTTTTTTTATACTTTAAGCAGTAGACTAGAGAATGGATAGTTAAAAGCACACTTGCCGCCGTAGCCTGTTTAAATTTGCTAAGAAAACCAATTTACATGAGCTTACTACGACTAATACCACTAAACTTAAACATAGGACACATAAAACATGCCTAGTTAACTTTAGGCTGTAAAAATGGGGTGAAAAACAAACGAAGAATCGAAGCCTGATTACAACAACAACGATCAGTGTCGGTCAACTTTCGTGTTGGATTACCCTCCTTTCAGGCCTTTGTATCTGTGGTTCACACTCAAACAATTATCAGCAGGCTTTTCCAGTCGCTGTTAACCGATCGTCAGTCTGTATTTCTCAGATAAATAGGCCTACGTAAAATTACACTGTGCCGTTAGTTCACTCACTCGACTGAAACATAAAATCGCCAATAGGGGGCAGATCGGTTTGTTTACGTTCCGGGTACGTAACAATTCAAATTTTCAAATTCAAATTAAAAATACAAAGTGACGTCCAAACTTTTAAATTTTGGTAAAAATAGAAAGTTCCTAACTTATATTGTCTGGGAAAAATACAGAATACGGTCTTTCTTTTTTAATGTAAACAATATTCCTGATTTTCGCGGCAAGTGTGCCTTTAAGCTGTCAAACCTCGAGTGTCTGTTCGATTTTTGTTCAACGTAGGAAGATTCAAGACCGAGATAACATCAGCGCTAGTCCAACCGACCTCACTGATCTTCTTTGTAGTACTTTATTGCGCGATCCCACGCAGACCTTCCATCGATGCGGCGCGGGTTCGAATCAGAATCAGACCAAATAAGAATTTTAAAAAATCTGAGTGGATTTTCCCTCGGTCGCCGTATGTGGAAGAGTTGTCATGTACGCTGCTAAGGTCGGGGGTTTCCTCCGGGTAATGAGCTCAACTCCCCCCCCCCACTAAACCGGGCAACGCCGCCATATAAATGAAAAAAAAAAACTTGCGTGAGGCGTAAAACATCAATCAATCAAATATTGCTGGATACTGTAGGAACATAGTTCTCAAACAATGACGACTGGCGGATGGAAGTTCTGAATAACAGATATTTCAGAACAAATACGGTATTTCCCAGAGACATATTCTTATTAGTGCTACATGAGGAATTATGTCGATCTGTATTGACAGCTCTAGTCTGGAGTGAGAAAAGATAATACCGTTTCAGAATACTAATAGAATTGCCTCCAATGTGGAAAACTTTTCCAATTAATCTCAGTCTGAATATGAATGGATTCGTAAAGAAGTAATGTTATTTGAATGAATATAGCCTAACAGGGTTGCATCGTCAAATGAAAGCCATTGTTGCATTACACAATCTAGATGATTCTGGAAATTGTGATTTAAGTATTTGGTGAAAGGTACCTATATATTTACAGTTCTGAAAACATGAAATTTTGAAATTTCGCCATACTTTCTAGTTTTTCTTGAATTTTTCATGCAAATGTTCAGCACAAGTTTCTCACATGGCCGGATTTCTTTTTATTCTTCATGTACGTTTATGCTGCAGCCAAAGAAGTGTTTTCTTGGTATTCACAGGTGCCTGGTTCAATAGCCAAGAAATCTGGGCTCTGCCGATTTTTTTTTTCTCTCTCCGTGTTCGTACATTAGCAGCCATATAATACCAGTCGCCGTAAGACCGATAATCCGGACTGCCTGGTTCAAATATTCATTCTCTTTCTACAAACCAAACCAAACGCAATACGGTGCAACACTTTTTGCTTTGGAACATTTGCCAGATTTTAGAAAACTGATCGCACAGCAAAAAATCTGAGTAAAAGTTTTATATTTCTACAAATGATAGAACTGTTCCACAACAGCATTATCCTTGTATTGTAAAATAAAGTTACCTACGCTCGCTATGTGGGATAAACATCAATCATTTAATCAAATGGTTTGTGAAAAAAAAATATACCAATAAGAGGTGAGAAAACGTATAAATCTAAACTGCCTCAGTTCAGGGACATTTTACACTTTCCAAAACATTACTTTTGATATATCAATAATGCCGAAACACATTGAAATTGTAGAAATAATAATGCTCACGCTATCCGCTCCCAAAACTTGGCATAGATTTTAACCGTAAGCTTTTCGTTTTCGATATCCAAGCACCCATTCGCGGGTAGGTGCCGATAATTCAGGTATTTCATTTTTACTGCAAACATTTAGGGCGGAGAGCTCTATGCACAGATGACCAAAAGATGAAAAGTATCCCGGTGCGAGTGGCCTGAAGGGTACGAGCCTCCAGTCCGGTGTAGAGTGAGTGTTTGGCTGCGACGCGACCAGACTGTACCCGACTCGAGTCAGGTTCAGTCGGCTTGAGTTGCATCGCGTCGTAGACCGGAAGTCATCGGGAGATATGACGTTCGGAACTCTCTAGCAGAAAAAGGTAAAACAAAAATGTTTTTTGACGTCACCTGACTGCAATGATGTTCCTAATTTGTCTACAGATTCAGACTTACTACGGCGATCGTCGCAAGAGTGGACACACTGCCTGACCAGACCAATCGTATTCTCGCGAGATCTCCTTTAGACATGGCTAAGATAGATCTCGTACGACTTTACCGGACATAGCGCAGGAATTTTCGCATGCGATCTAGGGTAACATTTTTAAAAGCTATCAGATAAATATAGAAATCCTGACATCACGCTGCACGTGAATATATAAACGAAAAAGTCCCATTTTGACGAAAACTGGCAAAATGGCGACATTCCCTGTCGACCCGATTCACTGTGAACTGGCCACTGTGATAGGTTCCACGGGGCGTTTCCAATAGCTTCTAGGGTTTAAATGTGCGATGTAACTAACAATAGCCCTAGCTAAGTGTAAGAGAATAATAGAGAAGCACGTAGATTCGAGCAAGTGCCAGGTACAGTGCTGTTGTTTTGTTGAAAACTTAAAAGTCACATGATCAATTGACCTCCTAGGTGAACTCTCCAATCCCATTCCAATGGATATTTCTGATAAAAATGTCAGCCATTGGCCTTAGAGGTTAAATCTGGCGTTTAGGACTAGGGTAACTTCTAATTTTAGATTGTCACCAGATCTGACTCAACCCAATTCTTGAACAAAATATGATTCTTGCAGCAAAACCATCAGTGTATACCGGACTTCATATGAACAGAACTTACTGTTGTTATAACACATTCATAATTCATTCACCATATATATGAGCATATGCTTTTAACAATTATCTTTATTTTTTATTTAACGGTTAACATTTGTTAATTTTTAGCCAAGAAGTGAACTAAAAAGACCAAGAGGAGTGATTAACACCTGCATATTGAAAGCCAGACGTACCGTGTTTGACTGATGGTCACACGATACCATGTGAAGACAGGACCCGAGGTGTGAGTTATTAATATGCTATGTTATTTGTGCATCAAGAACTGAGGTAGAGCGTATTCACAAAGGTTGGCCACTGGCCGGGTTAGTATGAATGATGAAGGAAAGAAAACTCTTGCGTATGGATTTACAACTTCTTGGTTTATTGGGAACACGACGTTTCGGTGTAGCTCCTAACACCGTTATCAAGTGATGAGTAACAAATATTCAGGATGATTATTTATACTAAACTATAACAAAGGATAAAGGATATAACAAAGGATAAAGGATATAACAACAAGCTCTTAAAACAATAAAGCACATAAATGGGGAAAAGGGTTTAAACTCTGTGGGGTTCTCTTAAGATTAATAAATCATAAATGTTAGGGATAAACAGTCCTTGGTCTCTGTTCATTATTGGCTTAATCCTCTTTATGTGAATGGCTTCAAGTAGCTTTCTTTTCTTCCAGCAGCTTTGGTTAGTTTCTAATATCCCTAACATTTATGATTTATTAATCTTAAGAGAACCCCACAGAGTTTAAACCCTTTTCACCATTTATCCTTTGTTATAGTTTAGTATAAATAATCATCCTGCATATTTGTTACTCATCACTTGATAACGGTGTTAGGAGCTACACCGAAACGTCGTGTTCCCAATAAACCAAGAAGTTGTAAATCCATACGCAAGAGTTTTCTTTCCTTCATCATTATGCTCAACTTCTAAATGCCACTTAAACAAGTCAGTATGAATGATATACCTCTTTTTAACACAATTAGAAACTTGTCTCCGTGGTTATTTTAGACAAGAAGATTTTCCCTGTGCCCGTGTGTTTTAGTGTCCATAAATATAAATAGACCGTTAAATAACACGTTTCTGGGGAGAGTTATTCCTCAGCTACAGCTCATCTTGGTTGGAACTAAGTACAACATGCAAGTGACGAATGGGAAGAAAATCAGTCTGATTAGAATTCCATCCTGCAGGCATTGTCTGCCTATTTTACGGTTATCTTTTGATCAGCCATTTTGATAGCTGTGATTCATACTTCTACACACGCCGTCCCTGTTTGATGTTCATTTGAGACCTGTTACTTGTCACCATGTAATCGGTCTCAGTTCTGCCAAAAGATGAAAGAACGCTTAAGGGTTGAGAAGACAAACATATTCAGTTCACCAGAGTAACATGCTGTTACTTGTCTCCATGAAATCAATCTCTTTTGTCAAAAAGATGATCTTCTATTGTTACGAGACAAAAAAATAAAAAAGAAGTAAAACCAGATCAGCAGATTTTATTTACAAAAAAAACACAATACAAAAAACAACATAGTAGCGTTTTTACAAGCAAATAATCGAAAATAAAACACATATCAAAATGACTTAAAAGCATACTTGCCTCCAAAACCCAGAATACTGTGGGCGGTTTTCTATAATTTTCCCAGACCAAAAATTGAAAGTTTTGACATCATGTAGTATTTTTAATTTGAAATTGAAAATTAGATTTATTAAGTGTCCGCAATGTAAACAAACCTCGAACCCCCGAACACGCGCACAAGCACCCTAATGTTTTGAGTCGTGCAAGTGATCTAACTGCACAGTATAATTTTACGCACTTTATCTGAGAAACACAGGCTTGGATTCTTTGTTTGTTTTTCATCCCCATTTCTATATTCTAAATCTAACTGAACATGTTTTATGTGTCCTATGTTTGATTTTAGTGGTTTTAGTTGTAGTAAGCTCATGTAAATTGCTTTTCTTAACAAATGTTCAACATGCGGCGGCAAGTGGGGCTTTAACTTTACAAAGTAAGAAGAGACAGTTCCGATAAAGAAATTCGATCGAGAACATAGTCCACTGAAATATACCAGTGTAGATCCGATGATCACGAAATAAAAATTTCCAGAGAATGAAATCCTGGAATCACATTGGTAAATCCAAAGAATAAAATATAATAAACACACTGGTAAACTCTGGTTGTACTTACAGATTAAAATTATTGTCTGTATCACTGACAAGTTAGAAATATGAGTTTCCCGTTGATATTAATCTTGTAGCTTTAATAAGCAAAAAAATCCCCCAAAATATACTTATACGTCCCGGCTATTTGAATTTTTTCAGTTATCTCCACAATGCGGTTCGTACGCGTATTTTTATTTCAACATCAGTCCATTAGTTTTTTTTAAGTTGCCTCAAACGCTGAACTTCTCTTGACAATTGGAATTTTTGAAAAAGACCGAAGTTTGGCAGCTCATGCCACTTAAAGAGTTAGAGAACGGAAGGACTTTATTATCAATTTATTCCAGACATAGTCAACGGGCCAAGACCCAGTTATAGACTGCCACAACGCTATATACATTGGAGAAAAATGAAAGTTAAACACATGGAGTTTCCTCTTTCCTCAAATGAGTCATGACACAATGTCGTTATACTTTCGTTCATACCCTTCGTAAGCAAAGCAATTACACAGGTACACCTCTCCTCTTTTATTGAAGCATTTTCGGGCATTCTCTGTCATGGTCAAGATCTGCAAAAGCATCTGCAAATAGAATGTGGAGTTGATTTAAAAGCAGTTAAATTACATATCATTTTCCGATTTCTTTAAAGCTTCCTTATTCTAAGTAAGCTTAGTTCTCCCCCGTATTCTTATTTGGCATTTCAGAGGATAAAAACACGTTATGTTACTAATGTTTTCCAAAAAATTGTCGTCTTGCCAATGACTCGTAAACAAAACGGCGAACTGAGGTACATAGTTTACCCAGAATGCTTTGCGTAAATCTATGCGACGTCATCAGGCTCGGCGGTAACTGGCGGAGAAGTGCATCCGAAGAGCACTGTTAGTTATGTGACGAAAACGGGTAAAGGAATACGAAATCCACGACCAACGCCCGAGTCAGTAAAACAATGTTCTGCGAAATACAGAACTTATTCCAGACAATATTCCAACATTCTTAGCTCTAAGTACATGTTGGCAAAAAAGTAAAGTTGTCGCTATTATTGCTGTCCTCAATCTAATTTCGAAGCGCTTTTCGGCAGTTGTTCTTATCCATCTAGGAATCTGTACACAATAGGGATTAGTTGATTTGTTATGACCACCTCCCCAACCCCCCCCCTCCATTTTTCAATATTAAGTTTTTGGATACATATTTCCTCAATTTACAATAACGAATCACTGCTAGGTGTTCAGAAAGAAACTGGCATTTATCCTTTAAACACAAATCCAAATCATATTTTGCTATTGTCCTTTACTTGACTCTCTTCAGGTAGAAAATCCCTCTACTTATTGGAATGTTACGAAAACGCTAAGAAATACACAAGAGTGATGTCCCTTGATCCCAACGAATGCTTTGAGCATTTTAATCAGTTAACCTCCATTGATCCAACTGGTACTAATCCATTTAATGATAATGGTTCAAATGACATATCCGCTCAAACCGAACAGCCTCCCACCAATGGGTCGCGGGTTCGAATCCCACGCAGTCCAAAAAATTGGAAAATTTTCAGACTGGGTTTTCACTCAAACATCTTATGTGGGATGGTTGCCAGTTGCCACCGAAAGGTCATGGGCTTCCTCCGGGCATAGAGTCCGGTTTCCTCCCACAATAAAACTGGCAACGCCGCCATATAAGTGGAAGCGCGGCGTAAAACACTAAACAATCAACAATCAATCAATCAAATGACATATCCTTGGACTATCTCACATCACTCCGTGTGAATATTTTTTTTTGTTTTACGAAGTATATGTGATTGACTTCAATGTTTCTTTGGTTCATCGAGTTATGAACAAACTGGTCCCTGTGCACACTTTTCATAAACCGCTTTGCGAATTTATTTATTGAAACATTTTCGAGCCTACTCTGAAATGTTTAAGATCTTCCCTTTGACGCTAAGCAATCTAATCGAGGGGTTCTTGGGCGACGCAATAAGCAGGGAATAGGTTATTGCGGAGCTTGTTTGCAAATTCTCCCTATTTGTTCCAATGGTTTTCGGAGAAAGTTTCTGAATCGATATCCGCTATTTTTGGCGGAAATCTGACTTCTGTGCCAAGCATTGTCAGGTTTGGGGTCATTTCAGTACCTTCGTTTGGAGTTCATCTATAAGCACCTGTCTGTGTCTGTCTTTGTTGGAGATTTCTTTATTGGTTCAGGTATTTTTAGAAAGTCGCTTATTTCTGTCTTCATCCGGTGAAGTTGATCTTCAAAGTCCGTCTGAGTGTCTGTCAATTGTTCTTCAGGTTTGAACACGTAATCAGTGTTCCCAGTCTTCTCTGTCGTTTCTCTAGTTGCGTACTTTTCAATCAAGTCTACAAAGTCTCTTATATTTCGTCTTTAGATGTGGCATTTTAGTCGCAGTTGCGTTGCCTGTGTTCTGTTATTGTCTCCATTTAAAGTAAGCTTTTCCTTGGAGTTGTGTTAACTAAAGATGTTGGGAACACACTTGACCCCTAGCCTTCCTACGCTGCTAACCTATTAGGCCTTGTACCCTCTTCAATATGTTCGGATGCTCGATCAAAATTTCCATAACATTCACAGGGCTGCTGACTGATGGGGGAAACTTGATTTTCCAGACTCGGAGAATTGTAGACAACACTCTTTCTACGTAGTGTCAGCCTCAGAGTCCAATATGTGTCGAAGAATTCCAGCGTCAGTTATGTTAGTTCCCCTTGTTTGGTCTGGATGTTTTATCTGGAAATGTTTCCTCGTGGCTCTGTCCTCGTTTGTGACTTTATCGTATATTTTGAAAACACATGGAGTTTTTTCTTTCCTCAAATGAGTCATGACACAATGTCGTTATACTTTCGATCATACCCTGCGTAAGCAAAGCAATTACATAGGTACACCTCTCCTCTTTTATTGAAACATTCACTGTCATGGTCAAGATCTACAAAAGCATACAAAATGTTAGCAGAATGTGGAGTTGATTTTTCTGATTTAAAAGCAGTTAAATTACATGTGATTAGCAGCTTTCTTTAAAGCTTCCTTAAACTAAGTAAGCTACTTTCACCCTCGTATTCTTATTTGGCATTTCAGAGGATAAAAACACGTTATGTTACTAATGTTTTCCAAAAAAGTGTCGTCTTGCCAATGACTCGTAAACAAAATGGCGAACTGAGGTACATAGTTTACCCAGAATGCTTTGCGTAAATCTATGCGACGTCATCAGGCTCGGCGGTAACTGGCGGAGAAGTGCATCCAAAGAGCATTGTTAGTTATGTGACGAAACGGGTGAAGGAATAAGAAATCCACGACCAACACCCGAGCCAGTAAAACAATGTTCTGCGAAATACAGAACTTATTCCAGACAATATTCCAACATTCTTAGCTCTACATCTTGGCGATAAAGTAAAGTTAATGCTATTGTTGCTGTCCTCAATCTAATTTCGATGCGCTTTTCGGCAGTTGTTCCATCTAGGAATCTGTACACAATAGGGATTAGTAGATTTGTTATGACCACCTCTCCACCCCCCCCCCCCCACCCCTCCATTTCCCTTTGAAGTTCATTTCTTCCAGCATTTCTGTGTTGTGTCTGCCGAAGGTTGGTTGGAGTTTTTTGGGGGAACGTGTCTGTAAATCAGCTTATGGAAGAATTAATGACATTATTTACACTGTGGTATCATAGAATTAGGTGTTTTACAATAAAACAAGTGTCTTATCCGAATTGCACCTCTGAGGCTCCGAAATGTGAAACATAGCGTGAAAACATTACTATAAACCTCTCGTCATGTTAGTCGAAATTGTCCGCAGAAGATTGGCAATTTTAACTCAGCTTGAACACACTATAGACATTAATTAAATAACACTTGTAATAACATCTTTAGGAAAGAGGTGTCAAATAAACATTTGTCTAATAGAATTCTACAGTTGTAAGGAAATTGAAAATGAGAAAGGATTATTACATGTGCCTGGTGTGCAGATGAATTCGCTGTACTCCTTGAATACTGAAATGATTTCGTAAAGGCATAAAGGGAAAACAAATGGTCCAGAAGAGACTTTAATATCCTCCACGCTTTGGGAAATCAATTAAAGGGTTTAAACCTTTTAACCAAAGGAAGTTATTTTGCAATAAACCCCCAACCAAAATTTACAATTAACCGCGTTTTTATATTTGAAGTTCTAGTTTTCCTATTTTTTTTATACTTTAAGCAGTAGACAAGAGAATGGATAGTTAAAAGCACACTTGCCGCCGTAACCTGTTTAAATTTGCTAAGAAAACCAATTTACATGAGCTTACTACGACTAATACCACTAAACTTAAACATAGGACACATAAAACATGCCTAGTTAACTTTAGGCTGTAAAAATGGGGTGAAAAACAAACGAAGAATCGAAGCCTGATTACAACAACAACGATCAGTGTCGGTCAACTTTCGTGTTGGATTACCCTCCTTTCAGGCCTTTGTATCTGTGGTTCACACTCAAACAATTATCAGCAGGCTTTTCCAGTCGCTGTTAACCGATCGTCAGTCTGTATTTCTCAGATAAATAGGCCTACGTAAAATTACACTGTGCCGTTAGTTCACTCACTCGACTGAAACATAAAATCGCCAATAGGGGGCAGATCGGTTTGTTTACGTTCCGGGTACGTAACAATTCAAATTTTCAAATTCAAATTAAAAATACAAAGTGACGTCCAAACTTTTAAATTTTGGTAAAAAGTTCCTAACTTATATTGTCTGGGAAAAATACAGAATACGGTCTTTCTTTTTTAATGTAAACAATATTCCTGATTTTCGCGGCAAGTGTGCCTTTAAGCTGTCAAACCTCGAGTGTCTGTTCGATTTTTGTTCAACGTAGGAAGATTCAAGACCGAGATAACATCAGCGCTAGTCCAACCGACCTCACTGATCTTCTTTGTAGTACTTTATTGCGCGATCCCACGCAGACCTTCCATCGATGCGGCGCGGGTTCGAATCAGAATCAGACCAAATAAGAATTTTAAAAAATCTGAGTGGATTTTCCCTCGGTCGCCGTATGTGGAAGAGTTGTCATGTACGCTGCTAAGGTCGGGGGTTTCCTCCGGGTAATGAGCTCAACTCCCCCCCCCCCCCCCCACTAAACCGGGCAACGCCGCCATATAAATGAAAAAAAAAAACTTGCGTGAGGCGTAAAACATCAATCAATCAAATATTGCTGGATACTATAGGAACATAGTTCTCAAACAATGACGACTGGCGGATGGAAGTTCTGAATAACAGATATTTCAGAACAAATACGGTATTTCCCAGAGACATATTCTTATTAGTGCTACATGAGGAATTATGTCGATCTGTATTGACAGCTCTAGTCTGGAGTGAGAAAAGATAATACCGTTTCAGAATACTAATAGAATTGCCTCCAATGTGGAAAACTTTTCCAATTAATCTCAGTCTGAATATGAATGGATTCGTAAAGAAGTAATGTTATTTGAATGAATATAGCCTAACAGGGTTGCATCGTCAAATGAAAGCCATTGTTGCATTACACAATCTAGATGATTCTGGAAATTGTGATTTAAGTATTTGGTGAAAGGTACCTATATATTTACAGTTCTGAAAACATGAAATTTTGAAATTTCGCCATACTTTCTAGTTTTTCTTGAATTTTTCATGCAAATGTTCAGCACAAGTTTCTCACATGGCCGGATTTCTTTTTATTCTTCATGTACGTTTATGCTGCAGCCAAAGAAGTGTTTTCTTGGTATTCACAGGTGCCTGGTTCAATAGCCAAGAAATCTGGGCTCTGCCGATTTTTTTTTTCTCTCTCCGTGTTCGTACATTAGCAGCCATATAATACCAGTCGCCGTAAGACCGATAATCCGGACTGCCTGGTTCAAATATTCATTCTCTTTCTACAAACCAAACCAAACGCAATACGGTGCAACACTTTTTGCTTTGGAACATTTGCCAGATTTTAGAAAACTGATCGCACAGCAAAAAATCTGAGTAAAAGTTTTATATTTCTACAAATGATAGAACTGTTCCACAACAGCATTATCCTTGTATTGTAAAATAAAGTTACCTACGCTCGCTATGTGGGATAAACATCAATCATTTAATCAAATGGTTTGTGAAAAAAAAATATACCAATAAGAGGTGAGAAAACGTATAAATCTAAACTGCCTCAGTTCAGGGACATTTTACACTTTCCAAAACATTACTTTTGATATATCAATAATGCCGAAACACATTGAAATTGTAGAAATAATAATGCTCACGCTATCCGCTCCCAAAACTTGGCATAGATTTTAACCGTAAGCTTTTCGTTTTCGATATCCAAGCACCCATTCGCGGGTAGGTGCCGATAATTCAGGTATTTCATTTTTACTGCAAACATTTAGGGCGGAGAGCTCTATGCACAGATGACCAAAAGATGAAAAGTATCCCGGTGCGAGTGGCCTGAAGGGTACGAGCCTCCAGTCCGGTGTAGAGTGAGTGTTTGGCTGCGACGCGACCAGACTGTACCCGACTCGAGTCAGGTTCAGTCGGCTTGAGTTGCATCGCGTCGTAGACCGGAAGTCATCGGGAGATATGACGTTCGGAACTCTCTAGCAGAAAAAGGTAAAACAAAAATGTTTTTTGACGTCACCTGACTGCAATGATGTTCCTAATTTGTCTACAGATTCAGACTTACTACGGCGATCGTCGCAAGAGTGGACACACTGCCTGACCAGACCAATCGTATTCTCGCGAGATCTCCTTTAGACATGGCTAAGATAGATCTCGTACGACTTTACCGGACATAGCGCAGGAATTTTCGCATGCGATCTAGGGTAACATTTTTAAAAGGTATCAGATAAATATAGAAATCCTGACATCACGCTGCACGTGAATATATAAACGAAAAAGTCCCATTTTGACGAAAACTGGCAAAATGGCGACATTCCCTGTCGACCCGATTCACTGTGTACTGGCCACTGTGATAGGTTCCACGGGGCGTTTCCAATAGCTTCTAGGGTTTAAATGTGCGATGTAACTAACAATAGCCCTAGCTAAGTGTAAGAGAATAATAGAGAAGCACGTAGATTCGAGCAAGTGCCAGGTACAGTGCTGTTGTTTTGTTGAAAACTTAAAAGTCACATGATCAATTGACCTCCTAGGTGAACTCTCCAATCCCATTCCAATGGATATTTCTGATAAAAATGTCAGCCATTGGCCTTAGAGGTTAAATCTGGCGTTTAGGACTAGGGTAACTTCTAATTTTAGATTGTCACCAGATCTGACTCAACCCAATTCTTGAACAAAATATGATTCTTGCAGCAAAACCATCAGTGTATACCGGACTTCATATGAACAGAACTTACTGTTGTTATAACACATTCATAATTCATTCACCATATATATGAGCATATGCTTTTAACAATTATCTTTATTTTTTATTTCACGGTTAACATTTGTTAATTTTTAGCCAAGAAGTGAACTAAAAAGACCAAGAGGAGTGATTAACACCTGCATATTGAAAGCCAGACGTACCGTGTTTGACTGATGGTCACACGATACCATGTGAAGACAGGACCCGAGGTGTGAGTTATTAATATGCTATGTTATTTGTGCATCAAGAACTGAGGTAGAGCGTATTCACAAAGGTTGGCCACTGGCCGGGTTAGTATGAATGATGAAGGAAAGAAAACTCTTGCGTATGGATTTACAACTTCTTGGTTTATTGGGAACACGACGTTTCGGTGTAGCTCCTAACACCGTTATCAAGTGATGAGTAACAAATATTCAGGATGATTATTTATACTAAACTATAACAAAGGATAAAGGATATAACAAAGGATAAAGGATATAACAACAAGCTCTTAAAACAATAAAGCACATAAATGGGGAAAAGGGTTTAAACTCTGTGGGGTTCTCTTAAGATTAATAAATCATAAATGTTAGGGATAAACAGTCCTTGGTCTCTGTTCATTATTGGCTTAATCCTCTTTATGTGAATGGCTTCAAGTAGCTTTCTTTTCTTCCAGCAGCTTTGGTTAGTTTCTAATATCCCTAACATTTATGATTTATTAATCTTAAGAGAACCCCACAGAGTTTAAACCCTTTTCACCATTTATCCTTTGTTATAGTTTAGTATAAATAATCATCCTGCATATTTGTTACTCATCACTTGATAACGGTGTTAGGAGCTACACCGAAACGTCGTGTTCCCAATAAACCAAGAAGTTGTAAATCCATACGCAAGAGTTTTCTTTCCTTCATCATTATGCTCAACTTCTAAATGCCACTTAAACAAGTCAGTATGAATGATATACCTCTTTTTAACACAATTAGAAACTTGTCTCCGTGGTTATTTTAGACAAGAAGATTTTCCCTGTGCCCGTGTGTTTTAGTGTCCATAAATATAAATAGACCGTTAAATAACACGTTTCTGGGGAGAGTTATTCCTCAGCTACAGCTCATCGTGGTTGGAACTAAGTACAACATGCAAGTGACGAATGGGAAGAAAATCAGTCTGATTAGAATTCCATCCTGCAGGCATTGTCTGCCTATTTTACGGTTATCTTTTGATCAGCCATTTTGATAGCTGTGATTCATACTTCTACACACGCCGTCCCTGTTTGATGTTCATTTGAGACCTGTTACTTGTCACCATGTAATCGGTCTCAGTTCTGCCAAAAGATGAAAGAACGCTTAAGGGTTGAGAAGACAAACATATTCAGTTCACCAGAGTAACATGCTGTTACTTGTCTCCATGAAATCAATCTCTTTTGTCAAAAAGATGATCTTCTATTGTTACGAGACAAAAAAATAAAAAAGAAGTAAAACCAGATCAGCAGATTTTATTTACAAAAAAAAAAACAATACAAAAAACAACATAGTAGCGTTTTTACAAGCAAATAATCGAAAATAAAACACATATCAAAATGACTTAAAAGCATACTTGCCTCCAAAACCCAGAATACTGTGGGCGGTTTTCTATAATTTTCCCAGACCAAAAATTGAAAGTTTTGACATCATGTAGTATTTTTAATTTGAAATTGAAAATTAGATTTATTAAGTGTCCGCAATGTAAACAAACCTCGAACCCCCGAACACGCGCACAAGCACCCTAATGTTTTGAGTCGTGCAAGTGATCTAACTGCACAGTATAATTTTACGCACTTTATCTGAGAAACACAGGCTTGGATTCTTTGTTTGTTTTTCATCCCCATTTCTATATTCTAAATCTAACTGAACATGTTTTATGTGTCCTATGTTTGATTTTAGTGGTTTTAGTTGTAGTAAGCTCATGTAAATTGCTTTTCTTAACAAATGTTCAACATGGGGCGGCAAGTGGGGCTTTAACTTTACAAAGTAAGAAGAGACAGTTCCGATAAAGAAATTCGATCGAGAACATAGTCCACTGAAATATACCAGTGTAGATCCGATGATCACGAAATAAAAATTTCCAGAGAATGAAATCCTGGAATCACATTGGTAAATCCAAAGAATAAAATATAATAAACACACTGGTAAACTCTGGTTGTACTAACAGATTAAAATTATTGTCTGTATCACTGACAAGTTAGAAATATGAGTTTCCCGTTGATATTAATCTTGTAGCTTTAATAAGCAAAAAAATCCCCCAAAATATACTTATACGTCCCGGCTATTTGAATTTTTTCAGTTATCTCCACAATGCGGTTCGTACGCGTATTTTTATTTCAACATCAGTCCATTAGTTTTTTTTAAGTTGCCTCAAACGCTGAACTTCTCTTGACAATTGGAATTTTTGAAAAAGACCGAAGTTTGGCAGCTCATGCCACTTAAAGAGTTAGAGAACGGAAGGACTTTATTATCAATTTATTCCAGACATAGTCAACGGGCCAAGACCCAGTTATAGACTGCCACAACGCTATATACATTGGAGAAAAATGAAAGTTAAACACATGGAGTTTCCTCTTTCCTCAAATGAGTCATGACACAATGTCGTTATACTTTCGTTCATACCCTTCGTAAGCAAAGCAATTACACAGGTACACCTCTCCTCTTTTATTGAAGCATTTTCGGGCATTCTCTGCCATGGTCAAGATCTGCAAAAGCATCTGCAAATAGAATGTGGAGTTGATTTAAAAGCAGTTAAATTACATATCATTTTCCGATTTCTTTGAAGCTTCCTTATTCTAAGTAAGCTTAGTTCTCCCCCGTATTCTTATTTGGCATTTCAGAGGATAAAAACACGTTATGTTACTAATGTTTTCCAAAAAATTGTCGTCTTGCCAATGACTCGTAAACAAAACGGCGAACTGAGGTACATAGTTTACCCAGAATGCTTTGCGTAAATCTATGCGACGTCATCAGGCTCGGCGGTAACTGGCGGAGAAGTGCATCCGAAGAGCACTGTTAGTTATGTGACGAAAACGGGTAAAGGAATACGAAATCCACGACCAACGCCCGAGTCAGTAAAACAATGTTCTGCGAAATACAGAACTTATTCCAGACAATATTCCAACATTCTTAGCTCTAAGTACATGTTGGCAAAAAAGTAAAGTTGTCGCTATTATTGCTGTCCTCAATCTAATTTCGAAGCGCTTTTCGGCAGTTGTTCTTATCCATCTAGGAATCTGTACACAATAGGGATTAGTTGATTTGTTATGACCACCTTCCCAACCCCCCCCCCCCCTCCATTCCCCTTTGAAGTTCATTTTCTGACTGGGTTTTCACTCGAACGACATATGTGTGATGGTTGCCAGTTACCAGCGGAAGGTCGTGGGTTTCCTCCGGGCACTGAGCCCGGTTTCCTCCCACAATAAAACTGGCAACGCCGCCATATAAGTGAAATAATCTTGAGCGTGACGTAAAACACCAAACAATCAATCAATCAATCTAGCGTTTCTGTGTTGTGTCTGCCGAAGGTTGGAGTTTTTCCGGGGAACGTGTCTGTAAATCAGCTAATGTAAGAATTAATGACATTATATACACTGAAAAGCGTTTGTGGTATCATAGAATTAGGTGTTTTACAATAAAACAAGTGTCTTTATCCGAATTGCACCTTTGAGGCTCCGAAATGTGAAACATAGCGTGAAAACATTACTATAAACTTCTCGTCATGTTAGTCGAAATTGTCCGCAGAAGATTGGCAATTTTAATTCGGCTTGAACACACTATAGACATTAATTAAATAACACTTGTAATAACATCTTTAGGAAAGAGGTGTCAAATAAACATTTGTCTAATAGAATTCTACAGTTGTAAGGAAATTGAAAATGAGAAAGGATTATTACATGTGCCTGGTGTGCAGATGAATTCGCTGTACTCCTTGAATACTGAAATGATTTCGCAAAGCCATAAAAGGAAAACAAATGGTCCAGAAGAAACGTTAATATCCTCTACGCTTTGGGAAATCAATTAAAGGGTTTAAACCTTTTGGCCAAAGGAAGCTATTGTGCAATAAACCCCCAACCAAAATTTACAATTAACCCTGTTTTTATATTTGAGGTTCTAGTTTTCCTATTTTTTTTATACTCAAAGCAGTACACAAGAGTATGGATAGTTTTGCTGTCAAACCTCGAGTGTCTTTTCGATTTTTGTTCAACATAGGAAGATTCAAGACCGAGATAACATCAGCGTTAGTCCAACCCACTTCACTGATCTTCTTTGTAGTACCTACACAGACCTTCCATTGATGCGGTGCTGGTTCGAATCAGAATTAGACCAAATAAGAATATAAAAAAATTTGAGTGGATTTTCCCTTGGTCGCCGTATGTGGAAGAGTTGTCAGGTACGCTGCTAAGGTCGGGGGTTTCCTCCGGGTAATGAGCTCAACCCCCCCCACTAAACCTGGCAACGCCGCCATATAAATGAAATAACCTTGCGTGCGGCGTAAAACATCAATCAATCAATTATTGCGGAATACTATAGGAACATAGTTCTCAAACAATGACGACTGGCGGATGGAAGTTCTGAATAACAGATATTTCAGAACAAATACGGTATTTCCCAGAGACATATTCTTATTAGTGCTACATGAGGAATTATGTCGATCTATATTGACAGCTCTAGTCTGGAGTGAGAAAATATAATACCGTTTCAGAATACTAATAGAATTGCCTCCAATGTGGAAAACTTTTCCAATTAATCTCAGTCTGAATATGAATGGATTCGTAAAGAAGTAATGTTATTTGTATGAATATAGCCAAAAAGGGTTGCATCGTCAAATGAAAGCCATTGTTGCATTACACAATCTAAATGATTCCGGTAACTTGGTGAAAGGTACCTATATATTTACAGTTCTGAGAACATGAAATTTTGAAATTTCGCCCTACTTTCTAGTTTTTCTTGAAATTTTCATGCAAATGTTCAGCACAAGTTTCTCACATGCCCGGATTTCTTTTCATTCTTCATGTACATTTATGCCGCAGCCAAAGGAGTGTTTTCTTGGTATTCACAGGTGCCTGGTTCAAATATTCATTCTCTTTCGACAAACCAAACCAAACGCGGGACGGTGCAACACTTTTTGCTTTGGAACATTTGCCAGATTTTAGAAAACTGATCGCACAGCGAAAAATCTGAGTAAAAGTTGTTTTATATTTCTATCAATGATAGAACTGTTCCACAACAGCATTATCCTTATATTGTAAAATGAATTTACCTACGCACGCTACGCGGGATAACATCAATCATTTAATCAAATGGTTTGTGAAAATAAATTCTCCAATAAGAGGTGAGAAAACGTATAAATCTAAACTGCTTCAACTTCAGGGACATTTTACACTTTACAAAACATTACTTTCGATATATCAATAATGCCGAAGCACATTGAAATTGTAGAAATAATAATGCTCACGCTATCCGCACCCAAAACTTGGCATAGATTTTAACCGTAAGCTTTTCATTTTCGACATCCAAGCACCCATTAGCGGGTAAGTGCCGATAATTCAGGTATTTCATTTTTACTGCAAACTTTTAGGGCGGAGAGCTCTATGCACAGATGACCAAAAGATGAAAAGTATCCCGGTGCGAGTGGCTGAAGGGCACGAGCCTCCAGCCCGGTGTACACTGAGTGTTTTGCTGCGACGCGACCCGTCTGTACCCGACTCAAGTCAGGTTCAGTTGGCTTGAGTTGCGTCGCGTCGTAGACCGGTATACACTACACGCAGCTGAAGTCATCGGGAGAAATGACGTTCGGAACTCTCTAGCAGAAAAAGGTAAAACAAAAATGTTTTTTGCCGTCACCTGACTGCACTGAAGTTCCTAATTTGTCTACATATTCAGACTCACTATGGCGATCGTCGCAAGAGTGGATACACTGCCTGACCAGACCAATCGTATTCTCGCGAGATCTCCTTTAGACATGGCTTAGATAGACCTCATACGACTTTACCGGACATAGCGCAGGAATTTTCACATGCGATCTAGGGTAACATTTTTAAAAGCTATCAGATAAATATAGAAATCCTGACATCACGCTGTAAATGAATATATATTTTGAATTTAAGACAACGTTAAACTAGTAACGAAAACGTAGAGTCAATTTCACGAAATAGTCCCATTTTGACGAAAAATGGCGACGTTCCCTGTCGATCCGATTCACTGTGAACTGGCCACTGTGATAGGTTCCACGGGGCGTTTCCAATAGCTTCTAGTGTTTAAATGTGCGATGTAACTAACAATAGCCCTAGCTAAGTGTATAGAATAATAGAGAAGCACGTAGATTCGAGCAAGTGCCAGGTACAATTCCATGGTGTTATTGTTTTGTTGAAAACTTAAAAGTCACATGATCAATTGACCTCCTAGGTGAACTCTCCAATCCTATTCCAATGGATATTTCTGATAAGAATGTCAGCCATTGGCCGTAGAGGTTAAATCTGGCGTTTAGGACTAGGGTAACTTCTAATTTTAAATTGTGACCAGATCTGACTCCACCTGATTCTTGAACAAAATATCTAGTACGTCAGATCACTCCAGACCTGACTCAACTGAAGCCGACTGAGACCGATTTGCGTCGTAGACTGGTATACACTACACCTTTTCTTTACTACGCAGCGCCATTTTCTAGTCGGGTCGGGTCGCAGCAAAACCCTCAGTGTATACCGGACTTCACATGAACAGAACTTACTGTTGTATGGTGGCCGAGGGTTGCCAATTAATAAAACACTTATTCTTTAAATAAAAAAGCAAATAAAAAAAGTGAAAAAAAAAATAAAAAAATAGTTAACAGAAAAAAAAAATAGAAAAAAAAAATGTATACCTAAAAAAATTTCGAAAAAAATTAGTTTAGAAAAAAAAAATTAGTTCAGAGAAAAAAAAATTAGGAAGAAAAACAAAATGTTGACTAAAATAAAAAAACATTTTGGAAAAAAAACATTGTTTAGAATAAAAAAATCCTACAGAAAAAAAAATTTAGAAAAAAAAAAAAATGCAAAAAAAAAAAGAAAGTAAAATGAAAACCAAATGAAAGTAAAAATTTCCACGTGGCCGAGGATTGCCAAAAGCCGAGAGTTGCCAAAACCTTGATTTATCTCCCCTTAGAAGGTGGACGTTGAAAGCTTGACACCAGGGGCGGGTTGTTCTATAATGTTAATCAGGATATTCCCTATTGGCATTGTTACAGGTCCGAGGATAGCCGTATTGGTCCGAGGCCGAAGGCCGAGGGCTAATACGACTGTCCGAGAACTGTCCGAGAAACTGTATAGACACATTCGCAATGAAAGTTGACTATTATTTCCCTATTTTATATTGGGATAGCATGATATATTGGTCTATCTTAGCCACGTCAAAAGGCGATCTTGCAAGAATACGATGGGGAGGGGGTGATAGTTTGGTACCCCGCCCCTAAACTCGTACAGGATAGCTCGATCGTTATTAATACCAAGCTAGCGTACACGATCGAGTTTAGGTGCGGTGTGCCAGACAATGGGTTATAATTACATGAAACTGGGGAGAGATATCGTGAAAATAAAATGGCGAATCTGCCTGTCTATGGTAAATTTTTCTTTCCAAGATATCATTCACGAGGCATCTCAGTCATATATTAAACTTCTGGGCTGAGTTGTTCAAAGGTACATTAGGTTTAATACAGGTCTAAATGACGTCAACTAAGCATGGAATTCAATTGTGACGTTACAAAGTTTAACCAGTATTAAGCCCAATACACCTTTTTTATTTATGATCACTTAAACACACGGGCACAGGGAAAACCTTCTTGTCTAAAATAACCATGGAGACAAGTTTCTAATTGTGTTAAAAAGAGGTATAACATTTAGACCTTTGCACCCCATAAATTGTTGTAACAAACCAAAGCTATGATATTTCATTAGGTTGACGACTGACAAGAGCTTAGCCTTGGTCAGTAGAATTTCTGGAATCCTTTTGTAACACATTGACAATGGTTACGCATCTTATGGCAAGAACATCGGTGGACTGAGATTGAACCCCATAAATTTAGCTTTCTCCACCCCCCCCCCTTTAATTGGGACAGACAAAACTATGTAACAAACAACGAACAAAACAAGCATAAACTCCATCTCACAACCAGCAAACTACAAGGTTATAAACTCTATCTTACAACCAGCAAACAACAAGGTTATAAACTACATCTCATAACCTACAACCAGCACAAAAAACAAGGTAATAAACTCCATCTCATAACCTTTAAAATTCTAGCAAACAACAAGGTTATAAATTCCATCTCATAACTCATACGGGGCTTACCGGGGCCAATACGAACTAACTAGGCTAATACGAACAAACAAGGCCAATACGGAATGGGCCAATACGAGATGTAATAACACATGGCAACGGTTTCATTGCTATCACTTCAAAATCCCAACGCCATTTCCCTTGAAATCACCAACAGAAAAAAAGAAAAAAAATCAATGTACAGTTAAAGAAAAACAAATAGTCAATCTATGTCATTGCATAAATTAAAGATTGCATTAATAATAATCTGTAAAAATAAAAAAATATGTTCCTATGTTTTATGTACAAAAGGGGGACAATTCTTGGTACGCTAGGCATAGCTCACTTTATGTCGTCATCATTACTAAAAAGGAAAGTTCTCGGACAGTCGTATTAGCCCTCGGCCTTCGGCCTCGGACCAATACGGCTATCCTCGGACCTGTAACAATGCCAATAGGGAATATCCTGATTAAAAACATTATATTATAGAACAACCCGCCCCTGGTGTCAAGCTTTCAACGTCCACCTTCTAAGGGGAGATAAATCAAGGTTTTGGCAACTCTCGGCTTTTGGCAATGCTCGGCCACGTGGAAATTTTTACTTTCATTTCGTTTTCATTTTACTTTTTATTTTTACAGCAATTTTTATTTCTGAGAATTTTTTTTCTAAACAATGTTTTTTTTTTGTAAGCCATTTTTTTTCTAAACTATTTTTTTTTTCTAAATTTTTGTTTTTTTCTAAACTATCTTTTTTCTAAACTATTTTTTTTCTAAACTATTTTTTTTTTCTAAACTATTTTTTTTCTAAACTATTTTTTTTCTAAACTATTTTTTTTAGTAAACATTTTTTTTTCTTCTTAATTTCTATTTTTTTTATTTGTGTTAACTATTTTTTTTAAAATTTAAAATCCATTTTTGTTTTGTTTTGCGTTTTAATTTTTTTCTTTCTTTTTTTGTTGTTGAAATATCAAGTTTTTTTCAAGCCATTTTTATTTGGAGAATAAGTTTTTTTATTAATTGGCAACCCTCGGCCACCATACTGTTGTTATAACACATTCATAATTCAGTCACCATATATATGAGCATATGCTTTTAACAATTTTCTTTATTTTTTATTTAACAGTTAACATTTGGAAACTTTTAGCCAAGTAGTGAACTAAAAAGACAAAGAGGAGTGACTAACACCTGCAAATTGAAAGCCAGACGTACCGCGTTTGACTGATGGTCACACGATACCATGTGAAGACCGGGCCCGAGTTGTGAGTTATTAATATGCTATGTTATTTGTGGATGAAGAACTGAGGTACAGCGTATTCACAAAGGTTGGTCACTGGCCGGGTCAGTATACGATAAATAGACCGTTAAATAACACGTTTCTGGGGAGAGTTATTCCTCAGCTACAGCTCATCTTGGTTGGAACTAAGTACAACATGCAAGTGACGAATGGGAAGAAAATCAGTCTGATTAGAATTCCATCCTGCAGGCATTGTCTGCCTATTTTACGGTTATCTTTTGATCAGCCATTCTGCTAGCTGTGATTTTATACTTCTACACACGCAGTCCTGTGTGATGTTTATTTTTCACAATGTAATTTGTCTCTTCTCTGCCAAAAGATGAAAGAACGCTTAGGGGTTGAGAAGACAGACATATTCAGTTGACCAGAGTAAGATATTGTTACTTGTCTTCCTGTTATTTGATTTTTTTCTGCCAAAAGACGAAAGAACGCTTTCGGGTGGAGAAGACAAACATATTCAGTTCACCAGAGTAACATGCTGTTACTTGTCTCCATGAAATCAATCTCTCTTTTGTCAAAAAGATGATCTTCTATTGTTACGAGACAAAATAATAAAAAAGAAGTAAAACCAGATCAGCAGATTTTATGTACAAAAACCCCCACAAAAAACAACATAGTAGCGTATTTACAAATAATATACAAACATCGGAAATAAAACACATATCAAATTGACTTAAAGGCACACTTGCCGCCAAAATCCAGAATACTGTTTACATAAAAAACAGTGGGCGGTTTTCTATAATTTTCCTAGACCCAAAATTGAAAGTTTTGACATCATGTAGTATTTTTAGTTTGAAATTGAAAATAAGATTTATTAAGTATCCGCAATGTAAACAAACCCTGAACACGCACACAAGCACCCTGATGTTTTGAGTCGTGCAAGTGATCAAACAGCACAGTATAATTTTACGCACTTTATCTGAGAAACACAGGCTTCGATTCTTCGTTTGTTTTTCATCCCCATTTCTATATTCTAAATCTAACTGGACATGTTTCATGTGTCCTATGTTTAATTTTAGTGGTTTTAGTTGCAGTAAGCTCATGTAAATTGTTTTTTTAACAAATGTTTAACAGGCTACGACGGCAAGTGGGTTTTTAAGAGTTGAGAAAACAAACCTATTCAGTTGGCAAGAGTAGCATGTGCCGAATGTAGTTGAGATGGGCTTCTCTCTATAACATGCACCTTATTATGTATTGGTTGGTTGTTTTAGCTTATTGGCGCGTCCATTCGTATGAATGATGTACGCCATACTAGTGAGTAATTATTACCTTGAGCGATTAAGAAAACTGTGATGTTTGAACCCAATATATTGAATCTCTCTGTGCAGGAGTATATGTTAGTACGTTTGAGATCTACTTAACCTCTTAAGATGTAAAAACATGCAATGCAATTGAGCTTACACCCGTATACGATTTACAGATATGCAAATATACAGTGGTGAGAAATGGAAAGATACACAGAAAGGTCGATATTTGTTAGTCCGGTGTCACTTGACAATTAAACTGTCGTAAATACAATGTATATACACTCATAAAAATATACAATTATGCTAAAATATGTGTGTATTTATAATATATCTAGCTACAGCCTGATATACCTTGTTGATATTTTTAGAAGGACCTAGAACATTGTCCACGTTGGGTTGATTAATACCCAAACCAATGAGATCGGTGAAAAAATCATTTTTTTGATAAGCATACTTGCAAAAAAATGTTCTAAGGTTTCCTGGAATCTGAATACAGTGTAGGTAAGCTTTTAGGGGAATATGACCAGATTGGAGTCTGTGGAACATTACCTCAGCTAGACGGGTGGGGAAATTAGGCTTTGGTGATGAAATTCCAGGATTAAAACGGAAATAAAACCTCCCCTTGCCAGAATCATTCCACTGTTTCTGCCACTGTTTCACAAAATATGACTTAGCCTTAAGTAAAATATCGGTAACGGTAAATGGAAATCTGATGGATATGCTAGTATGTAAATAGCTTTTTTGGCTGCGGTATCAACAAGCTCAATCCTCTTAGTCCTAAATGAGCTTGTGCCCATGTAAATGTGACGCTCACTCCTTCCTTAAATAAAGTGGTATATACGTGTATAATTTCTAAAACAAGATGATGATAGTTGCTATAGTTGAAGAAGCTCAGGGCTTGTAAAGCACTTAAGGAGTCGGGGCAGATTACAGCAAAGTTTGGTTTGTAGTCTAACAAAAATTGGAGGCACATGAAAATTGCCACAAGCTCTGAATAGAACACAAATACGTCATCAGTCAGTCGGAAGTTCTTACTATACTTTAACTCTGGGATGACGAACGCTCCTCCGACTCTTCCACTTTCAGGGCACTTTGAGCCATCAGTGAAAAATATTATGTATTGGTTTAACACTTAAATGAACAAATTACTACCCTTTTATCATAAAACGTCCAGATACCCCAAACATTCAGCGTGGTAAAATTCTGTCATCTAGTAACAGTTTACACCATCTTGCTTGAAATCATTTATTCATTTAATTGAAAATACATCTCACTTAGCACACTATTAAAACGTGAGTTTGTTTTACGATTTTGCGAGATTTCTCCGTATCATCAAGAAAGGGTGGAAAAGTTTAAATACACACCCGGGGAAGAATCTTTCGTTGAATTATGCACCTGATAGGAAAAGAAGATGTAAATGTTAGACTAATTAAGAATGAAAGAGTAGTGACCAGATAGTCTGAAACAATGGTTCAAAATATTTTTATCCCCTTATACACGCATTCATGAAATTTGAATATAGCTTTCATGTTATAATGGAGAATAAGCCCCATGGCCACTCACAAACCCGCTGCCATTTTCTCATTTGCTTTATGTAATCATTGAATTGGTAAAAAAGCAACACTGATTGACCCGGACAAAAGTCCAAGTCCGGGTCAGGGTGAATAATCGAACTCAGTGTTAACGTCCCTCCGCTCTACCAACTGAGCTACTATCGGAATAGCATATATAAAAAAGTCCGGAAAACTGACTTGCTGGACGGATTGACGGACGGACGAATGGCAAACCTATAGTTCCCTTCGGCTTTGAACTAAAATCCTTTGAAATAGAAATATGAACGGATCGATTTTTCATCCGGACACCTTGAAATGATCAGACAATACAATGTATTAACAGTATACACCCCTATGCATTCCAGTGATAGTGCGACTGTCCCCTGTGTGGGTTCCAGGGAGATAAGAATAGACCCACAGCTTTCCCAAGGTCCTTGATCGTAAGAGGTGACTAATCTTTGGACCTCCGTATGGATACCGGGGGGATAAGAATTGGCTCACAACTCATAGGCAAGCTTGATCGTAGAAGCGACTAACCCGGATCAAATTTGTAATAATGGTATAGACCTATATTCTGCTTTTATTACTCTATGGGAACTATATATATATATATATTTACAATTTTGTGTAATTGAAAAATAGTTTCTATAAATTGTTTGTATTTCTATTTGACGCACATATTTTGTTGCTGTTTTGGATAAATCCTGTTTTTATGCTCCACTTACACTTTTGGTTTACCAGTTTTACTGTTTTTTTGTTGTTGTAATTTTCAGTTTCAATGTATTTTTGATGTCAAACATTATATGTTTTACCCCCTTTTCGCCTCCATATAAATGAAATAATCTTCATAGAGACATGCGCTTGAGGTGGTAGGATGTGTTTTTTGTGCAGCGGTGTGAACTTCATATACCATTACCTTTACCTGTATTATCCTCAATGCTGACTATATACTGAAGATAACTTTGTAAATCTGCTTTTCGTGAACGGATTATCACTTTATCATGTCTAAAAAAACTACTAGAGCCAGTAGAAAGGAGTCAGAAGTAGATCCTAAACTGAGTGAGCTAGGTGAGTCGCCATTTACAGATGTATTAGAGGAGGTCCCGGAGGTCATGTCCGATGAGAAACAAGCACATATTATAGACGCTATAAACTCTGCGGTAAAATCAATCACTGCTAACTTTACAAAGTCATTACAAACTTTCAAAGATGAAATAATTTCTAATGTTGACTCAATGAAAGAAGAAATTAAAAATCATCAACTGGAGATAGTCAGTTTGCGTGATGAGGTTAGTGACCTCAAAACTGAGTTGGCCGCTGAGCGTAATAGTAGGAAGTCCCTTGAAATGACATTATCAAACCAACTGAATGACTTCGAGCGTAGATCTAGATCATACAATATTCGATTTGATGGAATTGATATAAACCCAGATGAACCATATGAAGTAACCATTGCCAAGTTTTTAGTTCAACATAAATTAGGGGGCATGAAAAGTGTTGAAAATGCGATAAAATCAATTGAAAATGCCCATAAAATGTTTATAGCAAAGCAGACCCCTTCTAGACCCCCACAAATGATAGCTCGATTCTACAGTCGTAAGGTGAGAAACCAGGTGATAATAGACTTCAAAGCCCTCCGTCGAAGACTGCATAACGCTGACCCCACTTCTCAACCTCAATTCAATGTCATGGAAGACCTCACACAACAGGATTATGCTATGAAGAAAAAGGCTGCACCTATGATGCACCAAGCCTACAAAAGTGGAAAGAAAGTGCGTTTTGTTTCTGGTCGGCTCTATATAGACGGTAAACAAGTGGTGATCGGTAAATAATAATACGATTAATTATTTACGTAGCACTGTGATCTTATATCCAGGTGATTTATTTGCTTCGTTAACTGTCACACCCAGCTGCACGTATAAACAACTCAACGCTGGAACCTAATTACGGTTTGTGTCTACCGTTTCAGTTGCTTATTACAGACATATGTTTAGTGTTTTATACTGAGATGATCATGCTTCAGGTGAATTTTTTGAGCTTTATTCAGATTCCGGGAGAAATGTCTTTATTGTGTGGATATTACTTAAAATACAATTATAATGTACCATAATCTCCGTGACAACGAGGGCACGCCAGATACAGTATCAGACCTTGCATCTCTGCCTTTCTATGAAGCTGACCTTCCTCCATTGTCGACGATGACTGTCCTTTATTTGATAATTTTCAAAATATGTGTTTTCGTCCGTTTGATTTGCATATCTCAAATAACTCTGACTATACCACTGATGACAACATTTATGAGGTTGCACACTGGAGTGAACTTAATTCCAATGATTCTAAATATTATAGCATTGACTCTTTTAATGAAATGATTAGTGATAAATTATCATGCTCTAATAATTCTCTGTCATTTCTACATTTAAATGCTAGAAGTTTGAAAACTAATTTCACAGAAATTGTAAGCTATATTGATAATATGAACATGCATTTTTCCGTGATTGGAATAACAGAAAGTTGGCTAGACAAATCCTGTGAAAAGTTGTTTTCTATACCTAACTATACCGCTGTTACCTCCAGTAGAGTTACCCGAAAAGGAGGCGGTTTGGTTTTGTATTTAAGTGAACATATCACCTCCTTTCACGTTAGAGAGGACCTATCATTTATGAATGATGATGGAGAATTCGAGTCTTTATTTGTAGAACTTAAGTATGGAAATGAAAGCTATGTTGCTGGACTATTTTACAGACCTCCTAATAAGAATGTTCAGCTTTTTAATCACGAACTTCAATCTATGTTAGATAAACTTAATCCAGAAAAAAAGAAATGTATTTTATTAGGTGATTTTAACATTGATCTTTTCAAATGTGACAGCCATAAGCCAACAAATGATTTCTTGGACCTTTTAAAATCCTACTACTTCGTACCTCAAATATCAAGACCAACACGAACCTCCCGTACTTCTGCCACTCTTATTGATAATTATTTTACTAATTTTCACGAGGAAAGTTTATGCTCAGGAATATTTTTAACAGACATATCTGATCATTTTCCGATTTTTCATCTCTTAAAAACACAGCATGTCCAAAAAATAAATTCCACCTTTTCATACCGTAAATTTACCACAGAGCAAGAATTATCATTTCGTAATACAATTAACAGTAAAACTTGGTCAAACATATATGAGGAAGCTGATCCAGAATTAGCTTTCAATCTTTTCCTGGAAGAATTTAATGAAATTTATGACTTTAGTTTTCCGTTAGTTTACCAGTCATTGAAAGGGCCAAAACCATCCAAGCCGTGGATATCACGTGCTATTATTACGTCAGTGTACGAAAAGAATAGGCTTTATAGGTCTTATATAACTTCCCATGATGCCGAAATACACAATAAGTTTAAACATTACCGCAATAAACTAAATCACACACTGCGCTGTGCAAAGAAAAAATATTATGAGAAAGTGTTTTCCGACTGTCAGTCCAATATCAAGGAAACTTGGAAGGTCTTACAACAACTTTTAAGTCGCAACCACAGTTCTCTCCCTTCCACGTTTTTAATAGATAACATAGAGTCGTCAGACTCCACATCAATTGCTAGTTCCTTCAATAAGTTCTTTTCCCAGATTGCCAGTGAACTTGATTCCAAAATTCCGTCAGTCCCTGGACATTTTTCTGACTACCTCGATGGTATTTTTCCTAACTCATTTGTTTTTGAACCGACTAACCCGGCAGAAATTACAGATATATTATTATCTCTTAAAAATTCATCCGCCGGTAGTGACGGCATCCGTGCCTCTGTATTGAAATCAATCACCTCTTCCATCAGTTTACCCCTGTGTCACCTTGTTAATATCAGCTTCCAGCATGGTATATTCCCAGACCCCTTAAAACATGCAAAAGTTGTACCAATATATAAATCTGGTGATAAGCGGCTCTGTTCTAACTATAGACCAATATCGGTTTTGTCAAGTTTTAGCAAAGTTATTGAAAAGATTGCATCGGTACGAATGCTCAAATTTATGCAGGATAACAACTTAATTAATGACTGTCAATACGGGTTCCGTTCAAACCACTCCACTTACCATGCTATTCTGGATCTTTACGAAACTCTGATTCAGGCGAAAGAATCTAAAAATTATAGTGTTTCTATCTTTTTAGACTTATCGAAAGCGTTCGATACAGTGAATCATGAAATTTTACTGTATAAACTTCAATATTATGGATTCTGTGGTAAAAGTAATGATTGGTTCCGGAGTTATTTAACTTCCCGATCACAGCATGTTGTATATAATGGGGTAAAGTCCGACGATATGTTTCTGTCTTGTGGTGTGCCCCAAGGGTCCATTCTGGGGCCCACTTTGTTTCTGTTATACATAAATGATATTATCTATTCTTCCAAGCTATTAAAATTTATACTATTTGCCGATGATACCAATATTTTTATGTCGCATAATGATCCAATTGTTCTATGCGATTTAGTTAACTCTGAGCTTAAGAAATTACACAACTGGCTCTGTACTAACCGCTTATCTCTCAATGTTAAAAAAACTAAACTTTTATTTGTTACACCTAATACCCGAAGGGTTGTACGTGACATACCACCGATAACAATTGACTATACAGACATTGAAAGTGTTTTTTCATTTAAGTTTTTAGGTGTATTCATAAATACAAAACTGAATTGGGTTACCCACATTAATGAATTGTCAAAGAAACTGTCTCGCAACATTGGCGTAATTAACTGTATCAAACAATGTCTCAACCAAAAAGCTTTGTTCATTTTGTACTATTCGCTTTTTTCCCCTTATATCAACTATTGTAACTTAATTTGGGGTAACACATATAAAACTCATTTGCGCCCAATTATCACTCTACAGAAACGAATTGTTCGTATTGTCAATAGTTCTACTTATTACGACCATACAATAGCTCTATGGCAGAAATTTAATATCTTGCCTCTTACCTGTGTTAACAAATTCCATAATCTCTTATTTACCCATCTATTTCACCACCATTGATATAAGTTACCTGCACGCTTTCAGTCTTATTTTAGTTTAGTCTCTGATGTGCACATGTTTTGTACTAGATCATCATGGCTGAACCTGTATAATCCTATTTATGTATCAATGCTGTCTTTCAATACGCCCCGAATTTCTGGTCCAAAACTTTGGAATAAGTTGCCCTTTGACCTTAAATCAATTATTTCCACCTCCCTTTTCAAGTCCAAACTGAAACAACGTCTCATCCGTGAATATAGCACTGAATAGACACATTTTAAGTTTTTAATTATATAACGTCTCATTCAATATTCAGATAAGATAAGATTCATTCCTGTACAATTTAAATATATAGTAAAATTTGCACCTTTACTGCCTCAATATGGAGTAACTGGGATAGAACAAGCCCTCTGGGGTTTTAATCCCGCTGATATCCAAATTTCAAATTGTATTATGATTTGCTTACATGAATTCTATCAGTGAATAAATAATCTGAATCTGAATCTTGAGAGCGGCGTTATATTCCAACCATCAATCAATGAACCAAATCATACCAAATGCGCCTTGAAAACTAAAAGAAATACTTTTGTTAGAATACGGTACGCCAACCACTGCCATTGAAGCATCCATCTTGTCTTAGAGATATCGTGTTGCTTTCGCCTTCTTAGTCTATTTAGACAATCACTTTATCATTATCTTGACATAATCTCATATGATTTAATACGTCTAAACACAAATCCCACATTAACCACTTTGGCCTTTGGTTTATATAGCACTTTGGCATTTGTGGTGGGATATTTGTGTTCATCATTCGAAGCATAGTAATGATAGTGACCTGTCATACTAACGTCGGCTACTCTGTTAAATCCATTCAGATGCATTCCGCCAAATCACTGTTCGTATCCAATCTGCTTTTGAATTATCATGCTTGTATGACAGTAGCATGTATTGTTAATAGTCGAAGATAAGGCTGATTACACCTTAACCCTTCCTCAGTTACCACACAGCAATTTAAAGTGACATAAGATGCTAAATATTGAAGGCATTTCGTTGAAACAAATTCTAGCACAATCATATCGTTCATATTTACGCCAGCTTTGTAAGACTGTGTCTAGCACAATCATATCGGTCAACGTTCATATTTACGTCAGTCCTGTAAGACTGTGTCTAGCACAATCATATCGGCCAACGTTCATATTTACGTCAGCTTTGTAAGACTGTGTCTAGCACAATCATATCGGCCAACGTTCATATTTACGTCAGCTTTGTAAGACTGTGTCTAGCACAATCATATCGGCCAAACGTTCATATTTATATCAGTTTTGTAAGACTGTGTCTAGCACAATCATATCGGCCAACGTTCATATTTACGTCAGTTTTGTAAGACTGTGTCTAGCACAATCATATCGGCCAACGTTCATATTTATATCAGCTTTGTTGTACTAGTTCTAGCACAATCAGTGTGGGTATATTTTTTTCTTCATGTTTTGCAACAGAGAGATCAGTTACATTTGAGCCTTGGTTGAATTACCTCGTTCAAGAAAAGACATATCACCCTAAGTTATTGCAACAAACCCCCAGCTGACTCGTCTTTTTTATTAACGTCTTTCTCGAAGATCCTCGAATTTAACACTGCAAAAAACTCAATATTGCCGATTTGGAAAAGAGCATGCTATTATTATTACATAATCATATTGCCATTTTAAGATGTACGAGACAGAATCGATAAGCCATGGTTCAAGCTGTTTTCTAGTTAACATTGCAGTAAGGAAATGACAATTGAGAGATTTATTATCAATATTCCAATTGCCCCAGAAAAGAAGATCAGACGTTGTTATGGATATTGAAAAAAAGTAGTCAACGCATAAAACGAATAAAAGAAAAGAACTGGAGGCAAGGAAAAGAGCCGACATTTTATGATTTTATTAGAGCTTTTAACGCCTGATAAACGAGACCAGTTGAAAGAAAACTCCATTAAATGTATTAGCATGACTATAGCGCATATTGTAGAAGCATGTTTATAAACCCTTACAGCATGAACGTTCAAACATTTATAACAAACTTTCCAAATTAAAATATTGTTACGTCGATTTTGCGCTGCTTTCAAGATTTTCTGACTGAATCTGCTTACAAGAAATGCTCAAGGTTAAAGTTACTACATGTTTTTTTTTCGTTAAAATTTAAAGTGGCATGAGTACCTCAACGTACATATCAAAGATTGACATATGAAGCTCCAATTTCATACTTTTTAACAAAAATAACGAACAATTAGCTAATTCTATTTCAACGAAATTTCCCTAAACTTGGCAGCTCATACCACTTTAAAGTTACGTGGCAAACTGCATTGAAGGTATCTCATAAAAATGTAGCACAGAGGTATACATCCAGTTGAGCACATGCGCACTATGTAACATGGAAACTATAGATTGTTTTTATTTCTTTTGCCCATAGAATATCCGTCTTAAGTTTTCTTTCAGGATGAACAATTCGACTTCTGAAATTCACTGTTAGAAGTTATTTACACAACAAGTTACTAGCCGAATATTAAAGTGGCATGAGCTGCCAAAATGTTGATATTTTGGCCTTGAAACAGCATGTTAAAATTATTGGTTATTTTTCTCAAGACGTATAATTCAGAAGCTTTTTAGTGCTTCTGGTCTCGAAAATGTACGATAAAGTATTGTTTTGAACTAACTTTGTCTTAGAATGAGTGAATGTTCGTCCCGGTAATTTAAATTTTGTTTACTTTTCGAACACGTTTTCTGTTCGTACAGGCCACATACTGTGTGGATTTTCCTCATTCCAACGCAAATCGGGGCCTCCGTGGCTCAGTAGGTAGGGCGTTGGACGCTCAATCCAAACAGCCTTCCACCAAAGGGTCGCGGGTTCGAATCCCACTCAGTCCAAAAATTGGAAAATTTTCTGACTGGGTTTTCACTCGAACGACCTATGTGGGATGGTTGCCAGTTACCAACGGAAGGTCGTGGGTTTCCTCCGAGCATAGAGCCCGGTTTCCTCCCACAATAAAACTGGCAACGCCGCCATATAAGTGAAATAATCTTGAGCGCGGCGTAAAACACCAATCAATCAATCAATCAATCAATCAACCAACGCAAATCATTTAGTTTTGCGATGGCATTCAAAGCCTCTTACTGTCGAGACGATCAGAAACTATGAAAAAAGTGTGAATTTTGGCAGCTCATGCCACTTTAACGATTGCAGATTTTAGCTGTTCTTTTATTTGCTGCTCTCGTCGCGGTACAAATAACCGGAGTCACTGCAGGTACCCGGCTTTTCAAGTAGAACAGTGTTATAGACTCGCCACAACACATCAGTATGGACAACGCGGAAGGTGTGGATTTTAACGGCTCGATAGTCGACTGCCAAAGCTATCCCGACTTGGAGCGATGTTATTCTCATGTAACAAGTATAGATGTTCCCCTCTGGTATAAACTACCATGGTATAAAGTTATGTTTATGTTTTTATTTATTGGAGTATTTGTTTGCGGAACAGTGGGGAATTTATTAGTATGTTTGGTCATATGGAAAAATCGACATATGCGAAATGTAACAAATGTGTTTATTTTGAATTTGGCAATCAGTGATTTACTGGTGTTATTACTGGCACTTCTTCCTACGATGATTCAGGATATTTACCATACCTGGTACCTGGGTAATGTCGGATGTAAAGGTATCTTATTTCTGCAGGTAAGACTGTTTCATTATTTCCGAGCGTTCATGTCAGAGAATATTTGTTCAATTTTTAAATAATGCTTTTCACGAGATTTCAAAAAGGAAACGGGACCTCGGTGGCTCAGTCGGTAAGAGTGATAGTCCTTCAGCATGGAAGACGGATGAGGCCATTTGCTATGTCGACTTGTCTACTTTAGAAACACGAAAGTCGACAAAGCGAAAGTCGCTAAATTGTACAAACCGCGCGCAGTTTTGTCATTTTAGCGACTTTCGCTTTGTTGACTTGTCGACTTTTTCAAAAGGCGCAACACGCCAATTCAAATGGATTCTCGTGTTTTTCTTTCTCAGTCAGATTTGAAAAGACGAAAGTCGGCAAAGCGAAAGTCGCTAAAATGTGAAAACCGCGCGCGGTTCGGTCATTTTAGCGAGTTTCGCTTTGTCGACTTTCGTCTTTCAAAAGTCGAAAGTCGAAAGACGAAAGTCGCTAAAATGACCGAACCGCGCGCGGTTTTCACATTTTAGCGACTTTCGCTTTGTCGACTTTCGTCTTTCTAAAGAAGACAAGTCGACATAGCAAATGGCCGCATCCGTCTTCCATACTTCAGTCCAACACAGACCTCCTATCGAAGTGGCGCGGGTTTGAATCCCACTCAGACCAAATAAACAATTAAAAATGGATTGGATTTTTCACTCGATCGCCGTATGTGGGACAGTTGCAAGATATTCGCCGAAGGTCTGGGTTTTCTCCCCTGTTTTCTCTCCCACTAAGCCTGGCAACAGCCAAATAAGTGAAATAATCTTGTCGAACGGTAGAAATTCCAGCCTTCTGTAAATACCGATAATCTTCAGGATTTACCCATATACTACGTTTTTTTCTCTCTTGAAGCTATTTTTGAATCAGTCTAGCGCCTGTACTAACGGTTTCGTCCAAAGAAAAATCAGAACTGTATAAGTTCTCACATAAAATATGTATCTATTATCGATCTTGTTGTTTCTGTGTCATTTTTTGGTTGTCTTTTTTTGCCTCAAGATTGTATACTATATCTGATAATGGGTCCCAAAGTACAATATGGCGTTTACAAAAAGTTGCGCTTAGGTGTATTTTTTTAATCATCCTTAGTACATATGACACTTAGTAACTCAATCCTTATTTTACTATGATAAAAATCAGGACAACAATATAAAAACAAGTATAGAGCGTTCTGAAATTCTGGCCTATCTCCCAAAGAATCTAAGAATATATTTAGTAATGACCGGAATCTGGGGGTTGTTTCTCAACAAAGTTACGACCGACGTAAGTCCAATGCAAGGCGTAACTACCATGGCAACATATACCCTCAACATTACGTTACGACCTGGGCCCTGTCGTACGAAGCTGGCGTAAAGTTGCGCATAGGGCTACTATTAGATGCACTAATAGAAACGTAAATGCACTCTCTCTCTCTCTTATATTAGGTCCTTTATTTTGAGCGAAATTACACTCTGACTTTCTTTAGGTGACACTTTAACTTTGACAATTAGTTCGAGAATGAGAATGATTGACTGTAAACAAAAATAAAAAATATCTTTTAGAAAACAAATCAATTAAGCTTTAGGGTATTTAAATGAAGTTTAGAATCAAAGGAAATCGTTTATATTCAAGAAAACTGTTACGTTATGAAGTATTGAAAACTGAGCACCGCGTGGTACTTTAACATATATTACACAGTACAACTTGGACGTACCGACTTAGAAGATTATTGATAAAACAAACGATTATAGGATGCAAACGAGTTGCTAGTGAGCCTAGAGTGTCTTGAATACATACCGTTTATGTGGTTCATTGCACCAATATCTTTAGGAAGTAGGCAAAACTATACTTTAACTGTAGCTACCATTTGCATTGTTTTCATCCTTTTGCCCGTCCCAGTTGTCTCCCTTACACTCTAAGCTCACTTGCATGTAAACATTAATGGCATAACAATAAAATGATATTTGGCCATAACACACCGGCCCCCAAAATCGTAATATAAAAACACGATTTTCAAAACATTAAAGTCATTAATGGCCAAATCATTATCTAATGTTCATGAAAGAAATCAAAAGTTCTTTGTTGTGTTACTTGGGACTTTCTTAGCAAATGTCTCCTTCAAGAATACAACACAATTTGTGGATAGGTCGACATAACATACCACTTTGAGTTTTAAGTTGAACACTCCTAACATGTCCTTTCTTATCCTGGAATGTTGTCACAACTCGTCTTAAACACCAAGAATTCCTTGGTGAATCATCGATGAGAAGAACAATGTCTCCTTTACAGAGGTTCCTTTGAACTGATTGCCACTTTGTTCTTTGCTGTAAGAGAGGAAGGTATTCTTTAACCCATCTCTTCCAGAATGTATCTGCCAGATATTGGATCTGACGCCATCTGCGTTTTGAGTAGTTGTCCTCTTTCCGGAATATTCCTGGTGGCATATCCTCGCACTTTCTTTGTAATAGAAGATGGTTTGGTGTTAACGGATCCAGGTCGTTTGGTTGGTTTGGAAGTTCTGTGATTGGCCTGTTGTTTAAAATCAACTCTACCTCACACAGTAAAGTTGCTAAACCTTCATCATCCAATTTAATGTTCTGTTCATTCATGACTCCATTCATTACTTTTCTCACTGATCTAATAAGGCGTTCCCATACGCCGCCAAAGTGAGAGGCCTTTGGTGGGTTGAATTCCCATTTTATTCCTTTGAGAGCCAGCTTTTCCTGCATTCTTGAAGAGTTCATTTTCACTATTTCCTCTCTTAAAAGTCTTTCTGTTGCCACGAGATTTGTTCCATTGTCAGATCTTATAACTGTTGGTTTCCCTCTACGAGCAATAAAACGACGAACAGCTTGCAAGCACGAGTCTGCATCAAGTGAATGTGCCACCTCTAAGTGGACTGCTCGAGAAACGAGACAAGTAAAAATCACCCCGTAGCGTTTTACTGTCGATCGACCCCTTCTGATGGTATAAGGGCCATAATAATCCAAACCGACGTTGGTAAAGGGAGGAATGTTTGATTCGAGTCTCTCGGCGGGTAGATCTACCATCTTTTGGTTGGCTGCTTTGCAACGATACTTTCGACAGATTACACAGGTGGAAAGAATTGATTTGATCAGTGTTGGAGCTCCAATAATCCAGAAGTGTTGCCTAACCTCTGCTAGGATTGAGTTCTTTCCCAAATGGCCGACTTGTCTATGGGTTTCTTCCAGTAGCAAACGAGATACTGCTGCTAACTTTGGTAATAATACTGGATGTCTAGATGCAAGAGGCACATCTGCTTTAGAAATACGACCACCGACACAGAGTAATCCATTTTTCATAAACGGATCGAGACGGTAAGTTGAGCTTGATTTGTTTACTTTTCCATTCTGTAAGAGGGAGTGGATTTCATTGGAGAAATAGATTTCTTGGACGTAGTGAAGTATGAAGCACTCTGCTTCCTGAAGATCATCTGTTGACAGAGGGTCCAATGTATTAACTTTCTTTGAGTTACTGGAACCATTATCTTTCATGTCCTGTTTGCTTTGCTGAGTTCCAAGACTTTGTTTGTTGTTTGGCTGTAACTTTTCTTTGAATTTCTTAATGGCTCTTAATACTCTTGCTGTTATTCTTTTTAACTTTGTCCAGCTTGAGAATCGAGATAAAAGTTCTGTTACATCACATGGGACAGGCTCCTCCAGATTTTCGATTTGACTGTGTTCTGATTTTATCCAACTGTCTTCAGGTAAGTATAAAACGTCCGGTCCGTGAAACCAAGTCTGGTTTTGAAGAAGTTTATCCATTGATTGTCCTCTCGATGCTATATCGGCTGGATTATCTTTAGTATTGATGTAATGCCACTGATCTGTTGAAGTTGAGTCCCGAATCACCGTTAGGCGATTGGCAACAGATGTTTGGAACCTTGTTGACTCGTTGTTTATATAGTTGATTACAGCCATACTGTCTGTCCAGAAGAAAATAGCGTCGACTGTAGTGTCAAGTTCTCTGTTGATAAGTTGGCTCAGTCGAACCGATAACGTGGCTGCTGTTAACTCCATACGAGGCATTGAAACTTTCTTAATAGGTGCAACTCTGGATTTCGCCAGTAGCAGCGAACAGCATACTCTGTCTGAAGTGTCTGTTTGGCGGATGTAACATACCACACCATAGCCCTGTTCACTGGCATCTGAAAAGTAGTGGAGTTGACAGTTCTTAACAGGACCAAAGTCAGCTGGTTTGTAGCATCGCTGTAAGTGTAGCATTTCAAGTTTAGGAAGGTCAGACAACCATTTGATCCAACTTTTAGCTTCTTTCTCTTGAATAGGTGTGTCCCAGCCAGCTTTGTCGAGGGCTAGTTGTTGCAGAATTATTCTGGCCAGGAGAACAAATGGAGAGGCAATTCCAAGGGGATCGTAGACTGTTCCGACAGCAGATAATATACCTCTTCTAGTGGCTGAATAGTTGAAAGTACTTACTTTAAATCCCAAAGCATCGGTATCCAACATCCAATGAACTCCTAGGGCTCTTTCCATTGATGATTCTTGTTTGTCAAAACTGTTAGTTTTTGCTGTTACTGCTCTTTCTTTCTCAGGAATTTGCTGTAAAACTGACGGACTTGAGCTTGTCCATTTGGTCAAGTGGAAGCCACCTTCTGAACACAGATTTGTAAGTTCTTTAACATATTCCGTTGCTTTGGATTCTGATTCTACTGAAAGTAGACAATCATCTACATAGAAGTTCCGTATTAGGATATCTGTTATTGTTTTGCTATACTTGTTTTCGTTGTCTTTTGCTGTTTGTCTTAAGGCTGCATTTGCGCAACTGGGAGAAGATGTCGCACCGAAGAGATGTACCAGCATTCGGTAAGTAGTAGGCTGTTGTGAAAGATCTCCGTTTTTCCACCATAGATATCGAAGGCAATCTGTATGCTTTTTAGTGACAAAGACCGATGGCTCTATCGATGAAAATCGATGGCAATTGATTTTTGAATCATGTTGTCCAATTCCCTTAACTGATCAATCTCTTTAAATGCTTTAATCTCAACTCTGTTAACGACAAATCCGGTAGGTGGTGAATTGTGTTGGCCTTTTCGAAGAACGTTCCACAGTATCCATCCAAGACGACTTTTGACGGCGTGTGGGCTTCCAGAAGATCAAAGGGTGTGTACGCATCAGGTACGTTGTTGCCAATAAGGAGCCCAATTCCAGAACTAATTTCAGGTAAGTCGATATCTTGGAGATGGTCCCAATGCTGTATATCTTTCTTTGTAGCCATTTGGTCAACTTTAACAGGTAAGTAGTCTTTGGTGTAAGTCTTAGGTAAATTGATGGTTTCATTTGTGATAGGGTTCATTACTTGTAGACCTTTGATAACGTAAGTGTCCATGCTGTATGGATTCCCCATGGTGTTGAGTGTGATGTTCATTTTGGTTCCGTGTCCACCTAGTTTACATAACAATTCCTCGGAGCAAAAGGTAATGCTACTACCGGGATCCAAGAAGGCATTTGTCCGGACTGTCTGGAATGATTGCCATTGTACACTCGTCGTCATCGTTACCAGTTTTGATCCTCTTGAAGACGAGCTGAAGAGATGTTACTTTTAATGGATGATGCGCGGCTAGCTCTATGAGAAAGTCTGGACTTGGAGACTTGAGATATGCTGTCACTTGGTTTAATTTCAGATTTCATGCTTTGCTGTTTTATTAACCATTTTTCAATTTTAGATTTCAAACTTCTCAACTCCAAGAATTGGTCTTCGAATTCATTGTTACTTTCAGGTTTAAGTAAAGTGATGTATTTGTCATGAGTTTCAATGAATTTTTCATATAGTGTCAGCCAACTAGAGTGTTCTTTCTGAACCTCCGTAACGTCAGCTTCAAAATCCATAAGGTCTTTTAATTGTACACTTTTGACTTTAATATTCCTGTAAATCACCTTTACTTCCTTTAAACAATTTTGGAGAGCAAATTCTAAACCCTTTTCTGTCATTTTCCTTTGTCTTTGTTCAGTGAATGGGCTTTGTTCATTACACTCTTCCGTATTTATGGGATTTTCTGATTTCTCCATGATGTTATAATTTCTGTACTCAATAACCCTTTTGAAAACTTTGTTTTGATATTTCTTGAATTACTTTCACTTTAATGTGGTTTATTTCCTTTTATTTCTTTGATTACTTTTCTTTGTTTATTTATGTCTTTGTTACTTTCTTTATAGGTAGCTTCAATTTGTAGGTGATAAATGATGAATTTCAACTTAAATGTGAATTTCTGTATTTAAATCCATCGTTATGCAGATCACCGAAACGTCAATGATATTAGATGCACTAATAGAAACGTAAATGCACTCTCTCTCTCTCTTATATTAGGTCCTTTATTTTGAGCGAAATTACACTCTGACTTTCTTTAGGTGACACTTTGACTTTGACAATTAGTTCGAGAATGAGAATGATTGACTGTAAACAAAAATAAAAAATATCTTTTAGAAAACAAATCAATTAAGCTTTAGGGTATTTAAATGAAGTTTAGAATCAAAGGAAATCGTTTATATTCAAGAAAACTGTTACGTTATGAAGTATTGAAAACTGAGCACCGCGTGGTACTTTAACATATATTACACAGTACAACTTGGACGTACCGACTTAGAAGATTATTGATAAAACAAACGATAATAGGATGCAAACGAGTTGCTAGTGAGCCTAGAGTGTCTTGAATACATACCGTTTATGTGGTTCATTGCACCAATATCTTTAGGAAGTAGGCAAAACTATACTTTAACTGTAGCTACCATTTGCATTGTTTTCATCCTTTTGCCCGTCCCAGTTGTCTCCCTTACACTCTAAGCTCACTTGCATGTAAACATTAATGGCATAACAATAAAATGATATTTGGCCATAACAGCTACAACATGGACAAGTTGCGACTAGGCCGTAAGTTCCTTTAGTTTTAACACTGATTTACGTCCGACGTAACTTATGCCAGCTTTGTAAGACAGGGCCCAGGCGCAAAGTTACGACGGGCGTAAGTGTGTTGAGAAACAGCCCCCTGCACAATAAATCGAGACTGTTACCGAGTCACTTATTACCTCACCCATTGAGTACACCCATTCAAAATGATGTTCGTAGAGTTAAAGGATTTATAAACAGGATTTAAAGCTGGTTTGTGTTTGTTTGTGGACTAAATGTATATTTGAAAAACATAGGTTAAAACGAAATAACCTTCGTGTTAGTTCCCTAGTAGTAAAACAAGAATAGGGAGGAAGTATGCATATTTTCCGTAACTACTCGGAAAAATGACGTATTCCACGACCTTCGATGTGTCCAAACTGCCACGCAATCTAAAATTAGAAGTTACCCTAGTCCAAAGGTCCAGATTTAACCTCTAAGGCCCATAGTTGCCATTTTTATCGGAAAAATCCATTTGGATTGGGTTGGAGAGTTCACCTAAAATGCCAACTGATCATATAACTTTTAAGCATTCGACAAAACAACAACATTGCGGAATTTTACCTGGCGTTCGCTCGCATATACCTGCTTTTCTATTACTCTTTTACACTCGGCTAGAGATATCGCAAGTTACATCGAGCATTGCAAACACTTTGACAGTGGCCAGTTCAAGGTGAGTCGAGTTGACAGGAACGTCTCCATCTTAGCGGTTTTCGTCAAAATGGGACAATTTCGTGAAATTGACTCTACGTTTTATTAGTATATAGCGTTTTCTATAATTCAAAATATCTATTCACATAAAGTATGTTGTCAGGGTTGTTATATTTTTCTGATAGCTTTAAAAATCCCTGAGCTATGTCCGGTAAAGGCGTATGAGATGTGTCTTAGCCCGTCTAAAGGAGATCTCGCTAGAATACGATTGACTGCCACGAAGACGTACTAAGACAGCAGAAATCGTTTATTACGCCATCGCTGTGGGCGTACGTACACAACGGAGGTCGTGTATGACGCCATAAGTCTCTGAGATAATTCACTTTCGTAAGCATTGTAGATCGAAAAATGTACCTTGAATTTTGCATGTGCTGCGACCAAAAAATCTAATTTTCTTTTTGGTCAGATTTTTAAAGTACATGTTCTACAACACGCTTAACGCAAATTAGAAAATATTTCCAAAACCTTTAACGAGGTTTCCAGAGATCCAGTGGTATTTAGTACAGCTAAACGCTAACAGGATGAGGTAGTCATGAATATGCATGTAATCATTGGTTTTTGGATTTGCCATTTGTAGACTTGCAGTATTGTAGACCGTGATATTGGTCTTATATGGAGATAGTAGACAATTACAATTTCCATTAGCAGAATTCCAGATCTCCATCCACCTATTCTGGTCTTAATACACATTTCTTTTCGCCACAATAGAAATGCAATGATCTTGAGTGCTGAGTACAACTGCAATCAATCAATCAATTTACACATCCAAACTTGTTCTCAGTCTTAAATCCAGATAGTTATCTTTCATAAAAGGTATGGTGTGACAGGACAATAAATTACAGGGGCTAAGGAAAAGTGCTCTTTTAGTTGCATTTTAAGGGACATGCCCAGAACCAGCGACACGAAGAACGTTAAAATGCGTGTTTTTCGACTGTCATTTATATAAACATGAGGTTTACATATAGCCATTCCAAACTTTCCTAGCCCCCACTGACCGCTGGATAGGCAGTTATATTTGGGAATTCCCTTTGTCCGCTTTGTTGTGGTTAGGTGTGCGGTATGGATCCATTGTTACTGCGCGTGTGGTGCGTTTCAGGCTGAAAACAATAGCAGAAGGTTACATGTACAATTTTGGTGGAAAGTTGAATTGTAGCCTTTTATCCCGGATTGGCCAGGTTTTTTTCTAATAATCTGAAGTTCAACGGAGAATGACAATAGCCGGTTGGTTATGATTAATACACGTATTCGGTCTATTTTTTTCTCAGTTAGGTTTATAAGACGACAACAAGGACCGACAACATACTCTAAGATTTTACGTAAACATGTTTCCCAATACTTTTTGTTTTTAAGCACAGACGGTCTAAAAAGTGATTGCAATCTATCTGTAAAACAGTTTATACATTACTTATAACTATCCCTAACTATACACGTTGATTGCGATAGACATTTGAACATTGTGTTTAAATTAACCAATTGTGTAAAATGTTCTTTAAATGATCGTTGAAATAAAAAATCTACAGCATAGTCAATAAAGCTGCTCGATTTTCCTACAAAAAATAGCATTCAAGATTATCTTAATAGTGGAATATAATTTTCTATAAGCTGGTCGGACAAAACACTTTTGTGAAATTGTTTTAAGTCTTTGATTGACTGAATAGGATTCGAATCTACCACGCATTAGTGGGACGCCTTGTGGATTGTAGTCGAACACTACCTGCTAAGCAAGGAATGAAAACCCTTTCGTGGCAAAAGGCGACAGAGCGACAGTCTCTCAGTTTGACCCAAACCTCCCATCGATGGTTCTTGGTTTCGAATCTCACAATCAAAAGAATCTTAGTCCTTTCAATCGATGGCCCTCTGTGGAGGAGTCGCTAAGGTACTCTGCGATCGGCGGTTTCCTCTGGACAAAGAGTCCGGTCGCTCCCCTCCACTAAACCTACAAATATCAGCCATATATATAGGGTGCGAAGGACTGGAATTATTCCAAAAAGGTTGTCTGAAAATCACAATCACGGAGACTTCCTTTGGCTGAAGGACGTTTATAAAACTCTAGCGGAAGCTTGATCAGCCTTTCCCGTCCTCTCACATCGATGGCTGACAGATTCTACCTTGTATTTTGTCGTCCCAGACCTTGTCAGGGTTAATTGAGTCTCCCTCCATCCACAAAACTCTCTCTAGTGTTAGGCTTGAGATTCAATATTACAGCATGTCAATCCATGTTGACAGTTCTTGTCTGACGAGAGACGAATTACGACTATTTACAAATACAAATATAAAGCCTGACTAACTAACTGGCCAAGTGTGAAACACAATGAACAACGCTTAAACAATGTTACAGGAAAAACTGAACGGGATCTTTTTTCATTTTATACGTAGATTTCCGATCGGGGGTATGGTATTGACACATTCGGCTTCGAGGTAGTGAGATTTATAACGGAAAGTATACAAAATATATGATCTTTATTAACCTCCGTATAAATATAGTTCATTCAAAACCTAAACATTTTTCCTTCCCCTCACCTACATATCGAGATGCCAATGAGCCCAAAATGTATATAATAAAATAAAAAATAAACGGAATTCCCCTACATTCATAATATGTCTTAGGAACTTCCTATCATTAACTTAAGCCTAGCGCACACGAGAGGCGCCGGCTGAGCTGCCGGCTACGCGTGGCTGAGAGCTAAGCTGTTTCCCCCGTGTGCGCGTAAATTTGGATGAGATTTTCGCCTCTCGAGGCGGTGAGGAAAGTATTTAGCATGTTTGATATTTTCTGCCTCTCGTGGCAAGAATCTCACCGTGTGCGGACAACGTAAGCTGCCGGCTGAGCTGAGAGGAGGGATAGTCCAATCACGTGTGCCTATTAAATCATGTGACCACTTAGAATATTACGTAACACGGGTAGTGACACTTGTGTAGGTCAGTGAACTTGGGTGGGCAAGTTCGTCATGTAAGACAACTTCAAAACAGTATGCTCTTTTATATATACAGAAACACCTACCAATCCATATATATATATATATGTATATGTTTAACTTTAAATTATACCTATATATGTTATTAACTTTAAAAATATATGGATATATATAAATAGCTATATAACATGTAATGAGGTCCCTTACATTATATATATATATTAAATTATTATATTTACATGTAATTCATATATAGAAAGTTTATGTCTGTGTTCGGGCTTCAGTCTAGTTTAAAAGTTTATTTGATGGGTTGGCTATGGTCGTCTGTGTATTTTTTATATTTATTTATATTGCCGGGATGGCCACCGACAACCGACGACCGTCAATAAGCTGCTATCTCAATTAGATGTAAATGTACCTGTCACATTTTAAATAATATATGTACTGGTATCATTTTCTATGGCTGGGATGGCCACCGACAACCGACGACCGTCAAGAAACTGCTATCTCAAGTAGATGTAAATGTACCTGTCACATTTTAAATAATATATGTACTGGTATCATTTTTACCCCTCGGGCATATTTTGCCCGAAGGGTATTGTCGTTGCCTCCGTCGTCCGTCTGTCCGTCTGTCCGTCTGTCCGTCTGTCCATTGGTCCTTGTAAACACATTATCTAAAAAAGTCTTTAACTTACAACTTTGAAACTTCACACATTTGTTCAATACAGCAAGCACAAGAAGCCTATTTAAAATCAACGCGCTCGGATATTTTTTTCAAGAGTTATGCCCCTTTTATTACCGCTGCTATAAAAAGCCTTGTAAACACATTATCTAAAAAGGTCTTTAACTTACAACTTTAAAACTTCACACATTTGTTTAATACAGCAAGTACAAGAAGCCTATTGAAAATCAACGCGCTCGGATGTTTTTTTCAAGAGTTATGCCCCTTTTATTACCGCTGCTATAAAAAGCCTTGTAAACACATTATCTAAAAAAGTCTTTAACTTACAACTTTAAAACTTCACACATTTGTTTAATACAGCAAGTACAAGAAGCCTATTGAAAATCAACGCGCTCGGATGTTTTTTTCAAGAGTTATGCCCCTTTTATTACCGCTGCTATAAAAAGCCTCGTAAACACATTATCTAAAAAAGTCTTTAACTTACAACTTTAAAACTTCACACATTTGTTTAATACAGCAAGTACAAGAAGCCTATTGAAAATCAACGCGCTCGGATGTTTTTTTCAAGAGTTATGCCCCTTTTATTACCGCTGCTATAAAAAGCCTTGTAAACACATTATCTAAAAAAGTCTGTAACTTACAACTTTGAAACTTCACACATTTGTTTAATACAGCAAGTACGAGAAGCTTATTGAAAATCAACGCGTTCGGATGTTTTTTTCAAGAGTTATGCCCCTTTTATTACCGCTGCTATAAAAAGCCTTGTAAACACATTATCTAAAAAAGTCTTTAACTTACAACTTTGAAACTTCACACATTTGTTTAATACAGCAAGTGCAACAAGCCTATTTAAAATCAACGCCCACGGATGTTTTTTCCAAGAGTTATGCCCCTTTTATTAACGCTGCTATAAAAAGCCTTGTGAACACATTATCTAAAAAGGTCTTTAACTTACAACTTTGAAACGTCTTACATTTGTTCAATACAGCAAGTACAAGCAGCCTATTTAAAATCGATGTGCTCGGACATGTTTTTCATGAGTTATGCCCCTTTTATTACCGCTTCTATAAAAAGCCTTGTAAACACATTATCTAAAAAAGTCTTTAACTTACAATTTTGAAACTTCACACATTTGTTTAATACAGCAAGTACAAGAAGCCTATTTAAAATCAACGCGCTCGGATGTTTTTTTTTTTCAAGAGTTATGCCCCTTTTATTACCTCTGCTATAAAAGCCTTGTAAACACATTATCCAAAAAAGTCTTTAATTTACAACTTTGAAACTTCCTACATTTGTTCAATACAGCAAGTACAAAAAGCCTATTTAAAATCGATGTGCTCGGACATGTTTTTCAAGAGTTATGCCCCTTACATGACTATCAACCAAAAACCTCCTTGTAAATGTGATGCATGTATGTGGAGTAGTTTTTCACTCACAACAAATTGTCTGGAAAATAAATATATCTTCGGTTTCTTTGGCCCAGACCCGAGGGGTCCTGATGGCGACAGCCACTTATCTATGGCTGGGATGGCCACCGACAACCTTCAAGTAGCTGCTATCTCAAGCAAAACAGTACATGTATGCTCTTTTATATAGACAGAAACATCTGCACTCTGCAGTAGCGTTTGTCATCTTTATATATATATACGTATCCATCTCTTTTTTCCTAGAGTAGACCTCACATGTATTTTTCATTTCTTCATATGTTTATGTTTATTGAGATCATTAAATATTTGCACTTCTGCTCTTCGTAGGAAGTTTGTGTATTTTTCTGATGTGCTGTTTCTGGAGCACCGACGACCGACAACCGCCGGCAGTAACTAACATATTTTTTCAAATAAATTGACTCATGTGGATAAGTCAATTTATGACAATAATTTTATGTATGTGTTGTTTTCAAAGCACCGACAACTGCCGCTAATTATTAACAAGATACTTCCGAAAGATTTAGTTGATGTGGATATATTCGTTTTGTGTTGACTCTAACTCACCGACGACCGACAACCATCGCTGAATCTTAAGCAAGTGACAAATGAATTATGGGAGTGAAATACAACCTTATTTTTCAAAACATATATAGGTTTGGATTGGTAGGTGTTTTTGTATATATAAAAGAGCATACTGTTTTGAAGTTGTCTTTTATGAAGAACCTGTCGGTATTACTTGCAATGTTGGGAACAATTGCATCAAAATCTCACAATAATGCTCCGTTGAACATGTTCCACACGCAAAGTGATGTCAAATTCGGACGTATCTATTGTGGTGTATAGGGGGGGGGGGTTTGCAGTTTATTTTGGTTAGTCGAGTAATGAACAAGTCTATGAACAAACTTAAAAATTCGGTGTGTCTCAGTAGCCCAACGGTATATGAAAAATTTACAAAATCAATCTATATTATTCCGAACACTTATTCTGCCGTATCAAAACCATATACAAATACCGTATCAGACAGCCCAAAAAGAAACAAACGCGCGCCAAGCTGCACGTCATCACGTAGTCTCGATCAAAGCATCTTCTCTAGCCAAGATAAGATCTGCATGTCCCAATTCTGTGTTTTACCTTGGCGGACTACTCCACTCGAACCCGTAAATCAAACAGATCCCACTGGTGTGAATGTAAGAGTTGTCTGTCCTATACTTACAGAGTACAACACTCGTTACAAAAAAGTTCAAGGTGAACACAGCCGCCATTGCGTAATTTTTCATGTAAGTGCCCGAGGTTTTGATTAGCTGCGAGAAGTTTTACTCACACAGTAAGTTTGTCGTTGTAGACGCTGAAGGTTTTCAATTTTTTTTTTAATTTTCTTTGGATTGAAACATAATGATATAAGTGTGCCGGTGCCTGAGCGATTGCACGGCAGGAAATTTTAGGAAGGGGAGATGATTTAAAGGCACACTTGCCGCGAAAGTCAGGAATATTGTTTACATTAAAAAAGAAAGTCCGTTTTCTGTATTTTTCCCAGACAATATAAGTTAGGAACTTTCTATTTTTACCAAAATTTAAAAGTTTGGACGTCACTTTGTATTTTTAATTTGAATTTGAAAATTTGAATTGTTAGGTGCCCGCAACGTAAACAAACCAAACTGCCCCCTATTGGCGCTTTTATGTTTCAGTCGAGTGAGTGAACTAACTGCACAGTGTAATTTTACGTAGGCCTATTTATCTGAGAAATACAGACTGACGATCGGTTAACAGCGACTAGAAAAGCCTGCTGATAATTGTTTGAGTGTAAACCACAGATAAAAAGGCCTGAAATGAGGGTAAGCCAACACGAAAGTTGACCGACACCGATCGTTGTTGTTGTAATCAGGCTTCGATTCTTCGTTTGTTTTTCACCCCATTTCTACATTCTAAAGCTAACTAGATATGTTTTATGTGTCCTATGTTTAAGTTTAGTTGTATTAGTCGTAGTAAGCTCATGTAAATTAGTTTTCTTAGCAAATTTAAACAGGCTACGGCGGCAAGTGGGCCTTTAAGAAGTGTTGAGGATATCTTTAAGTTACCTATCCGTGTCTTTGGGAATGGAGACGACTTATCGTCATTGCAGCAAACACTTTTCTCTTACCCACACGGAAATTCTGACTTGATTACATGCCCTCTTAAGCTAGTAGAACTTTTTGATCGAATGGTCGAATTGGACAGTTCTTTTAAACCTAACCGTGAGGCTCGTTAAAGAGACGGTTAGCTGAAGTTTTGCCAGATCTGGATTTGAAACGAGAGATTCGTCACCTTAACACAGAATGCCAAGAGCTTAACTTTTTCCAACCTAGAGACCGGGCCATAGGGTGGTTAGGCAGAGTGAAACCTGACGTGAGAACAAGATTAGCTACCACCCATGAGACTCTTATCAAGTGACAAGAGGAAATAATTTCTTGTCAGCAAGGCCAAATTGATAATCTTTTGTTAGCTGCAGAGCGACCTCCTCAACATCCATCTGGCGGATATATGAAACCGTTTGGCCAGAGACAATACAGGGAACGCCGTTGTTTGGGATGTGCATCTTTAAAAAATCTTCGGAGAGACTGCCCTGATTCCCGGGAACATTAATTTACAAAGTCTTCAGTCAGGGAGAATTTAAACTAGTATCACCTGTAGTTGCGAGCCACACTATGGGTAAATTTGATGAAGGCTCATTTTGGAGAAGACTGTAGGATCTTGTCCTGAAGCCGTGATAGAAGTTGATGGAATAGGCTTGAGATGTTATTGAACACAGGTGCCCAAGTTTCAATAGTAACAGAGTCTTGGTACAAAGAGAATCTGTGGGAAAGAAATCCCATTGTTATGATGTATTGAGTTGAATGTTGTAAGTTTCCCAAGATGACATTCTTGGTAGCTAAAGATCCAGTGGACCCTGAAATTAAAGAGAGATAGTGTGATTGGCTCAAATATATTCAGAGAAATGAGCAAGCAAACATATCTGAATATACCAGATCCAAAATGGCAGACTATTGTTTCCTTATATGAAGAAACGAAAGCGTTGAAAACGTGTAGAGTTAAAGTATTTAGAGAAAACCTGGCATTCAAGCTTGGTCGATTCCAGTAGTTGAAGGCTCTGTAAAACCCCCAAACAGTGGACCATTTACAGCTCTTGTTGAAGGAATTGGTGCGGAAGTTCCAACTTTGCAGAACAGGTTTTCTGATGTATTCAGCTCAGGTGAAGATGAGATCGGGTATTGTGATACAGTCGAACAACGAATAATGACTGAAGATGACGTACCAGTTAAAGTTCCTTAGCCAAGAATGCCCCCTCACATGTGGTCGGAAGTTCAAAAATATTTACAATCAGCATAGACACTGGAGTCATACGTATATCCTCGAGCCGTCTCAAGTTGTACGTGTTAGGAAAAAGACGGTAAACTGCGTTTATGCTGTGATTACCGTGATCTCAACGCAAAGACAAGGAAGGATGCCTATCCTTTACCACGAATAGAAGAGACTTTTGATGTTCTCAATGGTGCCAAGTTTTTTCTGCTCATTGGACCTTGCTCATGGGTTTAACCAGATATCAGTACGAGACCAAGGTGTCGAGAAGACTACAATTAGAGTCGACACAGGAGGTTTATATGAATATGTTAGAATGCCGTTTGGTTTCACAGGAGCCCTTGGGACTTTCATGCGCCTAATGGACAAAACTTTCCAGTTGATATTATATTTGCAACCATTTATATAGCACCCGGGAGGACTGCTCTAAAGTAAAAAGATTCTTTAAAAAATGTAAACCAGTCCATCATTTGATATTATAAACGCTCTACATGACGATTGTCGGTGGCCTTCGAAGCCATATAACAAACAAAACAATGGAATATATCTCAAGCACATATAAGAGTACAATAGATTTCCAAATTTAGGAGAATGCTAATGGCGGTGGTCAGTTGTCTCTGGCTTTTTCAGCAAAGGGTAAACATTGAATAACGGTAAATACATGTACTACGATTTCACTCTCGAGCAGAATGGTCGTCGGTTGTCGGTGGCCATCCCAGCAGGTAAAAAAGGTCTTATTAAGAATGAGGGGTACACATCCATCGACTTGGTCGGACACTGCAGCTACTTGACGGTCGTCGGTTGTCGGTGGCCATCCCAGCCATAGAAAATGATACCGGTACATATATTATTTAGAATGTGACAGGTACATTTACATCTACTTGGGATAGCAGCTTCTTGACGGTCGTCGGTTGTCGGTGGCCATCCCAGCCAAAGAAAATGATACCAGTACATATATTATTTAAAATTCAACAGATATATTTACATCTATACTTGAAATAGCAGCTTCTTGGCGGTCGTCGGTTGTCGGTGGCCATCCCGGCAATAGAAATAGAAAAAAACACACAGACGACCATAGCCAACGCATCAAATAAATCAATAAACTTTTAAAGGGGCATGAGCTGCCAAAATTCACAGTTTTTTCATAACTTCTGATCGTCACGACAGTAAGAGGCTTTGAGGGCTATCGAAAAACTAAATGATTGGCGTTGGAATGAGAAAAATCCATACAGTATGTGGCCTATATGAACCGAAAACGTGTTCAAAAGTAAACAAAATTTAAATAACCGGGACGACCATTCATTCATTCTAAGCCAAAGTTAGTTTAAAACAGTACTTTATCGTACATTTTCGAGACTTAAAGCATTAAAAAGCTTCTGAATTCTACCTCTTGAGAAAAATAGCCAATAATTTCAGCATTCTGTTTTAACGTCAAAATATCAACATTTTGGCAGCTCATGCCCCTTTAAACTAGACTGAAGCCCGAACACAGACATAAACTTTCTATATTATATGATATACATATAAATATAATAATTTAATATATATAATGTAAGTGACCTCTTTACATGTTATATAGCTATATATATATATATATATCCATATATTTTTAAAGATAAAACATATATAGGTATGGATTGGTAGGTGTTTTTGTATATATAAAAGAGCATACCGTTTTGAAGTTGTCTTACATGACGAACTTGCCCTTGGGTGACAAGGAACTGGCCTCAGCCGGGAGCTCATCGTCTGCGCTGAAATTTGTAGCTGCTCCCTTGGCCACGCGTGCCTTGTAGCTCAGCCGGCGCCTCTCGTCTGCGCTAGGCTTAAATGTGCATTCGAAACTGGCATCTCTAAAAAGCTTCTTACTGTCACTTTTCGAGAAAAATATCCGACCACTTATATTTTACTTAAACTGAATATGTCAGCATTTCGGCAGCTGGTGCGAGTTTAAGTAGATTTAGACGCTAACGTTTTCGCTTATAATGTATAGCTTCATATAGAACCTTAACGGATTGCAAGTAATCATGAGAATGCAATATCTGTAAAGTTCTAGTTTTGACGGTGTTAAAGGTTATATTCCGTCCAACTAACACCATAGGGTGTGATTTATTGACAGGTTTTGGCATTTCAGGGTTAGGAACAGCGAGTGGAAAGCTTCATAAAGGCTGGCCACTGACCGAGTTGTGTCTGACAAATAGACTGTTAATTACGGAACACATTCCTGGACAGAATTACACTCTAGTTTTAGAATACCGCTTGCAAAGATGAATGACTGTCCATCAGAAACAATGGAAAGTCGGTGGTTTTCTGTGGCTCGACTCCATCGTCGTGCAATAAAACTCGGGGTTTAACATTTGGCTCTAATCAATCTAGTGTCCCATGTTGTAAGTAAAATAATCTTGAGTATGACGTAAACTAAAAAAAACTGTGAAAAGCTTAAGACAGCGTTTGAAGAAAATGCTATATTTCTACTTAATAGAAAATAATATGTCGACTATGTGCCAGCTTCTCCAGCCAAGTTAAAATCGCCTTGGAACCCATTCCGTGTTGGGTTTCATGATTTTTAATCGGGTCGATAAGATAACTATATGCCAGAATTAAATTTTGTACTGTCTAGCTTAAAATTCGAAAATTGTTTTTGTATCAGCGGACCTGTTTTTTATTTTGATCAATTTGCCGTTAAATGGTTTGGTTATTAGTGGACATGTATGGCGTAGTGGACATGTATTAGTTCCCCTGTATGGCGTCATTGGGGCCAGAATATCTGAAAAGATAGGCAGATTCAGTGCACCAAGGAAATATCGGTTATCGGTTCCACCTCACATTAGTGGATCGATCTGGTCCAAATCCGAGCATTCTCTGGATTAAGTCGGAATTGATATTACTTGAACTCTTGGAATAACACATCAATATTGTGTATCATGTAAAGACAGAAGAGGCATTCTCTTGTACTTAAACCGACAGCCCTTTTCATATTCAACCGTTGTGTCCATTCTGTCTTCAGGACTATTGTAGACCGTAAATCGGATGTTCCATGTTGATCGCTAAGCCCGATATGACGACAGGCGGGAATACACAATGCCGATAATGTCGAAAGACAAATGTCATTGGAGATTTGGAAATTGGAATCACGACCCTCACACCGATAAGCTTCAATCTGTATCCATTGAACAAAGATCCCGATGTCATATGATATCGCATTGAGAAATGGTCACGGCTTCATGCCCTTCAACGTGAAAACTGAGAAGATGACAGTTCTTTACTGGTGGAACATTTTCGCATCACTGGCATTCAGATACGGGAGTGGATTTACACTCTTAATATTTATGCCAAATATCTAAACGAAAGCATACGGAAGCCCAATAGTGCTAGTAAAAGTAAATAAAAACATAAAAAAATCGGTATTTCGATTTAAAATTTCAACGTGAAAACTGAGGAGTTGACAGTTCTTTACTGGTGGAACATTTTCGCATAATTGGCATTCAGATACGTGAGTGGATTTACACTCTTTATATTTATGCTAGACATCTAAAAGAAAGCATACGGAAGCCCAGTAGTACTAGTGAAAATTTCGATTTTAATTGTCGGAATTTCGACTTAAGATCACAACATTTCGACACAGTCTCGGAATTTCGAATTTAAATCTAAGAATTTCGACAGGAAGTCGCATCTTACCTGTTTTTGTCAAAATGGGACTATTTCGTGCAATTGACTCTACATTTTCTTTACTAGTATAACGTTTTCTTTAATTCAAAGTATACATTCACATAGTCTGATGTCAGACTAGACGGCACGCGGAAATCCCTGCGCTATGTCCGGTAAAGATGTACGAGGTCTATCTAAGCCACGTCTAAAGGAGATCTCTCGAGAATACGATTGGCCTCGGACAGTCTTTGCTTTTGGACTGAATGCAATGGCAAAAGGAAGTATATATCAAAACATTTTGCTATGGTCAAAAACAAAAATCCTAAAAAGTAATCGAACGCTAAAATCATCCATAAATTTGTTTGTTTTCAAGTTATATAGCCCGGTAAACAACATCCTGTGTAAGACAAACGGAGACACAAGTTTTGGCTTCTAATATAGCTGATCAAAGATGAAAGTTAACAAATATAGTGGTATGGTCCATTATGTTATCAATGGGACCGTTCTGTTTGGCTCTCAAGAAGGTATGTTAGTTACGTGGCAACATTTGAAGTCGCGATATTCACAATGTCCTGCAACCTGTGCTAGGGTATTTGACGTGTGAAAATCTCCTAAGTGATCCTAATGGTTGCACCCCCCGCCACCCTTTTTTTGACTGCGAGATATCTCCTGACCAGTTCTCAGAATTATATAAAATTTTATTAATAGCTAATTGATGGGGATATCTGTAATTGATCAAGTTTTGGTATATGTACGTCCGCCTGCCCGTTCTTCCGTTAGTCTGTAATTCTGCTATTTCCATTAACTGTTGTTTGTCGGAGAGATATTTCCTGAACTGCTGGTCACAATTATATGAAAATTTATTTATAGCTTATTTCGTGGGACATCTGCTATTGGCCAAATTTTGGATAGCCTCCAATTTGATGCATCTGTCCGTTTTCCGTTAGATTCCAATTCCGATAATTTCATTGGCTGCTACTTGTTAGCTTGGCTATCTCTAAAACCACTGGGAAAGCTTTTCCTAAAAGTAGTTGATCAAATTTGCCACCAGTTGTTCTGTTCACTTTTCCATTGTCCTCCAGTTCGGTTATTTCCATTGGCTGTTGTTTGGACAGAAGTACATGTGACCATTTTCGGAAATATCTTTCTGTAGGCCTGTAGGGGTGATGGTGGGGGGGGGGGGGGAGGGGCATGTGTGTTAGTATTTTCTGGTTTTACTTAGTTTTGACAGAGTCTTTGTTGTTGGTGGAAAAGTGAAAGGAAGAAAACAAGTTATGTTTATCATTAAACCTGTGACATTCCAACCCTCGCTTGACCTACGGGTCACCCATAGACTAAGACCATTTGAATAATAAACATTATTTCTTACTATATCATGGACTCAAGAGTTCAGATAGCCGCCGTCGTCTTAGTGAGCACACCATCAATTACCCCATGATTCTTCCTCCTGACATGTGTCAATTTTGATCTGTAACTCAGTCCGATTTAACCCCACTCCCCTGATTACTGCAAGGTAAAATCAAATCTCGCCCCAGATGACTCTGCTTAAATAAGGGTACTTGTTTAGTCATTTTCTGGTCACAGTCGATAATCTTATAATGTAGACCCACGTCATTCCCTATCCTTCAGATCTTGTGGCTTGTGTGGGATCATAATTTAACACTCACATCTGGATTCATTTCTGTAGGAAATATATTCCTTCGTCGACTCACGATCGATGTACATTTCAATACAAGTACTCATGCTCCGCTTAATTCAATAATATTACATGTCTACAAGTACCCCGTGATTTACGTTTAGAAATTAATTGATGGGTAGAAATCATTAAACAACAGAGTAAGAGCTTTACTTGAGGCAAGTAACATCTTCTATGACATATTTAATCAAATTTCTTGAAAGTTGGCTGAATGAATAAGGTAGTCGGTAATTTGTGATGGCGGTTGGTGTTATACTTTAGGGCACGGGTTAAATCAGCACTGTAGGCGTCATCCAAAATCGATGGAAGAATTTCTGCAAATTTCAACAAGACGTTTTCCCAAACAATAACGAGAATAGTTTTGTTGACCAGTTCCATCAGCAGGTCGAAATCAACATGGACGATCGTCTTTCATTCTTATGCCCGTAATGCCCAGAACCAGCGACACGAAGAACGTTAAAATGCGTGTTTTTCGACTGTCATTTATATAAACATGAGGTTTACATATAGCCATTCCAAACTTTCCCAGCCCCCACTGACCGCTGGATAGGTAGCATTGCAAGCATTACCATATACCGCAGGCGTAGAGCGACTTAGTATATAGGCAATGTAACCGCGACCGCCATCTTGTTATTTCGAGTGACTTCCGGTAGGATCTGTCAGTGCGATCGCCGATGTCAGGGTCCGGTCAGTTTTAGGTAATTTTCTTTATATTCGGCTTTTAGCTGGGGCGATTGCATGTAATTTTTATTTTCCTCAGTGATTACTGAGTCTTTCTACATCCTCATTTAAGCCTGATATTCTCTGAATTTCTTTCACGCTAGGGAATTCCCTTTTACAACTAATTACGCTGAAAGGTATTTCCCCACTTTGACATTAAAAAAACATATGATCCAAATTCCGCGTTTTGTTGAAATTTGGTAGGAATCTAGCCAATCATATGTAAAAACAGTGTGCAAAGTTTGACATTAATGCGCCAAGTAGAACTCTTAAAATATATGCTTAGTTGACAGCTCCTCCATATACATACTGAATCCCATTGACAACTATTCATAAATCATAGTTTACTGAGGTTTCCCACCACAAGCTATCACCACAACTTTCACCGATTACCCCTTAGCATGTACGTAGTGGATTTTTTAGTCCGAATGGGGCTTTTCATATTGGATTCATGTTAATCGCTGTCATAAGTGGGATGGTTGCCAGTAACCAACAGCAGGTTAGGTTAAATCAGGACATTTAATTCACAAGTAAAAGTGTTTGTACAGAAAGGTTAGCTTATCGATTATTAAAGCTGGTCTAAACCAATTATCTAATGGATTGCATTGACGGTGTTGATAAAATTGAATAAAAAGTCATAAATACAAATTTTCTATCATTATTTAGATAAAAATTAAACTCCTGTTTATACTTTTAAATGGAATTACACTTTTCCTCCAAACAATTTCTTATATTTAAAATTTATTGATTTTCTTTGAAAGAAAATCTGCGATATTTACTGATTTTCTTAACGTTAACATATAAATTTGTTTTAAAGCTGGTCTAAACCAATTATCTAATGTATTGCAATGAGGCCGTTGATAAAATTGAATAAAATGTCATAAATACAAAGTTTCTAGTATTATTTAGTTAACAGTTTAACTCCTGCTTATACTTTTAACTTAAATTACACTTTTCTTACAAACAATGTCTTCTGATATTTAAACTTTATTGATGGAAATGGAAATCTGTGGTATTCTTAAGCATTAAAGGATAAATGTGCAATTATTTTTCAGAAATAGGACAACCTCTACTAGAGTTTCAATTTACAAAATTTGGGGACTGTGGATGATATTCACCACATCGAAGTGTTTGTTAAATATTTCTACAAGAATGGCATGGTATTACCAGAGATCTACAAGAATAGAGTGGTGTGACCAAATCAATGAGATTGTTTATCATTTTAAGTGTTTTATGATAAATATTTGGAGATAAAACATGGACATTTGAAATGTTCTGAAAAATTAAAAAAGACATCAAGCTGCAATCATCATCAGGGAAATTACTGAATTATGAAATATTTCTACAAGAATGGCATGGTGTTACCAAAGATCTACAAGAATATAATTGTGTGCCCATAATCAATGAGATTGTTTATCATTCTAAGTGTTTTATGATAAATATTTGGAGAGAAAATATTGACATTTGAATTATGCTGAAAACTTAAAAAACATAAGCTGCAATCATCATCAGGGAAATTACTGAATTAGTAAACGAGAACACAGGAAAATTTGAATCTCTTAAATGATACTTTTTGAACCCCCCCCCCCCCCCCGCACTTGCAAATAACAGGCCTGACCCACACACACCTGCCAATGATACATCATAAACAATCAAATTCTAATAAAGATGTGTGAGTGAATTTTGATCATTATGCATTCCAATGGAAGGATATGGATGAGTGAGTGAGAGAAGATTTAACATCGGTTTAAACATCATTTCAGTCTTATCGCAACGACGATAGGGATGAAATAACCTTTGGTTGGTGCGTGAAGAACTAAAAATTGAAATATTTAAAATCTCATAATTACAGTCATCTTTTAGACACAAAGAAAATAGAAGAAAAAAACAGTTTATTTTTTAATTTTGTAGTGCACTGTATATGTTACATAAGTAGCCAGTACTATATTTACATTTCGTTTATTGTTTTAAATAAAACATTTTCTCCTTTTTTGTACATTCATCTGTGTACAGAAATACAAATATTTTGATCTTTTAAACTTGCGTTTTAGCTATTTAACTTTGCGTTGTCCTCCAACTAAGACTACTTCTGACTTGCTCATGTTTAACCAGTCTATTATATTTCAAAATGTAAGCCCAGTAACCGTTTTGGCCCTCTGTTATCCATCATTAGTGTTGGCGACCTGAAAAAAAATATGAAAAATATATAAAATATGTATATAAACCAAGCTTTATAACTGGACCTGTTTAAATTTGTCACAGGATAGTCATATGCAGACAATTATAGAAGAAAATAGACCTGAGTAATTTTTCCAATTATGTAGTTTATTTTATATAGATATATTTTTTATGACCACTAAAACACATGCTACCGTTACAGGCCAATCTTCTGGTAGAATTCCAAATGCCCTTGCCATATCATAAGTTTGGGGGAAAATATTAACCCATGAGTGATTGATTGTTTTGTCTTTTACACCACATAAAAGGATTACTTAATTTGCCCAGAGGCACAAATTGCTGGAGAGATAGAAACGCTCAACCTTCTGTTAGTTCCCTTCAAACATCCCACTTATGACAGCTATTAACATGAATCCAATATTAAAAATCCCATTCCCATTAATATTTTTGTAAATTTCCATTTCGAACATGCAAAGGGTTAATCAGAGAAAGTTGTGGCGATAGCTGGTAAAAAAAGAAAATTAAACCCCCAGTAAACTATGATTTATGAATAGTTGTCAATGGGATTCAGTATGTATTTGGAGGAGCTGTCAACTAAGCATATATTTTAAGAGTTATACTTTGCGCATTAATGTCAAACTTTGCACACTATTTTTACATATGATTGGCTAGATTCCTACCAAATTTCAACAAAACGCGGAATTCGGATCTTATGTTTTTTTAATGTCAAAGTTGGGAAATACCTTTCAGCGTAATTAGTTGTAAAAGGGAATTCCCTAGCGTGAAAGAAATTCAGAGAATGTCAGGCTTAAATGAGGATTTAGAAAGACTCAGTAATCACTGAGGAAAATAAAAATTACATGCAATCGCCCCAGCTAAAAGCCGAATATAAAGAAAATTACCTGAAACTGACCGGACCCAGACATCGACGATCGCACTGACAGATCCTACCGGAAGTCACTCGAAAAAACAAGATGGCGGTCGCGGTTACATTGCCTATATACTAAGTCGCTCTACGCCTGCGGTATATGGAAATGCTTGCAATGCTACTGGATAGGCAGTTATATTTGGGAATTCCCTTGTCCGCTTTGTTGTGGTTAGGTGCGCGGTATGGATCCATTGTTACTGAGCGTGTGGTGCGTTTTGGGCTGAACACAATAGCAGCAGGTTACATGTACAATTTTGGTGGAAAGTTGAATTGTAGCCTTTTATCCCGGATTGGCCAGGTTTTTATTCTAATTATCTGAAGTTCAACGGAGAATGACAATAGCCGGTTGATTATGATTAATACACGTATTCGGTCTATTTTTTTCTCAGTTTGGTTTATAGGACGACAACAAGGGCCGACAACATACTCTAAGATTTTACGTAACCATGTTTACGTAATAGGTTTCCCACATACTTTTGTTTTTAAGCATAGACGGTCTAAAAGTAATTGCAATCTATCTGTAAAACAGTTTATACATCACAAATAACTATCCCTAACTAGACACGTTGATTGCGATAGACATTTGAACATTGTGTTCAAATTAACCAATTGTGTAAAATGCTCTTTAAATGATCGTTGAAATCAAAATCTACAGCATAGTCAATAAAGCTGCTCGATTTTACTAAAAAAAAATAGCATTTTACGGCGCATTCAAGATTATCTTAATAGTGGAATATAATTTTCTATAAGCTGGTCGGACAAAAAACTTTTGTGAAATTGTTTTAAGTCTATGATTGACTGAATAGGATTTGAATCCACCACGCATTAGTGGAACGCCTTGTGGATTGTAGTCGAATACTACCTGCTAAGCAAGGAATGAAAACCCTTTCGTGGCAAAAGGCGACAGAGCGACAGTCTCTCAGTCTGACCCAAACCTCGTATCGATTGTTCTTGGGTTCGAATCTCACAATCAAAATAATCTTAGTGCTTTCAATCGATCGCCCTATGTGGAGGAGTCGCTAAGGTACTCTGTGATCGGCGGTTTCCTCTGGACAAAGGGTCCGGTCGCTCCCCTCCACAAAACCTAGAAATCTCCGCCATATATCTTGGGTGCGAAGGACTGGAATTATTCCAAAAGGTTGCCTGAAAATCACAATTACGGAGACTTCTTTTGGCTGAAGGATGTTTATAAAACTCTAGCGGAAGCTTGATCAGCCTTTCCCGTCCTCTCACATCGATGGCTGACAGTTTCTACCTTGTATTTTGTCGTCCCAGACCTTGTCAGGGTTAATTGAGTCTCCCTCCATCCACAAAACTCTCTAGTAGGCTTGAGATTCAATATTACAGCATGTCAATCCATGTTGACAGTTCTTGTCTGACGAGAGACGAATTGCGACTATTTACAAATACAAATATAAAGCCTGACTAACTAACTGGCCAAGTGTGAAACACAATGAACAACGCTTAAACAATGTTACAGGAAAAACTGAACGGGATCTTTTTTCATTTTATACGTAGATTTCCGATCGGGGGTATGGTATTGACACATTCGGCTTCGAGGTAGTGAGATTTATAACGGAAAGTATACAAAATATATGATCTTTATTAACCTCCGTATAAATATAGTTCATTCAAAACCTAAACATTTTTCCTTCCCCTCACCTACATATCGAGATGCCAATGAGCCCAAAATGTATATAATAAAATAAAAAATAAACGGAATTCCCCTACATTCACAATATGTCTCAGCAACTTCCCATCATTAACTTAATGTGCATTTTCGAAACTAGCATCTCTATAAAGCTTCTTACTGTCACATTTCGAGAAAAATATCCGACCACTTATATTTTACTTTAACTAAATATGTCAGCATTTCGGCAGCTGGTGCGAGTTTAAGTAGATTTAGACGCTAACGTTTTCGCTTATAATGTATAGCTTCATATAGAACCTTAACGGATTGCAAGTAATCATGAGAATGTAATATCTGTAAAGTTCTAGTTTTGACGGTGTTAAGGGTTATATTCTGTCCAACTAACACCATAGGGTGTGATTTATTGACAGGTTTTGGCATTTCAGGGTTAGGAACAGCGAGTGGAAAGCTTCATAAAGGCTGGCCACTGACCGAGTTGTGTCTGACAAATAGACTGTTTATTACGGAACACATTCCTGGACAGAATTACACTCTAGTTTTAGAATAGCGCTTGCAAAGAGGAATGGCTGTCCATCAGACACAATGGAAAGTCGGTGGTTTTCTGTGGCTCGACTCCTTCGTCGTGCAATAAAACCTGGGGTTTAACATTTGGCTCTAATCAATCTAGTGTCCCATGCTGTAAGTAAAATAATCTTGAGTATGACGTAAACTAAAAAAGCTGTGAAAAGCTTAAGACAGCGTTTGAAGAAAATGCTATATTTCTACTAAATAGAAAATAATATGTCGACTATCTGCCAGCTTCTCCAGCCAAGTTAAAATCACATTGGAACCCATTCCGTGTTGGGTTTCGTGACGATTTTTAATCGGGTCGATAAGATGACTATATGCCAGAATTAAATTTTGTACTGTCTAGCTTAAAAATCGAAAATTGTTTTGGTATCAGCGGACCTGTTTTTTATTTTGATCAATTTGCCGTTAAATGGTTTGGTTATGAGTGGACATGTACGGCGTAGTGGACATGCATTAGTGCCCCTGTATGGCGTCATTGGGGCCAGAATCTCTGAAAAGATAGGCAGATTCAGTGCACCAAGGAAATATCGGTTATCGGTTCCACCTCACATTAGTGGATCGACCTGATCCAAATCAGAGCATTCTCTGGATTAAGTCGGAATTGATATTACTTGAACTCTTGGAATAACACATCAATATTGAGGCATTCTCTTGTACTTAAACCGACAGCCCTTTTCATATTCAACCGTTGTGTCCATTCTGTCGTTAGAACTATTGTAGACCGTGAATCCGATCTTCCATGTTGATCGCTAAGCCCGATATGACGACAGGCGGGAATACACAATGCCGATAATGTCGAAAGACAAATGTCATTTGGGATTTGGAAATTGGAATCACGACCCTCACACCGATAAGCTTCAATCTATATCCATTGAACAAAGATCCCGGTATCGTATGATATCGCATTGAGAAATGGTCACGGCTTTATGCCCTTCAACGTGAAAACTGAGAAGATGACAGTTCTTTACTGGTGGAACATTTTCGCATCACTGGCATTCAGATACGTGAGTGGATTTACACTCTTATTATTTACGCTAAACATCTAAAAGAAAGCATACGGAAGCCCAGTAGTGCCAGTGAAAGTAAATAAAAACATTAAAAAAAATCGGAATTTCGATTTAAAATTTCAACGTGAAAACTGAGGAGATGACAGTTCTTTACTGGTGGAACATTTTCGCATCACTGGCATTCAGATACGTGAGTGGATTTACACTCTTTATATTTATGCTAGACATCTAAAAGAAAGCATACGGAAGCCCAGTAGTGCCAGTGAAAATAAATTTTAAAAAATCGGAATTTCGGCTTTAAATCTCGAAATTTTTACTGTTAATCTCGGAATTTCGACTTTAAATCTCGGAATTTCGACATTTCGACATAGATTTAAATTCGAAATTCCGAGACTAAGAATTTCGACAGGAAGTCGCCATCTTACCTGTTTTTGTCAAAATGGGACTATTTCGTGTAATTGACTCTACATTTTCTTTACGAGTATAACGTTTTCTTTAATTCAAAGTATACATGCACATAGACTGATGTCAGGGTTGTTATATTTTTTATAGCTTTTAAAAATGGTACCCTAGACGGCACGCGAACATCCCTGCGCTATGTCCGGTAAAGATGTAAGAGGTCTATCTTAGCCAGGTCTAAAGGAGATCTCGCGAGAATACGATTGGCCTCGGACAGTCTTTGCTTTTGGACTGAATGCAATGGCAAAAGGAAGTATATATCAAAACATTTTGCTATGGTCAAAAACAAAAATCCTAAAAAGTAATCAAACGCTAAAATCATGCATAAATTTGTTTGTTTTCAAGTTATATAGCCCGGTAAACAACATCCTGTGTAAGACAAACGGAGACAGACACAGTTTTGGCTTCTATTATAGCTGATCAAAGCTGAAAGTTAACAAATATATGTTACGGTCCATTATGTTATCAATGAATTGAATTGAATTGAATCAGTATTTCACCATCAAGTCTTGTATGTACATATATACATTAAATTTGAAAAGATGGCGGGAATAAAACCCCTGGAGGCTTGTTAAGTCCCTTTAATTCATATAATATAATGGAGGAGGAAAATTAAACTGAATATTTAATCTATTTTCAATAAGGTTAAATTTGAAAAAAATGGTGAAAAGATCCAAAAAAGGAAGGAAACATAAATTGCATTTAACATATGTACATTGAAATCTCACATGACATAATTACTATATATGGTCCTATACAAGTCACATACACAATCATCCACATATATATACTATTACATAATTATACACAGGTGTAAGTATATATATCTATTAAATATGATTTATATTTATATGTTGAATATCAGTAAGAGTGAGAATGTTCCACGAGATGGGATTTAATCAAATGTTTGAAATGAGAAATTGAAAACATAATTTTAAGTTGAAGGGCAACGAATTCCAATACCTCACAGATTTAAATTTGGTTGAGTATAAAGAAAGGTTTGATTGATAAGCAGGTGTCGCAAAATTTATATTTGAGCATCGTGTTGGGTAGGAATGGACCTCTGATTGTAGAGTGAAATAGTGTCTGAAATGTTGTGGTAAAGTAAATGGCATGTGAGAAAATTTATGGGCGAAAAGAATAAGTAGGTACTTGTTAAGGTTTTCAATTGATAAGATTTTGAATTCCAAAAACAGAGGAGCCAGATGGGTCAGTTTTGTTTGGTGATCTAGAAGGTATGTTAGTTACGTGGCTACATTTGAAGTCGCCACATTCACAATGTCCTGCAACCTGTGCTAGGGTATTTGACGTGCAAAAATCTCCTAAGTGATCCAAATGGTTGGCTTAAAGACTAAATTATACCCCCCCCCCCTTGTTTTTTTTTGTTTTGTCTGCGAGATATCTCCTGAACCATTTTATTAATAGCTAATTGATGGGGATCTCTGTAATTGATCAAGTTTTGGCGTACGTACGTCCGCCTGCCCGTTCTTCCGTTAGTCTGTAATTCTGAACTGCTCCTGAACTGATGGTCACAATTTTATGAAAATTTATTTATAGCTTATTTCGTGGGACATCTGCTATTGGCCAAATTTTGGTTAGCCTCCAATTTGATGCATCTGTCCGTTTTCCGTTAGATTCCAATTCAGATAATTTCATTGGCTGCTACTTGTTAGCTTGGATATCTCCAAAACCACTGGGAAAGCTTTTTCTACAAGTAGTTGATCAAATTTGCCACCAGTTGTTCTGTTCACTTTTCCATTGTCCTCCAGTTCGGTTATTTTCATTTTGGTTGTTGTTGTGACCATTTTCGGAAATATCTTTCTGTAGGCCTGTAGGGGGGAGGGGGAGGGGGGGGCATGTGTGTTAGTATTTTCTGGTTTGATTTAGTTTTGACAGAGTCTTTGTTGTTCCGGTTAGGTTGCAAAGTGAAAGGAAGAAAACAAGTTATGTTTATCATTAAGCCTGTGACATTCCAACCCTCGCTTGACCTACGGGTCACCCATAGACTAAGACCATTTGAATAATAAACATTATTTCTTACTATATCATGGACAAGAGTTCAGATAGCCGCCGTCGTCTTAGTGAGCACACCATCAATTACCCCATGATTCTTCCTCCTGACATGTGTCAATTTTGATCTGTAACTCAGTCCGATTTAGCCCCACTCCCCTGATTACTGCAAGGTAAAATCAAATCTCGTCCCAGCTTAAATAAGGGTACTTGTTTAGTCATTTTCTGGTCACAGTCGATAATCTTATAATGTAGACCCACGTCATTCCCTATCCTTCAGATCTGGTGGCTGGTGTGGGATCATAATTTAACACTCACATCTGGATTCATTTCTGTAGGAAATATATTCCTTCGTCGACTCACGATCGATGTACATTTCAATACAAGTACTCATGCTGTTTTAGTTATCCATCAAGCATTTTATAGCCAGATAACGCGCATCTGCTTAATTCAATAATATTACATGTCTACAAGCACCCCGTGATTTACGTTTAGAAATTAATTGATGGGTAGAAATCATTAAAGGAGGGGACATCTCTAGAAATGCATAGGGATTATCGTCGATACCAGCCTTCAAAGTACTTAAAACATTTCACGTCAATTACCTCCAGTGATCCTCAAGCTAATAAAAACAGACAGAAGTATGTCCTTTCAGTGGCTTATCTGTGTAGCCGTTTTTCCGTTTTATGATGACGTGATGTTGGTATAGCTATTTTTAGATCAATAATGACGTATTTTTTACCGCTCTCTAATGTATAATGGTAGATTTAGGTCCAAAAAAAAGCAACAAACTTGAAGTGGGAAGGTTGTCTCCGAATATATAGGTCAGTATGCAACCGCGCGCCATTTCTTAGCCAAGCGGCCCCAAGCCATTGGCTAAATTACATCACATGACTACTCTATAACGCACTTATTTTTTTATTCAACAATAATTGGATAAAACTAATGAAAAAATGGTGGCTGCCTTGTGAATGCCCTATGGAGCTTATTCTCTATTGTAACGCCACCTTCAAATTTCAATTATTCACACACGAGGGGATAAAACATACGTTGGACAGTTGTTTTGGACTAAATGAAATCTAAATGAAATCTACTCTTTCCATCTAAACTAGTCTAAAGCTTAGATTTTCTTTCCCTTTAAACAACAGAGTAAGAGCTTTACTTTAGGGAAGTAGCATCTGCTATGACATATTTAATTCTTCAAAATATATTCTGCAATATAGCCAATTTGCATTTAGCGTTAATGTATTTCAAAAGCTGAACAGAAACCAGTACAGACCTTTCATTTTAGCGAATTAAAACTCAGCTTGGGCTGAAGGGAGACACGTGACCAATGACCAATGTGTTTGCGTCTTTTACAAAGTTAGCATTGTTATTTTTGGGGAAATTAAATTTCTTGAAAGTTGGCTGAATGAATAAGGTAGTCGGCATTTTGTTATGGCGGTTGGTGTTATACTTTAGGGCACCGGTTAAATCAGCACTGTAGGCGTCATCCAAAATCGATGGAGGAATTTCTGCAAATTTCAACAACATGTTTTCCCAAACAATAACGAGAATAGTTTTGTTGACCAGTTCCATCAGCAGGTAGAAATCAACATGGACGATCTTCTTTCATTCTCGCTTATGCCCGTAATGCTGAATTGCATGTAAAATGTAAAAACATCATCGATGCATACGACTTTCGTAAGCTATTAAGTTGGTCTATTTTCTTTCCATTTAAAGAATTCCGGATGCTGAAGGTTTTATTTATTACATTCTTACTGATTAGCTGTCGCCAATATTTTAAGTCCGTCGATAAATTGGCGGTCCGGTAACCTCATGGTGGACTGTCAACGAACTATAATAAATCAACCATCAAGTCTGTATTCAGTAGATCAGAATCGACAAAAGCTAAGTAAGAATAGTAGCTTGACAAGACTCTAGACAGAAACACACTAATTTTTATAAATGAATAGTTCTGGAAATGAAATAATTGGAAATCCGGTAAGACACAAGACAGAAGATTTAGCATGGTTTATGCATGATAAATTGTCTCAGGGTATTAAAGATGAAACGAAATGCTTCCTTATATGAGGGTTGCCAGTTACCACTGGAAGGTCGTGGGTTTCCTCCGGGCAAAGAGCCCAGTTTCCTCCCACAATAAAACTGGCAACACCGCCATATAAGTGAAATAATCCTGAGCGCGGCGTAAAACAACAAACAATCAATCAATGAGATTATTAAATCGAGAAATATCAAATTAAGGTACACTTCATAAGGTTTTGCTCATCCTCGGACCCCAGGGTTCAACTCAGATCACTTTTTACCCCTGGGCTAACTAAATGAAAAAGTTTTACCATTCACTGATATACCAATCAGACGCCCTGCTTTATTTAGGCGATAAGATATCCCTACTAGCAGACAGAGACTCGCCAACAACGAACCGCCTGAAATGTTTCCACTCGATAAAATATAAATGGTATTTACCGATGAACAGCAAACATCCTCTATTTATTTGACGTTTCACACCCGCCATCACATTTACTTTTCAGAACAGCACTTGAACCCATTGAATCAGTAGTTTCCATCATGGGCTCGATAGTTCATTTACCCTTCGGTCATCTGATTAATTATCAGCAATTTTCTCTTGGTCAACCTATAAAGAAGTTACGGGTCTGTCAATTTTGATCCTATCCTACTCATCCGGATTCTTCCGCTTTCTCTTCTGATTACTGCAATGACAAAGTCACGTATTTCTCTCGTCTTGGAAGACTTGATCGATCTCAAACCAGCTGATTGGCTTCTCGTGTTCTGATCAAAGTGGATTATCGTAGAGAGGAAAACCGGTCAGACAACAATGTATGTTGGTTTGTCTTGAGTTGTCTCTTACTTAGAATACAAACCAGCTGCTTAGTGTAAAAAAAATGTCTATCTGGTAATGATGGATGTGCAGGCATTGATATCATTCCTCTTACCCTACTATTTAAAACCGAGGTTCTATGCTCCTTGTAAACAGTGGTCAGTTTGCCTTCGTTCGATGTGTTGACCGATGGGAAAACGCTCGTTTTGATGAGATGACATACATTTGTAAGCTCCTGTAAACAGGGCAGTCATTTTCCTTCCGTTGCATGTGTTGACCGAAGGGAGAACGCTCGTTTTGACGAGGTTCCATACATTTGTACGCTCCTGTAAACGGCAGTCATTTTTCTTCCGTTCCATGTGCTGACCGAAGGGAAAACGCTCGTGTTGATGAGGTTCCATACATTTGTACGCTCCTGTAAACGGCAGTCATTTTTCTTCCGTTGCATGTGTTGACCGAAGGGAGAATGCCGGTTTTGATGAGGTTCCATACATTTGTACGCTCCTGTAAACGGGATGTCAATTTCCTTCCGTTCCATGTGTTGACCGAAGGGAAAACGCTCGTTTTGATGAGGTTTTATACATTTGTACGCTCCTGTAAACGGGGAGTCATTTTTCTTCCGTTGCATGTGTTGACCGAAGGGAGAATGCCCGTTTTGATGAGGTTCCATACATTTGTACGCTCCTGTAAACGGGATGTCAATTTCCTTCCGTTCCATGTGTTGACCGAAGGAAAAACGCTCGTTTTGATGAGGTTACATACATTTGTACGCTCCTGTAAACGGGGCGTCATTTTCCTTCCGTTCCATGTGTTGACCGAAGGGAAAACGCTCGTTTTGATGAATTTCCATACATTTGTACGCTCCTGTAAACGGGGCGTCATTTTCCTTCCGTTGCATGTGTTGACCGAAGGGAAAATGCTCGTTTTCATGAGGTTCCATACATTTGTACGCCCCTGTAAACGGAGCGTCATTTTTGTTCCGTTGCATGTGTTGACCGAAGGGAAAACGTTCGTTTTGATGAGGTTCCATACATTTGTACGCTCCTGTAAACGGGGCGTAATTTTTCTTCCGTTGCATGTGTTGACCGAAGGGAGAACGTTCGTTTTGATGAGGTTCAATACATTTGTACGCTCCTGTAAACGGGGCGTCATTTTTCTTCCGTTGCATGTGTTGACCGAAGGGAGAACGTTCGTTTTGATGAGGTTCAATACATTTGTACGCTCCTGTAAACGGGGCGTCATTTTTCTTCCGTTCCATGTGTTGACCGAAGGGAAAAGGCTCGTTTTGATGAGGTTCAATACATTTGTACGCTCCTGTAAACGGGGCGTAATTTTTCTTCCGTTGCATGTGTTGACCGAAGGGAGAACGCCCGTTTTGATGAGGTTCCATACATTTGTATGCTCCTGTAAACGGGGCGTCATTTTTCTTCCGTTGCATGTGTTGACCGAAGGGAAAACGCTCGTTTTCATGAGGTGTCATACATTTGTACGCTCCTGTAAACGGGGCGTCATTTTTCTTCCGTTGCATGTGTTGACCGAAGGGAAAACGTTCGTTTTGATGAGGTTCCATACATTTGTACGCTCCTGTAAACGGGGCGTCATTTTTCTTCCGTTGCATGTGTTGACCGAAGGGAAAACGTTCGTTTTGATGAGGTTCCATACATTTGTACGCTCCTGTAAACGGGGCGTCATTTTTCTTCCGTTGCATGTGTTGACCGAAGGGAAAACGTTCGTTTTGATGAGGTTCCATACATTTGTACGCTGCTGTAAACGGAGCGTCATTTTGCCTTTGTAAGGTGTGTTGACCGAAGGGAATATGGCCGGTTTGCTAGGATTCCACACATTGGTACGCTCCTGTCTTCGTTTGGTGTGTTAAACGAACGGAAAAGCCACTTGAAGAATTTCAATTTTCATTGTAAAATATTTTCGCTATAACACTGGGGGATAATATATATCAATAAGCGTTTGTTCACTTCACATCCAGTTCGTGAATTTGCAACATAATTATCTCACGGTGATTCAAATTCAACTGTTGACTAAGTGAACTTTATTTGGATTGTATACCTTTTACTATTCAGCTTTGAAAGTAACGCTTAAAGTCATTGCGTAATTTAATCCCATGAAGGAGCATCGTCTGAACCCACAATTTAAAGTTTCACTCATGCTCACGTTCATGTAAACGTTGATTGGTTCCCTCCAGATATTTATCCAATCACATTTCGTTTTACATAAACATGTCGGTAATGAACTAAAGAAATATAGACGACTTGCCTATTGTATGCCAGCAGCCTTTCAAGAGAAAATATTTGCCGAGACGCCTATCTCTTTTTAACTTATCCAAATTCATCATGTAGAGAAAAAGTGAACAAAACTTTCAAGACACTTTGTTGTTAACGGGTCTGTTTCTACCAGAAGGAAACAAAGCGTCTGGTTGGCCTGTCAGTGAAAAGGCGTTCATGGTTAAACGATGTTTTTTCTTTTAGTTTGCCCAGGGATAAACGTGATTTCATTTTAACCCTGGCGTCCGAGGATGATGATATTTAGCCGAAACATATTGCACTGATTCCATAACAGACATTTTTTCCTATTGATTCCCATTGATGACCATCAATTGCCATATGGCCAATCTCTGTTTGTGTTTTGCATGTCTCAATAGGATGGTATCCAAATCATTCAAAAATTATCCTCTTATTTCTGATTAATGAAATGACAAAATCACGTTTGCTCTCTTGGTTAACGTCACTAGTCTCGAACTAGCCGCCTTGGTTCTAATCTTTATGATATAAATGGATCATCCAAGAAAGGATAAGCATGTCAGCCAACAATAGATTAAGTTTTGCCACCAGTTGACTATTCTTAGGATATACCTAAACAGCCATGTGTCACATTTCACTGACTCTGGTAACAGGTTATGTATATCCCAACAAAGTATTTAGGAGGGATATTTTCTTTTTCAGTGATCACTACTCAGTTGCTATGATACATCAATCTGTAGGCAATTGATACAAATCTATTTGTCAGTCATAATACTCATTATGATGGAACCCCAAGTATGGATAATAACAAAATGTTGTCATTTCCAAAAGATGTTCGTTTGAAATCTTTACGACACGACAGGTGCATTCTAAGAAACAGAAGCCAGTTTCAGCCTGCAAATATTGCTACTGCTGGAGTTGCAGCTATTGCGACTTTTTAATAAATCGCAGTGGCTTGAATTCGTCTGCTGAGAACAGGCGATCTTATTCTGCGATAAACTATATATGAATGTGCGAGAGGAAGTCGGGTTTTGAGAATCGAAAAAGGTTGTCCAAAATATCGTTTTACTTCTAAGATACGGCGAAGTAATTTTGAAAAATATACAAATAGAAACTTCTCTCCATGGTTATTTTAGACTAGAGGATTTCCCCAGTGCCCGTGTGTTTTAGTGTTCATGAATTTATATCACTTACTGATCAGTCAGAAAATGACTTAAATGTCAGTTAAATATCTACAAAATGATATTAATAAATATTTATTTTCGGCTGTTTGAAATAAATAGAGGAACTTAATTCAACAAACGTAATTTCGTTACCACTGAGCCCCGGAGCTCGTGGAAAAACTCCAGTATGGAAATTTAATGAAATTGGTTGAGGAACTAATTTCATTAATTAACTACATGTCTTGTAAATGTATCTGGAGGATATGTGTCAACCTGTCAAAATGATGGATTGGTTTGTCTGCTGCGATATGAAATTATTTCCAAAGTTGGATGTAATCAAATCGCCATAAATTCAAAATATTTTATCAAAGTGGCGAAATCGGCCAAAATTTTAACCCTTTTCACGAAGAAATCGGACGAATTGTAAAGTAATCTAGTACTGTGTTTTATATAACTGTGAGGCCCGATGAACCGAAAGCTACGGGTAATATGGGGAATTCCTACTGAGTGAAGACACAGAAAAGGTAGACTAGAACAAATGGCTGCTATGTATGCGGGCAAAGTGTTACAATCCAATATTGGATGAAATGCAATAAATCTGGCTTATAATTCGACAACATGTGGATAGGTAATACTACAGAAAACATTGGACATTCAGTTTGAGTCATTTAAAGAAAAATGGGACCGCTTGGTCTAGAAAGCCGTATGCGCGAAATTATTTCATCGGGGCTATTCTACAATCCATACCTCCATATAGGGCGACCGAGCGAAAAATACACTCAGAAAGTTTTCAATTTGCTGAGTGGGATCCATCCTCGGATACCCAGGGTTAAATTCTCAACAAGCTCACCTTTTACCCCTGGGACAACTGAGATTGAACGCCTCGTTTTCTGGGAACGCCCATTTACTGTCGGACCAATCAAAAGTTCTCTTATAAACGTTGTAACTCTTCAGTCAGGAAACACGTTTATCGAATTGAAGTGTAAACCGAAACGTCGTCCATCTTTGTTTTGAACACTGCATAGATGCTTACGTAACGCGGATTCTGATTGGTGAAATTTCCGCCACAGTTTTGTGGCGGAACCAATCAAAGTCAACATGCATATTAAATTAGAAACGACGGATCTGCTTCCACTTGTCCCACGGGTAAAGTGAGCGTGAGCGTAAGTTTTAATCGTGGGTTCCGACGATGAGTGGGATGTAAACCCGCGACACATCGATGCCAACGCCGGACTGATGGACTATCACCTTAGCAGACAAAGGCACCGAGGCCGCTTGGGGAGTTTATAAAGATTGTTACAGCATTTGGAACAAACCTCGTCTGTCTTCGCTCGATCGACTTTGACATGCCTCGGGCACACTGTGAAACTCCGGCATTTACATAATAATTACGTGAAATACCCTCTGATAGACTGCAGGTCATTTTGAATGTGGCGACCGGGCTAAATAAAATATATAAACAAATATCTTTCTACACAATATTAGCATTTAGTAAATTTATAATTTTTTTTTTTTTGTTTTCGTCTGCAGTAAAATATTTTGATTTACCGTATAAAATGCGCAGGCTGTCAGGCGTGTCAAAGCCGACCTGTAGCGAGCAAAGATAGCCGTAATGTCTTCCGACAGGCCTGGGGCACAACCTCATTCTCGCGAGATCCGTCGCGTTCACGTAGTAGCAGGGGATCTCGCGAGAATGAGATTGGCCTGGGGCAGTCACTTTAAAACTTCGGGGATTTACGTACGTGAAATACCCTCTGATAGACTGCACGTCATTTTGAATGCGACAACCAAAAAGGTAGCCGTGAAACGTACAATTTCCATATCCCCTTAAGAGCCCTACTCCCTGTTATAATGTAAGGGGCCGAAACACTCCGTTTGTTAACTTTCATTCTCAGTTATATAATTGAAGCATTGGAGGATTCCTGATATGTGCTGAAACTGCGTCTGTCTGTTTTGTATTACAAATCATATGGTTTACCGGGCAAAATAACATATATAAAGACATATCTTTATAAATGACATTAGCATTTAATAAATTTATAATTATTTTTATTTTATTTTTTTTTGTCTGTAGGAAAATATGTAATATGTACAGCCCAAAAATACGGTGATTTACCGTATACAAAGCGCAGACTGCCCGAGGCTTGTGAAAGCCGACCGAAAGCCAGCGAAGATAGCCGATGGGTGTCTGGGGCAGTCTGCGCTTTTTACACGGTAAATCACCGTATTTTGGGGGCTGAATATAATTGCCGATAGGGATTACATATTAAAGTACGTTACCACAGACGTGTTTCATAACACACACGAAAGCAAATGTAGTTTCGGTACATATTAATAGAATTCCTTCAACTGATCGAGGTTGAAAGTTAACAGTGTTTTGGTCGTTTACATTATCACCCGGACACTTTAGTAATTAGCAATTAGTTTTTTGGGGTTTTGTTATTACAAGAAACGCCATAATGTGGCGACTCGAACCGTGGCGGTTCGCGTTGTTTTAGGTTACGCGCACGTAACCTGAACCACGGTTTGCGTGAAAAAAATTGAAGGCCTGCAGAATATATCTCTTAACTTTGTCTGTTTTCTTTCAGAGAGTGTCAGTGATCGTGTCTATTTTATCACTTATAGCTATATCTGTAGAGAGATACTACGCCATCTGTCATCCCTTGGCTTTCAAAGCTACTCCAACCAGAATCATCATAATCATTGTGACAATTTGGGCTATTGCGATGTCTTTTTCAAGTCCTGAACTGTATTTCGGTACGTGGTCGAGTGCTACTGGTGGGATGTGTTCGCATCCGGAACCAAGTGTTGTGTATTTTTATTTCTTTATCGGTGCATTTTACATTTTACCATTCCTCATCATGACTGCCGCTTACATACAGATAGCACGTTCATTGTGGATATCCCACGTCGATCAAATGTCAGCAACGGGTAAGTTTTTATTGTTTACTATAGATCGCCAATATGCTTTATAACTTTCTTTATTTGGTTAATAAAAAGATTTTAAACTGACAGAAAAAATTATAGGTCAGGAACCAACATAACTTACATATACATTTCCGATTGATTGATTATAAATAAATATTTGTCAAATAGCTGCCAAAATTCACACTTACTGATTTTTGATCGTCATGACAGTAAGTGTTTTTGAAGACCATCGGAAAACTAAGTGATTGGCGTTGGAATGAAGAAATCCATACAGTATGTGGCCTATACGAACCGGAATAGTGTTCGAAAACAAAATTTAAATAACCGGGACGATCATTCATTCATTCTAAGCTAATGCTAGTTTAAAACATTACTTTATGGTACATTTTCGAGACTAGAAGCACTAAAAAGCTTCTGAATTATACTTCTTGGGGAAAATAGCCGATAATTTCAACATTCTATTTCAACGTCAAAATATCAACATTTTGTCAGCTCATGTCACTTTTATTGTATGGTGGCGTTCCAGGATTGATTTATTAATGTTTTACGCGATACAAGATTATTTCACTTATATGGCGGCATTGCCTGGTTTAATGGGAGGAAACCCCTGGCAACTCTTACACATATGGCATGCAGCTGAATCAATTTTCTATTATTATTTGGTCTGAGTGAAATTTGAACCCGCGCGGCATCGACGAAAGGCCTGTGTCAGCTGATGTACTAGCAATCTAACCGACTCAGCCATCGAGGCCCCCACTGCACCCAAGATCATTCTGACATTTAAAATGGCAGCGTGGGTATGATGCAAAATAATCTGATATGTTACTGTCATACACATGTTGGAAAAGTGTTGGGAAGATCACTGGTAAACTTCTTTCCCCTGATAGACCGTTAAACGACGAGTTTAATACGATTTACTTTACTTTCATCCAGGCTTCTGATAGAGTTTCTAATAGAGGCTCCAGAGTGGGCCGATCGTTTCGTCGTCGTCTTTTATCCGTTTGTTGTCCTGATCAAATAATGTAGAAATAAACTAAAAACGTCGGCTCTTGACGGTTTATCAGATAGATGAATATTAGTAATACTTTCAAAACTCACTACAGAAGGGTTCACCAATGTTTATATTAACAGACAGTTTCAGACAGTAAAAAATGTACCACAGAATTCGCACTAATTATTCGTTGATTTGTACTTTTTTTGCTGAAAATCGACCGACGACTTTTCATTCAAAGTCAATCAAATCGTATTTATCTATTTAGCAGAAGTTTTAGCAAAACTCTAAACAATTCGAAACCAACAGTCCCTTTAACGACGCAACACTTCATCATATTGAATTTAATTTTACCATTATTGCTTTAGGCTGCTACATGATTTTGTCAAGTATGTCAAGATTCGGACAAGTGTCACTTGTCATCTGGGAAATCAGTGTATTAACGTACATTTGAGTGTTTGAGAGATTTTGGATATCTTTGTGCAGGTAGCCGTTCCAGATCCGGATCACAAGGTGTGTTAACACAACTGTTACAACGTCGTAGAGCTGCCCGGATGTTAATTGCAGTTGTCATTTGTTTCTTTTCCTGCTACCTCCTTCACAATATACTAGTCATGGTGGCGTAAGTATAAGTTTTCTTCTACAGATTTCTTCTTTTTCAACGCCAGTCAAAAGGTTTTCCATCAAATTGACAAGTAACATTTTTCTACCTCTTGTTCAACGCCTGTCAAAAACCACTAATTCAAAGATGTTTCATTATTCCAACGCAGATAACGTTAGACGAGACTTATTCATTGAACCAAAATATTATCTTTGTCAACCATCCTTTCATCTAACAACTCCTTGTCACTAACACAGATACGGTCGATCACATCTTTAGAAATATCAGGAAGAGTTAAAGCTTCCCTACAGGGGCTACTCAACTCCTCTATGAACCCAAACACCTTTTTTTCTTTTTAAAAGTTTGACACTCCTCCCCCTTCTTCTCTGTCCCTAATCACCATGTTCTTGTTCACGAGCTTGGAAATTGGTGATTAAGCGCAAAACCTCACCGTTTAATCCATCCTTGTGGGTCTACAAATTTAGAAAATGAATAAATTTGTATACCTTGTGAAGCAATGCTTATGAATCGTACTATCTGTTTTGCAGATTCCATGCTGACATAGAAAAACTTAACATTGAAGCCTTGATGGCTTTGATGACCACTGGTCACCTACTTATTTACGTCAACAGCGCATTGAATCCTGTGATTTATAACTTCATGAGCGGTAAGGAATATCCACTGTTTTCACCAGAATGTACATGGTTTTTTGATATCACCAGAATATATATTGATTTTTTGAATCACCACAATATACACTGCCTTTGAAATCACTAGAATATATATTGCATTTTGAATCACCACAATATACACTGCCTTTGAAATCACTAGAATATATATTGCATTTTGAAATCACCAGAATATACATTGCTTTTTAATAAAACCAGGATACGTATTGCATTTTGTAATCACCAGAATATATATTGATTTTTTGAATCACCACAATATGCACTGCCTTTGAAATCGCTAGAATATATATTGCTTTTAGAAATCATCAGAATATAGACTGCCTTTGAAATCACTAGAATATACATGGCTTTTTGAAAATCACCAGAATATACATTGGTTTTTGAAAATCACCAGAATATACATTGCGTTTTAAAATCACCAGAATATACATAACTTTTTGAAATTACCAAATATACATAGCTTCTTGTTAAAACCAGGATATACATTGCTTTCAGAAATCACCAGAATATACATCGGCCTTGTTGTTTGCTGGTTGTGGGTTGTGAGGTGGAGTTTATAACCTTGTTGTTTGCTGGTTGTGGGTTGTGAGGTGGAGTTTATAACCTTGTTGTTTGCTGGTTGTGGGTTGTAAGATGGAGTTTATAACCTTGTTGTTTGCTGGTTGTAGGTTGTGAGATGGAGTTTATGGCCTTGTTGTTTGCTGGTTGTGGGTTGTGGGATGGAGTTTATGGCCTTGTTGTTTGCTGGTTGTGGGATGGAGTTTATGGCCTTGTTGTTTGTTGGTTGTGGGTTATGAGATGGAGTTTGTAACCTTGTTGTTTGCTGGTTGTAGGTTATGAGATGGATTTTATAACCTTGTTGTTTGCTGGTTGTAGGTTATGAGCAGAGCTTGGTAGGGTTGTTACATTTAGATTTGCTGACTTTTTAGGGGGGGGGGGGGGGTACTATAGGTTCTTTAAAAAGCATTTAGAAGTTGAGGTGATCATATTAGCTCAAGGGGTTTATGTATTACAACGCCTGCTTATTTGTGAAGCAACGTTTCGGTACAGATTCTAGTACCGCTATTAATCAACGCCGCCACAATAAAATAATTTTAATGCGGCGTAAACATCAATGAGTCAAAATAATACTTTCGTACATTTTCCAGATTAGAAACACTTAAAAGCTTCCGAACTGTACGTCTCGATAAAATAGGCATTCTATTTTAATTGAAAAATATCAACATTCTGGCAGCTCATGCCACTTTAACATGTGAATGCTTGGTCTGTGTTGACAGGTTGCTTAACATGTCGGCCTTCCAATAGATAGGAAATCCATCATTTGGGGAACCTTCCTTATGTTTACCGGCATGCAACTTTGGCACAAATTCCTCTAAAGAATTATATAAATAAAACAAACCCAGAACCACTTACAGTGCATTGGCTTCGATATATTTACGGTTGTTGATACTTCTATAAGTACAATAATCATAAGTCAGTTACTTTCATCCTGGCATATGTAGGTTAATGATGTGTGAACTGAACTAAACAGATCTATTTCTGAACACTGTAAAAGTTCCGTATGTTACTGGTAGACCCGTATCCTTTTAGCCTTGTCTTCAAAGCAATCGTGATGACGTATCTATCCTTGTACACCGCATACCTAATATATAGAACTTGGACCTGGGAAGATGTCATGTTAAGACTATAATGCCATTTGTATTTCAGTTTAACAAGGTGAACATCGTTATGGTCAAGCGTATAGTAGAAGAACACAAACTACTTCAAAGTAAAAAGGCTCGACTTCTGGGCCAAACGCCAGTCATAGCTTATACAAGAAACAATTGTTTGAAAAATACAGTGCTACATGTAACTAAACTCCCTTGTCTGTGTTATGCCTTGGTTTTTCTAGGGGAACCAAAATTTTCACTTTCTTTTCCCATGATCGTCTTGGGTTCAATCGCAGTCTATCGATATTCTTGCCATAGCTGAAGATGTGAAAGCATTGTCGATATATCACAGTGTTCCAGAAATTACCCACTGAGGTCAAGCTCATGTCTGTCAACCTCATGGGTTTTGGTGTATTTATATACTTCTATATGCCATACCTCACTTTTAACACAATTAGAAAGTTGTCTCCATGGTTATTTTAGTCAACAGTATTTTCCATATGCTGTGTGTTTGAGTGTTCATAAATTCATAAAAAGAACAGGTACATGTGTTTTAATTGGTCTAAAAAAATATGTAAAAGAGGTAATGTTAGGGCAGCTGAAAATCAAGTCTTTCTGTAAATGGACGAAAACTATTAAATACAAGTTTATGAAATTGCTTATATTTATATTTACTAAGTGTCCAATAATTTGTACAAGTTTTTATCTTGATACATGAAATCTTTCAAAAGGTCAAAGTTAATAAAGCTTCATTTAAGAGGTAGCCGATATCTTCTACAAATTAACACCTGGACGTTTTTAGAAATCAAGATTAGTCGTTTTAGAGGGGATTATACAGCAAAAATATACCACGTCAACACAAGCATTCCATAGATTGGTTGTTGGTGTGAAACCCATTCAGTCTGAGATGATTTTTCATTTGATCGTTCTAAGGAACATGTAGAAAGGTTGTCCGGCATCCGATACATGGGTTTCCGTTTAAAGAGTCGGGTTTAGTAAGATGAAGGTAACCAAACAACGTCGCTGTACAAGTGAAATCATACTGAGTTGGCGTAAAACATATTAATCAGCCAATCAATCAATGAAAGGTTCCTTTTTGTTTATGTTCAAAATGAGCCGTCAAGAACAGGGAAGGCTTGCTCCTGTCTCTCATTATAATCCTGTCATTTGACTTCGAAACTTGATTAATCCTCATATATGTATGATCACTAAAACACACATATTTACGATCACTAAAACTCACTAAAAGCGCACAGGGAAAATCTTCTTGTCTAAAATAACTATGGAGACAAGTTTCTATGCATGTACTTCAGCTCGTGTTTTAAATTTGTTTGACTCTTTGATCCAACTGCATTTGTGAACACGAGCACAGTTTGAAGTGAAAGTTCATTGGAAAACTAAATGAATTCCATTCAAATAAAAAGAGAGCCTCTTCAATAGAATTTTGTAATGAAAATTTTGTAAACAAAGTTGCACCTTCATCATCTTTTAAGCCTAAGTTTCTTCTTAACACCACCTTAACCTCTGTTATTACTAAAAGCCTTCTTATTCATACTTCGAAAATCATAACCTTTAATTTCTTGAGTTTGTTCTTCTTAAAAGACTGTCATAATGTTGGCCGCTCATGTCGCTTTAATAATATGTTTTCTGTTCAGTACCAAAGCATTTGAAAATAGAAAACTATTCCGAAATGTTTCTAAAGGCATTATATAAAAATATATTTTATATCTAGTTTATCATTTAAAACTTTTGTAACGTTTATCTTTTTTTTCAGAAAAATTCCGGTCTGGGTTTCAAACTATCAGTGGTTGTTGCAGACAATGTAAACCTCAATCAATAGGTTTGTATGCGTTGATATAATAAATACTACTACCCTATTTGATAGATTGATGTTTTATTAGATTATTTCACTTATATGGCGACGTTACCAGGTCTGTGTGGACTGAGGGTGGGGCTGAGGGACGATCACTTTAACCCATTGGACCACCGAGGCCCCCAGCCGAGAAATCTTGTCTGTGTGTTTTTTTTTCTATTTTAGCACACATCTGTGGTGCATACGTCAGGGAGTGTGTTAGATTCTCAGCACCACAGAGACTGATTATTCGGGCTACGAGGCCCCCTACCCAATTTGAAAGAATTGTTGATTGAATTCGTATATTTATTTATTTATTTATTGGTGAAACTATTTCGTGCAGCCCATTAGTAAAAGAGACATTTAATATATTTGAAAAGCGCAAAAACTCACTGGAGCTTTGAAATGAACTTGAACCATGCAACAAATCCGGAATTTATGGTAATTCTAGTTTTCTTATAAATACATTTCCATGTTTACTTTTAATTTTCAGAGCAGACTAGGATGTCTTCTTGGAGGTATGTTAAATTGTCTATTCATGGACACAGTGATTAACTACATGCCAATTATAAATGCTTCCCAATTTATTATTTGCTCCTCATCAAAATGAATTCACTTTTATGCGGCATGCTAGGTTTAGTGGGGGAGGGGTGTCTTTGACTGGAGGTTACCCTCAACCTTTGTCACATAGCTAAATTTAGAATATAGTGGCATTGTATCCTTTTGTAAATTAAAGATATAATTATGTTGCCATGCATATGTAGATGTAAGTACAACATGACATCCATCGCTCTACGTCGCTCTACGCCTGCGGTATATGGTAATGCTTGCAATGCTACTTCCATCTATGCTTGGTAGTTTTGCAGTTTAGGAAAAAACGGACCTAAAACTTGTGTTAATATTGTTTATAATTTGGAATCTTCTTTTTTTCTGAAGATTTACCGGATGTTAAATTGACAAATGTTTCGGGTATTTTTGCTGTAAATTTTCTGGTCTCACAAATGCCTGACTTACACAAACCTGTTTTTCAGAACAAGAAGTGATCGTTTAGAAAGAGAGGATACAAAAGGAACTGATTCCTGATAATCCGGACCAACTTCATTTATCTGAATAGAAAGGCATGATAGTTACCAATTATCAATAGGATTTCATGAGTCGCTATAATCTTAATATCAGATTCAGAGTCTTGATTCTCGACCTATTCTGATCCTCAAAACAGCAAGCTTCAAATAGTGGGTTATAGAAACAGACTCTTAGTGTCCCAGTCATTCGGTGATCAGACTAAAAAGGGGTCCGTTATCCAGTTGGTCGACAGAATATTATCTGTGGCACACAGTATCAAGTTTGGTTTCTTATAACCCTGATGACAGAGGGAGACGAGTTTCCAACTGATACAGGGAATCTAGTTTCCACTCTTCCAAATGATACAGTGGGAAGAGTTTGACTTCCGATCTTCCAATTGACACCAAGAGACGCATTTCTTCTATTGCAAATGACATAGGGGGACACGTTTGGTATCCGATCTTCCAAGCCACTCAGGGAGACGAGCTTCCAATCTTTCAAATGGCACAGGAAGACAATTTTTCCAATCTTCAAATGGCGAGTTTGATTTAATTTTTTTTAATGGCACAGGGGGATGATTGACAATCTTTTTTCTGACACACAGCGAATTTATATTTACATCATCCACAACGCGCACGAAAAAAAGTTCTGTAGGAATTCAAACGTTATGCAATTGTTGGGTTCTTTAATTATCGATATGAAAAAGGGTTACGGATTTCGTGTGTGTCATAAAGGTTGTGACCTGTTAACAGGCATGTTAATACACACATACCTAAAGACGATCATTTCGAATTTTAGTGACTATTCAAGATACTTAAATTAACATACATGTAGACTTGGGGTTATCCTATACAATGAGTTTTTAACTTACACTTTGTAGAAATTCCCTCAAATACTCATAATAGAGGTTGTTTAGATATAAGCCACGGCATTTTTTCTAATAAAACTAATTTGATTTGTATGATATCAATATTTTTATAATAAAATCAATGACACCAAAATGCCACTCATGAGCTAGCCGATCTATTGATGGAGGCTATGGCCTTTGTTTAGGTATTTAATTGGCTTGTTTTCCCTCATTCTAAAAAAGTATTCAACTACATGTAAATGTTGATATTTTGACATGATTTGCTGGCCATATTATGGTTATAGAGTCTGTCATATCTTTAGATTTTTTCCTAGATTTTCTTAAAAGCAACATTCGTACAAACCTTAGGTTTTTTATGGCATTTGATCTTTTGAAACATATTATTCTTATAAACAGCCCATAGGGCAAATATCGGGAACTCCAGAAAAATGTTACCGTCTGGTCAAGAGAATGAGCGTGGAGACGCATACTGCTTGTGTAAATCCCGATCCGAATGGTACGAGAATCTCGAATGGTTTCACTGTATTCGGATTTTCTGTAAAAAATATCTTTTTGGCATCTTTCTACCAGAATGAGAAAGGCAAGTGAGACTAAGACCTCACCACATTAAAGAGAATATAGGTATACATGCAGTATTCAATTTATTGGACCATGGTTCCAACCGTTTTTACGTGCCAAAATGACTTTTGTCTTTATTAGTATACTATTCGCTCCCAACAATTTTTTTAGAGTAACTATCTTGGTGTTTGTCTAAGCAATGAAAACGAAAGTGAAGGCGGCACCGCTCCAGATAAAGGACATATCGGCGTATACACCATCAAAATGACCCAATCAAAATCAAAATGAACCATCAAAATGACCCAATACAGGCTTTAAGATTTAGGCGCAATCTTTTAGCCACTTAAAATTGGGATACGCAGATTTAGTGATTTAAACTACTTAAAAAAACAAACAAGGATCTATGCTTTCAATAGCTGTGTGCTCATGGCAAGAATTAAAGGAACCCGGTGATTTCAAATCCAATGGCCAGAAATGGAGCGGTAACCTGATCCCAACATATAAAAGCAGTACTAGGAAAAGCTTACAGACCCAACTTAATTCAATAAAATTAAATGTCTTCAGTTGCCTCGCTATTTCTGATTGGGTATTTATTGGTTGGTGCCTGGTCCACGACCATTACTTGTCAGAAATTATTAAATGACGGAGTAAGACGTTTACTTGAGTGAAGCAGCTACTTCAACTAAGCTACATTTTGTTGTTGTTTTCATCATACCTATTAATCTGAAAAAAAAGAGGTCAATTTAAACAAAAATGTTGGCAAAAAAGAACATTTACTAGTAATAGTAGAAAGTCTCATAAGCTTCCAAAATGTTGATATTTTTAAGAACATAGATTGCTTGGCAGGTAGATTAATTAGTGTGTACACCACAGTCAACAAAACTAGAACTGTTCTGGAAAAATGAATACCCGGTACACTGAATTGTAGCTTGTGCATTCTTCAAAAACTTATTCAAGGGGAATAACTGTGAAAATAATCTCGATAAAGAGTTTGAATGCACACTACCCTTCATTTGTGGGAAGTTTTATTGTGATCATCTTTTAACTACAACATTGATTGATTGCTTTATGTTTTAAACCACACTGAAGACTATTTCACTTATGGCACGGCATTGTCAGTTTTAGCAGGTGAAGAAACCTGGTTATTTTCTCAAACAAACAAAAATTAGAGACAAGCTAAACTGTAAATTATGATGCTCCAAGAATTTTGACAACATTTTGTGTTGTTTGGATTAGGAGGAAATCAGAAATATGTATGATTCATTATTAAGTTACGTTTATATACGCCCGCTCTTAAAGTGGGCGTATATTGGTATATTATTGTCCGTCTGTCCGTCCCGGATTCGTGTCCGCTCCATAACTTAAAACCTATTGCCTGAATTTATTTTTTTTCTTCTGATATATGTAGCTTATGGGTAGACGGTGTGTCGTGTACCATAATTAAATTATAGTCTCAATATTTTTGGCGACCAAAACAGCCACCCAGCATTTTGGCATTTAATAACTCAAAAACTGTTCATGTATTTTAATTTTTTTGTCAGATATAAGTAGCTTACGAATAGATAGTGTGTCCTGTACCAACATTAAATTGGGGTCTTGATATTTGCGGCAACCAAAACAGTCACCAGCCTTTTGCCATTGAGTTACTTGGTACTTATTGCATGAATTATCTTTTTTTTTCAATTATAACTAGCTTATGAGTAAATGGTGTGTCCCGTACCAAAATTAAATTGGGGTCTTGCTATTTGTGGCGACCAAAACAGTCGCCTAGCCTTTTGTCATTCAGTAAGCCCGGAACTATTGCATGGATTTTAATTTTTTGTTCAGTTATATCTTGCTTATGAGAAGATGGTGTGTCCTGTACCAAAATTAAATGGGGGTGTTGGTATTTGCGGCCGAAATAGTCACCAGCCTTTTGCCATTGAGTTACTCTAATTATTTCATGGATTATCATTTTTTTCTTCTGATATATGAGGCTTGTTACTACCGATAGTGTAACAATCCCCGATAGCGTAGTACCCAACCGATATTGTATCACATATTGACCGATAGTGTATCACCAACCGATAATGTAGTAAAAACGCCCGATAATGTAATTTTCAACCGATGATGTAGTAACTTTTAATCGAAAATGTAGTAAACACTTTTCTTGCCGATACTGTATAAATTTTTTACCGATAATGCAGTAAATGCTTTTTTAACCGATACTGTAGTCACACTTGTCAGATAATGTAACAACATTGCTGTTTTTGGTGTCTGCTCTGAAAAACACAAATGTCCCGTTCATTGTTATAGAATGATATATTCTGGTTTACCATACACGAGGCAGTGGTAAATCATGGTATCTCAAGGGTCCATTGTAAAGGATATTGCATGGTAAAACATGGTGTAAACTACTGCTTTTGTTCTGAATCCTAATGGTTTGTACATACCATTTTAATTTTAGATGCTTCCTAGCATTTCTATTAGAGGGTGTGTAGGTCCATCCATCCGTAACGCTTTATTTTGAAACGCGGCTAAGTCAAGAACTTAAAGCCATCTTCAGCGTTTCGAGAATAACTCAAGAACTGTTTAAGGGATTTTGACGAAACGCCACATGCACAATATTCTTACCAGTGTCTATCAACGTATGACGTCACAAGGCCGTATATAAAGCCATTTTGAATTTTCAAACGCGGTTCGTTCCAATGAACATGTGCTTTCCACTAATAAGTCACTGGTTTGAGTCACAAATAAAAAAATATATCGGGTCATATGTGATTTAATTGAGGCTTTATTCTACCGACTAATTCTACCGACTAACCTGCCTCCGAAATCTTCGTGACACAAAAACACGGAACACGGAAAACAAGAGGTCTCAGAGAGTTAAACCATTTACCTGAACAAAAAAAAACAGTGTCCTATCGTCACCATGAAACGACACACTGTCATAGGTGGATAATGTGCAGTTTTGTGCACAACGTTTTGTAGAATTTCAAAACATATTTTTGTAGGTAAGCCGGGAACGAGTTTTCTAGGCCGCTGAAGCAGCGTCACCCAATCACCCGATACAACTGAGATCACCCCCTTCAAGAAGAACCAGATCATTAAACAATTTGCCCTTCAAGGGGTGATCCATATCATATGAGATCAGATCATACGCTTCAAGCGAGTCGTAAGCGTACTACCCTATCCCAGCCTGTAAGAGCGCTTTTCGGAGGAATATTTTTTCGTTAGAGGGAATCAAATGACTCCAACAAGAAAAACAGAGCTTCCAATCTCTCCTATTCACATTTCCATTCACAAATCTGGAACTAAATATCAGTAGCATCAGGTTTCTTGTTGTTTCAGCAACAGTCAACAACAAAGGAGGCATTCTGGCTAGACACATTTTATTCCCTCCAACGAAAAAAGATTCCTCCGAAAAGCGCTCTCACAGGCTGGGATAGGATAGTACGCTTATCCCTCGCTTGAAGCGTATGATCTGATTATGATATAGTAATATATCAGATCACCCCTTGAAGGGCAAATTGTTTAATGATCTGGTTCTTCTTGAAGGGGGTGATCTGAGTTGTATCGGGTGACCCAATAAACCAAGAAGTCGTTATCCAGAAGTAATTCTTCACCATATTGTAACCTTTCAACTTATAAATGAAATATTTCTCAATCTTTAAACTCCATATGTTCAACCTCAGGTCAAACGATCTTCTAGTAATAAACATTCAAAGATGTATTCAAAGTTTAAAAGGCATGGATATTTTTCCACACAACTTGATATTGATAGCCTATAAAAGTCTGGATTTAGCTCACCAGTAATACTAACAAATTCTTGTTAATCACTAGCTTATTAATTTTAGTTTATTTGAAACTAGTTATGCGCATCGTATTATCAGCCAATTTGACCTTTTAATACAATGTTACACACGTCTTGTCGTGATGGTCTAGCTGTGAGCCTTCCATTTTCAGCTCCTTTGCAGAAAGGCTTGACAAACTGGGACCTTTCTATTTGTTGAGAAAGCCGCATGATAGATTTTGGTTCAATTTTACATGCGTATTCCCCCTTAAATCTAGTTGTACATCCCTCTTTTTTCTGAGTACATACACCTAAAGATATGGCGACTGGCGAAATTTCTGTGTTTTTTTTTTGAATGATCAAAGTTTGTGCTTGTTAATTTGAGAACATATACATGATTTTTTTAAATTTTATCTGTCAAGGGTGGTCGCCTGGATCAGTTCTCTGATCTTTATTTTTTGCAGCAGTACTGGCGAGTGTTCAGAAATATAATGCTTTTAATCTATTTTAAGCTAAACACGTATTTTCTCAATGGAATACCGGTTTATGTTTGCAATTGAGTTCAATTTAAAAAAACTTACATTCAATTTACTTTGTTAGAACTGTTCATAAAAATTGTATCTGCAGAATTTAAACGCAGTCAATACATAATTGACTAATCATATCGACCAAAGCATCCATTTAAATCGAATCCTAGAAATCGGTGCGACAAATTGCACAATGAGAACGTGGCTTAATGCTTCAAATCGATTGATTCAAGTTTATTTCATGACCATGTCACGGATTTGAGTTTCTATGGAGATTTGTGTTGTACTAAATTGAGTTGATTTAAAGTGGCGATTGATGCAAACTTATTTCATGAACATCTCACGGATTTAAGTTATCCATGTACTTTGAATTTAAACGGCTCTTTTAAGAGCCACCCAAATCTTAACGAAAAGGTTCTTTCAGTTTTGTACAATACTTGTTTAAGTAGTAATTTTGTTTATTTACCTTCAACCAACACGACTTCACAAACCTCAATTCCAGGGCTTCCAATAAAAAAGACCAGAGTGCCAAAAATACATTAATACGTTTGAAGAAATTTCAAAAGAGAATTAGCTATGCCTGTATTGTTACGCTTCTTATGAATAGATAGCATTGCATAAGACTGCCGTATTATTTCCAAAGTCTCGAATGCGTTCTGTTTTTAATTGATATTTAATAAGAAAAGTCACTATGTAATTTTGTAAATTTATATGAAAGTGACAAAATCTGCCAATATTGCCCCTTTCTAAAATAATTATATTTTTAACAAAAAAGAACTTAAATTCATTGGAAAACATAACAAGTAAAGATAGAGTACAAAAAAGCCATACAATCTGTCATTGGTACATGTTTAAAAAATATCCTATAAGTACAAAAATCATTCAGGTTTAGTTATTTCTAAACTCTATATTATTACTAACACTTAAAAGCATCGAAGTTTTACTTATTAAGACAAACAATTATAATTTCAAAACTTGGTTTTAACTCTAAAATGTCAATTTTTGGCAGCACGTATCAGCTTAACATGTCAATACCTAGAGATCTTTACCCAAATTGAAGTCATTTTGAAACCGAACAAAAAAATACGTTAAAAGATATAGCAAGCCCTAGATACTTTCTTTCATCTAATTTTTTAAACAAATCATTTCCTACTCATAAAATCAATCCGGACTAATTATATATTTTGACAATGTTTGTCTTCAGACCAATTCATTAAACTGATTAGATAGTTTTGTCTTCTTGGTCCGGCCTCAGCGTGTGGCAAATCTCTATAATTAGTGTGAGTGCCCCCTACCACCTAAAGCAGCTGAACGGGGAACAGCCTATCAGAGATATATATGTCACAACTGACTCGATGTCACTTGAGTGTGTCAACTCTAGGAGTAATCGACATTCCATTTGCAGGATATAAAAGGCGTAACGACAACATACAAGGCATCAGTTTTAATACTTCATAGTAAACCAATACGAAGTGAAAGACACTGTGACTATCATCAAAAGATGGAAAGCAAACCCAACCACGATCAATCCAACCTCAAAAAGCGGAAACATTTTTCCAAAAAGCATGTGAACAGATTGTTTTCTTGAACAAAAAACTAGATGATATTCAGATAAGATATGACCGAGCTAATAAAGATGGAAAGAAATCCTTTCGCTACAGCCTGCGTCTGAAAATAGCTGCTGGTGAAGGTTTGAGAAACACGTACTACGAATATGCTTGCGCCAAGGCAGATCTCATTACAAATCTGCGCTTTACTATATATGGACCAGGTTCCTTGGAAGACACGTCGGATTATGACAGTGACGAAGACGTACTGTGAACAAACACTGTTTCAAAATCCATGTACTTTGGATTTAAACGGCTGTTTTAAGAGCCACCCAAATCTTAACGAAAAGGTTCTTTCAGTTTTGTACAATACTTGTTTAAGTAGTCCTTTTGTTTACTTACCTTCAACCAACACGACTTCACAAACCCCAATTCCAGGGCTTCAAATAAAAAAGACCAGAATGCCAAAAATACATTAATATGTTTGAAAAAATTTCAAAATGAGAATTAGCTATGCCTGTATTGTTACGCTTCTTATGGATAGATAGCATTGCATAAGACTGCCGTATTATTTCCAAAGTCTCGAATGCGTTCTGTTTTTATTGATATTTAATATGAAAATTCGCTATGTAAATTTGAAAATTTATATGAAAGTGACAAAATCTGCCAATATTGTTGCTTTCTAAAATATTTATATTTTAAAAAAAAAAGAACTTAAATTCATTGGAAAACATAACAAGTAAAGATAGATTACAAAAAGCCATACAATCTGTCATTGGTACATGTTTAAAGAATATCCTTTAAGTACAAAAATCACTCAGGTTTAGTTATTTCTAAACTCGATATTATTACTAACACTTAAAAGCATCGAAGTTTTACTTATTAAGACAAACAATTATAATTTCAAAACTTGGTTTTAACTCTAAAATGTAAATTTTTGGCAGCACGTATCAGCTTAACATGTCAATACCTATAGATCTTTACCCAAATTGAAGTCATTTTGAAACCGAACAAAAAATACATTAAAAGATATAGCAAGCCCTAGATACTTTCTTTCATCTGATTTTTTAAACAAATCATTTCCTACTCATAAAATCAATCCGGACTTATTATATATTTTGACAATGTTTGTCTTCAGACCAAATCATCCAACTGATTAGATAGTTTGGTCTTCTTGGTCCGGCCTCAGCGTGTGGCAAATCTCTATAATTAGTGTGAGTGCCCCCTACCACCTAAAGTAGCTGAACGGGGAACAGCCTATCAGAGATATATATGTCACAACTGACTCGATGTCAGTTGAGTGTGTCAACTCTAGGAGTAATCGACATTCCATTTGCAGGATATAAAAGGCGTAACGACAACATTCAAGGCATCAGTTTTAATACTGCATATTAAACCAATACCAAGTGAAAGACACTGTGACTATCATCAAAACATGGAAAGCAAACCCAACCACGATCAATCCAACCTCGAAAAAGCGGAAACATTTTTCCAAAAAGCATGTGAACAGATTGTTTTCTTGAACAAAAAACTAGATGATCTTCAGATAAGATATGACCGAGCTAATAAAGATGGAAACAAATCCTTTCGCTACAGCCTGCGTCTGAAAATAGCTGCTGGTGAAGGTTTGAGAAACACGTACTACGAATATGCTTGTGCCAAGGCAGATCTCATTACAAATCTGCGCTTTACTATATATGGACCAGGTTCCTTGGAAGATACGTCGGATTATGACAGTGACGAAGACGTACTGTGAACAAACACTGTTTCAAAATCCATGTACTTTGGATTTAAACGGCTGTTTTAAGAGCCACCCAAATCTTAACGAAAAGGTTCTTTCAGTTTTGTACAATACTTGTTTAAGTAGTCCTTTTGTTTACTTACCTTCAACCAACACGACTTCACAAACCCCAATTCCAGGGCTTCAAATAAAAAAGACCAGAGTGCCAAAAATACATTAATATGTTTGAAAAAATTTCAGTTTCAGTTTCAGTTTAGTTTATTCGCCCTGACCAGTGACCCTGGTATAAGGGGTATATATAAGATACAACAAATATTACATGGCAAGTAGCAAATGTTACATAAGTCAGGTAAGCTCTCTAAATTTAGCATCATTCTTTTTCATAGCACTTTTAACAAACAATGCTAATTTCACAATGGTATTCTTACATGGAGTGTTGAATAAATTATACATTTGGATACTGTCTATAGTACTTGGGGATATATTTGTCCCTTAATGTATTTAGTTTTTCACATAAAAATAACATATGGTATTCATCACCAATCATGTTTGTGTTACATAAGATGCAGCAGCGGTTTGGTCTGGGGGTGGCATTCCACCGCCCAGTCTCCACCGGTAGCTTGTGGTTGGAGGTTCTAAATCGCAATAGCGATTGACCTAAATAAGGAGGTAGTATTGTCAAGTATTTTTCAAAGGCGAAGTTATCTTTGATGCTTATATAAAAGCTGCTTTTTGATGACATAAGAGCCTCGTAATACAAGTCTTGATGGCATTGATCAATTAACCTTTTCTTTACCGTTAATTTAAGCCAATTTGGGTTTACTGTCCTCAGTTGGTCATCCCATACATATGTAAGGCCACACATATTTGAAATATCCTTAATTTTGTTTACCCAAGGAGAATTTTCCAGTTTAGCTACATAAAAATAAACCTGGTATGATAACTTATCTGTATTGCTAACTACTAATCGGCACCAAAATGTTATCATTTTAAGGTATACCTCAACGTATAGGGGAGTTCTACCTAGTTCCCCGTATACAAAAACTGAGGGGGTGTTTTTCCTTATTTTCAGGATTTTCTTGCACCAAGCTAAATGGAACCTTTCTATGCTTTCTAGCTTTTCTTGGCCCCATATTTCAGAACCGTATAAAAGAATAGGTTTTATGAGAACATCAAACAGCTGGAAAATACAGTCCAATGGCAGATTCATGAGGTTAGCCTTTTGTAACAATAAATACATTGCTTTTGTACTTTGGCCAATCAAGTGTTTCTGCGCTTGCAAAAACCGCGCATTTTTAGCAAAGACTATACCCAGGTAAGTATATTTATGAGCAACTTCTATTTCTTCATTTTGAAAGGTAAATTTTGTTTTCGGCCTCCTGCCTTTTCCGAAAATCATGAGTTTTGTCTTACTAATGTTTACCTTAAGTCGCCACCTATCGCAATATTTTGAAAATTCTTTCAATGTCAGTTTCATATTTCTGACCGAGTCTGCCAAAAGGACGGTATCATCCGCATACAATAATAGCAATAATTTTAAGAATACAGAAACATCATTTTGAGTAAACTCTACACCTCTACATATAGGTTCTAGATAGTCTTCTAGGTCGTTTAGGTAAAGAGCAAAAAGAAAAGGTGACAGATTTTCTCCTTGTTTTAGACCGAGGTCAATTCGTATAAAACCTGTCTGTGAACACTGTTCACACGATACACAACATTTTACATCTTTATAAATATTTACTATAACTGTCATCAACTTCCCACTCAATCCATTATTTAACATTTTTTTCCACAAACCACATCGCCAAACTGAATCAAATGCACGACGAAAATCTACAAATAGACAGAACAATCTTTTTCTAGATGGATTACTTAAATCTAATAATGACTTAAGCACAAAGATGTTGTCAAGGGTAGAATATCCGCTTCTAAACCCAGTTTGATTTTCTTTAATAACTTTATGTTTATCCGAAAAAGAGTGAAGTCTAGCATTCAATATTGAAGTAAAGAGTTTACCCAAGCAACTGACGAGAGTTATTCCCCGGTAATTTAATGGGTCTGTTTTAGCCCCTTTCCCTTTGTAGATGGGCTTAATCACTCCAACAATCCAGTTTGACGGGATCTTCCCGGAGTTAAGAACAATGTTAAACAGCAATACATAAATAGGAATTAAAAGATTCGCTGTGCTTTTTATATGTTCGTTTAAAATACTATCTAAACCTGAAGCTTTGCCTGATTTTAGTTTAGTTATAGCATTACGGACTTCAGTCTCGGTGATTGGATAATCAAGTTCTGCATTGTAATTGTTTGGATTATGCAGATTATCGTTCTCATTGTAGTCTGGGCTATCTAGTACCGGTACCAGTTCATCGTTTTGGTGTTGTAGGAACCTCAAGTATGTCATTCCATCAATTTCACATTTTGTTTGTTTCTTACTTTTTAAAAGATTCCAGAAGGCTTTTGAGTTGGTCTTTTTTATTTTTCGGATTTCGCTATGTTTATTGAAATTGTATAAGTTTTTGGCCTTAAGTAAACTTTGTTTATATTCCTTACTCTTTACAATAAGGTTATTATGAGTATTGTCGTTTCTTGTCTGTTTATAGCGTTTTTTGGCAATATGGTATTCTTTTCTTTTTATTTTACAATCTGGTGAAAACCAGGGTCTTTTGATTTTATTACTGAATATCCGTTTCTTTTTTTGAAGACCAAAACTTTTTAAACAGGCTTTTGAGAACACTTTCTGTATATTGTCAACGATTTCATCGACTTTTGCCTCATCTGCATTATCATCACCTTGCATGAGTTTTAGATCATTAAAAATTTGTTCCGTTACATTCAAGTCCAAGTTTTGGCAAAAATTATCTGATTTTGATGAATCCCATATTCTTATTCGCTCTTTATTTTCAATAAGTTCTAGTTGCATTCTATTTACCCCCTTTGAGCCTAATGTTATTTGAATGGGCCTATGAATATCTGAAAACAAAGGGTTAAATTCTAAAACTTCGAAATCAATACATGTATCCAAAAATTCAACTGACCCTATAGCATAATCAATAACAGTAGAACTGGTTGTAGTTACTTCCCCTACATTACTGTCCTTTCCCACTCTACCATTCAAAATAAATAAGCAATTGTCTTTACACATGTCAATTAACAGTTTTCCGTAATTATTCACTCGACCTTTATCTTTACTTGCTCTGTCTAAAGGGAGACCATGGTCTAAGATAAACTGTTCAGAGTTCATCTGGTCTAACTCACTACTTTCTATTTCATTTTCACACAGTTCAATAACATCAGTGTCTAATTCATCAAAGTCTCTCAAGCAATTAGTCCGAGCATTAAAATCACCAATTAGACATATTGAATCAGAAGGTGCTCGGTTATCTAAGATATGTAACTGGATGTCATCAAAACTATTATTATTAGCATATCTTGTATATTCTGGTGGTATGTACACAACATAACACAAAATATCCCTATCTGATTGAAATAATTTCTTAGACAATCGGAAAGAAAGAAAAAACTTTGAGCACAAATCATCCCACACGACGTGGCTACTGAGATAATCTTTAACAGCCACAGCTATTCCTCCAGATCTTGTATTAGAGGATTTAAACCTATTATTGTAACGGATTTCATATCCTGGAATATCCAGTATATCACAGTCATTTAATTTTGTTTCCGTGAAGCAAATAATATCAAATTGTGTAATAAAAGATTCAAATTCTGGAATACGAAGTTTGTTTTTAATTCCGCAAACATTTAAGGCAACAATTTTTAGCTCAGGAGGATTCGAAGTTTGTTTATCCGCCACTTCACAGTCATACTCACTGTCACACTGGTCAGTCTCGTCCCGCTAGAAGTAATCACTTTCACTGGCGGCCTCATTGTCAATCTCCATCGTTTGATTCGCTGGAACCGTGGGAACCTCTGCTGTAGCTCCTCCTTCGATGGACTCCGATTGGTGAACTGGGATCGCTGGGCGGAACTTGAATTGGGTGACAGGTTCGGGTCGTACAGGCATGTGGGAGGTACTCGGCAGTGTATACAATGCATTGTCAATATACAACCTGTCTACAATAAGCTTGGTATATCTCCCCTCTTGTCTGGCTTGCCTCATAATGGGGAATAGTTTTCTCCTTCTTTCCACAATTTCCGCGGGGAACTGTTCAGTAACACTGAACGGTTTATCTCGTAACATTTCCCTGGCTTTTTGTCTAACATGTTCCCGATCCTTGTATTTGCTAAATTTAGCAACTATAGGCCGTGATCTGGGCGAGGGTCCAGAGCGGGGTCTTCCTATTCTGTGTACTCGTTCGAATTCTATGTTTATCTGGTCATCGATCTGGCTGTTTATAAACTCCTGAATACACTTTTCTGGGTCTTCCCCTTGCTGTTCAGGCAGGCCGTGAAACAAAAGATTGTCCCTCATGGATCTAACTTCTGCCTGCAACAAACTATCTTTCACTTCCCCTATTTCGTTTTTTAATGCGTTATTTTCTTTCTGGAGTTCACACATTTTGTTTACTTTGCTTTTAACATTTTTGAGTTCCTTCTTCGTATTTAGATTGTCTTTTCTTATTTCGTCGAATATTTCTCCCATTGTGACTGTACTGTTTTCTAATTCCTTTACCATTGCATCCATAGACTTAATTCCACTTTCTAAAGACACTACTTTATTTTGTAAATGTCCCATTTCAGTTTGTATATTATCAAGAGTTTGCATTTTGGTTTCCATGCGTCCTAGTCTTCCCTCAATGCGTTCTAATACGGATAATAACCCTACAGTAGGGAGAGACGGACTTGGTGTGGAGAACGGTTGGCCGGCAATATATGACGGTGGGGAAGTTAGTTCAAAATGAGAATCAGCTATGCCTGTATTGTTCCGCTTCTTATGGATAGATAGCATTGCATAAGACTGCCGTATTATTTCCAAAGTCTCGAATGCGTTCTGTTTTTATTGATATTTATTGTGGAGAGTCGCTATGTAAATTTGAAAATTTATATGAAAGTGACAAAATCTGCCAATATTGTTGCTTTCTAAAATATTTATATTTTAAAAAAAAAAGAACTTAAATTCATTGGAAAACATAACAAGTAAAGATAGAATACAAAAAGCCATACAATCTGTCATTGGTACATGTTTAAAGAATATCCTTTAAGTACAAAAATCATTCAGGTTTAGTTATTTCTAAACTCGATATTATTACTAACACTTAAAAGCATCGAAGTTTTACTTATTAAGACAAACAATTATAATTTCAAAACTTGGTTTTAACTCTAAAATGTAAATTTTTGGCAGCACGTATCAGCTTAACATGTCAATACCTATAGATCTTTACCCAAATTGAAGTCATTTTGAAACCGAACAAAAAATACATTAAAAGATATAGCAAGCCCTAGATACTTTCTTTCATCTGATATTTTAAACAAATCATTTCCTACTCATAAAATCAATCCGGACTTATTATATATTTTGACAATGTTTGTCTTCAGACCAAATCATCCAACTGATTAGATAGTTTTGTCTTCTTGGTCCGGCCTCAGCGTGTGGCAAATCTCTATAATTAGTGTGAGTGCCCCCTACCACCTAAAGTAGCTGAACGGGGAACAGCCTATCAGAGATATATATGTCACAACTGACTCGATGTCAGTTGAGTGTGTCAACTCTAGGAGTAATCGACATTCCATTTGCAGGATATAAAAGGCGTAACGACAACATTCAAGGCATCAGTTTTAATACTGCATAGTAAACCAATACCAAGTGAAAGACACTGTGACTATCATCAAAACATGGAAAGCAAACCCAACCACGATCAATCCAACCTCGAAAAAGCGGAAACATTTTTCCAAAAAGCATGTGAACAGATTGTTTTCTTGAACAAAAAACTAGATGATCTTCAGATAAGATATGACCGAGCTAATAAAGATGGAAACAAATCCTTTCGCTACAGCCTGCGTCTGAAAATAGCTGCTGGTGAAGGTTTGAGAAACACGTACTACGAATATGCTTGTGCCAAGGCAGATCTCATTACAAATCTGCGCTTTACTATATATGGACCAGGTTCCTTGGAAGATACGTCGGATTATGACAGTGACGAAGACGTACTGTGAACAAACACTGTTTCAAAATCCATGTACTTTGGATTTAAACGGCTCTTTTAAGAGCCACCCAAATCTTAACGAAAAGGTTCTTTCAGTTTTGTACAATCCTTGTTTAAGTAGTCCTTTTGTTTATTTACCTTCAACCAACACGACTTCACAAACCTCAATTCCAAGGCTTCAAATAAAAAAGACCATAGTGCCAAAAATACATGAATACGTTTGAAAAAAATTTCAAAATGAGAATTAGCTATGCCTGTATTGTTACGCTTCTTATGAATAGATAGCATTGCATAAGACTGCCGTATTATTTCCAAAGTCTCAAATGCGTTCTGTTTTTATTGATATTTAATAAGAAAAGTCACTATGTAATTTTGAAAATTTATATGAAAGTGACAAAATCTGCCAATATTGCCCTTTTCTAAAATATTTATATTTTTAACAAAAAAGAGCTTAAATTCGATGGAAAACATAACAAGTAAAGATAGAATACAAAAAGCCATACAATCTGTCATTGGTACATGTTTAAAAAATATCCTATAAGTACAAAAATCATTCAAGTTTAGTTATTTCTAAAGTCTTTATTATTACTAACACTTAAAAGCATCGAATTTTTACTTATTAAGACAAACAATTATAATTTCAAAACTTGGTTTTAACTCTAAAATGTCAATTTTTGGCAGCACGTATCAGCTTAACATGTCAATACCTACAGATCTTTACCCAAATTGAAGTCATTTTGAAACCGAACAAAAAAATACATTAAAAGATATAGCAAGCCCTAGATACTTTCTTTCATCTAATTTTTTAAACACATCATTTCCTACTCATAAAATCAATCCGGACTAATTATATATTTTGACAATGTTTGTCTTCAGACCAAATCATCCAACTGATTAGATAGTTTTGTCTTCTTGGTCCGGCCTCAGCGTGTGGCAAATCTCTATAATTAGTGTGAGTGCCCCCTACCACCTAAAGCAGCTGAACGGGGAACAGCCTATCAGAGATATATATGTCACAACTGACTCGATGTCAGTTGAGCGTGTCAACTCTAGGAGTAATCGACATTCCATTTGCAGGATATAAAAGGCGTAACGACAACATTCAAGGCATCAGTTTTAATACTGCATAGTAAACCAATACCAAGTGAAAGACACTGTGACTATCATCAAAACATGGAAAGCAAACCCAACCACGATCAATCCAACCTCGAAAAAGCGGAAACATTTTTCCAAAAAGCATGTGAACAGATTGTTTTCTTGAACAAAAAACTAGATGATCTTCAGATAAGATATGACCGAGCTAATAAAGATGGAAAGAAATCCTTTCGCTACAGCCTGCGTCTGAAAATAGCTGCTGGTGAAGGTTTGAGAAACACGTACTACGAATATGCTTGTGCCAAGGCAGATCTCATTACAAATCTGCGCTTTACTATATATGGACCAGGTTCCTTGGAAGATACGTCGGATTATGACAGTGACGAAGACGTACTGTGAACAAACACTGTTTCAAAATCCATGTACTTTGGATTTAAACGGTTCTTTTAAGAGCCACCCAAATCTTAACGAAAAGGTTCTTTCAGTTTTGTACAATACTTGTTTAAGTAGTCCTTTTGTTTACTTGCCTTCAACCAACATGACTTCAAAAACCCCAATTCCATGGCTTCAAATAAAAAAGACCAGAGTGCCAAAAATACATTAATACGTTTGAAAAAATTTCAAAATGAGAATTAGCTATGCCTGTATTGTTACGCTTCTTATGGATAGATAGCATTGCATAAGACTGCTGTATTATTTCCAAAGTCTCGAATGCGTTCTGTTTTTATTGATATTTAATATGAAAAGTCACTATTTAATTTTGAAAATTTTGTATGAAAGTGACAAAATCTGCCAATATTGCCCCTTTCTATAATATTTATATTTTTAACAAAAAAGAACTTAAATTCATTGGAAAAAATAACAAGTAAAGATAGAATACAAAAAAGCCATACAATCTGTCATTGGTACATGTTTAAAGAATATCCTATAAGTATAAAAATCATTCAGGTTTAGTTATTTTTAAACTCTATATTATTACTAACACTTAAAAGCATCGAAGTTTTACTTATTAAGACAAACAATTATAATTTCAAAACTTGGTTTTAACTCTAAAATGTCAATTGTTGGCAGCACGTATCAGCTTAACATGTCAATACCTAGAGAGCTTTACCCAAATTGAAGTCATTTTGAAACCGAACAAAAAAATACATTAAAAAAATAGCAAGCCCTAGATACTTTCTTTCGTCCAATTTTTTAAACAAATCATTTCCTACTCATAAAATCAATCCGGACTAATTATATATTTTGACCATGTTTGTCTTTAGACCAAATCATCCAACTGATTAGATAGTTTTTTCTTCTTGGTCCGGCCTCAGCGTGTGGCAAATCTCTATAATTAGTGTGAGTGCCCCCTACCACCTAAAAAAGCTGAACGGGGAAAAGCCTATCAGAGATAAATATGTCACAACTGACTCGATGTCAGTTGAATGTGTCAACTCTAGGAGTAGTCGACATTCCATTTGCAGGATATAAAAGGCGTAACGACAACATTCAAGGCATCAGTTTTAATACTGCATAGTAAACCAATATCAAGTGAAAGACACGGGGACTATCATCAAAACATGGAAAGCAAACCCAACCACGATCAATCCAACCTCGAAAAAGCGGAAACATTTTTCCAAAAAGCATGTGAACAGATTGTTTTCTTGAACAAAAAACTAAATGATCTTCAGATAAGATATGACCGAGCTAATAAAGATGGAAACAAATCCTTTCGCTACAGCCTGCGTCTGAAAATAGCTGCTGGTGAAGGTTTGAGAAACACGTACTACGAATATGCTTGTGCCAAGGCAGATCTCATTACAAATCTGCGCTTTACTATATATGGACCAAGTTCATTGGAAGATACGTCGGATTATGACAGTGACGAAGACGTACTGTGAACAAACACTGTTTCAAAATCCATGTACTTTGGATTTAAACGGCTCTTTTAAGAGCCACCCAAATCTTAACGAAAAGGTTCTTTCAGTTTTGTACAATACTTGTTTAAGTAGTCCTTTTGTTTACTTGCCTTCAACCAACACGACTTCACAAACCCCAATTCCATGGCTTCAAATAAAAAAGACCAGAGTGCCAAAAATACATTGATACGTTTGAAAAAATTTCAAAATGAAAATTAGCTATGCCTGTATTGTTACGCTTCTTATGGATAGATAGCATTGCATAAGACTGCCGTATTATTTCCAAAGTCTCGAATGCGTTCTGTTTTTATTGATATTTAATATGAAAAGTCACTATGTAATTTTGAAAATTTGTATGAAAGTGACAAAATCTGCCAATATTGCCCCTTTCTAAAATATTTATATTTTTAACAAAAAAGAACTTAAATTCATTGGAAAAAATAACAAGTAAAGATAGAATACAAAAAAAGCCATACAATCTGTCATTGGTACATGTTTAAAGAATATCCTATAAGTACAAAAATCATTCAGGTTTAGTTATTTCTAAACTCTATATTATTACTAACACTTAAAAGCATCGAATTTTTACTTATTAAGACAAACAATTATAATTTCAAAACTTGGTTTTAACTCTAAAATGTCAATTGTTGGCAGCACGTATCAGCTTAACATGTCAATACGTAGAGAGCTTTACCCAAATTGAAGTCATTTTGAAACCGAACAAAAACATACATTAAAAAAATAGCAAGCCCTAGATACTTTCTTTCGTCCAATTTTTAAAACAAATCATTTCCTACTCATAAAATCAATCCGGACTAATTATTTATTTGGTCAATGTTTGTCTTCAGACCAAATCATCCAACTGATTAGATAGTTTTGTCTTCTTGGTCCGGCCTCAGCGTGTGGCAAATCTCTATAATTAGTGTGAGTGCCCCCTACCACCTAAAGTAGCTGAACGGGGAACAGCCTATCAGAGATATATATGTCACAACTGACTCGATGTCAGTTGAATGTGTCAACTCTAGGAGTAATCGACATTCCATTTGCAGGATATAAAAGGCGTAACGACAACATTCAAGGCTTCAGTTTTAATACTGCATAGTAAACCAATACCAAGTGAAAGACACTGTGACTATCATCAAAACATGGAAAGCAAACCCACCCACGATCAATCCAACCTCGAAAAAGCGGAAACATTTTTCCAAAAAGCATGTGAACAGATTGTTTTCTTGAACAAAAAACTAGATGATCTTCAGATAAGATATGACCGAGCTAATAAATATGGAAACAAATCCTTTCGCTACAGCCTGCGTCTGAAAATAGCAGCTGGTGAAGGTTTGAGAAACACGTACTACGAATATGCTTGTGCCAAGGCAGATCTCATTACAAATCTGCGCTTTACTATATATGGACCAAGTTCCTTGGAAGATACGTCGGATTATGACAGTGACGAAGACGTACTGTGAACAAACACTGTTTCAAAATCCATGTACTTTGGATTTAAACGGCTCTTTTAAGAGCCACCCAAATCTTAAAGAAAAGGTTCTTTCAGTTTTGTACAATACTTGTTTAAGTAGTCTTTTTGTTTACTCACCTTCAACCAACACGACTTCACAAACCCCAATTCCATGGCTTCAAATAAAAAAGACCATAGTGCCAAAAATACATTAATACGTTTGAAAAAATTTCAAAATGAGAATTAGCTATGCCTGTATTGTTACGCTTCTTATGGATAGATAGCATTGCATAAGACTGCCGTATTATTTCCAAAGTCTCGAATGCGTTCTGTTTTTATTGATATTTAATATGAAAAGTCACTATGTAATTTTGAAAATTTGTATGAAAGTGACAAAATCTGCCAATATTGCCCCTTTCTAAAATATTTATATTTTTAACAAAAAAGAACTTAAATTCATTGGAAAACATAACAAGTAAAGATAGAATACAAAAAGCCATACAATCTGTCATTGGTACATGTTTAAAAAATATCCTATAAGTACAAAAATCATTCAAGTTTAGTTATTTCTAAAGTCTTTATTATTACTAACACTTAAAAGCATCGAATTTGTACTTATTAAGACAAACAATTACAATTTCAAAACTTGGTTTTAACTCTAAAATGTCAATTTTTGGCAGCACGTATCAGCTTAACATGTCAATACCTACAGATCTTTACCCAAATTGAAGTCATTTTGAAACCGAACAAAAAAATACATTAAAAGATATAGCAAGCCCTAGATACTTTCTTTCATCTAATTTTTTAAACACATCATTTCCTACTCATAAAATCAATCAGGACTAATTATATATTTTGACCATGTTTGTCTTCAGACCAAATCATCCAACTGATTAGATAGTTTTGTCTTCTTGGTCCGGCCTCAGCGTGTGGCAAATCTCTATAATTAGTGTGAGTGCCCCCTACCACCTAAAAAAGCTGAACGGGGAAAAGCCTATCAGAGATATATATGTCACAACTGACTCGATGTCAGTTGAATGTGTCAACTCTAGGAGTAGTCGACATTCCATTTGCAGGATATAAAAGGCGTAACGACAACATTCAAGGCATCAGTTTTAATACTGCATAGTAAACCAATATCAAGTGAAAGACACGGGAACTATCATCAAAACATGGAAAGCAAACCCAACCACGATCAATCCAACCTCGAAAAAGCGGAAACATTTTTCCAAAAAGCATGTGAACAGATTGTTTTCTTGAACAAAAAAACTAAATGATCTTCAGATAAGATATGACCGAGCTAATAAAGATGGAAACAAATCCTTTCGCTACAGCCTGCGTCTGAAAATTGCTGCTGGTGAAGGTTTGAGAAACACGTACTACGAATATGCTTGTGCCAAGGCAGATCTCATTACAAATCTGCGCTTTACTATATATGGACCAAGTTCATTGGAAGATACGTCGGATTATGACAGTGACGAAGACGTACTGTGAACAAACACTGTTTCAAAATCCATGTACTTTGGATTTAAACGGCTCTTTTAAGAGCCACCCAAATCTTAACGAAAAGGTTCTTACAGTTTTGTACAATACTTGTTTAAGTAGTCCTTTTGTTTACTTGCCTTCAACCAACACGACTTCACAAACCCCAATTCCATGGCTTCAAATAAAAAAGACCAGAGTGCCAAAAATACATTAATACGTTTGAAAAAATTTCAAAATGAAAATTAGCTATGCCTGTATTGTTACGCTTCTTATGGATAGATAGCATTGCATAAGACTGCCGTATTATTTCCAAAGTCTCGAATGCGTACTGTTTTTATTGATATTTAATATGAAAAGTCACTATGTAATTTTGAAAATTTGTATGAAAGTGACAAAATCTGCCAATATTGCCCCTTTCTAAAATATTTATATTTTTAACAAAAAAGAACTTAAATTCATTGGAAAAAATAACAAGTTAAGATAGAATACAAAAAAGCCATACAATCTGTCATTGGTACATGTTTAAAGAATATCCTATAAGTACAAAAATCATTCAGGTTTAGTTATTTCTAAACTCTATATTATTACTAACACTTAAAAGCATCGAATTTTTACTTATTAAGACAAACAATTATAATTTCAAAACTTGGTTTTAACTCTAAAATGTCAATTGTTGGCAGCACGTATCAGCTTAACATGTCAATACGTAGAGAGCTTTACCCAAATTGAAGTCATTTTGAAACCGAACAAAAACATACATTAAAAAAATAGCAAGCCCTAGATACTTTCTTTCGTCCAATTTTTAAAACAAATCATTTCCTACTCATAAAATCAATCCGGACTAATTATTTATTTGGTCAATGTTTGTCTTCAGACCAAATCATCCAACTGATTAGATAGTTTTGTCTTCTTGGTCCGGCCTCAGCGTGTGGCAAATCTCTATAATTAGTGTGAGTGCCCCCTACCACCTAAAGTAGCTGAACGGGGAACAGCCTATCAGAGATATATATGTCACAACTGACTCGATGTCAGTTGAATGTGTCAACTCTAGGAGTAATCGACATTCCATTTGCAGGATATAAAAGGCGTAACGACAACATTCAAGGCTTCAGTTTTAATACTGCATAGTAAACCAATACCAAGTGAAAGACACTGTGACTATCATCAAAACATGGAAAGCAAACCCACCCACGATCAATCCAACCTCGAAAAAGCGGAAACATTTTTCCAAAAAGCATGTGAACAGATTGTTTTCTTGAACAAAAAACTAGATGATCTTCAGATAAGATATGACCGAGCTAATAAATATGGAAACAAATCCTTTCGCTACAGCCTGCGTCTGAAAATAGCAGCTGGTGAAGGTTTGAGAAACACGTACTACGAATATGCTTGTGCCAAGGCAGATCTCATTACAAATCTGCGCTTTACTATATATGGACCAAGTTCCTTGGAAGATACGTCGGATTATGACAGTGACGAAGACGTACTGTGAACAAACACTGTTTCAAAATCCATGTACTTTGGATTTAAACGGCTCTTTTAAGAGCCACCCAAATCTTAAAGAAAAGGTTCTTTCAGTTTTGTACAATACTTGTTTAAGTAGTCTTTTTGTTTACTCACCTTCAACCAACACGACTTCACAAACCCCAATTCCATGGCTTCAAATAAAAAAGACCATAGTGCCAAAAATACATTAATACGTTTGAAAAAATTTCAAAATGAGAATTAGCTATGCCTGTATTGTTACGCTTCTTATGGATAGATAGCATTGCATAAGACTGCCGTATTATTTCCAAAGTCTCGAATGCGTTCTGTTTTTATTGATATTTAATATGAAAAGTCACTATGTAATTTTGAAAATTTGTATGAAAGTGACAAAATCTGCCAATATTGCCCCTTTCTAAAATATTTATATTTTTAACAAAAAAGAACTTAAATTCATTGGAAAACATAACAAGTAAAGATAGAATACAAAAAGCCATACAATCTGTCATTGGTACATGTTTAAAAAATATCCTATAAGTACAAAAATCATTCAAGTTTAGTTATTTCTAAAGTCTTTATTATTACTAACACTTAAAAGCATCGAATTTGTACTTATTAAGACAAACAATTACAATTTCAAAACTTGGTTTTAACTCTAAAATGTCAATTTTTGGCAGCACGTATCAGCTTAACATGTCAATACCTACAGATCTTTACCCAAATTGAAGTCATTTTGAAACCGAACAAAAAAATACATTAAAAGATATAGCAAGCCCTAGATACTTTCTTTCATCTAATTTTTTAAACACATCATTTCCTACTCATAAAATCAATCAGGACTAATTATATATTTTGACCATGTTTGTCTTCAGACCAAATCATCCAACTGATTAGATAGTTTTGTCTTCTTGGTCCGGCCTCAGCGTGTGGCAAATCTCTATAATTAGTGTGAGTGCCCCCTACCACCTAAAAAAGCTGAACGGGGAAAAGCCTATCAGAGATATATATGTCACAACTGACTCGATGTCAGTTGAATGTGTCAACTCTAGGAGTAGTCGACATTCCATTTGCAGGATATAAAAGGCGTAACGACAACATTCAAGGCATCAGTTTTAATACTGCATAGTAAACCAATATCAAGTGAAAGACACGGGAACTATCATCAAAACATGGAAAGCAAACCCAACCACGATCAATCCAACCTCGAAAAAGCGGAAACATTTTTCCAAAAAGCATGTGAACAGATTGTTTTCTTGAACAAAAAAACTAAATGATCTTCAGATAAGATATGACCGAGCTAATAAAGATGGAAACAAATCCTTTCGCTACAGCCTGCGTCTGAAAATTGCTGCTGGTGAAGGTTTGAGAAACACGTACTACGAATATGCTTGTGCCAAGGCAGATCTCATTACAAATCTGCGCTTTACTATATATGGACCAAGTTCATTGGAAGATACGTCGGATTATGACAGTGACGAAGACGTACTGTGAACAAACACTGTTTCAAAATCCATGTACTTTGGATTTAAACGGCTCTTTTAAGAGCCACCCAAATCTTAACGAAAAGGTTCTTACAGTTTTGTACAATACTTGTTTAAGTAGTCCTTTTGTTTACTTGCCTTCAACCAACACGACTTCACAAACCCCAATTCCATGGCTTCAAATAAAAAAGACCAGAGTGCCAAAAATACATTAATACGTTTGAAAAAATTTCAAAATGAAAATTAGCTATGCCTGTATTGTTACGCTTCTTATGGATAGATAGCATTGCATAAGACTGCCGTATTATTTCCAAAGTCTCGAATGCGTACTGTTTTTATTGATATTTAATATGAAAAGTCACTATGTAATTTTGAAAATTTGTATGAAAGTGACAAAATCTGCCAATATTGCCCCTTTCTAAAATATTTATATTTTTAACAAAAAAGAACTTAAATTCATTGGAAAAAATAACAAGTTAAGATAGAATACAAAAAAGCCATACAATCTGTCATTGGTACATGTTTAAAGAATATCCTATAAGTACAAAAATCATTCAGGTTTAGTTATTTCTAAACTCTATATTATTACTAACACTTAAAAGCATCGAATTTTTACTTATTAAGACAAACAATTATAATTTCAAAACTTGGTTTTAACTCTAAAATGTCAATTGTTGGCAGCACGTATCAGCTTAACATGTCAATACGTAGAGAGCTTTACCCAAATTGAAGTCATTTTGAAACCGAACAAAAAAATACATTAAAAAAAATAGCAAGCCCTAGATACTTTCTTTCGTCCAATTTTTTAAACAAATCATTTCCTACTCATAAAATCAATCCGGACTAATTATATATTTGGTCAATGTTTGTCTTCAGACCAAATCATCCAACTGATTAGATAGTTTTGTCTTCTTGGTCCGGCCTCAGCGTGTGGCAAATCTCTATAATTAGTGTGAGTGCCCCCTACCACCTAAAGTAGCTGAACGGGGAAAAGCCTATCAGAGATATATATGTCACAACTGACTCGATGTCGGTTGAATGTGTCAACTCTAGGAGTAATCGACATTCCATTTGCAGGATATAAAAGGCGTAACGACAACATTCAAGGCTTCAGTTTTAATACTGCATAGTAAACCAATACCAAGTGAAAGACACTGTGACTATCATCAACACATGGAAAGCAAACCCACCCACGATCAATCCAACCTCGAAAAAGCGGAAACATTTTTCCAAAAAGCATGTGAACAGATTGTTTTCTTGAACAAAAAACTAGATGATCTTCAGATAAGATATGACCGAGCTAATAAAGATGGAAACAAATCCTTTCGCTACAGCCTGCGTCTGAAAATAGCAGCTGGTGAAGGTTTGAGAAACACGTACTACGAATATGCTTGTGCCAAGGCAGATCTCATTACAAATCTGCGCTTTACTATATATGGACCAAGTTCCTTGGAAGATACGTCGGATTATGACAGTGACGAAGACGTACTGTGAACAAACACTGTTTCAAAATCCATGTACTTTGGATTTAAACGGCTCTTTTAAGAGCCACCCAAATCTTAAAGAAAAGGTTCTTTCAGTTTTGTACAATACTTGTTTAAGTAGTCTTTTTGTTTACTTACCTTCAACCAACACGACTTCACAAACCCCAATTCCATGGCTTCAAATAAAAAAGACCATAGTGCCAAAAATACATTAATACGTTTGAAAAAATTTCAAAATGAGAATTAGCTATGTCTGTATTGTTACGCTTCTTATGGATAGATAGCATTGCATAAGACTGCCGTATTATTTCCAAAGTCTCGAATGCGTTCTGTTTTTATTGATATTTAATATGAAAAGTCACTCTGTAATTTTGAAAATTTGTATGAAAGTGACAAAATCTGCCAATATTGCCCCTTTCTAAAATATTTATATTTTTAACAAAAAAGAACTTAAATTCATTGGAAAAAATAACAAGTAAAGATAGAATACAAAAAAGCCATACAATCTGTCATTGGTACATGTTTAAAGAATATCCTATAAGTACAAAAATCATTCAGGTTTAGTTATTTCTAAACTCTATATTATTACTAACACTTAAAAGCATCGAATTTTTACTTATTAAGACAAACAATTATAATTTCAAAACTTGGTTTTAACTCTAAAATGTCAATTGTTGGCAGCACGTATCAGCTTAACATGTCAATACATAGAGAGCTTTACCCAAATTGAAGTCATTTTGAAACCGAACAAAAAAATACATTAAAAAAAATAGCAAGCCCTAGATACTTTCTTTCGTCCAATTTTTTAAACAAATCATTTCCTACTCATAAAATCAATCCGGACTAATTATATATTTTGACCATGTTTGTCTTCAGACCAAATCATCCAACTGATTAGATAGTTTTGTCTTCTTGGTCCGGCCTCAGCGTGTGGCAAATCTCTATAATTAGTGTGAGTGCCCCCTACCACCTAAAAAAGCTGAACGGGGAAAAGCCTATCAGAGATATATATGTCACAACTGACTCGATGTCAGTTGAATGTGTCAACTCTAGGAGTAGTCGACATTCCATTTGCAGGATATAAAAGGCGTAACGACAACATTCAAGGCATCAGTTTTAATACTGCACAGTAAACCAATATCAAGTGAAAGACACGGGGACTATCATCAAAACATGGAAAGCAAACCCAACCACGATCAATCCAACCTGGAAAAAGCGGAAACATTTTTCCAAAAAGCATGTGAACAGATTGTTTTCTTGAACAAAAAACTAGATGATCTTCAGATAAGATATGACCGAGATAATAAAGATGGAAACAAATCCTTTCGCTACAGCCTGCGTCTGAAAATAGCTGCTGGTGAAGGTTTGAGAAACACGTACTACGAATATGCTTGTGCCAAGGCAGATCTCATTACAAATCTGCGCTTTACTATATATGGACCAAGTTCCTTGGAAGATACGTCGGATTATGACAGTGACGAAGACGTACTGTGAACAAACACTGTTTCAAAATCCATGTACTTTGGATTTAAACGGCTCTTTTAAGAACCACCCAAATCTTAACGAAAAGGTTCTTTCAGTTTTGTACAATACTTGTTTAAGTAGTCCTTTTGTTTACTTGCCTTCAACCAACACGACTTCACAAACCCCAATTCCATGGCTTCAAATAAAAAAGACCAGAGTGCCAAAAATACATTAATACGTTTGAAAAAATTTCAAAATGAGAATTAGCTATGCCTGTATTGTTACGCTTCTTATGGATAGATAGCATTGCATAAGACTGCCGTATTACCAAAGTCTCGATTGCGTTCTGTTTTTATTGATATTTAATATGAAAAGTCACTTATGTAATTTTGAAAATTTGTATGAAAGTGACAAAATCTGCCAATATTGCCCTTTTCTAAAATATTTATATTTTTAACAAAAAAGAACTTAAATTCATTGGAAAAAATAACAAGTAAAGATAGAATACAAGAAAGCCATACAATCTGTCATTGGTACATGTTTAAAGAATATCCTATAAGTACAAAAATCATTCAAGTTTAGTTATTTCTAAACTCTATATTATTACTAACACTTAAAAGCATCGAAGTTTTACTTATTAAGACAAACAATTATAATTTCAAAACTTGGTTTTAACTCTAAAATGTCAATTTTTGGCAGCACGTATCAGCTTAACATGTCAATACCTAGAGAGCTTTACCCAAATTGAAGTCATTTTGAAACCGAACAAAAAAATACATTAAAAAAAATAGCAAGCCCTAGATACTTTCTTTCGTCCAATTTTTTAAACAAATCATTTCCTACTCATAAAATCAATCCGGACTAATTATATATTTGGTCAATGTTTGTCTTCAGACCAAATCATCCAACTGATTAGATAGTTTTGTCTTGGTCCGGCCTCAGCGTGTGGCAAACCTCTATAATTAGTGTGAGTGCCCCCTACCACCTAAAGTAGCTGAACGGGGAACAGCCTATCAGAGATATATATGTCACAACTGACTCGATGTCAGTTGAATGTGTCAACTCTAGGAGTAATCGACATTCCATTTGCAGGATATAAAAGGCGTAACGACAACATTGAAGGCTTCAGTTTTAATACTGCATAGTAAACCAATACCAAGTGAAAGACACTGTGACTATCATCAAAACATGGAAAGCAAACCCACCCACGATCAATCCAACCTCGAAAAAGCGGAAACATTTTTCCAAAAAGCATGTGAACAGATTGTTTTCTTGAACAAAAAACTAGATGATCTTCAGATAAGATATGACCGAGCTAATAAAGATGGAAACAAATCCTTTCGCTACAGCCTGCGTCTGAAAATAGCAGCTGGTGAAGGTTTGAGAAACACGTACTACGAATATGCTTGTGCCAAGGCAGATCTCATTACAAATCTGCGCTTTACTATATATGGACCAAGTTCCTTGGAAGATACGTCGGATTATGACAGTGACGAAGACGTACTGTGAACAAACACTGTTTCAAAATCCATGTACTTTGGATTTAAACGGCTCTTTTAAGAACCACCCAAATCTTAACGAAAAGGTTCTTTCAGTTTTGTACAATACTTGTTTAAGTAGTCCTTTTGTTTACTTGCCTTCAACCAACACGACTTCACAAACCCCAATTCCATGGCTTCAAATAAAAAAGACCAGAGTGCCAAAAATACATTAATACGTTTGAAAAAATTTCAAAATGAGAATTAGCTATGCCTGTATTGTTACGCTTCTTATGGATAGATAGCATTGCATAAGACTGCCGTATTACCAAAGTCTCGATTGCGTTCTGTTTTTATTGATATTTAATATGAAAAGTCACTTATGTAATTTTGAAAATTTGTATGAAAGTGACAAAATCTGCCAATATTGCCCTTTTCTAAAATATTTATATTTTTAACAAAAAAGAACTTAAATTCATTGGAAAAAATAACAAGTAAAGATAGAATACAAGAAAGCCATACAATCTGTCATTGGTACATGTTTAAAGAATATCCTATAAGTACAAAAATCATTCAAGTTTAGTTATTTCTAAACTCTATATTATTACTAACACTTAAAAGCATCGAAGTTTTACTTATTAAGACAAACAATTATAATTTCAAAACTTGGTTTTAACTCTAAAATGTCAATTTTTGGCAGCACGTATCAGCTTAACATGTCAATACCTAGAGAGCTTTACCCAAATTGAAGTCATTTTGAAACCGAACAAAAAAATACATTAAAAAAAATAGCAAGCCCTAGATACTTTCTTTCGTCCAATTTTTTAAACAAATCATTTCCTACTCATAAAATCAATCCGGACTAATTATATATTTGGTCAATGTTTGTCTTCAGACCAAATCATCCAACTGATTAGATAGTTTTGTCTTGGTCCGGCCTCAGCGTGTGGCAAACCTCTATAATTAGTGTGAGTGCCCCCTACCACCTAAAGTAGCTGAACGGGGAACAGCCTATCAGAGATATATATGTCACAACTGACTCGATGTCAGTTGAATGTGTCAACTCTAGGAGTAATCGACATTCCATTTGCAGGATATAAAAGGCGTAACGACAACATTCAAGGCTTCAGTTTTAATACTGCATAGTAAACCAATACCAAGTGAAAGACACTGTGACTATCATCAAAACATGGAAAGCAAACCCAACCACGATCAATCCAACCTCGAAAAAGCGGAAACATTTGTCCAAAAAGCATGTGAACAGATTGTTTTCTTGAACAAAAAACTAGATGATCTTCAGATAAGATATGACCGAGCTAATAAAGATGGAAACAAATCCTTTCGCTACAGCCTGCGTCTGAAAATAGCTGCTGGTGAAGGTTTGAGAAACACGTACTACGAATATGCTTGTGCCAAGGCAGATCTCATTACAAATCTGCGCTTTACTATATATGGACCAGGTTCCTTGGAAGATACGTCGGATTATGACAGTGACGAAGACGTACTGTGAACAAACACTGTTTCAAAATCCATGTACTTTGGATTTAAACGGCTCTTTTAAGAGCCACCCAAATCTTAAAGAAAAGGTTCTTTCAGTTTTGTACAATACTTGTTTAAGTAGTCTTTTTGTTTACTTACCTTCAACCAACACGACTTCACAAACCCCAATTCCATGGCTTCAAATAAAAAAGACCATAGTGCCAAAAATACATTAATACGTTTGAAAAAATTTCAAAATGAGAATTAGCTATGCCTGTATTGTTACGCTTCTTATGGATAGATAGCATTGCATAAGACTGCCGTATTATTTCCAAAGTCTCGAATGCGTTCTGTTTTTATTGATATTTAATATGAAAAGTCACTATGTAATTTTGAAAATTTGTATGAAAGTGACAAAATCTGCCAATATTGCCCCTTTCTAAAATATTTATATTTTTAACAAAAAAGAACTTAAATTCATTGGAAAAAATAACAAGTAAAGATAGAATACAAAAAAGCCATACAATCTGTCATTGGTACAGGTTTAAAGAATATCCTATAAGTACAAAAATCATTCAGGTTTAGTTATTTCTAAACTCTATATTATTACTAACACTTAAAAGCATCGAATTTTTACTTATTAAGACAAACAATTATAATTTCAAAACTTGGTTTTAACTCTAAAATGTCAATTGTTGGCAGCACGTATCAGCTTAACATGTCAATACGTAGAGAGCTTTACCCAAATTGAAGTCATTTTGAAACCGAACAAAAAAATACATTAAAAAAAATAGCAAGCCCTAGATACTTTCTTTCGTCCAATTTTTTAAACAAATCATTTCCTACTCATAAAATCAATCCGGACTAATTATATATTTGGTCAATGTTTGTCTTCAGACCAAATCATCCAACTGATTAGATAGTTTTGTCTTCTTGGTCCGGCCTCAGCGTGTGGCAAATCTCTATAATTAGTGTGAGTGCCCCCTACCACCTAAAGTAGCTGAACGGGGAAAAGCCTATCAGAGATATATATGTCACAACTGACTCGATGTCGGTTGAATGTGTCAACTCTAGGAGTAATCGACATTCCATTTGCAGGATATAAAAGGCGTAACGACAACATTCAAGGCTTCAGTTTTAATACTGCATAGTAAACCAATACCAAGTGAAAGACACTGTGACTATCATCAACACATGGAAAGCAAACCCACCCACGATCAATCCAACCTCGAAAAAGCGGAAACATTTTTCCAAAAAGCATGTGAACAGATTGTTTTCTTGAACAAAAAACTAGATGATCTTCAGATAAGATATGACCGAGCTAATAAAGATGGAAACAAATCCTTTCGCTACAGCCTGCGTCTGAAAATAGCAGCTGGTGAAGGTTTGAGAAACACGTACTACGAATATGCTTGTGCCAAGGCAGATCTCATTACAAATCTGCGCTTTACTATATATGGACCAAGTTCCTTGGAAGATACGTCGGATTATGACAGTGACGAAGACGTACTGTGAACAAACACTGTTTCAAAATCCATGTACTTTGGATTTAAACGGCTCTTTTAAGAGCCACCCAAATCTTAAAGAAAAGGTTCTTTCAGTTTTGTACAATACTTGTTTAAGTAGTCTTTTTGTTTACTTACCTTCAACCAACACGACTTCACAAACCCCAATTCCATGGCTTCAAATAAAAAAGACCATAGTGCCAAAAATACATTAATACGTTTGAAAAAATTTCAAAATGAGAATTAGCTATGTCTGTATTGTTACGCTTCTTATGGATAGATAGCATTGCATAAGACTGCCGTATTATTTCCAAAGTCTCGAATGCGTTCTGTTTTTATTGATATTTAATATGAAAAGTCACTCTGTAATTTTGAAAATTTGTATGAAAGTGACAAAATCTGCCAATATTGCCCCTTTCTAAAATATTTATATTTTTAACAAAAAAGAACTTAAATTCATTGGAAAAAATAACAAGTAAAGATAGAATACAAAAAAGCCATACAATCTGTCATTGGTACATGTTTAAAGAATATCCTATAAGTACAAAAATCATTCAGGTTTAGTTATTTCTAAACTCTATATTATTACTAACACTTAAAAGCATCGAATTTTTACTTATTAAGACAAACAATTATAATTTCAAAACTTGGTTTTAACTCTAAAATGTCAATTGTTGGCAGCACGTATCAGCTTAACATGTCAATACATAGAGAGCTTTACCCAAATTGAAGTCATTTTGAAACCGAACAAAAAAATACATTAAAAAAATAGCAAGCCCTAGATACTTTCTTTCGTCCAATTTTTTAAACAAATCATTTCCTACTCATAAAATCAATCCGGACTAATTATATATTTTGACCATGTTTGTCTTCAGACCAAATCATCCAACTGATTAGATAGTTTTGTCTTCTTGGTCCGGCCTCAGCGTGTGGCAAATCTCTATAATTAGTGTGAGTGCCCCCTACCACCTAATAAAGCTGAACGGGGAAAAGCCTATCAGAGATATATATGTCACAACTGACTCGATGTCAGTTGAATGTGTCAACTCTAGGAGTAGTCGACATTCCATTTGCAGGATATAAAAGGCGTAACGACAACATTCAAGGCATCAGTTTTAATACTGCACAGTAAACCAATATCAAGTGAAAGACACGGGGACTATCATCAAAACATGGAAAGCAAACCCAACCACGATCAATCCAACCTGGAAAAAGCGGAAACATTTTTCCAAAAAGCATGTGAACAGATTGTTTTCTTGAACAAAAAACTAGATGATCTTCAGATAAGATATGACCGAGATAATAAAGATGGAAACAAATCCTTTCGCTACAGCCTGCGTCTGAAAATAGCTGCTGGTGAAGGTTTGAGAAACACGTACTACGAATATGCTTGTGCCAAGGCAGATCTCATTACAAATCTGCGCTTTACTATATATGGACCAAGTTCCTTGGAAGATACGTCGGATTATGACAGTGACGAAGACGTACTGTGAACAAACACTGTTTCAAAATCCATGTACTTTGGATTTAAACGGCTCTTTTAAGAACCACCCAAATCTTAACGAAAAGGTTCTTTCAGTTTTGTACAATACTTGTTTAAGTAGTCCTTTTGTTTACTTGCCTTCAACCAACACGACTTCACAAACCCCAATTCCATGGCTTCAAATAAAAAAGACCAGAGTGCCAAAAATACATTAATACGTTTGAAAAAATTTCAAAATGAGAATTAGCTATGCCTGTATTGTTACGCTTCTTATGGATAGATAGCATTGCATAAGACTGCCGTATTACCAAAGTCTCGATTGCGTTCTGTTTTTATTGATATTTAATATGAAAAGTCACTTATGTAATTTTGAAAATTTGTATGAAAGTGACAAAATCTGCCAATATTGCCCTTTTCTAAAATATTTATATTTTTAACAAAAAAGAACTTAAATTCATTGGAAAAAATAACAAGTAAAGATAGAATACAAGAAAGCCATACAATCTGTCATTGGTACATGTTTAAAGAATATCCTATAAGTACAAAAATCATTCAAGTTTAGTTATTTCTAAACTCTATATTATTACTAACACTTAAAAGCATCGAAGTTTTACTTATTAAGACAAACAATTATAATTTCAAAACTTGGTTTTAACTCTAAAATGTCAATTTTTGGCAGCACGTATCAGCTTAACATGTCAATACCTAGAGAGCTTTACCCAAATTGAAGTCATTTTGAAACCGAACAAAAAAATACATTAAAAAAAATAGCAAGCCCTAGATACTTTCTTTCGTCCAATTTTTTAAACAAATCATTTCCTACTCATAAAATCAATCCGGACTAATTATATATTTGGTCAATGTTTGTCTTCAGACCAAATCATCCAACTGATTAGATAGTTTTGTCTTGGTCCGGCCTCAGCGTGTGGCAATCCTCTATAATTAGTGTGAGTGCCCCCTACCACCTAAAGTAGCTGAACGGGGAACAGCCTATCAGAGATATATATGTCACAACTGACTCGATGTCAGTTGAATGTGTCAACTCTAGGAGTAATGGACATTCCATTTGCAGGATATAAAAGGCGTAACGACAACATTCAAGGCTTCAGTTTTAATACTGCATAGTAAACCAATACCAAGTGAAAGACACTGTGACTATCATCAAAACATGGAAAGCAAACCCACCCACGATCAATCCAACCTCGAAAAAGCGGAAACATTTTTCCAAAAAGCATGTGAACAGATTGTTTTCTTGAACAAAAAACTAGATGATCTTCAGATAAGATATGACCGAGCTAATAAAGATGGAAACAAATCCTTTCGCTACAGCCTGCGTCTGAAAATAGCAGCTGGTGAAGGTTTGAGAAACACGTACTACGAATATGCTTGTGCCAAGGCAGATCTCATTACAAATCTGCGCTTTACTATATATGGACCAAGTTCCTTGGAAGATACGTCGGATTATGACAGTGACGAAGACGTACTGTGAACAAACACTGTTTCAAAATCCATGTACTTTGGATTTAAACGGCTCTTTTAAGAACCACCCAAATCTTAACGAAAAGGTTCTTTCAGTTTTGTACAATACTTGTTTAAGTAGTCCTTTTGTTTACTTGCCTTCAACCAACACGACTTCACAAACCCCAATTCCATGGCTTCAAATAAAAAAGACCAGAGTGCCAAAAATACATTAATACGTTTGAAAAAATTTCAAAATGAGAATTAGCTATGCCTGTATTGTTACGCTTCTTATGGATAGATAGCATTGCATAAGACTGCCGTATTACCAAAGTCTCGATTGCGTTCTGTTTTTATTGATATTTAATATGAAAAGTCACTTATGTAATTTTGAAAATTTGTATGAAAGTGACAAAATCTGCCAATATTGCCCTTTTCTAAAATATTTATATTTTTAACAAAAAAGAACTTAAATTCATTGGAAAAAATAACAAGTAAAGATAGAATACAAGAAAGCCATACAATCTGTCATTGGTACATGTTTAAAGAATATCCTATAAGTACAAAAATCATTCAAGTTTAGTTATTTCTAAACTCTATATTATTACTAACACTTAAAAGCATCGAAGTTTTACTTATTAAGACAAACAATTATAATTTCAAAACTTGGTTTTAACTCTAAAATGTCAATTTTTGGCAGCACGTATCAGCTTAACATGTCAATACCTAGAGAGCTTTACCCAAATTGAAGTCATTTTGAAACCGAACAAAAAAATACATTAAAAAAAATAGCAAGCCCTAGATACTTTCTTTCGTCCAATTTTTTAAACAAATCATTTCCTACTCATAAAATCAATCCGGACTAATTATATATTTGGTCAATGTTTGTCTTCAGACCAAATCATCCAACTGATTAGATAGTTTTGTCTTGGTCCGGCCTCAGCGTGTGGCAAACCTCTATAATTAGTGTGAGTGCCCCCTACCACCTAAAGTAGCTGAACGGGGAACAGCCTATCAGAGATATATATGTCACAACTGACTCGATGTCAGTTGAATGTGTCAACTCTAGGAGTAATCGACATTCCATTTGCAGGATATAAAAGGCGTAACGACAACATTCAAGGCTTCAGTTTTAATACTGCATAGTAAACCAATACCAAGTGAAAGACACTGTGACTATCATCAAAACATGGAAAGCAAACCCAACCACGATCAATCCAACCTCGAAAAAGCGGAAACATTTGTCCAAAAAGCATGTGAACAGATTGTTTTCTTGAACAAAAAACTAGATGATCTTCAGATAAGATATGACCGAGCTAATAAAGATGGAAACAAATCCTTTCGCTACAGCCTGCGTCTGAAAATAGCTGCTGGTGAAGGTTTGAGAAACACGTACTACGAATATGCTTGTGCCAAGGCAGATCTCATTACAAATCTGCGCTTTACTATATATGGACCAGGTTCCTTGGAAGATACGTCGGATTATGACAGTGACGAAGACGTACTGTGAACAAACACTGTTTCAAAATCCATGTACTTTGGATTTAAACGGCTCTTTTAAGAGCCACCCAAATCTTAAAGAAAAGGTTCTTTCAGTTTTGTAAAATTCTTGTTTAAGTAGTCTTTTTGTTTACTTACCTTCAACCAACACGACTTCACAAACCCCAATTCCATGGCTTCAAATAAAAAAGACCATAGTGCCAAAAATACATTAATACGTTTGAAAAAATTTCAAAATGAGAATTAGCTATGCCTGTATTGTTACGCTTCTTATGGATAGATAGCATTGCATAAGACTGCCGTATTATTTCCAAAGTCTCGAATGCGTTCTGTTTTTATTGATATTTAATATGAAAAGTCACTATGTAATTTTGAAAATTTGTATGAAAGTGACAAAATCTGCCAATATTGCCCCTTTCTAAAATATTTATATTTTTAACAAAAAAGAACTTAAATTCATTGGAAAAAATAACAAGTAAAGATAGAATACAAAAAAGCCATACAATCTGTCATTGGTACAGGTTTAAAGAATATCCTATAAGTACAAAAATCATTCAGGTTTAGTTATTTCTAAACTCTATATTATTACTAACACTTAAAAGCATCGAATTTTTACTTATTAAGACAAACAATTATAATTTCAAAACTTGGTTTTAACTCTAAAATGTCAATTGTTGGCAGCACGTATCAGCTTAACATGTCAATACCTAGAGAGCTTTACCCAAATTGAAGTCATTTTGAAACCGAACAAAAAAATACATTAAAAAAAATAGCAAGCCCTAGATACTTTCTTTCATCTAATTTTTTAAACACTTCATTTCCTACTCATAAAATAAATCCGGACTTATTATATATTTGGTCAATATTTGTCTTCAGACCAAATCATCCAACTGATTAGATAGTTTTGTCTTCTTGGTCCGGCCTCAGCGTGTGGCAAATCTCTATAATTAGTGTGAGTGCCCCCTACCACCTAAAGTAGCTGAACGGGGAACAGCCTATCAGAGATATATATGTCACAACTGACTCGATGTCAGTTGAATGTGTCAACTCTAGGAGTAGTCGACATTCCATTTGCAGGATATAAAAGGCGTAACGACAACATTCAAGGCATCAGTTTTAATACTGCATAGTAAACCAATATCAAGTGAAAGACACGGGGACTATCATCAAAACATGGAAAGCAAACCCAACCACGATCAATCCAACCTCGAAAAAGCGGAAACATTTTTCCAAAAAGCATGTGAACAGATTGTTTTCTTGAACAAAAAACTAGATGATCTTCAGATAAGATATGACCGAACTAATAAAGATGGAAACAAATCCTTTCGCTACAGCCTGTGTCTGAAAATAGCTGCTGGTGAAGGTTTGAGAAACACGTACTACGAATATGCTTGTGCCAAGGCAGATCTCATTACAAATCTGCGCTTTACTATATATGGACCAAGTTCCTTGGAAGATACGTCGGATTATGACAGTGACGAAGACGTACTGTGAACAAACACTGTTTCAAAATCCATGTACTTTGGATTTAAACGGCTCTTTTAAGAGCCACCCAAATCTTAAAGAAAAGGTTCTTTCAGTTTTGTACAATACTTGTTTAAGTAGTCTTTTTGTTTACTTACCTTCAACCAACACGACTTCACAAACCCCAATTCCATGGCTTCAAATAAAAAAGACCATAGTGCCAAAAATACATTAATACGTTTGAAAAAATTTCAAAATGAGAATTAGCTATGTCTGTATTGTTACGCTTCTTATGGATAGATAGCATTGCATAAGACTGCCGTATTATTTCCAAAGTCTCGAATGCGTTCTGTTTTTATTGATATTTAATATGAAAAGTCACTATGTAATTTTGAAAATTTGTATGAAAGTGACAAAATCTGCCAATATTGCCCCTTTCTAAAATATTTATATTTTTAACAAAAAAGAACTTAAATTCATTGGAAAAAATAACAAGTAAAGATAGAATACAAAAAAGCCATACAATCTGTCATTGGTACATGTTTAAAGAATATCCTATAAGTACAAAAATCATTCAGGTTTAGTTATTTCTAAACTCTATATTATTACTAACACTTAAAAGCATCGAATTTTTACTTATTAAGACAAACAATTATAATTTCAAAACTTGGTTTTAACTCTAAAATGTCAATTGTTGGCAGCACGTATCAGCTTAACATGTCAATACATAGAGAGCTTTACCCAAATTGAAGTCATTTTGAAACCGAACAAAAAAATACATTAAAAAAAATAGCAAGCCCTAGATACTTTCTTTCGTCCAATTTTTTAAACAAATCATTTCCTACTCATAAAATCAATCCGGACTAATTATATATTTTGACCATGTTTGTCTTCAGACCAAATCATCCAACTGATTAGATAGTTTTGTCTTCTTGGTCCGGCCTCAGCGTGTGGCAAATCTCTATAATTAGTGTGAGTGCCCCCTTCCACCTAAAAAAGCTGAACGGGGAAAAGCCTATCAGAGATATATATGTCACAACTGACTCGATGTCAGTTGAATGTGTCAACTCTAGGAGTAGTCGACATTCCATTTGCAGGATATAAAAGGCGTAACGACAACATTCAAGGCATCAGTTTTAATACTGCACAGTAAACCAATATCAAGTGAAAGACACGGGGACTATCATCAAAACATGGAAAGCAAACCCAACCACGATCAATCCAACCTCGAAAAAGCGGAAACATTTTTCCAAAAAGCATGTGAACAGATTGTTTTCTTGAACAAAAAACTAGATGATCTTCAGATAAGATATGACCGAGATAATAAAGATGGAAACAAATCCTTTCGCTACAGCCTGCGTCTGAAAATAGCTGCTGGTGAAGGTTTGAGAAACACGTACTACGAATATGCTTGTGCCAAGGCAGATCTCATTACAAATCTGCGCTTTACTATATATGGACCAAGTTCCTTGGAAGATACGTCGGATTATGACAGTGACGAAGACGTACTGTGAACAAACACTGTTTCAAAATCCATGTACTTTGGATTTAAACGGCTCTTTTAAGAACCACCCAAATCTTAACGAAAAGGTTCTTTCAGTTTTGTACAATACTTGTTTAAGTAGTCCTTTTGTTTACTTGCCTTCAACCAACACGACTTCACAAACCCCAATTCCATGGCTTCAAATAAAAAAAATCCAGAGTGCCAAAAATACATTAATACGTTTGAAAAAATTTCAAAATGAGAATTAGCTATGCCTGTATTGTTACGCTTCTTATGGATAGATAGCATTGCATAAGACTGCCGTATTACCAATGTCTCGATTGCATTCTGTTTTTATTGATATTTAATATGAAAAGTCACTTATGTAATTTTGAAAATTTGTATGAAAGTGACAAAATCTGCCAATATTGCCCTTTTCTAAAATATTTATATTTTTAACAAAAAAGAACTTAAATTCATTGGAAAAAATAACAAGTAAAGATAGAATACAAGAAAGCCATACAATCTGTCATTGGTACATGTTTAAAGAATATCCTATAAGTACAAAAATCATTCAAGTTTAGTTATTTCTAAACTCTATATTATTACTAACACTTAAAAGCATCGAAGTTTTACTTATTAAGACAAACAATTATAATTTCAAAACTTGGTTTTAACTCTAAAATGTCAATTTTTGGCAGCACGTATCAGCTTAACATGTCAATACCTAGAGAGCTTTACCCAAATTGAAGTCATTTTGAAACCGAACAAAAAAATACATTAAAAAAAATAGCAAGCCCTAGATACTTTCTTTCGTCCAATTTTTTAAACAAATCATTTCCTACTCATAAAATCAATCCGGACTAATTATATATTTGGTCAATGTTTGTCTTCAGACCAAATCATCCAACTGATTAGATAGTTTTGTCTTGGTCCGGCCTCAGCGTGTGGCAAACCTCTATAATTAGTGTGAGTGCCCCCTACCACCTAAAGTAGCTGAACGGGGAACAGCCTATCAGAGATATATATGTCACAACTGACTCGATGTCAGTTGAATGTGTCAACTCTAGGAGTAATCGACATTCCATTTGCAGGATATAAAAGGCGTAACGACAACATTCAAGGCTTCAGTTTTAATACTGCATAGTAAACCAATACCAAGTGAAAGACACTGTGACTATCATCAAAACATGGAAAGCAAACCCAACCACGATCAATCCAACCTCGAAAAAGCGGAAACATTTATTCAAAAAGCATGTGAACAGATTGTTTTCTTGAACAAAAAACTAGATGATCTTCAGATAAGATATGACCGAGCTAATAAAGATGGAAACAAATCCTTTCGCTACAGCCTGCGTCTGAAAATAGCTGCTGGTGAAGGTTTGAGAAACACGTACTACGAATATGCTTGTGCCAAGGCAGATCTCATTACAAATCTGCGCTTTACTATATATGGACCAGGTTCCTTGGAAGATACGTCGGATTATGACAGTGACGAAGACGTACTGTGAACAAACACTGTTTCAAAATCCATGTACTTTGGATTTAAACGGCTCTTTTAAGAGCCACCCAAATCTTAAAGAAAAGGTTCTTTCAGTTTTGTACAATACTTGTTTAAGTAGTCTTTTTGTTTACTTACCTTCAACCAACACGACTTCACAAACCCCAATTCCATGGCTTCAAATAAAAAAGACCATAGTGCCAAAAATACATTAATACGTTTGAAAAAATTTCAAAATGAGAATTAGCTATGCCTGTATTGTTACGCTTCTTATGGATAGATAGCATTGCATAAGACTGCCGTATTATTTCCAAAGTCTCGAATGCGTTCTGTTTTTATTGATATTTAATATGAAAAGTCACTATGTAATTTTGAAAATTTGTATGAAAGTGACAAAATCTGCCAATATTGCCCCTTTCTAAAATATTTATATTTTTAACAAAAAAGAACTTAAATTCATTGGAAAAAATAACAAGTAAAGATAGAATACAAAAAAGCCATACAATCTGTCATTGGTACAGGTTTAAAGAATATCCTATAAGTACAAAAATCATTCAGGTTTAGTTATTTCTAAACTCTATATTATTACTAACACTTAAAAGCATCGAATTTTTACTTATTAAGACAAACAATTATAATTTCAAAACTTGGTTTTAACTCTAAAATGTCAATTGTTGGCAGCACGTATCAGCTTAACATGTCAATACCTAGAGAGCTTTACCCAAATTGAAGTCATTTTGAAACCGAACAAAAAAATACATTAAAAAAAATAGCAAGCCCTAGATACTTTCTTTCATCTAATTTTTTAAACACTTCATTTCCTACTCATAAAATAAATCCGGACTAATTATATATTTGGTCAATATTTGTCTTCAGACCAAATCATCCAACTGATTAGATAGTTTTGTCTTCTTGGTCCGGCCTCAGCGTGTGGCAAATCTCTATAATTAGTGTGAGTGCCCCCTACCACCTAAAGTAGCTGAACGGGGAACAGCCTATCAGAGATATATATGTCACAACTGACTCGATGTCAGTTGAATGTGTCAACTCTAGGAGTAGTCGACATTCCATTTGCAGGATATAAAAGGCGTAACGACAACATTCAAGGCATCAGTTTTAATACTGCATAGTAAACCAATATCAAGTGAAAGACACGGGGACTATCATCAAAACATGGAAAGCAAACCCAACCACGATCAATCCAACCTCGAAAAAGCGGAAACATTTTTCCAAAAAGCATGTGAACAGATTGTTTTCTTGAACAAAAAACTAGATGATCTTCAGATAAGATATGACCGAACTAATAAAGATGGAAACAAATCCTTTCGCTACAGCCTGTGTCTGAAAATAGCTGCTGGTGAAGGTTTGAGAAACACGTACTACGAATATGCTTGTGCCAAGGCAGATCTCATTACAAATCTGCGCTTTACTATATATGGACCAAGTTCCTTGGAAGATACGTCGGATTATGACAGTGACGAAGACGTACTGTGAACAAACACTGTTTCAAAATCCATGTACTTTGGATTTAAACGGCTCTTTTAAGAGCCACCCAAATCTTAAAGAAAATGTTCTTTCAGTTTTGTACAATACTTGTTTAAGTAGTCTTTTTGTTTACTTACCTTCAACCAACACGACTTCACAAACCCCAATTCCATGGCTTCAAATAAAAAAGACCATAGTGCCAAAAATACATTAATACGTTTGAAAAAATTTCAAAATGAGAATTAGCTATGCCTGTATTGTTACGCTTCTTATGGATAGATAGCATTGCATAAGACTGCCGTATTATTTCCAAAGTCTCGAATGCGTTCTGTTTTTATTGATATTTAATATGAAAAGTCACTATGTAATTTTGAAAATTTGTATGAAAGTGACAAAATCTGCCAATATTGCCCCTTTCTAAAATATTTATATTTTTAACAAAAAAGAACTTAAATTCATTGGAAAAAATAATAAGTAAAGATAGAATACAAAAAAGTCATACAATCTGTCATTGGTACATGTTTAAAGAATATCCTATAAGTACAAAAATCATTCAGGTTTAGTTATTTCTAAACTCTATATTATTACTAACACTTAAAAGCATCGAATTTTTACTTATTAAGACAAACAATTATAATTTCAAAACTTGGTTTTAACTCTAAAATGTCAATTGTTGGCAGCACGTATCAGCTTAACATGTCAATACCTAGAGAGCTTTACCCAAATTGAAGTCATTTTGAAACCGAACAAAAAAATACATTAAAAAAAATAGCAAGCCCTAGATACTTTCTTTCGTCCAATTTTTTAAACAAATCATTTCCTACTCATAAAATCAATCCGGACTAATTATATATTTTGACCATGTTTGTCTTCAGACCAAATCATCCAACTGATTAGATAGTTGTGTCTTCTTGGTCCGGCCTCAGCGTGTGGCAAATCTCTATAATTAGTGTGAGTGCCCCCTACCACCTAAAAAAGCTGAACGGGGAAAAGCCTATCAGAGATATATATGTCACAACTGACTCGATGTCAGTTGAATGTGTCAACTCTAGGAGTAGTCGACATTCCATTTGCAGGATATAAAAGGCGTAACGACAACATTCAAGGCATCAGTTTTAATACTGCATAGTAAACCAATATCAAGTGAAAGACACGGGGACTATCATCAAAACATGGAAAGCAAACCCAACCACGACCAATCCAACCTCGAAAAAGCGGAAACATTTTTCCAAAAAGCATGTGAACAGATTGTTTTCTTGAACAAAAAACTAGATGATCTTCAGATAAGATATGACCGAACTAATAAAGATGGAAACAAATCCTTTCGCTACAGCCTGTGTCTGAAAATAGCTGCTGGTGAAGGTTTGAGAAACACGTACTACGAATATGCTTGTGCCAAGGCAGATCTCATTACAAATCTGCGCTTTACTATATATGGACCAAGTTCCTTGGAAGATACGTCGGATTATGAGAGTGACGAAGACGTACTGTGAACAAACACTGTTTCAAAATCCATGTACTTTGGATTTAAACGGCTCTTTTAAGAGCCACCCAAATCTTAAAGAAAAGGTTCTTTCAGTTTTGTACAATACTTGTTTAAGTAGTCTTTTTGTTTACTTACCTTCAACCAACACGACTTCACAAACCCCAATTCCATGGCTTCAAATAAAAAAGACCATAGTGCCAAAAATACATTAATACGTTTGAAAAAATTTCAAAATGAGAATTAGCTATGCCTGTATTGTTACGCTTCTTATGGATAGATAGCATTGCATAAGACTGCCGTATTATTTCCAAAGTCTCGAATGCGTTCTGTTTTTATTGATATTTAATATGAAAAGTCACTATGTAATTTTGAAAATTTGTATGAAAGTGACAAAATCTGCCAATATTGCCCCTTTCTAAAATATTTATATTTTTAACAAAAAAGAACTTAAATTCATTGGAAAAAATAGCAAGTAAAGATAAAATACAAAAAAGTCATACAATCTGTCATTGGTACATGTTTAAAAAATATCCTATAAGTACAAAAATCATTCAGGTTTAGTTATTTCTAAACTCTATATTATTACTAACACTTAAAAGCATCGAATTTTTACTTATTAAGACAAACAATTATAATTTCAAAACTTGGTTTTAACTCTAAAATGTCAATTGTTGGCAGCACGTATCAGCTTAACATGTCAATACCTAGAGAGCTTTACCCAAATTGAAGTCATTTTGAAACCGAACAAAAAAATACATTAAAAAAAATAGCAAGCCCTAGATACTTTCTTTCGTCCAATTTTTTAAACAAATCATTTCCTACTCATAAAATCAATCCGGACTAATTATATATTTTGACCATGTTTGTCTTCAGACCAAATCATCCAACTGATTAGATAGTTTTGCTTGGGGGTTCGAAAATACAGCTATCATAGAAAATGTTCACCTTGAATTCCTAAGAGAAATACTCAAGGTTAAGAAAAGCACGCCCCGGTATATGGTATATGGTGAACTTGGAAGGTTTCCATTGGAAATCTCCATCAAATGTAGAGTTGTATCTTTTTGGTCAAGACTTGTAAGTGGCTACAATAAACCTAAAATCTCCTCCATCTTGTACAAAATAATTCATCGTGACACCATAAATGGATTGTTTAACCATAGATATGTCTGTTATGTAAAAACTATATTTCAAGAAGTAGGCCTGAATTTTGATATTGCCAACGCTAGAGCCGGAAATTTACCGCCCCATTATTATTCCCGTAGGATAGAAACTGTACTAAAAGATCAGTATATGCAGCAGTGGAAAGCACAACTTGATGTGTCTTCCAAAGCAACATTTTACCATTTATTTAAATCCACATTTAACCTTGAATATTACTTACTATGTCTTCCTCCGAATCTCAGTGTATACTTGACTCAAATCAGAACAACTAACCACAAACTGCCCATTGAAACTGACAGATGGAGCAATACACCAAGGGAAGATAGAAAATGTAAGTTTTGTCACTTGGATAACATTGGGGATGAATTTCATGTAATTTTAATTTGTCCCTTTTTCCATCAAGATCGAGAAAAATTTTTAAACCCGTACTATCTCCACCATCCATCAGCCTCCAAAATTAAAGATCTATTTTCAATAAATTATAAGCCAAGATTGATAAAACTGTGCAAACTATTAAAAGTCATTATACAGAAAACACGTGAAATATAAACAAGCGTCTTTATAGTAAAAATTACTCTGAATTGTCAATTTAGTGATGCAAATTTTGTCAATAATATATTGTATATGTAACAGATCTGTGACAGCCTCAGTTTGTATATATGTATGTACTATTTGTTTGTCATGCCAATTTGTAATATCTTAGTAATCTGTATTTATTTAAATAACAGTACGTACTATAAATGTGTTGTATGTATTATAGTCTACCTGTATATATATAATAATGAATGAATCCACAAATATCAAATAACAATATTAACAATTTATAAGTAACAGTATGCACAATAAGTGTTATATATATGTATAGAAATGTGTGTATATATGTATACTTATGTCCCCATATACCACTAATGTGGTCTGGGTGGAATAAAGTAAAGTCCCATGTCCCAGTAAACTCCCTGCCTTGTTTTGTGTTACATACGTACCTCTTCTGATTAAAATGGCCAAATTTCTCTTATTCATTGGTAGCCACTTCCAATAATGTAAAGATAAATCTGTGCTCAGAAAAAATATACGCTAAAATTATTGTTTCTTTTTACATAATGTACATGACTCCTTGCATGGACGTCCATCCTTGATCTTATTATGTACCTTATATACCACTGTTGTGGTCTAAGTGAAATAAAGAAGTTGAAGTCTTCTTGGTCCGGCCTCAGCGTGTGGCAAATCTCTATAATTAGTGTGAGTGCCCCCTACCACCTAAAAAGCTGAACGGGGAAAAGCCTATCAGAGATATATATGTCACAACTGACTCGATGTCAGTTGAATGTGTCAACTCTAGGAGTAGTCGACATTCCATTTGCAGGATATTAAAGGCGTAACGACAACATTCAAGGCATCAGTTTTAATACTGCATAGTAAACCAATATCAAGTGAAAGACACGGGGACTATCATCAAAACATGGAAAGCAAACCCAACCACGATCAATCAAACCTCGAAAAAGCGGAAACATTTTTCCAAAAAGCATGTGAACAGATTGTTTTCTTGAACAAAAAACTAAATGATCTTCAGATAAGATATGACCGAGCTAATAAAGATGGAAACAAATCCTTTCGCTACAGCCTGCGTCTGAAAATAGCTGCTGGTGAAGGTTTGAGAAACACGTACTACGAATATGCTTGTGCCAAGGCAGATCTCATTACAAAGCTGCGCTTTACTATATATGGACCAGGTTCCTTGGAAGATACGTCGGATTATGACAGTGACGAAGACGTACTGTGAACAAACACTGTTTCAAAATCCATGTACTTTGGATTTAAACGGCTCTTTTAAGAGCCACCCAAATCTTAACGAAAAGGTTCTTTCAGTTTTGTACAATACTTGTTTAAGTAGTCCTTTTGTTTACTTGCCTTCAACCAACACGACTTCAAAAACCCTAATTCCATGGCTTCAAATAAAAAAGACCAGAGTGCCAAAAATACATTAATACGTTTGAAAAAATTTCAAAATGAGAATTAGCTATGCCTGTATTGTTACGCTTCTTATGGATAGATAGCATTGCATAAGACTGCCGTATTATTTCCAAAGTCTCGAATGCGTTCTGTTTTTATTGATATTTAATATGAAAAGTCACTATGTAATTTTGAAAATGTGTATGAAAGTGACACAATCTGCCAATATTGCCCATTTCTAAAATATTTATATTTTTAACAAAAAAGAACTTAAATTCATTGGAAAAAATAACAAGTAAAGATAGAATACAAAAAAGCCATACAATCTGTCATTGGTACATGTTTAAAGAATATCCTATAAGTACAAAAATCATTCAGGTTTAGTTATTTCTAAACTCTATATTATTACTAACACTTAAAAGCATCGAAGTTTTACTTATTAAGACAAACAATTATAATTTCAAAACTTGGTTTTAACTCTAAAATGTCAATTGTTGGCAGCAGGTATCAGCTTAACATGTCAATACCTAGAGAGCTTTATCTTCAGACCAAATCATCCAACTGATTAGATAGTTTTGTCTTCTTGGTCCGGCCTCAGCGTGTGGCAAACCTTTATAATTAGTGTGAGTGCCCCCTACCACCTAAAGTAGCTGAACGGGGAACAGCCTATCAGATATATATATGTCACAACTGACTCGATGTCAGTTGAATGTGTCAACTCTAGGAGTAATCGACATTCCATTTGCAGGATATAAAAGGCGTAACGACAACATTCAAGGCTTCAGTTTTAATACTGCATAGTAAACCAATACCAAGTGAAAGACACTGTGACTATCATCAAAACATGGAAAGCAAACCCAACCACGATCAATCCAACCTCGAAAAAGCGGAAACATTTTTCCAAAAAGCATGTGAACAGATTGTTTTCTTGAACAAAAAACTAGATGATCTTCAGATAAGATATGACCGAGCTAATAAAGATGGAAACAAATCCTTTCGCTACAGCCTGCGTCTGAAAATAGCTGCTGGTGAAGGTTTGAGAAACACGTACTACGAATATGCTTGTGCCAAGGCAGATCTCATTACAAATCTGCGCTTTACTATATATGGACCAGGTTCCTTGGAAGATACGTCGGATTATGACAGTGACGAAGACGTACTGTGAACAAACACTGTTTCAAAATCCATGTACTTTGGATTTAAACGGCTCTTTTAAGAGCCACCCAAATCTTAAAGAAAAGGTTCTTTCAGTTTTGTACAATACTTGTTTAAGTAGTCTTTTTGTTTACTTACCTTCAACCAACATGACTTCACAAACCCCAATTCCATGGCTTCAAATAAAAAAGACCATAGTGCCAAAAATACATTAATACGTTTGAAAAAATTTCAAAATGAGAATTAGCTATGCCTGTATTGTTACGCTTCTTATGGATACATAGCATTGCATAAGACTGCCGTATTATTTCCAAAGTCTCGAATGCGTTCTGTTTTTATTGATATTTAATATGAAAAGTCACTATGTAATTTTGAAAATTTGTATGAAAGTGACAAAATCTGCCAATATTGCCCCTTTCTAAAATATTTATATTTTTAACAAAAAAGAACTTAAATTCATTGGAAAAAATAACAAGTAAAGATAGAATACAAAAAAGTCATACAATCTGTCATTGGTACATGTTTAAAGAATATCCTATAAGTACAAAAATCATTCAGGTTTAGTTATTTCTAAACTCTATATTATTACTAACACTTAAAAGCATCGAATTTTTACTTATTAAGAAAAACAATTATAATTTCAAAACTTGGTTTTAACTCTAAAATGTCAATTGTTGGCAGCACGTATCAGCTTAACATGTCAATACCTAGAGAGCTTTACCCAAATTGAAGTCATTTTGAAACCGAACAAAAAAATACATTAAAAAAAATAGCAAGCCCTAGATACTTTCTTTCATCTAATTTTTTAAACACATCATTTCCTACTCATAAAATCAATCCGGACTAATTATATATTTGGTCAGTATTTGTCTTCAGACCAAATCATCCAACTGATTACTGTGAGTGCCCCCTACCACCTAAAGTAGCTGAACGGGGAACAGCCTATCAGAGATATATATGTCACAACTGACTCGATGTCAGTTGAATGTGTCAACTCTAGGAGTAATCGACATTCCATTTGCAGGATATAAAAGGCGTAACGACAACATTCAAGGCTTCAGTTTTAATACTGCATAGTAAACCAATACCAAGTGAAAGACACTGTGACTATCATCAAAACATGGAAAGCAAACCCAACCACGATCAATCCAACCTCGAAAAAGCGGAAACATTTTTCCAAAAAGCATGTGAACAGATTGTTTTCTTGAACAAAAAACTAGATGATCTTCAGATAAGATATGACCGAGCTAATAAAGATGGAAACAAATCCTTTCGCTACAGCCTGCGTCTGAAAACAGCTGCTGGTGAAGGTTTGAGAAACACGTACTACGAATATGCTTGTGCCAAGGCAGATCTCATTACAAATCTGCGCTTTACTATATATGGACCAGGTTCCTTGGAAGATACGTCGGATTATGACAGTGACGAAGACGTACTGTGAACAAACACTGTTTCAAAATCCATGTACTTTGGATTTAAACGGCTCTTTTAAGAGCCACCCAAATCTTAAAGAAAAGGTTCTTTCAGTTTTGTACAATACTTGTTTAAGTAGTCTTTTTGTTTACTTACCTTCAACCAACATGACTTCACAAACCCCAATTCCATGGCTTCAAATAAAAAAGACCATAGTGCCAAAAATACATTAATACGTTTGAAAAAATTTCAAAATGAGAATTAGCTATGCCTGTATTGTTACGCTTCTTATGGATACATAGCATTGCATAAGACTGCCGTATTATTTCCAAAGTCTCGAATGCGTTCTGTTTTTATTGATATTTAATATGAAAAGTCACTATGTAATTTTGAAAATTTGTATGAAAGTGACAAAATCTGCCAATATTGCCCCTTTCTAAAATATTTATATTTTTAACAAAAAAGAACTTAAATTCATTGGAAAAAATAACAAGTAAAGATAGAATACAAAAAAGTCATACAATCTGTCATTGGTACATGTTTAAAGAATATCCTATAAGTACAAAAATCATTCAGGTTTAGTTATTTCTAAACTCTATATTATTACTAACACTTAAAAGCATCGAATTTTTACTTATTAAGAAAAACAATTATAATTTCAAAACTTGGTTTTAACTCTAAAATGTCAATTGTTGGCAGCACGTATCAGCTTAACATGTCAATACCTAGAGAGCTTTACCCAAATTGAAGTCATTTTGAAACCGAACAAAAAAATACATTAAAAAAAATAGCAAGCCCTAGATACTTTCTTTCATCTAATTTTTTAAACACATCATTTCCTACTCATAAAATCAATCCGGACTAATTATATATTTGGTCAGTATTTGTCTTCAGACCAAATCATCCAACTGATTAGTGTGAGTGCCCCCTACCACCTAAAGTAGCTGAACGGGGAACAGCCTATCAGAGATATATATGTCACAACTGACTCGATGTCAGTTGAATGTGTCAACTCTAGGAGTAATCGACATTCCATTTGCAGGATATAAAAGGCGTAACGACAACATTCAAGGCTTCAGTTTTAATACTGCATAGTAAACCAATACCAAGTGAAAGACACTGTGACTATCATCAAAACATGGAAAGCAAACCCAACCACGATCAATCCAACCTCGAAAAAGCGGAAACATTTTTCCAAAAAGCATGTGAACAGATTGTTTTCTTGAACAAAAAACTAGATGAACTTCAGATAAGATATGACCGAGCTAATACAGATGGAAACAAATCCTTTCGCTACAGCCTGCGTCTGAAAATAGCTGCTGGTGAAGGTTTGAGAAACACGTACTACGAATATGCTTGTGCCAAGGCAGATCTCATTACAAATCTGCGCTTTACTATATATGGACCAGGTTCCTTGGAAGATACGTCGGATTATGACAGTGACGAAGACGTACTGTGAACAAACACTGTTTCAAAATCCATGTACTTTGGATTTAAACGGCTCTTTTAAGAGCCACCCAAATCTTAAAGAAAAGGTTCTTTCAGTTTTGTACAATACTTGTTTAAGTAGTCTTTTTGTTTACTTACCTTCAACCAACATGACTTCACAAACCCCAATTCCATGGCTTCAAATAAAAAAGACCATAGTGCCAAAAATACATTAATACGTTTGAAAAAATTTCAAAATGAGAATTAGCTATGCCTGTATTGTTACGCTTCTTATGGATACATAGCATTGCATAAGACTGCCGTATTATTTCCAAAGTCTCGAATGCGTTCTGTTTTTATTGATATTTAATATGAAAAGTCACTATGTAATTTTGAAAATTTGTATGAAAGTGACAAAATCTGCCAATATTGCCCCTTTCTAAAATATTTATATTTTTAACAAAAAAGAACTTAAATTCATTGGAAAAAATAACAAGTAAAGATAGAATACAAAAAAGTCATACAATCTGTCATTGGTACATGTTTAAAGAATATCCTATAAGTACAAAAATCATTCAGGTTTAGTTATTTCTAAACTCTATATTATTACTAACACTTAAAAGCATCGAATTTTTACTTATTAAGAAAAACAATTATAATTTCAAAACTTGGTTTTAACTCTAAAATGTCAATTGTTGGCAGCACGTATCAGCTTAACATGTCAATACCTAGAGAGCTTTACCCAAATTGAAGTCATTTTGAAACCGAACAAAAAAATACATTAAAAAAAATAGCAAGCCCTAGATACTTTCTTTCATCTAATTTTTTAAACACATCATTTCCTACTCATAAAATCAATCCGGACTAATTATATATTTGGTCAGTATTTGTCTTCAGACCAAATCATCCAACTGATTAGTGTGAGTGCCCCCTACCACCTAAAGTAGCTGAACGGGGAACAGCCTATCAGAGATATATATGTCACAACTGACTCGATGTCAGTTGAATGTGTCAACTCTAGGAGTAATCGACATTCCATTTGCAGGATATAAAAGGCGTAACGACAACATTCAAGGCTTCAGTTTTAATACTGCATAGTAAACCAATACCAAGTGAAAGACACTGTGACTATCATCAAAACATGGAAAGCAAACCCAACCACGATCAATCCAACCTCGAAAAAGCGGAAACATTTTTCCAAAAAGCATGTGAACAGATTGTTTTCTTGAACAAAAAACTAGATGAACTTCAGATAAGATATGACCGAGCTAATACAGATGGAAACAAATCCTTTCGCTACAGCCTGCGTCTGAAAATAGCTGCTGGTGAAGGTTTGGGAAACACGTACTACGAATATGCTTGTGCCAAGGCAGATCTCATTACAAATCTGCGCTTAACTATATATGGACCAGGTTCCTTGGAAGATACGTCGGATTATGACACTGACGAAGACGTACTGTGAACAAACACTGTTTCAAAATCCATGTACTTTGGATTTAAACGGCTGTTTTAAGAGCCACCCAAATCTTAAAGAAAAGGTTCTTTCAGTTTTGTACAATACTTGTTTAAGTAGTCTTTTTGTTTACTTACCTTCAACCAACACGACTTCACAAATCCCAATTCCATGGCTTCAAATAAAAAAGACCATAGTGCCAAAAATACATTAATACGTTTGAAAAAATTTCAAAATGAGAATTAGCTATGCCTGTATTGTTACGCTTCTTATGGATAGATAGCATTGCATAAGACTGCCGTATTATTTCCAAAGTCTCGAATGCGTTCTGTTTTTATTGATATTTAATATGAAAAGTCACTATGTAATTTTGAAAATTTGTATGAAAGTGACAAAATCTGCCAATATTGCCCCTTTCTAAAATATTTATATTTTTAACAAAAAAGAACTTAAATTCATTGGAAAAAATAACAAGTAAAGATAGAATACAAAAAAGTCATACAATCTGTCATTGGTACATGTTTAAAGAATATCCTATAAGTACAAAAATCATTCAGGTTTAGTTATTTCTAAACTCTATATTATTACTAACACTTAAAAGCATCGAATTTTTACTTATTAAGACAAACAATTATAATTTCAAAACTTGGTTTTAACTCTAAAATGTCAATTGTTGGCAGCACGTATCAGCTTAACATGTCAATACCTAGAGAGCTTTACCCAAATTGAAGTCATTTTGAAACCAAACAAAAAAATACATCAAAAAAATAGCAAGCCCTAGATACTTTCTTTCGTCCAATTTTTTAAACAAATCATTTCCTACTCATAAAATCAATCCGGACTAATTATATATTTTGACCATGTTTGTCTTCAGACCAAATCATCCAACTGATTAGATAGTTTTGTCTTCTTGGTCCGGCCTCAGCGTGTGGCAAATCTCTATAATTAGTGTGAGTGCCCCCTACCACCTAAAAAAGCTGAACGGGGAAAAGCCTATCAGAGATATATATGTCACAACTGACTCGATGTCAGTTGAATGTGTCAACTCTAGGAGTAATCGACATTCCATTTGCAGGATATAAAAGGCGTAACGACAACATTCAAGGCATCAGTTTTAATACTGCATAGTAAACCAATACCAAGTGAAAGACACGGGGACTATCATCAAAACATGGAAAGCAAACCCACCCACGATCAATCCAACCTCGAAAAAGCAGAAACATTTTTCCAAAAAGCATGTGAACAGATTGTTTTCTTGAACAAAAAACTAGATGATCTTCAGATAAGATATGACCGAGCTAATAAAGATGGAAACAAATCCTTTCGCTACAGCCTGCGTCTGAAAATAGCTGCTGGTGAAGGTTTGAGAAACACGTACTACGAATATGCTTGTGCCAAGGCAGATCTCATTACAAATCTGCGCTTTACTATATATGGACCAAGTTCCTTGGAAGATACGTCGGATTATGACAGTGACGAAGACGTACTGTGAACAAACACTGTTTCAAAATCCATGTACTTTGGATTTAAACGGCTCTTTTAAGAGCCACCCAAATCTTAAAGAAAAGGTTCTTTCAGTTTTGTACAATACTTGTTTAAGTAGTCTTTTTGTTTACTTACCTTCAACCAACACGACTTCACAAACCCCAATTCCATGGCTTCAAATAAAAAAGACCATAGTGCCAAAAATACATTAATACGTTTGAAAAAATTTCAAAATGAGAATTAGCTATGCCTGTATTGTTACGCTTCTTATGGATAGAGAGCTTTACCCAAATTGAAGTCATTTTGAAACCGAACAAAAAAATACATTAAAAGATATAGCAAGCCCTAGATATTTTCTTTCATCCAATTTTTTAAACAAATCATTTCCTACTCATAAAATCAATCCGGACTAATTATATATTTTGTCAATGTTTGTCTTCAGACCAAATCATCCAACTGATTAGATAGTTTTGTCTTCTTGGTCCAGCCTCAGCGTGTGGCAAATCTCTATAATTAGTGTGAGTGCCCCCTACCACCTAAAGTAGCTGAACGGGGAACAGCCTATCAGAGATGTATATGTCACAACTGACTCGATGTCAGTTGAGTGTGTCAACTCTAGGAGTAATCGACATTCCAATTGCAGGATATAAAAGGCGTAACGACAACATACAAGGCATCAGTTTTAATACTTCATAGTAAACCAATACCAAGTGAAAGACACTGTGACTATCATCAAAACATGGAAAGCAAACCCAACCACGATCAATCCAACCTCGAAAAAGCGGAAACATTTTTCCAAAAAGCATGTGAACAGATTGTTTTCTTGAACAAAAAACTAGATGATCTTCAGATAAGATATGACCGAGCTAATAAAGATGGAAACAAATCCTTTCGCTACAGCCTGCGTCTGAAAATAGCTGCTGGTGAAGGTTTGAGAAACACGTACTACGAATATGCTTGTGCCAAGGCAGATCTCATTACAAATCTGCGCTTTACTATATATGGACCAGGTTCCTTGGAAGATACGTCGGATTATGACAGTGACGAAGACGTACTGTGAACAAACACTGTTTCAAAATCCATGTACTTTGGATTTAAACGGCTCTTTTAAGAGCCACCCAAATCTTAACGAAAAGGTTCTTTCAGTTTTGTACAATACTTGTTTAAGTAGTCCTTTTGTTTACTTACCTTCAACCAACACGACTTCACAAACCCCAATTCCATGGCTTCAAATAAAAAAGACCATAGTGCCAAAAATACATTAATACGTTTGAAAAAATTTCAAAATGAGAATTAGCTATGCCTGTATTGTTACGCTTCTTATGGATAGATAGCATTACATAAGACTGCCGTATTATTTCCAAAGTCTCGAATGCGTTCTGTTTTTATTGATATTTAATATGAAAAGTCACTATGTAATTTTGAAAATTTGTATGAAAGTGACAAAATCTGCCAATATTGCCCCTTTCTAAAATATTTATATGTTTAACAAAAAAGAACTTAAAATTCATTGGAAAAAATAACAAGTAAAGATAGAATACAAAAAAGCCATACAATCTGTCATTGGTACATGTTTAAAGAATATCCTATAAGTACAAAAATCATTCAGGTTTAGTTATTTCTAAACTCTATATTATTACTAACACTTAAAAGCATCGAATTTTTACTTATTAAGACAAACAATTATAATTTCAAAACTTGGTTTTAACTCTAAAATGTCAATTGTTGGCAGCACGTATCAGCTTAACATGTCAATACCTAGAGAGCTTTACCCAAATTGAAGTCATTTTGAAACCGAACAAAAAAATACATCAAAAAAATAGCAAGCCCTAGATACTTTCTTTCGTCCAATTTTTTAAACAAATCATTTCCTACTCATAAAAACAATCCGGACTAATTATATATTTTGACCATGTTTGTCTTCAGACCAAATCATCCAACTGATTAGATTGTTTTGTCTTCTTGGTCCGGCCTCAGCGTGTGGCAAATCTCTATAATTAGTGTGAGTGCCCCCTACCACCTAAAAAAGCTGAACGGGGAAAAGCCTATCAGAGATATATATGTCACAACTGACTCGATGGCAGTTGAATGTGTCAACTCTAGGAGTAGTCGACATTCCATTTGCAGGATATATAAGGCGTAACGACAACATTTAAGGCATCAGTTTTAATACTGCATAGTAAACCAATTCCAAGTGAAAGACACGGGGACTATCATCAAAACATGGAAAGCAAACCCAACCACGATCAATCCAACCTCGAAAAAGCGGAAACATTTTTCCAAAAAGCATGTGAACAGATTGTTTTCTTGAACAAAAAACTAGATGATCTTCAGATAAGATATGACCGAGCTAATAAAGATGGAAACAAATCCTTCGCTACAGCCTGCGTCTGAAAATAGCTGCTGGTGAAGGTTTGAGAAACACGTACTACGAATATGCTTGTGCCAAGGCAGATCTCATTACAAATCTGCGCTTTACTATATATGGACCAGGTTCCTTGGAAGATACGTCGGATTATGACAGTGACGAAGACGTACTGTGAACAAACACTGTTTCAAAATCCATGTACTTTGGATTTAAACGGCTCTTTTAAGAGCCATCCAAATCTTAACGAAAAGGTTCTTTCAGTTTTGTACAATACTTGTTTAAGTAGTCCTTTTGTTTACTTACCTTCAACCAACACGACTTCACAAACCCCAATTCCATGGCTTCAAATAAAAAAGACCATAGTGCCAAAAATACATTAATACGTTTGAAAAAATTTCAAAATAAGAATTAGCTATGCCTGTATTGTTACGCTTCTTATGGATAGATAGCATTGCATAAGACTGCCGTATTATTTCCAAAGTCTCGAATGCGTTCTGTTTTTATTGATATTTAATATGAAAAGTCACTATGTAACTTTGAAAATTTGTATGAAAGTGACAAAATCTGCCAATATTGCCCGTTTCTAAAATATTTATATTTTTAACAAAAAAAGAACTTAAATTCATTGGAAAAAATAACAAGTAAAGATAGAATACAAAAAAGCCATACAATCTGTCATTGGTACATGTTTAAAGAATATCCTATAAGTACAAAAATCATTCAGGTTTAGTTATTTCTAAACTCTATATTATTACTAACACTTAAAAGCATCGAAGTTTTACTTATTAAGACAAACAATTATAATTTCAAAACTTGGTTTTAACTCTAAAATGTCAATTTTTGGCAGCACGTATCAGCTTAACATGTCAATACCTAGAGAGCTTTATCCAAATTGAAGTCATTTTGAAACCGAACAAAAAATACATTAAAAGATATAGCAAGCCCTAGATACTTTCTTTCATCCAATTTTTTAAACAAATCATTTCCTACTCATAAAATCAATCCGGACTAATTATATATTTTGTCAATGTTTGTCTTCAGACCAAATCATCCAACTGATTAGATAGTTTTGTCTTCTTGGTCCGGCCTCAGCGTGTGGCAAATCTCTATAATTAGTGTGAGTGCCCCCTACCACCTAAAGTAGCTGAACGGGGAACAGCCTATCAGAGATATATATGTCACAACTGACTCGATGTCAGTTGAGTGTGTCAACTCTAGGAGTAATCGACATTCCATTTGCAGGATATAAAAGGCGTAACGACAGCATACAAGGCATCAGTTTTAATACTTCATAGTAAACAAATACCAAGTCGAAGACACTGTGACTATCATCAAAACATGGAAAGCAAACCCAACCACGATCAATCCAACCTCGAAAAAGCGGAAACATTTTTCCAAAAAGCATGTGAACAGATTGTTTTCTTGAACAAAAAACTAGATGATCTTCAGATAAGATATGACCGAGCTAATAAAGATGGAAACAAATCCTTTCGCTACAGCCTGCGTCTGAAAATAGCTGCTGGTGAAGGTTTGAGAAACACGTACTACGAATATGCTTGTGCCAAGGCAGATCTCATTACAAATCTGCGCTTTACTATATATGGACCAGGTTCCTTGGAAGATACGTCGGATTATGACAGTGACGAAGACGTACTGTGAACAAACACTGTTTCAAAATCCATGTACTTTGGATTTAAACGGCTCTTTTAAGAGCCACCCAAATCTTAACGAAAAGGTTCTTTCAGTTTTGTACAATTCTTGTTTAAGTAGTCCTTTTGTTTACTTACCTTCAACCAACACGACTTCACAAACCCCAATTCCATGGCTTCAAATAAAAAAGACCATAGTGCCAAAAATACATTAATACGTTTGAAAAAATTTCAAAATGAGAATTAGCTATGCCTGTATTGTTACGCTTCTTATGGATAGATAGCATTGCGTAAGACTGCCGTATTATTTCCAAAGTCTCGAATGCGTTCTGTTTTTATTGATATTTAATATGAAAAGTCACTATGTAACTTTGAAAATGTGTATGAAAGTGACAAAATCTGCCAATATTGCCCCTTTCTAAAATATTTATATTTTTAACAAAAAAGAACTTAAATTCATTGGAAAAAATAACAAGTAAAGATAGAATACAAAAAAGCCATACAATCTGTCATTGGTACATGTTTAAAGAATATCCTATAAGTACAAAAATCATTCAGGTTTAGTTATTTCTAAACTCTATATTATTACTAACACTTAAAAGCATCGAAGTTTTACTTATTAAGACAAACAATTATAATTTTAAAACTTGGTTTTAACTCTAAAATGTCAATTTTTGGCAGCACGTATCAGCTTAACATGTCAATACCTAGAGAGCTTTATCCAAATTGAAGTCATTTTGAAACCGAACAAAAAATACATTAAAAGATATAGCAAGCCCTAGATACTTTCTTTCATCCAATTTTTTAAACAAATCATTTCCTACTCATAAAATCAATCCGGACTAATTATATGTTTTGTCAATGTTTGTCTTCAGACCAAATCATCCAACTGATTAGATAGTTTTGTCTTCTTGGTCCGTCCTCAGCGTGTGGCAAATCTCTATAATTAGTGTGAGTGCCCCCTACCACCTAAAGTAGCTGAACGGGGAACAGCCTATCAGCGATATATATGTCACAACTGACTCGATGTCAGTTGAATGTGTCAACTCTAGGAGTAATCGACATTCCATTTGCAGGATATAAAAGGCGTAACGACAACATTCAAGGCATCAGTTTTAATACTGCATAGTAAACCAATACCAAGTGAAAGACACTGTGACTATCATCAAAACATGGAAAGCAAACCCAACCACGATCAATCCAACCTCGAAAAAGCGGAAACATTTTTCCAAAAAGCATGTGAACAGATTGTTTTCTTGAACAAAAAACTAGATGATCTTCAGATAAGATATGACCGAGCTAATAAAGATGGAAACAAATCCTTTCGCTACAGCCTGCGTCTGAAAATAGCTGCTGGTGAAGGTTTGAGAAACACGTACTACGAATATGCTTGTGCCAAGGCAGATCTCATTACAAATCTGCGCTTTACTATATATGGACCAGGTTCCTTGGAAGATACGTCGGATTATGACAGTGACGAAGACGTACTGTGAACAAACACTGTTTCAAAATCCATGTACTTTGGATTTAAACGGCTCTTTTAAGAGCCACCCAAATCTTAACGAAAAGATTCTTTCAGTTTTGTACAATACTTGTTTAAGTAGTCCTTTTGTTTACTTACCTTCAACCAACACGACTTCACAAACCCCAATTCCAGGGCTTCAAATAAAAAAGACCAGAGTGCCAAAAATACATTAATACGTTTGAAAAAATTTCAAAATGAGAATTAGCTATGCCTGTATTGTTACGCTTCTTATGGATAGATAGCATTGCATAAGACTGCCGTATTATTTCCAAAGTCTCGAATGCGTTCTGTTTTTATTGATATTTAATATGAAAAGTCACTATGTAATTTTGAAAATTTGTATGAAAGTGACAAAAGCTGCCAATATTGCCCTTTTCTAAAATATTTATATTTTTAACAAAAAAGAACTTAAATTCATTGGAAAAAATAACAAGTAAAGATAGAATACAAAAAAGCCATACAATCTGTCAATGGTACATGTTTAAAGAATATCCTATAAGTACAAAAATCATTCAGGTTTAGTTATTTCTAAACTCTATATTATTACTAACACTTAAAAGCATCGAAGGTTTACTTATTAAGACAAACAATTATAATTTCAAAACTTGGTTTTAACTCTAAAATGTCAAATTTTGGCAGCACGTATCAGCTTAACATATCAATACCTAGAGAGCTTTACCCAAATTGAAGTCATTTTGAAACCGAACAAAAAAATACATTAAAAGATATAGCAAGCCCTAGATACTTTCTTTCATCCAATTTTTTAAACAAATCATTTCCTACTCATAAAATCAATCCGGACTAATTATATATTTTGTCAATGTTTGTCTTCAGACCAAATCATCCAACTGATTAGATAGTTTTGTCTTCTTGGTCCGGCCTCAGCGTGTGGCAAATCTCTATAATTAGTGTGAGTGCCCCCGACCACCTAAAGTAGCTGAACGGGGAACAGCCTATCAGAGATGTATTTGTCACAACTGACTCGATGTCAGTTGAGTGTGTCAACTCTAGCAGTAATCGACATTCCAATTGCAGGATATAAAAGGCGTAACGACAACATACAATGCATCAGTTTTAATACTTCATAGTAAACCAATACCAAGTGAAAGACACTGTGACTATCATCAAAACATGGAAAGCAAACCCAACCACGATCAATCCAACCTCGAAAAAGCGGAAACATTTTTCCAAAAAGCATGTGAACAGATTGTTTTCTTGAACAAAAAACTAGATGATCTTCAGATAAGATATGACCGAGCTAATAAAGATGGAAACAAATCCTTTCGCTACAGCCTGCGTCTGAAAATAGCTGCTGGTGAAGGTTTGAGAAACACGTACTACGAATATGCTTGTGCCAAGGCAGATCTCATTACAAATCTGCGCTTTACTATATATGGACCAGGTTCCTTGGAAGATACGTCGGATTATGACAGTGACGAAGACGTACTGTGAACAAACACTGTTTCAAAATCCATGTACTTTGGATTTAAACGGCTCTTTTAAGAGCCACCCAAATCTTAACGAAAAGGTTCTTTCAGTTTTGTACAATACTTGTTTAAGTAGTCCTTTTGTTTACTTACCTTCAACCAACACGACTTCACAAACCCCAATTCCATGGCTTCAAATAAAAAAGACCATAGTGCCAAAAATACATTAATACGTTTGAAAAAATTTCAAAATGAGAATTAGCTATGCCTGTATTGTTACGCTTCTTATGGATAGATAGCATTGCATAAGACTGCCGTATTATTTCCAAAGTCTCGAATGCGTTCTGTTTTTATTGATATTTAATATGAAAAGTCACTATTAAAATTTGTATGAAAGTGACAAAATCTGCCAATATTGCCCCTTTTCTAAAATATTTATATTTTTAACAAAAAAGAACTTAAATTCATTGGAAAAAATAACAAGTAAAGATAGAATACAAAAAGCCATACAATCTGTCATTGGTACATGTTTAAAGAATATCCTATAAGTACAAAAAATCATTCAGGTTTAGTTATTTCTAAACTCTATATTATTACTAACACTTAAAAGCATCGAAGTTTTACTTATTAAGACAAACAATTATAATTTCAAAACTTGGTTTTAACTCTAAAATGTCAATTTTTGGCAGCACGTATCAGCTTAACATGTCAATACCTAGAGAGCTTTATCCAAATTGAAGCCATTTTGAAACCGAACAAAAAAATACATTAAAAGATATAGCAAGCCCTAGATACTTTCTTTCATCCAATTTTTTAAACAAACCATTTCCTACTCATAAAATCAATCCGGACTAATTATATATTTTGACAATGTTTGTCTTCAGACCAAATCATCCAACTGATTATATAGTTTTGTCTTCTTGGTCCGGCCTCAGCGTGTGGCAAATCTCTATAATTAGTGTGAGTGCCCCCTACCACCTAAAGTAGCTGAACGGGGAACAGCCTATCAGAGATATATATGTCACAACTGACTCGATGTCAGTTGAATGTGTCAACTCTAGGAGTAATCGACATTCCATTTGCAGGATATAAAAGGCGTACCGACAACATTCAAGGCATCAGTTTTAATACTGCATAGTAAACCAATACCAAGTCGAAGACACTGTGACTATCATCAAAACATGGAAAGCAAACCCAACCACGATCAATCCAACCTCGAAAAAGCGGAAACATTTTTCCAAAAAGCATGTGAACAGATTGTTTTCTTGAACAAAAAACTAGATGATCTTCAGATAAGATATGACCGAGCTAATAAAGATGGAAACAAATCCTTTCGCTACAGCCTGCGTCTGAAAATACTAGTAGCTGCTGGTAAAGGTTTGAGAAACACGTACTACGGATATGCTTGTGCCAAGGCAGATCTCATTACAAATCTGCGGTTTACTATATATGGACCAGGTTCCTTGGAAGATACGTCGGATTATGACAGTGACGAAGACGTACTGTGAACCAACACTGTTTCAAAATCCATGTACTTTGGATTTTAACGGCTCTTTTAAGAGCCACCCAAATCTTAACGAAAAGGTTCTTTCAGTTTTGTACAATACTTGTTTAAGTAGTCCTTTTGTTTACTTACCTTCAACCAACACGACTTCACAAACCCCAATTCCAGGGCTTCAAATAAAAAAGACCAGAGTGCCAAAAATACATTAATACGTTTGAAAAAAAATTTCAAAATGAGAATTAGCTATGCCTGTATTGTTACGCTTCTTATGGATAGATAGCATTGCATAAGACTGCCGTATTATTTCCAAAGTCTCGAATGCGTTCTGTTTTTATTGATATTTAATATGAACAGTCACTTATGTAATTTTGAAAATTTGTATGAAAGTGACAAAATCTGCCAATATTACCCTTTTCTAAAATATTTATATTTTTAACAAAAAAGAACTTAAATTCATTGGAAAAAATAACAAGTAAAGATATAATACAAAAAAGCCACACAATCTGTCATTGGTACATGTTTAAAGAATATCCTATAAGTACAAAAATCATTCAGGTTTAGTTATTTCTAAACTCTATATTATTACTAACACTTAAAAGCATCGAAGTTTTACTTATTAAGACAAACAATTATAATTTCAAAACTTGGTTTTAACTCTAAAATGTCAATTTTTGGCAGCACGTATCAGCTTAACATGTCAATACCTAGAGAGTTTTATCCAAATTGAAGTCATTTTGAAATCGAAGAAAAAAATACATTAAAAGATATAGCAAGCCCTAGATACTTTCTTTCATCCAATTTTTTTAAACAAATCATTTCCTACTCATAAAATCAATCCGGACTAATTATATATTTTGACAATGTTTGTCTTCAGACCAAATCATCCAACTGATTAGATAGTTTTGTCTTCTTGGTCCGACCTCAGCGTGTGGCAAATCTCTATAATTAGTGTGAGTGCCCCCTACCACCTAAAGTAGCTGAACGGGGAACAGCCTATCAATTCAATTCAATTCAACTTTATTCACCCTGGCCAGAATATCTGGCATAAGGGGTAAAAAAATATACAAAAACATATACAAACATGACGGGTAGTTAGTGGATAGACTGTACATAAATAATCGACATTGATTTTTGGCTTACATACACTACATAGGCAGCCCTAATTTGCGTCAACTATATCTAGTATCACATTTATAAACATTGCAACTCTGGTAATTATCTTGTGGGATGGATTGTTAAACAAGTTGTGCAATTTGTGGCAGTTAGGGTAAGTAAAGTAGTATTTTGGAATATATTTTTCTCGATAAGTCTTCAATTTTTCACATACAAATAACATATGAAATTCATCGCCTATACCGTTATAACATAAATTACATAATCTTTGTTCTCTAGTCGTATTATTCCATCTCCCAGTTTCTATAGGTAGTCTATGGTTAGATGTTCTAAATCTTACCAATGATCGTCTTAATGTTGGTCTTAAATTGATAAGATAATTTTCAAAACAATGACTATCTTTAATTACTAAATAAAACATGCTTTGGAAGAACTAATTAAGTCGTACTGCCAATTTTGACGAAACTGCTCGATTAAAGTTTGTCTTACTGAGGATATGACCCACTTTTCATTACAAGACTGCATTTATTCATTCCATACAAATGACAAACCACAATTATTTAGTACTTCTTGTACTTTTTGAGACCAGTTCGATATAACATTCCCACTGTTATGGATAAAGTTGAACATTATTGTGGATAACTTATTAACCTTACCACGTACCAGTTTCATCCAAAAACTAATCATTCTTATATACACATCAATATACAGTGGCGTTCTACCCAACTCACCATAAACAAAAGTGGATGGGGTGGAGGATCTTAATCTTAATATTCTTTTACAGAACGATAAATGGAATTGCTCTATAAGGTTAAGGTTTTCATACCCCCAAATCTCACTTCCATAAAGTATAATAGGTTTGATAGTGGCATCAAAGAGTTGCAGTTGACAGTCTAGTGGTAAGCATAATTTGTTGATCTTTCTCAATAATCCAAAAATGCCTTTAGTGCCTTGACACATAAGATGTTTACGACACTGTACAAACTTCCCATTTGAAGTAAACGTTACTCCCAGGTAAACATACTTATTTACAACCTCAATTTCTTTGCCTGTTATGAAATATTTTGTTTTGGGTCTTCTTCCTTTGCCGAAAATTACTATTTTAGTTTTAGACTGGTTAACATTTAGCTTCCATGTCTCACAATAGTTAGAGAAACCTCGAAGCATGGCTTTAAGGTCCTTTGCAGTTTCAGCCAATAGAACAGTATCGTCTGCGTATAATAACAAGAAAACCTTTAAGTACACAATACTCTCTTCTGTTGCCACCTCAACACCTTTTGATACATTTGATAGATAATTAGACAAATCATTCAAGTACAGGGAAAAAAGAAAAGGTGAAAGATTTTCCCCTTGTCTAAGACCAATACTTATATCTATACTTTTGGTGTTTAAACCATTTTTACATGAAACGCAAGATTTAATCCCCCTGTACATATTTACAATGACATTAAACAATTTCCCATTGAGTCCATTTTGTACGACCTTTTTCCATAGACCTGAACGCCACACAGAATCGAAGGCACACTTAAAGTCGACAAATGTACAAAATAGTTTTTTGTGACAGCTAGAAAATAAGTCAATTAAACATTTTAACACAAATACATTATCAACAGTAGAGTACCCACTTCTAAAACCAGTTTGGTTCTCTTCAATTAAACCATTAGTGTCGGAATATGTTGTTAATCTATTATTAATAATACCAGTAAATAATTTGCTCAGACAGCTTACTAGAGTTATCAGAGATATATATGTCACAACTGACTCGATGTCAGTTGAGTGTGTCAACTCTAGGAGTAATCGACATTCCATTTGCAGGATATAAAAGGCGTAACGACAACATTCAAGGCATCAGTTTTAATACTGCATAGTAAACCAATACCAAGTGAAAGACACTGTGACTATCATCAAAACATGGAAAGCAAACCCAACCACGATCAATCCAACCTCGAAAAAGCGGAAACATTTTTCCAAAAAGCATGTGAACAGATTGTTTTCTTGAACAAAAAACTAGATGATCTTCAGATAAGATATGACCGAGCTAATAAAGATGGAAACAAATCCTTTCGCTACAGCCTGCGTCTGAAAATAGCTGCTGGTGAAGGTTTGAGAAACAGTACTACGAATATGCTTGTGCCAAGGCAGATCTCATTACAAATCTGCGCTTTACTATATATGGACCAGGTTCCTTGGAAGATACGTCGGATTATGACAGTGACGAAGACGTACTGTGAACCAACACTGTTTCAAAATCCATGTACTTTGGATTTAAACGGCTCTTTTAAGAGCCACCCAAATCTTAACGAAAAGGTTCTTTCAGTTTTGTACAATACTTGTTTAAGTAGTCCTTTTGTTTACTTACCTTCAACCAACACGACTTCACAAACCCCAATTCCATGACTTCAAATAAAAAAGACCATAGTGCCAAAAATACATTAATACGTTTGAAAAAATTTCAAAATGAAAATTAGCTATGCCTGTATTGTTACGCTTCTTATGGATAGATAGCATTGCATAAGACTGCCGTATTATTTCCAAAGTCTCGAATGCGTTCTGTTTTTATTGATATTTAATATGAAAAGTCACTTATGTAATTTTGAAAATTTGTATGAAAGTGACAAAATCTGCCAATATTGCCCCTTTTTAAAATATTTATATTTTTAACAAAAAAGAACTTAAATTCATTGGACAAAATACCAAGTAAAGATAGAATACAAAAAAACCATACAATCTGTCATTGGTACATGTTTAAAGAATATCCTATAAGTACAAAAATCATTCAGGTTTAGTTATTTCTAAACTCTATATTATTACTAACACTTAAAAGCATCGAAGTTTTACTTATTAAGACAAACAATTATAATTTCAAAACTTGGTTTTAACTCTAAAATGTCAATTTTTGGCAGCACGTATCAGCTTAACATGTCAATACCTAGAGAGCTTTACCCAAATTGAAGTCATTTTGAAACCGAACAAAAAAATACATTAAAAGATATAGCAAGCCCTAGATACTTTCTTTCATCCAATTTTTTAAACAAATCATTTCCTACTCATAAAATCAATCCGGACTAATTATATATTTTGACAATGTTTGTCTTCAGACCAAATCATCCAACTGATTAGATAGTTTTGTCTTCTTGGTCCGTCCTCAGCGTGTGGCAAATCTCTATAATTAGTGTGAGTGCCCCCTACCACCTAAAGTAGCTGAACGGGGAACAGCCTATCAGAGATATATATGTCACAACTGACTCGATGTCAGTTGAATGTGTCAACTCTAGGAGTAATCGACATTCCATTTGCAGGATATAAAAGGCGTAACGACAACATTCAAGGCATCAGTTTTAATACTGCATAGTAAACCAATACCAAGTGAAAGACACTGTGACTATCATCAAAACATGGAAAGCAAACCCAACCACGATCAATCCAACCTCGAAAAAGCGGAAACATTTTTCCAAAAAGCATGTGAACAGATTGTTTTCTTGAACAAAAAACTAGATGATCTTCAGATAAGATATGACCGAGCTAATAAAGATGGAAACAAATCCTTTCGCTACAGCCTGCGTCTGAAAATAGCTGCTGGTGGAGGTTTGAGAAACACGTACTACGAATATGCTTGTGCCAAGGCAGATCTCATTACAAATCTGCGCTTTACTATATATGGACCAGGTTCCTTGGAAGATACGTCGGATTATGACAGTGACGAAGACGTACTGTGAACAAACACTGTTTCAAAATCCATGTACTTTGGATTTAAACGGCTCTTTTAAGAGCCACCCAAATCTTAACGAAAAGGTTCTTTCAGTTTTGTACAATACTTGTTTAAGTAGTCCTTTTGTTTACTTACCTTCAACCAACACTTCACAAACCCCAATTCCAGGGCTTCAAATAAAAAAGACCAGAGTGCCAAAAATAAATTAATACGTTTGAAAAAATTTCAAAATGAGAATTAACTATGCCTGTATTGTTACGCTTCTTATGGATAGATAGCATTGCATAAGACTGCCTTATTATTTCCAAAGTCTCGAATGCGTTCTGTTTTTATTGATATTTAATATGAAAAGTCACTTATGTAATTTTGAAAATTTGTATGAGGTGACAAAATCTGCCAATATTGCCCTTTTCTAAAATATTTATATTTTTAACAAAAAATAACTTAAATTCATTGGACAAAATACCAAGTAAAGATAGAATACAAAAAACCATACAATCTGTCATTGGTACATGTTTAAAGAATATCCTATAAGTACAAAAATCATTCAGGTTTAGTTATTTCTAAACTCTATATTATTACTAACACTTAAAAGCATCGAAGTTTTACTTATTAAGACAAACAATTATAATTTCAAAACTTGGTTTTAACTCTAAAATGTCAATTTTTGGCAGCACGTATCAGCTTAACATGTCAATACCTAGAGAGCTTTACCCAAATTGAAGTCATTTTGAAACCGAACAAAAAAATACATTAAAAGATATAGCAAGCCCTAGATACTTTCTTTCATCCAATTTTTTAAACAAATCATTTCCTACTCATAAAATCAATCCGGACTAATTATATATTTTGACAATGTTTGTCTTCAGACCAAATCATCCAACTGATTAGATAGTTTTGTCTTCTTGGTCCGGCCTCAGCGTGTGGCAAATCTCTATAATTAGTGTGAGTGCCCCCTACCACCTAAAGTAGCTGAACGGGGAACAGCCTATCAGAGATATATATGTCACAACTGACTCGATGTCAGTTGAATGTGTCAACTCTAGGAGTAATCGACATTCCATTTGCAGGATATAAAAGGCGTAACGACAACATTCAAGGCATCAGTTTTAATACTGCATAGTAAACCAATACCAAGTGAAAGACACTGTGACTATCATCAAAACATGGAAAGCAAACCCAACCACGATCAATCCAACCTCGAAAAAGCGGAAACATTTTTCCAAAAAGCATGTGAACAGATTGTTTTCTTGAACAAAAAACTAGATGATCTTCAGATAAGATATGACCGAGCTAATAAAGATGGAAACAAATCCTTTCGCTACAGCCTGCGTCTGAAAATAGCTGCTGGTGAAGGTTTGAGAAACACGTACTACGAATATGCTTGTGCCAAGGCAGATCTCATTACAAATCTGCGCTTTACTATATATGGACCAGGTTCCTTGGAAGATACGTCGGATTATGACAGTGACGAAGACGTACTGTGAACAAACACTGTTTCAAAATCCATGTACTTTGGATTTAAACGGCTCTTTTAAGAGCCACCCAAATCTTAACGAAAAGGTTCTTTCAGTTTTGTACAATACTTGTTTAAGTAGTCCTTTTGTTTACTTACCTTCAACCAACACTTCACAAACCCCAATTCCAGGGCTTCAAATAAAAAAGACCAGAGTGCCAAAAATAAATTAATACGTTTGAAAAAATTTCAAAATGAGAATTAACTATGCCTGTATTGTTACGCTTCTTATGGATAGATAGCATTGCATAAGACTGCCTTATTATTTCCAAAGTCTCGAATGCGTTCTGTTTTTATTGATATTTAATATGAAAAGTCACTTATGTAATTTTGAAAATTTGTATGAGGTGACAAAATCTGCCAATATTGCCCTTTTCTAAAATATTTATATTTTTAACAAAAAATAACTTAAATTCATTGGACAAAATACCAAGTAAAGATAGAATACAAAAAAACCATACAATCTGTCATTGGTACATGTTTAAAGAATATCCTATAAGTACAAAAATCATTCAGGTTTAGTTATTTCTAAACTTTATATTATTACTAACACTTAAAAGCATCGAAGTTTTACTTATTAAGACAAACAATTATAATTTCAAAACTTGGTTTTAACTCTAAAATGTCAATTTTTGGCAGCACGTATCAGCTTAACATGTCAATACCTAGAGAGCTTTACCCAAATTGAAGTCATTTTGAAACCGAACAAAAAAATACATTAAAAGATATAGCAAGCCCTAGATACTTTCTTTCATCCAATTTTTTAAACAAATCATTTCCTACTCATAAAATCAATCCGGACTAATTATATATTTTGACAATGTTTGTCTTCAGACCAAATCATCCAACTGATTAGATAGTTTTGTCTTCTTGGTCCGGCCTCAGCGTGTGGCAAATCTCTATAATTAGTGTGAGTGCCCCCTACCACCTAAAGTAGCTGAACGGGGAACAGCCTATCAGAGATATATATGTCACAACTGACTCGATGTCAGTTGAATGTGTCAACTCTAGGAGTAATCGACATTCCATTTGCAGGATATAAAAGGCGTAACGACAACATTCAAGGCATCAGTTTTAATACTGCATAGTAAACCAATACCAAGTGAAAGACACTGTGACTATCATCAAAACATGGAAAGCAAACCCAACCACGATCAATCCAACCTCGAAAAAGCGGAAAATTTTTTCCAAAAAGCATGTGAACAGATTGTTTTCTTGAACAAAAAACTAGATGATCTTCAGATAAGATATGACCGAGCTAATGAAGATGGAAACAAATCCTTTCGCTACAGCCTGCGTCTGAAAATAGCTGCTGGTGAAGGTTTGAGAAACACGTACTACGAATATGCTTGTGCCAAGGCAGATCTCATTACAAATCTGCGCTTTACTATATATGGACCAGGTTCCTTGGAAGATACGTCGGATTATGACAGTGACGAAGACGTACTGTGAACCAACACTGTTTCAAAATCCATGTACTTTGGATTTAAACGGCTCTTTTAAGAGCCACCCAAATCTTAACGAAAAGGTTCTTTCAGTTTTGTACAATACTTGTTTAAGTAGTCCTTTTGTTTACTTACCTTCAACCAACACGACTTCACAAACCCCAATTCCATGACTTCAAATAAAAAAGACCATAGTGCCAAAAATACATTAATACGTTTGAAAAAATTTCAAAATGAAAATTAGCTATGCCTGTATTGTTACGCTTCTTATGGATAGATAGCATTGCATAAGACTGCCGTATTATTTCCAAAGTCTCGAATGCGTTCTGTTTTTATTGATATTTAATATGAAAAGTCACTTATGTAATTTTGAAAATTTGTATGAGGTGACAAAATCTGCCAATATTGCCCTTTTCTGAAATATTTATATTTTTAACAAAAAAGAACTTAAATTCATTGGACAAAATACCAAGTAAAGATAGAATACAAAAAAACCATACAATCTGTCATTGGTACATGTTTAAAGAATATCCTATAAGTACAAAAATCATTCAGGTTTAGTTATTTCTAAACTCTATATTATTACTAACACTTAAAAGCATCGAAGTTTTACTTATTAAGACAAACAATTATAATTTCAAAACTTGGTTTTAACTCTAAAATGTCAATTTTTGGCAGCACGTATCAGCTTAACATGTCAATACATAGAGAGCTTTACCCAAATTGAAGTCATTTTGAAACCGAACAAAAAAATACATTAAAACATATAGCAAGCCCTAGATACTTTCTTTCATCCAATTTTTTAAACAAATCATTTCCTACTCATAAAATCAATCCGGACTAATTATATATTTTGACAATGTTTGTCTTCAGACCAAATCATCCAACTGATTAGATAGTTTTGTCTTCTTGGTCCGGCCTCAGCGTGTGGCAAATCTCTATAATTAGTGTGAGTGCCCCCTACCACCTAAAGTAGCTGAACGGGGAACAGCCTATCAGAGATATATATGTCACAACTGACTCGATGTCAGTTGAATGTGTCAACTCTAGGAGTAATCGACATTCCATTTGCAGGATATAAAAGGCGTAACGACAACATTCAAGGCATCAGTTTTAATACTGCATAGTAAACCAATACCAAGTGAAAGACACTGTGACTATCATCAAAACATGGAAAGCAAACCCAACCACGATCAATCCAACCTCGAAAAAGCGGAAACATTTTTCCAAAAAGCATGTGAACAGATTGTTTTCTTGAACAAAAAACTAGATGATCTTCAGATAAGATATGACCGAGCTAATAAAGATGGAAACAAATCCTTTCGCTACAGCCTGCGTCTGAAAATAGCTGCTGGTGAAGGTTTGAGAAACACGTACTACGAATATGCTTGTGCCAAGGCAGATCTCATTACAAATCTGCGCTTTACTATATATGGACCAGGTTCCTTGGAAGATACGTCGGATTATGACAGTGACGAAGACGTACTGTGAACAAACACTGTTTCAAAATCCATGTACTTTGGATTTAAACGGCTCTTTTAAGAGCCACCCAAATCTTAACGAAAAGGTTCTTTCAGTTTTGTACAATACTTGTTTAAGTAGTCCTTTTGTTTACTTACCTTCAACCAACACTTCACAAACCCCAATTCCAGGGCTTCAAATAAAAAAGACCAGAGTGCCAAAAATAAATTAATACGTTTGAAAAAATTTCAAAATGAGAATTAACTATGCCTGTATTGTTACGCTTCTTATGGATAGATAGCATTGCATAAGACTGCCTTATTATTTCCAAAGTCTCGAATGCGTTCTGTTTTTATTGATATTTAATATGAAAAGTCACTTATGTAATTTTGAAAATTTGTATGAGGTGACAAAATCTGCCAATATTGCCCTTTTCTAAAATATTTATATTTTTAACAAAAAATAACTTAAATTCATTGGACAAAATACCAAGTAAAGATAGAATACAAAAAAAACCATACAATCTGTCATTGGTACATGTTTAAAGAATATCCTATAAGTACAAAAATCATTCAGGTTTAGTTATTTCTAAACTCTATATTATTACTAACACTTAAAAGCATCGAAGTTTTACTTATTAAGACAAACAATTATAATTTCAAAACTTGGTTTTAACTCTAAAATGTCAATTTTTGGCAGCACGTATCAGCTTAACATGTCAATACCTAGAGAGCTTTACCCAAATTGAAGTCATTTTGAAACCGAACAAAAAAATACATTAAAAGATATAGCAAGCCCTAGATACTTTCTTTCATCCAATTTTTTAAACAAATCATTTCCTACTCATAAAATCAATCCGGACTAATTATATATTTTGACAATGTTTGTCTTCAGACCAAATCATCCAACTGATTAGATAGTTTTGTCTTCTTGGTCCGGTCTCAGCGTGTGGCAAATCTCTATAATTAGTGTGAGTGCCCCCTACCACCTAAAGTAGCTGAACGGGGAACAGCCTATCAGAGATATATATGTCACAACTGACTCGATGTCAGTTGAGTGTGTCAACTCTAGGAGTAATCGACATTCCATTTGCAGGATATAAACGGCGTAACGACAACATTCAAGGCATCAGTTTTAATACTGCATAGTAAACCAATACCAAGTGAAAGACACTGTGACTATCATCAAAACATGGAAAGCAAACCCAACCACGATCAATCCAACCTCGAAAAAGTGGAAACATTTTTCCAAAAAGCATGTGAACAGATTGTTTTCTTGAACAAAAAACTAGATGATCTTCAGATAAGATATGACCGAGCTAATAAAGATGGAAACAAATCCTTTCGCTACAGCCTGCGTCTGAAAATAGCTGCTGGTGAAGGTTTGAGAAACACGTACTACGAATATGCTTGTGCCAATGCAGATCTCATTACAAATCTGCGCTTTACTATATATGGACCAGGTTCCTTGGAAGATACGTCGGATTATGACAGTGACGAAGACGTACTGTGAACAAACACTGTTTCAAAATCCATGTACTATGAATTTAAACGGCTCTTTTAAGAGCCACCTAAATCTTAACGAAAAGGTTCTTTTAGTTTTGTACAATACTTGTTTAAGTAGTCCTTTTGTTTACTTACATTCAACCAACACCACTTCACAAACCCCAATTCCAGGGCTTTAAATAAAAAAGACCAGAGTGCCAAAAATACATTAATACGTTTGAAAAAATTTCAAAATGAGAATTAGCTATGCCTGTATTGTTACGCTTCTTATGGATAGATACCATTGCATAAGACTGCCATATTATTTCCAAAGTCTCGAATGCGATCTGTTTTTATTGATATTTAATATGAAAAGTCACTTATGTAATTTTGAAAATTTGTATGAGGTGACAAAATCTGCCAATATTGCCCTTTTCTAAAATATTTATATTTTTAACAAAAAAGAACTTAAATTCATTGGAAAAAATAACAAGTAAAGATAGAATACAAAAAAGCCATACAATCTGTCATTGGTACATGTTTAAAAAATATCCTATAAGTACAAATATCATTCAGGTTTAGTTATTTCTAAACTCTATATTATTACTAACACTTAAAAGCGTCGAAGTTTTACTTATTAAGACAAACAATTATAATTTCAAAACTTGGTTTTAACTCTAAAATGTCAATTTTTGGCAGCACGTATCAGCTTAACATGTCAATACCTAGAGAGCTTTATCCAAATTGAAGTCATTTTGAAACCGAACAAAAAAATACATTAAAAGATATAGCAAGCCCTAGATACTTTCTTTCATCCAATTTTTTAAACAAATCATTTCCTACTCATAAAATCAATCCGGACTAATTATATATTTTGTCAATGTTTGTCTTCAGACCAAATCATCCAACTGATTAGATAGTTTTGTCTTCTTGGTCCGTAGTTTCAAAATGATTTGTTTAAAACTACCCCTGTAACGACTAGCTCCAAAAACTACCACTTTTGTTTTTGCTGCATTCACTTTTAGTCCCCAGGTATCACAATATCTACCAAATCTGCTTAACAAAACCTGGAGACCCTCAGCTGACTTGGAGAACAAAACGGTGTCATCAGCGAACAAGAGGATGAATATCTGCAGTTCCTCCAGAATATCAATATTTGTTATTCCATCATCATTACTTATATACCTATATACATCATTTATGTACAAAGAGAATAAAATGGGTGAAAGTGGTTCCCCTTGTTTTAAACCCAATTGTATATCAAAAAAGTCAGAATATACATTGTTCAATCGAATACAGGATTTAACAGACACATAAATTGACTTTATAGCCTTGACTAATTTCGAGTCACATTGATAACCTAGCAGTTTAGTCCACAACGCTTCCCTGTTAACTGTATCAAAAGTGAGTGTGAGTGCCCCCTACCACCTAAAGTAGCTGAACGGGGAACAGCCTATCAGAGATATATATATATGTCACAACTGACTCGATGTCAGTTGAATGTGTCAACTCTAGGAGTAATCGACATTCCATTTGCAGGATATAAAAGGCGTAACGACAACATTCAAGGCATCAGTTTTAATACTGCATAGTAAACCAATACCAAGTGAAGGTTTGAGAAACACGTACTACGAATATGCTTGTGCCAAGGCAGATCTCATTACAAATCTGCGCTTTACTATATATGGACCAGGTTCCTTGGAAGATACGTCGGATTATGACAGTGACGAAGACGTACTGTGAACAAACACTGTTTCAAAATCCATGTACTTTGGATTTAAACGGCTCTTTTAAGAGCCACCCAAATCTTAACGAAAAGGTTCTTTCAGTTTTGTACAATACTTGTTTAAGTAGTCCTTTTGTTTACTTACCTTCAACCAACACAACCCCAATTCCATGGCTTCAAATAAAAAAGACCATAGTGCCAAAAATACATTAATACGTTTGAAAAAATTTCAAAATGAGAATTAGCTATGCCTGTATTGTTTCGCTTCTTATGGATAGATAGCATTGCATAAGACTGTCGTATTATTTCCAAAGTCTCGAATGCGTTCTGTTTTTATTGATATTTAATATGAAAAGTCACTTATGTAATTTTGAAAATTTGTATGAAAGTGACAAAATCTGCCAATATTGCCCTTTTCTAAAATATTTATATTTTTAACAATAAAGAACTTAAATTCATTGGAAAAAATAACAAGTAAAGATAGAATACAAAAAAGCCATACAATCTGTCATTGGTACATGTTTAAAGAATATCCTATAAGTACAAATATCATTCAGGTTTAGTTATTTCTAAACTCTATATTATTACTAACACTTAAAAGCATCGAAGTTTTACTTATTAAGACAAACAATTATAATTTCAAAACTTGGTTTTAACTCTAAAATGTCAATTTTTGGCAGCACGTATCAGCTTAACATGTCAATACCTAGAGAGCTTTACCCAAATTGAAGTCATTTTGAAACCGAACAAAAAAATACATTAAAAGATATAGCAAGCCCTAGATACTTTCTTTCATCCAATTTTTTAAACAAATCATTTCCTACTCATAAAATCAATCCGGACTAATTATATATTTTGACAATGTTTGTCCTCAGACCAAATCATCCAACTGATTAGATAGTTTTGTCTTCTTGGTCCGGCCTCAGCGTGTGGCAAATCTCTATAATTAGTGTGAGTGCCCCCTACCACCTAAAGTAGCTGAACGGGGAACAGCCTATCAGAGATATATATGCCACAACTGACTCGATGTCAGTTGAATGTGTCAACTCTAGGAGTAATCGACATTCCATTTGCAGGATATAAAAGGCGTAACGACAACATTCAAGGCATCAGTTTTAATACTGCATAGTAAACCAATACCAAGTGAAAGACACTGTGACTATCATCAAAACATGGAAAGCAAACCCAACCACGATCAATCCAACCTCGAAAAAGCGGAAACATTTTTCCAAAAAGCATGTGAACAGATTGTTTTCTTGAACAAAAAACTAGATGATCTTCAGATAAGATATGACCGAGCTAATAAAGATGGAAACAAATCCTTTCGCTACAGCCTGCGTCTGAAAATAGCTGCTGGTGAAGGTTTCAGAAACACGTACTACGAATATGCTTGTGCCAAGGCAGATCTCATTACAAATCTGCGCTTTACTATATATGGACCAGGTTCCTTGGAAGATACGTCGGATTATGACAGTGACGAAGACGTACTGTGAACAAACACTGTTTCAAAATCCATGTACTTTGGATTTAAACGGCTCTTTTAAGAGCCACCCAAATCTTAACGAAAAGGTTCTTTCAGTTTTGTACAATACTTGTTTAAGTAGTCCTTTTGTTTACTTACATTCAACCAACACCACTTCACAAACCCCAATTCCAGGGCTTTAAATAAAAAAGACCAGAGTGCCAAAAATACATTAATACGTTTGAAAAAATTTCAAAATGAGAATTAGCTATGCCTGTATTGTTACGCTTCTTATGGATAGATAGCATTGCATAAGACTGCCTTATTATTTCCAAAGTCTCGAATGCGTTCTGTTTTTATTGATATTTAATATGAAAAGTCACTTATGTAATTTTGAAAATTTGTATGAGGTGACAAAATCTGCCAATATTGCCCTTTTCTAAAATATTTATATTTTTAACAAAAAAGAACTTAAATTCATTGGACAAAATACCAAGTAAAGATAGAATACAAAAAAGCCATACAATCTGTCATTGGTACATGTTTAAAGAATATCCTATAAGTACAAATATCATTCAGGTTTAGTTATTTCTAAACTCTATATTATTACTAACACTTAAAAGCATCGAAGTTTTACTTATTAAGACAAACAATTATAATTTCAAAACTTGGTTTTAACTCTAAAATGTCAATTTTTGGCAGCACGTATCAGCTTAACATGTCAATACCTAGAGAGCTTTACCCAAATTGAAGTCATTTTGAAACCGAACAAAAAAATACATTAAAAGATATAGCAAGCCCTAGATACTTTCTTTCATCCAATTTTTTAAACAAATCATTTCCTACTCATTTAATCAATCCGGACTAATTATATATTTTGACAATGTTTGTCTTCAGACCAAATCATCCAACTGATTAGATAGTTTTGTCTTCTTGGTCCGGCCTCAGCGTGTGGCAAATCTCTATAATTAGTTTCAAGTTTCAAGTTTATTTGATCAAAAGCCCTGAGCCTCACAAAGGCTCCTAGCCCTCTCCAGATCACACTGGAAGGCCGAACATTTAACATAGAGTTACAGCTGAATATCAGATAATGTTATACATCCAATGTATACAAAGTAGAATATATTTAACACTTTTTTTTTTGTATCACTCATTTTTTTCTCGTGTCTAGAGCATGCAAAATATATTGCGCTAGGTTATTTTGTATAACAGTACTAGATGATGACATTAAATTTTTAAACATGTTAATATTAGGCCATGATTTGTATTTTGGTAGATAATATGACCGCAGATGAGAGTATTCAGGGCAAACAAGAATAAAATGGTACTCAGTTTCAATAAACTTTCCAGGACATTTAATACACAGTCTATCCACTCTCTCTATACCATTATACCGACCAACCTCAATCTCTAAGGCATGTGAACTGCAACGTATACACGTTAGTGCTCTTCTATGCTTGAATGATACTATATTATCAAGATAAGACTCAAATACGATAGACTTTTTGAACAAAGCATAACATTGTAGCTTACGACTACTTGTGACTATACCAGTCCACTCCTGATCATATTGATCATAAATGCGTTGGATGACTGACTTCAGAGTTGCTTTATTGATATTTTCAGTATTCCAAATTTCAGAAAATCCCAGTTTATCGAAAAGACGTTTAACCTTGCTTGCCCATGTGCGACCAATATGAACTAGTGGCTTTTCACTTTTATACAAAGAATATATCAAAGAAGTTCTATCAGTTACAATTTTAAACCAATAGTTAACGACGCGGACGGCACATAGCACACTAAATGGGTATCGTCCCAGTTCACCTAATACGGCAACATTACTAGTTTGCTTCCGTACACCAAGTATTCTTTTACAAAATCGCATATGAATTTTCTCCAAAATAGCTGTATTATCCATACCCCAGATTTCGCTACCATACAATAAAATGGGAGATATTATTTTATCAAACAAAAACAATTTTGTAGAAACAGAAAAATCAGTGTCTTCAAATAGACTTATCATGTTATACATGGCCCGATTAGCCTGATCTGCCATATAGGAAGGTGCGGTCTTGCAGCATCCATTGAAATTTATCATAACACCCAGATATTTAAAACTTTTAACAACCTCAATTTGGTTGAAGTCTAAATGCCAATCAAAGGTTACCCTGCTCCACCTTTTTTTGAAAAATGCATATTTTAGTTTTATCCACATTTACAGTTATGTTAAACTTCTCACAATACATTTCCAACCCATTCAACATATTTTGCAGCCCATATGCAGTGTCAGAAAACAAAACTGTGTCATCAGCAAATAATAACATAAAAATAGAAATTTCATCGAATGATATGCCTATGTTTCCAACATTTTTCAATTCATTTTCCATGTCATTGATAAACATAATAAATAAAAATGGTGAAGCTGGCTCCCCTTGTTTTACACCGAGTTCTACATCGAACATTTCGGACAAATTGCCATTTAAACGTATACATGCTCTAACTTTAGAGTACATAGATTTAACCATAGCTACCATTTTAGAGCTTATTCCGCTAGACAGTAGCTTACACCACAGCGCTTCTCTGTCAACTCTGTCAAATGCCTGTTTAAAATCAATAAATGCTGCATAAAGTTTCTTTTTCTGAGATAATATTTTCTCTATCAAAATTTGAAAAACAAAAACACAGTCAATAGTGCTCTTATTTTCCCGAAATCCAAATTGTTTGTCACTTAAAATGTTATATTTTTCAGCAAAAGTGTTTAGTCTGTTTCTTAAAAGTAATGAGAAAATTTTCGCTAAGACATTGATCAAGGTAATTCCCCTGTAATTACTAGCAACAGTTAAGTCCCCTTTTTTAGGAATAGGTACAATTATCCCATTTGCCCAACAGTCGGGATATTGTCTGTTATTAAATATGAAATTACATATTTCTAAAATATATGGAGCTAATACTTACTTACAATCTAGAAATAATTCAGCAGGTATGTTGTCTTGACCGGCACTTTTGTTACGCTTCAGACTGGAAATAGCAATCAATAACTCATCTAAATTAAAATCTCTATCAAGTTCATCTACATTTATCGAATCTTCAAAACTAGAATCAATGTTGAGATCATCTTTACTCGGGTTGATTGATATGTTTTTGAAATGTTCTACTAACTCTTTCAATTTGTATGTTATTATTGGTTTTGTTCTTACTTCTAAGTGATTTAATTTTTACCCAAAAGTTTCGAGGATCTTTTGTGGCTTGTTCCTTTAGCAAAAGTTGTTGTTTAGATTTAAATTTAAATTTAGCCTTCTTCTTTGCTTTATTGTATACGCTTTTTGATTTTAGCATGCGTGTAAAATTTTCCTGACTTTTATTCGATTTATATTTTTTTCTATCTTTGTTAAATATTTTTTTCCTGCTTGAACAGTCAGCGTTAAACCAAGGAGATATATTATTTTTATTTTTAAGCGTTTTTCTTGTGTAATGTTTGCCAAAAATCCCAAATGTAATATTATAAAATTGACTAGATATGCTGGCAATACTATCGTTTACTGATAGCTCCCCTGATTTCATGCTATTTATAACATTCCAAAGATCTGCTCCCTTTTCTAAAATATAGTTTTTGACTTCATCTGCTCTGGTTGCATCCCAATGAATTTTGTCACATGCTGGTAAATTAGTGTGAGTGCCCCCTACCACCTAAAGTAGCTGAACGGGGAACAGCCTATCAGAGATATATATGTCACAACTGACTCGATGTCAGTTGAGTGTGTCAACTCTAGGAGTAATCGACATTCCATTTGCAGGATGTAAAAGGCGTAACGACAACATTCAAGGCATCAGTTTTAATACTGCATAGTAAACCAATACCAAGTGAAAGACACTGTGACTATCATCAAAACATGGAAGCCAAACCCAACCACGATCAATCCAACCTCGAAAAAGCGGAAACATTTTTCCAAAAAGCATGTGAACAGATTGTTTTCTTGAACAAAAAACTAGATGATCTTCAGATAAGATATGACCGAGCTAATAAAGATGGAAACAAATCCTTTCGCTACAGCCTGCGTCTGAAAATAGCTGCTGGTGAAGGTTTGAGAAACACGTACTACGAATATGCTTGTGCCAAGGCAGATCTCATTACAAATCTGCGCTTTACTATATATGGACCAGGTTCCTTGGAAGATACGTCGGATTATGACAGTGACGAAGACGTACTGTGAACAAACACTGTTTCAAAATCCTGTGAACAAACACTGTTTCAAAATCCATGTACTTTGGATTTAAACGGCTCTTTTAAGAGCCACCCAAATCTTAACGAAAAGGTTCTTTCAGTTTTGTACAATACTTGTTTAAGTAGTCCTTTTGTTTACTTACCTTCAACCAACACTTCACAAACCCCAATTCCAGGGCTTCAAATAAAAAAGACCAGAGTGCCAAAAATAAATTAATACGTTTGAAAAAAATTCAAAATGAGAATTAACTATGCCTGTATTGTTACGCTTCTTATGGATAGATAGCATTGCATAAGACTGCCTTATTATTTCCAAAGTCTCGAATGCGTTCTGTTTTTATTGATATTTAATATGAAAAGTCACTTATGTAATTTTGAAAATTTGTATGAGGTGACAAAATCTGCCAATATTGCCCTTTTCTAAAATATTTATATTTTTAACAAAAAAAAACTTAAATTCATTGGACAAAATACCAAGTAAAGATAGAATACAAAAAAAACATACAATCTGTCATTGGTACATGTTTAAAGAATATCCTATAAGTACAAAAATCATTCAGGTTTAGTTATTTCTAAACTCTATATTATTACTAACACTTAAAAGCATCGAAGTTTTACTTATTAAGACAAACAATTATAATTTCAAAACTTGGTTTTAACTCTAAAATGTCAATTTTTGGCAGCACGTATCAGCTTAACATGTCAATACCTAGAGAGCTTTACCCAAATTGAAGTCATTTTGAAACCGAACAAAAAAATACATTAAAAGATATAGCAAGCCCTAGATACTTTCTTTCATCCAATTTTTTAAACAAATCATTTCCTACTCATAAAATCAATCCGGACTAATTATATATTTTGACAATGTTTGTCTTCAGACCAAATCATCCAACTGATTAGATAGTTTTGTCTTCTTGGTCCGGCCTCAGCGTGTGGCAAATCTCTATAATTAGTGTGATTGCCCCCTACCACCTAAAGTAGCTGAACGGGGAACAGCCTATCAGAGATATATATGTCACAACTGACTCGATGTCAGTTGAGTGTGTCAACTCTAGGAGTAATCGACATTCCATTTGCAGGATATAAAAGGCGTAACGACAACATTCAAGGCATCAGTTTTAATACTGCATAGTAAACCAATACCAAGTGACAGACACTGTGACTATCATCAAAACATGGAAAGCAAACCCAACCACGATCAATCCAACCTCGAAAAAGTGGAAACATTTTTCCAAAAAGCATGTGAACAGATTGTTTTCTTGAACAAAAAACTAGATGATCTTCAGATAAGATATGACCGAGCTAATAAAGATGGAAACAAATCCTTTCGCTACAGCCTGCGTCTGAAAATAGCTGCTGGTGAAGGTTTGAGAAACACGTACTACGAATATGCTTGTGCCAATGCAGATCTCATTACAAATCTGCGCTTTACTATATATGGACCAGGTTCCTTGGAAGATACGTCGGATTATGACAGTGACGAAGACGTACTGTGAACAAACACTGTTTCAAAATCCATGTACTATGAATTTAAACGGCTCTTTTAAGAGCCACCTAAATCTTAACGAAAAGGTTCTTTTAGTTTTGTACAATACTTGTTTAAGTAGTCCTTTTGTTTACTTACATTCAACCAACACCACTTCACAAACCCCAATTCCAGGGCTTTAAATAAAAAAGACCAGAGTGCCAAAAATACATTAATACGTTTGAAAAAAGATCAAAATGAGAATTAGCTATGCCTGTATTGTTACGCTTCTTATGGATAGATACCATTGCATAAGACTGCCATATTATTTCCAAAGTCTCGAATGCGATCTGTTTTTATTGATATTTAATATGAAAAGTCACTTATGTAATTTTGAAAATTTGTATGAGGTGACAAAATCTGCCAATATTGCCCTTTTCTAAAATATTTATATTTTTAACAAAAAAGAACTTAAATTCATTGGAAAAAATAACAAGTAAAGATAGAATACAAAAAAGCCATACAATCTGTCATTGGTACATGTTTAAAAAATATCCTATAAGTACAAATATCATTCAGGTTTAGTTATTTCTAAACTCTATATTATTACTAACACTTAAAAGCGTCGAAGTTTTACTTATTAAGACAAACAATTATAATTTCAAAACTTGGTTTTAACTCTAAAATGTCAATTTTTGGCAGCACGTATCAGCTTAACATGTCAATACCTAGAGAGCTTTATCCAAATTGAAGTCATTTTGAAACCGAACAAAAAAATACATTAAAAGATATAGCAAGCCCTAGATACTTTCTTTCATCCAATTTTTTAAACAAATCATTTCCTACTCATAAAATCAATCCGGACTGTTTGTCTTCAGACCAAATCATCCAACTGATTAGATAGTTTTGTCTTCTTGGTCCGTAGTTTCAAAATGATTTGTTTAAAACTACCCCTGTAACGACTAGCTCCAAAAACTACCACTTTTGTTTTTGCTACATTCACTTTTAGTCCCCAGGTATCACAATATCTACCAAATCTGCTTAACAAAACCTGGAGACCCTCAGCTGACTTGGAGAACAAAACGGTGTCATCAGCGAACAAGAGGATGAATATCTGCAGTTCCTCCAGAATATCAATATTTGTTATTCCATCATCATTACTTATATACCTATATACATCATTTATGTACAAAGAGAATAAAATGGGTGAAAGTGGTTCCCCTTGTTTTAAACCCAATTGTATATCAAAAAAGTCAGAATATACATTGTTCAATCGAATACAGGATTTAACAGACACATAAATTGACTTTATAGCCTTGACTAATTTCGAGTCACATTGATAACCTAGCAGTTTAGTCCACAACGCTTCCCTGTTAACTGTATCAAAAGTGAGTGTGAGTGCCCCCTACCACCTAAAGTAGCTGAACGGGAAACAGCCTATCAGAGATATATATATATGTCACAACTGACTCGATGTCAGTTGAATGTGTCAACTCTAGGAGTAATCGACATTCCATTTGCAGGATATAAAAGGCGTAACGACAACATTCAAGGCATCAGTTTTAATACTGCATAGTAAACCAATACCAAGTGAAGGTTTGAGAAACACGTACTACGAATATGCTTGTGCCAAGGCAGATCTCATTACAAATCTGCGCTTTACTATATATGGACCAGGTTCCTTGGAAGATACGTCGGATTATGACAGTGACGAAGACGTACTGTGAACAAACACTGTTTCAAAATCCATGTACTTTGGATTTAAACGGCTCTTTTAAGAGCCACCCAAATCTTAACGAAAAGGTTCTTTCAGTTTTGTACAATACTTGTTTAAGTAGTCCTTTTGTTTACTTACCTTCAACCAACACAACCCCAATTCCATGGCTTCAAATAAAAAAGACCATAGTGCCAAAAATACATTAATACGTTTGAAAAAATTTCAAAATGAGAATTAGCTATGCCTGTATTGTTTCGCTTCTTATGGATAGATAGCATTGCATAAGACTGTCGTATTATTTCCAAAGTCTCGAATGCGTTCTGTTTTTATTGATATTTAATATGAAAAGTCACTTATGTAATTTTGAAAATTTGTATGAAAGTGACAAAATCTGCCAATATTGCCCTTTTCTAAAATATTTATATTTTTAACAATAAAGAACTTAAATTCATTGGAAAAAATAACAAGTAAAGATAGAATACAAAAAAGCCATACAATCTGTCATTGGTACATGTTTAAAGAATATCCTATAAGTACAAATATCATTCAGGTTTAGTTATTTCTAAACTCTATATTATTACTAACACTTAAAAGCATCGAAGTTTTACTTATTAAGACAAACAATTATAATTTCAAAACTTGGTTTTAACTCTAAAATGTCAATTTTTGGCAGCACGTATCAGCTTAACATGTCAATACCTAGAGAGCTTTACCCAAATTGAAGTCATTTTGAAACCGAACAAAAAAATACATTAAAAGATATAGCAAGCCCTAGATACTTTCTTTCATCCAATTTTTTAAACAAATCATTTCCTACTCATAAAATCAATCCGGACTAATTATATATTTTGACAATGTTTGTCCTCAGACCAAATCATCCAACTGATTAGATAGTTTTGTCTTCTTGGTCCGGCCTCAGCGTGTGGCAAATCTCTATAATTAGTGTGAGTGCCCCCTACCACCTAAAGTAGCTGAACGGGGAACAGCCTATCAGAGATATATATGCCACAACTGACTCGATGTCAGTTGAATGTGTCAACTCTAGGAGTAATCGACATTCCATTTGCAGGATATAAAAGGCGTAACGACAACATTCAAGGCATCAGTTTTAATACTGCATAGTAAACCAATACCAAGTGAAAGACACTGTGACTATCATCAAAACATGGAAAGCAAACCCAACCACGATCAATCCAACCTCGAAAAAGCGGAAACATTTTTCCAAAAAGCATGTGAACAGATTGTTTTCTTGAACAAAAAACTAGATGATCTTCAGATAAGATATGACCGAGCTAATAAAGATGGAAACAAATCCTTTCGCTACAGCCTGCGTCTGAAAATAGCTGCTGGTGAAGGTTTCAGAAACACGTACTACGAATATGCTTGTGCCAAGGCAGATCTCATTACAAATCTGCGCTTTACTATATATGGACCAGGTTCCTTGGAAGATACGTCGGATTATGACAGTGACGAAGACGTACTGTGAACAAACACTGTTTCAAAATCCATGTACTTTGGATTTAAACGGCTCTTTTAAGAGCCACCCAAATCTTAACGAAAAGGTTCTTTCAGTTTTGTACAATACTTGTTTAAGTAGTCCTTTTGTTTACTTACATTCAACCAACACCACTTCACAAACCCCAATTCCAGGGCTTTAAATAAAAAAGACCAGAGTGCCAAAAATACATTAATACGTTTGACAAAATTTCAAAATGAGAATTAGCTATGCCTGTATTGTTACGCTTCTTATGGATAGATAGCATTGCATAAGACTGCCTTATTATTTCCAAAGTCTCGAATGCGTTCTGTTTTTATTGATATTTAATATGAAAAGTCACTTATGTAATTTTGAAAATTTGTATGAGGTGACAAAATCTGCCAATATTGCCCTTTTCTAAAATATTTATATTTTTAACAAAAAAGAACTTAAATTCATTGGACAAAATACCAAGTAAAGATAGAATACAAAAAAGCCATACAATCTGTCATTGGTACATGTTTAAAGAATATCCTATAAGTACAAATATCATTCAGGTTTAGTTATTTCTAAACTCTATATTATTACTAACACTTAAAAGCATCGAAGTTTTACTTATTAAGACAAACAATTATAATTTCAAAACTTGGTTTTAACTCTAAAATGTCAATTTTTGGCAGCACGTATCAGCTTAACATGTCAATACCTAGAGAGCTTTACCCAAATTGAAGTCATTTTGAAACCGAACAAAAAAATACATTAAAAGATATAGCAAGCCCTAGATACTTTCTTTCATCCAATTTTTTAAACAAATCATTTCCTACTCATTTAATCAATCCGGACTAATTATATATTTTGACAATGTTTGTCTTCAGACCAAATCATCCAACTGATTAGATAGTTTTGTCTTCTTGGTCCGGCCTCAGCGTGTGGCAAATCTCTATAATTAGTTTCAAGTTTCAAGTTTATTTGATCAAAAGCCCTGAGCCTCACAAAGGCTCCTAGCCCTCTCCAGATCACACTGGAAGGCCGAACATTTAACATAGAGTTACAGCTGAATATCAGATAATGTTATACATCCAATGTATACAAAGTAGAATATATTTAACACTTTTTTTTTTGTATCACTCATTTTTTTCTCGTGTCTAGAGCATGCAAAATATATTGCGCTAGGTTATTTTGTATAACAGTACTAGATGATGACATTAAATTTTTAAACATGTTAATATTAGGCCATGATTTGTATTTTGGTAGATAATATGACCGCAGATGAGAGTATTCAGGGCAAACAAGAATAAAATGGTACTCAGTTTCAATAAACTTTCCAGGACATTTAATACACAGTCTATCCACTCTCTCTATACCATTATACCGACCAACCTCAATCTCTAAGGCATGTGAACTGCAACGTATACACGTTAGTGCTCTTCTATGCTTGAATGATACTATATTATCAAGATAAGACTCAAATACGATAGACTTTTTGAACAAAGCATAACATTGTAGCTTACGACTACTTGTGACTATACCAGTCCACTCCTGATCATATTGATCATAAATGCGTTGGATGACTGACTTCAGAGTTGCTTTATTGATATTTTCAGTATTCCAAATTTCAGAAAATCCCAGTTTATCGAAAAGACGTTTAACCTTGCTTGCCCATGTGCGACCAATATGAACTAGTGGCTTTTCACTTTTATACAAAGAATATATCAAAGAAGTTCTATCAGTTACAATTTTAAACCAATAGTTAACGACGCGGACGGCACATAGCACACTAAATGGGTATCGTCCCAGTTCACCTAATACGGCAACATTACTAGTTTGCTTCCGTACACCAAGTATTCTTTTACAAAATCGCATATGAATTTTCTCCAAAATAGCTGTATTATCCATACCCCAGATTTCGCTACCATACAATAAAATGGGAGATATTATTTTATCAAACAAAAACAATTTTGTAGAAACAGAAAAATCAGTGTCTTCAAATAGACTTATCATGTTATACATGGCCCGATTAGCCTGATCTGCCATATAGGAAGGTGCGGTCTTGCAGCATCCATTGAAATTTATCATAACACCCAGATATTTAAAACTTTTAACAACCTCAATTTGGTTGAAGTCTAAATGCCAATCAAAGGTTACCCTGCTCCACCTTTTTTTGAAAAATGCATATTTTAGTTTTATCCACATTTACAGTTATGTTAAACTTCTCACAATACATTTCCAACCCATTCAACATATTTTGCAGCCCATATGCAGTGTCAGAAAACAAAACTGTGTCATCAGCAAATAATAACATAAAAATAGAAATTTCATCGAATGATATGCCTATGTTTCCAACATTTTTCAATTCATTTTCCATGTCATTGATAAACATAATAAATAAAAATGGTGAAGCTGGCTCCCCTTGTTTTACACCGAGTTCTACATCGAACATTTCGGACAAATTGCCATTTAAACGTATACATGCTCTAACTTTAGAGTACATAGATTTAACCATAGCTACCATTTTAGAGCTTATTCCGCTAGACAGTAGCTTACACCACAGCGCTTCTCTGTCAACTCTGTCAAATGCCTGTTTAAAATCAATAAATGCTGCATAAAGTTTCTTTTTCTGAGATAATATTTTCTCTATCAAAATTTGAAAAACAAAAACACAGTCAATAGTGCTCTTATTTTCCCGAAATCCAAATTGTTTGTCACTTAAAATGTTATATTTTTCAGCAAAAGTGTTTAGTCTGTTTCTTAAAAGTAATGAGAAAATTTTCGCTAAGACATTGATCAAGGTAATTCCCCTGTAATTACTAGCAACAGTTAAGTCCCCTTTTTAGGAATAGGTACAATTATCCCATTTGCCCAACAGTCGGGATATTGTCTGTTATTAAATATGAAATTACATATTTCTAAAATATATGGAGCTAATACTTACTTACAATCTAGAAATAATTCAGCAGGTATGTTGTCTTGACCGGCACTTTTGTTACGCTTCAGACTGGAAATAGCAATCAATAACTCATCTAAATTAAAATCTCTATCAAGTTCATCTACATTTATCGAATCTTCAAAACTAGAATCAATGTTGAGATCATCTTTACTCGGATTGATTGATATGTTTTTGAAATGTTCTACTAACTCTTCAATTTGTATGTTATTATTGGTTTTGTTCTTACTTCTAAGTGATTTAATTTTTACCCAAAAGTTTCGAGGATCTTTTGTGGCTTGTTCCTTTAGCAAAAGTTGTTTTTTAGATTTAAATTTAAATTTAGCCTTCTTCTTTGCTTTATTGTATACGCTTTTTGATTTTAGCATGCGTGTAAAATTTTCCTGACTTTTATTCGATTTATATTTTTTTCTATCTTTGTTAAATATTTTTTTCCTGCTTGAACAGTCAGCGTTAAACCAAGGAGATATATTATTTTTATTTTTAAGCGTTTTTCTTGTGTAATGTTTGCCAAAAATCCCAAATGTAATATTATAAAATTGACTAGATATGCTGGCAATACTATCGTTTACTGATAGCTCCCCTGATTTCATGCTATTTATAACATTCCAAAGATCTG